>CM059222.1:16774261-17374261 GCA_030347435.1 Clarias fuscus
GCCAGTCAGATGTGGCGTTAATGTTAACAGTGACTAAGATGGATGATTTATTTATTTTTAAATCTAGTGTCCTTGGTCACATACAGAGTCTTTTCCCTCCAGGCTTCCAGGATGAAATTTAAATGCAAAATCTCGCCTCCTTGGTAGTTTCAGTTTACAAGGACGCGTCCAACTTGAGAAAACATGTTGCACGAAATAGTCAATTATCCAGCAAACTGAAATCTCCACACATTGTTAAGGGTCCTTTCACCGACGAGTCCTTACCTTCTGTTATCATGTGATGGATGATGAAATGTAATTTGAAGTCATTCTAGTTAATTGAGAGATTAAAATTCAATCCTGCTCGCCTGTTCATGGAATTTAGCCAGGATTGGTGTCTGAATAATTGAGAATCATGATTAGACGGTTATTTTTATCATAGCATGTTGTACTGTATGTTAGCGAGGCTAATTAGTTGTATAACGAGTAATAAATTACTTAAAGGTAGCTATAGCCATTGATGGCTATTTGAAGTATAAACTTTTGTTGAGTAAGGTTTTTGACTCCTAGCAAGCACATCCTACACATAGACATTTTCTCATAACCCTGGTTTTCAGGAAAGCCACACGGCACTACTGGCCTCCAGGGTGCTGTCCTTCAGAAAGAGCGCTAGATTAACGTTTTGTTGTGTATTTACGTGCTTTTGTTGCTTGCGTGGACGCTCGCTGTGCCACCGTCGTACTGTCAATCTTGGCAGAGTGCAGCCGGTCTTACGTGTGTGTTATGCACTCGGTGAGAAAGCCACAGGGGTTCAGTTAGAGCCCAACCGTAAATGCTTTCCACCTACACATGATGCTGTGCTTCTCTTGTGCTCTCTCTCTCTCTCTCTCTCTCTCATTCTCTCTCACACTCTCACACTTGTGCTCTTTTGTTTTTTTTTGTTTTTTTTCCCGATTGTTTCCCGATGCCCCCTCTTTCTTTCTCATGCAGACAAGTGCTCTCAGTCACGTAGACGCTTGTGCAAGCATTGTGCGTTCCGTAAACGTCCTTGGTTACGAGCGGCTCTCCGTTCTAAACCGTATCGGACGAGTTTTGTGTTTATGTACGCGTTTTGCTCTCCTGCTCTATTCCTCCCAAACTCCCACACACTCCTCCACACACTGTGCTGTTTAGGATAATGATCGCTCTGTCACCGTCCCACCCACTCAAACCCTCCAAGCTCCTTCTCGCTTTCTCTCTCTCTCTGTATCTCTCGCTCTCTCTCTATCTTTATGGCTGTCTTTCTGTCTTACTCCACCTCTTACATCATCTAGCACAGCCAGCAGTGTGGACAGTAATTGGATCACTGATAGGTAACATATCACAGCTCACCGTCCCCTCTCTCTGGCTTCTACTACACATCTAACAAGGTTGTACGTCCTGTATGGTCCGCTTGTCTGTCAGTCATATTGAGTCTTGACAATCTGGGCCTTGTGTCCAGTTTGAATCATATCAGAAGCAGAGCTTCATGTTCTTAATTCCAGTTGTTGGGTTGCTGAATCAGGAAGGATGGTTTATTTTGAATTTTTTAATTGAAATTATTATTTTTTTTTTTGGATTTTTTCCCTCGATTTTTCTCTCTAATTTAGTTGTGTCCAATTCTTCCCCGTCTCTAGGGGGCTCCAACATTAAGGCTACTACTACCACTCAGCCGGGAGGGCTGAAGACTATCACGTGTTTCCTCCGAACCACGTGACGCCAGCCGACCGTATCTTTTCGAACTGCTCGCTCGCGCACCGTTGGGGGCGGCGTAACACACTCGGAGGACAGCGCTATCCGCTCCCTCCGTTGCGCGAGCTCACAGACGCCCCTGACTGGCTGTAGAGCCGTGATTAATGTGGGAGCACTAAGTACCTCTCATCCCTCCCCTCTGAGAGAGCTCGGCCAATCAGCTCTCTCTAGACCTCCGGCTGCGAGAGGTTACAGCACCACCCGGGATTCGAACTGGCGATCTCCGGATGATAGGGCGAGCGCTTTAACCACTGCGCCACTCGGAGGCCTGAAATTTTTTTTTTTATGCTTTTTAAAAATGTATATTTTTTTAACGAAGATGATAAGATAAAACGAAAGACGTTATAAAAAAAAAAAAACTAAACAAAAATGGAAATGTGTATAAATCATAACAGTGGCAAGGAAAAAATCCCTAAGATTGCAATAGGAAGAAAACCTGAGGGGAACCAGATTCAACAGGGAACCCATCATCATATGGGTGATGACGGATAGCAGGAATTGATTTACAGTCATACTGAGTGTTAGGAGGCTGGAAATTCAGTATAACAGGAGAGATGTTTAAGTTAATATGGAGTCCACTTTCATTATTGGGAGCTCTTTTTCACAAAACTGTGAAAATTTCAATTCTGAGCTATTGAGCCATCAGAGAACAGCTGTCTGCATCAGCCAAGTCCATCTTCATGGTCAAGTGCAACCACCCTCAGTCACCACATGCATCCCAAGCAGACCACATGGGGACTCCTTGCTTCAAGACTAGGGTTGGGTATCGTTTGGGGTTTTTTCGATACCGGTGCCAAAATGATACTTTTAAACCGCTACCGGTGCCAAAACGGTGCCTGAACCGATACTTTGCAAAAGCCACAAAATGATGGTGGATGACTCAAGAATACGCTTTTATTGAACAAAAAATTTAATGCTTAAAATTTAACAATATATAAAAAGTTTAAGTAATAGCTGGAAAGACATAATTATGAACAGAATCCATGTTACATTAGTATTTTACAAATCGTTTGAGCTTTTGTTAGCATCAATGCAAGACTTGCATTTTGCAATTAACATTACATTAACCTACTGCTAACCTGCGGAAAGGCTGCTGTCGTCATCATAATCGGTCGACTCCTTTTTGCTACGGTTGGTATGACTGGGGCTGGGCTCATCCACACCGATAGTGCCAGCTGTTGTCTGTAAGCTGTCAAACACGGCGCATCCCTCTGCTTTTACTGTAAGTTTATTCCGTGTGCCCTCAAATGTTTCATTAGATTTGACGTGTTTCCCCCTTTACACACAACTGCCGTAAAACATTTACTGCACGTCACGGTGTCGGAATCCTTTCTTGTGAAATATAGCCACACTTTCGACCGTTTACTTTTAGGCATTTTACCGAAAGTTAATTTAGCAAGTTTAAGATAGCGGTAGATCAGCGGCTGCCTTCAGAGCGAGTGCAAGATGCATTCACGCGCATCTCAGATGGTCTCATTTCCCGATGATTTGTGCTTTTAATTTTTTTTAATCTAATCTAATAAACTTTTAATCTACAAAAATAAGATGTTTTGGATTTGTATTATCAAACCTTTCTGAAGTCCTCAAAAGTTTTCTAATTACGGAAATCATTTATTTTACACCCCATGAACGCAGTATTTAAATTTTGCTAGCAATCATATGTGTTGATGAATCTAATACTTATTACAACCGGGTCATCATAACCCCAGAGAACAAATATATTAATCGACAGTTCAGGCATTTAAGTGGCACCGAAATGAGGCACCGAAATTCGCGTTCTCTTTCGGTCCGGTACATACCGGTTATATAGGTACCGGTGCCGTATTAGCACCGGTTTTCGATACCCAACCCTAGTCAAGACATGTAACCAGAAGCGGGACACCGGAACGAGTCCAGACGGCAGAGGGGTTTCGGATCACTGGAAGCTCAGAAGCGCCATGTGCAGCTCGACGGAGAGAAACGTGGAGCGAGCACATTTAGATATGGTCACAGTCACAATGCATAAGGTGAATGTATATTTAGTGCAGAGTGCGAAAAGGGACTAAAAGAGCCAGAGAGACTGACACTTACAGTATGTGCTTCCGAAATAGTAGAGGCACACAATAGTCGCATTACAATTTGAGAGATCCTGAGCTGATCCTGAGTTCCAGCATCTTGGTTCCTTTTTGCACAATACAAGCTCCAGAAAGACACAGTTTGCTTTGTTTAAAGTGGAAGAATCTAGAGTCTTGACCTCAACACCACTTATTTTTTTATTTATTTTTTTATTTTTTTTGATTAGATGGACTGGAAAGCATACTTTCTCACTCGACTGACTTCACTAATGCACTTGTGCCTGAATCTTGTGGAAAGCCTTCTTGGATGGTTGTTATAATTCAACTCAATTAAATTTTATTTCTATAGCACTTTTAACAATTGTCATTGTCGCAAAGCAGCTTTATACAATCAAGAGAGTTATTTAAGTTTGTATGAAATGTGAATGTGTATGAATCAAAATCGTCATATAACAACGCTGGGAATAAATCTTGAATGGAATGTCCAAAAAAAAAAAATGCACTT
The DNA here is from genome assembly GCA_030347435.1 of Clarias fuscus. Lineage (NCBI taxonomy): Eukaryota > Metazoa > Chordata > Actinopteri > Siluriformes > Clariidae > Clarias > Clarias fuscus. The sequence goes on from CM059222.1 coordinate 16,778,570, forward strand.
GTTATGGTCAGGTGTCCACAAACTTTCGCTCGTATAGGATGGAGCCTGTGGCTCCCTGTACCATATTTATGCACCAGTTTTATTCAAAATAAGTGTTTGATTTTTTTTGTGTTCATTCTGGGTTTCATACCAGTCAAGTGGGCATAGAATATAACAGATAAAAAAAAAAGAGAGATGATTATTGCTTAGTTTTTTTTTCTTACATTTTGGGATGAACAGTATTTGAGGACTAATAGTAGGTTGTATCTACACTATATATACAGGTTGTGCCCACATGTGCCAGTGAAATATTTCAGTAATTTCTTTGGATTATATTACTTGACTGCATAATAGCTCTATGTGCTTTGTCCGCCAGTCTTTCATGTACTGTATCTAAAATTGCTTCCCTGGTCATTGTTCACTACTTATTAAATACAGTACATAGATTTGCTCTGTATAACACACTATGTGGAGCAGCAATAACAGTGACCCTGGATCCAATTTAGTCTCTGGTACTAGTCAGTGCTCTGAAAGAAACGTCAGTATAACCAGTCATTATACAGAGAAATCTGCATCCATACTCAAACCATACGTATCCCCTGACTTAGCCGTACTTGTGTATACACTGAAGATTTTCAGGGATTCCATGTAACCTCGAAGAAAAAAGTTGTGTTGTTGGGTCTGGTTCTATTCCGTCTTTTATTTTTGTTAGATTCAAAGCCATACTGGCGACTTTTGTCAGACTTTTTGGCTACCCTGTTTAGACAATTTAAACACTGAAATTATTGGTCATATAAAATACAGGATGGAGCTCAATTAAACAAAAAATCCAGAAGATAGTAATATGATTTTGGTTCCGACGTCACATGTATAATTTTGTATTTGGATCCGTGGCAATTTAAATTTAGTATAAAGAGCCGTGGTTTATGTCTTACATGTTGTTGCATACTGTAAAATAAATATTAAAAACATCGTTTACAACAGCACTGTGGCATGATGTTTAAAACTATGGGCTTGCACCTCCAGGGTTGAGGTTCGGTATGTCTGTGTTCTCCCTGTACTTGGGGGTTGGGTTCCCGCTGGGTGTTCTGGTTTCCTTTCACAGGCCAAAGACATGCAGAGTAGGCTGATTGATATTTCTAAATTCCCTGTAGTGTGTGAGTGAGTGTATCCAGGGTGTAATCCGCCTTGTGCCCCGATAATGGGATAAGCTCCAAGCTTCCCACAAACCTGTACAAGAAACGAATGAGAATGAGGGAGAGCATCCTTTACTTGAACCAAAGCTAAATCCAGAACTATTTTATTTACTATAGAGTGCACTTTCTGCCATTTTGTTGTATTGAAGAGGGAAAAAAAACAATCCTGGATTATCCTGTGCACCATTTTAATCCCCTAAAGGCCGGTAGTAGGTAGTGTAAAAACCTACTCTGTTGGCCACAAAATCCCAAAATGCACTCTGTTGTTTGGTTCAACTCGAGCACACCACCATCCATCTCTGAGAAATATAGCCAGTTACTATGGCAACCTCATTTCATAATTTTCTCTATAATTTTTTTTTAGTTCAGTGGTCTGTAGTTGCACACATTGTCTGTAGTCAGCTCGGTTCTGTTAGTGTCTGTGGGTTTGCTGATGTGTTGATCAGGTTTGAATGGACACGGTTTGCAATGTTCCATAGAGAACAGCGGGAGAGCACTAATTCAGACACAGCGCGTGTTTTAACGGAAGAATATGTACATAATGTTGTGCAGATTATGTGAAACGATACCATAAGATAATTAGCTATGTACTGGATGCAAAGCCCTCATTTTTTATTTTTTTTTTGTTCCCCTGTTACTTTTGAAAATGCTAAATAGACACACTGATCATTCTGAAGGGTAGCTTCTGTTCTAATTGTGTGCGACGACAAATAATTCTGTCTATACAAATGCTTAATGCTTTTGGTGATTTCATATACAGCATGCTGTGGGGTGCACTTGCATTCCAGAAATGAAAAAAAACATTCACTTTGCGAAATACAGAATAGATTCTGGAAAATGAATTGGTATAGGCAATATGGGACGACTTATCACCCAATTCATTTCCCCAGTCGATGTTTCAGTTTCTTTATAAGCAATGTTAAATTCTGGTATGACTCTGGCATTTCGCTGTCATGAATCTTCTGAAAGTGAAGAGGAACCCACATGCGGTTACCATGAGAACAAAGCTGCTTAAAAGGAGGCTGCGTTTCGTGCTCATTAAAGTCAGATTTGCCTCTTGTTTTTTGATGTCATCTGTCTCTTTGATGCGGCATGTAAGGCAATTTTTCCTCCCTGTCCACTTCTATTGAACATATTTAAATCCTCTCATTGGAAACTGAGATCCTTTTCCACTGATGATTCACTTTGCGGAACAGATAACGATTGCTGCTAATTCAACATTTTCTTTCACATATATAATTACTGATCTTAAACCATGTTGTACATTAGTGATGATGACAAACTTGATTATTTTTTAATAAACAGCACATCCTGAAGCTTTTTAGCGTTCTTCTACAACCTTTTGAAGGATTTAAGAAGGCATGTTGCAGCCAGGTGCTGCTACTCATCAGTTCTTGATTAATTGATCTGCAGCAGGTGTGCAGATCTCTATAAAAGCAGAAGTTTTGGCACGTTGCTGGTTTGGAGCATCCAAGTGCGAATTAACACACTGCCAAGAAGGAAATACCTAAGCAGTCGTCTTAGAAGAGCAATTGTTGCTGCAGATCAATGTGGGGGTGGGGGGGGGGGGGAACATGTGAAGAACCAACATTCAAGACAGTTGGCAGTCTTTCCAGGAGTGGACGTCACAGCACATTGAGCCTACAGTGTTCAAGAATGAAAAAGTTGCATCTCGGACTCACTGGGCATCGTAAATGTTAAAGTCCATGCTGGGACAATTAGAAGAAGACTGAAGAAGTATGGTTTGCTTAGAGTGGTCGCCAGGAGAAAGTCTCCTTTGTCTTTAAAAAAAAAAAAAAAACTGCATCTGAACAAAGCATAATGGACTCCTGGAATAATGTCCTATGGACAGATGAGATCAATGTGAAGTTAATGCCCAGCGCCATGTTTGGCGAAAAACAAACAAACAAACAAAAAAAATGGCATGTCTGCAGAAATAACTCATATCCACCGTCAACCACGACAGTAGAGGAGTAATAATTTGGGGATGTTTTTCTAGCCACAATACTTGGCCACCTTGCGGTCATTGTGTTGAACATGACCCTCTGGTCAACGATCTAAAACACACCCGTAAATCATCATCAGAATGGCTGAAAAACTAAAATAATCAAGGTACAAACCACTTGATATGCAGGGGCGTTACCTTAAGAGAGCTTTGTATCAGCGAATGCCCAAAGCCTCAAAATTCCTTTAAACTGTTGTTACAATGATGGTCATACAGGACACAAAACCTCAAGTTACTGCTGCTGAAGGTGGACCTACTGTATTCAAGATCTTGAATCGTAGAGGGCACTTGGTATTACCCACATGATTTTATTTTTCTCCTCTTATTTTTAAATGAATATTGTGGCATTGTGAAAAAGTTATGTTGTTTGTCTGATGTTATGTTTGTCTTGTATTTGCCTAAGATTAAGACTCGCTACGATCACAAACTTTTACACATAACTGCTACAAATGCCCTTCCTATAATACATGTCTTATAGTGGTCTGCATCATAAGTCTGACCAATAAAACAATGATGCATTGTGAGAAATGAGAGCAGTACTAGCAATTAGACCACACTTGTGCTTAAAAGAATAATGTGTGTCCCTCATAATGATACTGTAAGTGAAGAGGAAATGAGGCAATGAGGCAAGGTACGTAATTGTCTTTTGAGACTAATGGATGATGCGAGGCCAGGAGTGTGAAATCAGTGCTTACTAATGGAGGCTAGTTAGCAGCGAAATAGTGTTCAGTTGTTTAAGGGAAGAAGAACTAGTGTGCTGATTGCAGTCGTCTTCACTGGCTGGCCTTGTCTCGCCTGTGCAAGTGTCCTTCCTTCAGTCTCACAGACAGTTGGAAATGTTGGCCCGGTTGGAACGAGAGCAGTGGGGCTCTTTTATTAGCCATGCACCATGGTCCCAGGAGCCTCTACTTTCTGCTCTATTTCTGAGTCGCGCTGCATGCTGGGAAAGCATGTAAAACTCATAGTCCCTCACCTCAGCCTTGATTTACCTCCTTGACACAAGAAGTAAAAAAAAAAAAAATTTTTTTTTTGTTTGTTTTTATTGTTTATCATTACAGCTTATAGCTCATAAATTTAAATGCATCACAAAATATTAGAATATTTCGTTAAATCAATCAAGAAATATTAAACTTCCTAAAAGTATATTAATTTATGCATTTATCACTCAGGGATCTTTTTAGAATGAATTGCTGCATAAACGCAGCAGGGCATGGAGGCAGTCAGCTCTCTGCTGCGGCGTTATTAAAGACCAGGTTACTTTGATATCAGCCTTCAGCTCATCTCTACTGTTGGGTCAAGACTTTCTCATTTTCGTCTTGGTAGATTTTTTATGGGGTTCTGATTAGGCAAGTTGGCTGGGCAATCAAGCACAGTAATATAACGGTCAGCAAACCAGCAGGTGACATGGCATCCTAAATCATCACGGACAAGGGAAACCTTACACTGAACTTCAAGCAACTTGCATTCTGAGACTTTAATTTCTAAACAAAATGCTAAATTTACATTAATCTGAAAAGAGGACTCAGGAATTGCTCAGGTAATTTTTCAAATTCTGCTGGTTATCAATTCAATTCTTGAATTTGAATTTCTGACTTTCTCTCGTTCTGCAATTGCTCGATACTGGGAATGCAACACGTGTAGCCCATTTTATTTTTACGTGAACAGCCAGCACCGTCAGTGATGACCATCAGTGGCTTACCTTCCTTATGAGGAGTGTCGATGATCATCTTCTGAACTATTCCAAGAGATGGACAGGATTTATGTTGTATGAATAGTCGTTTACTTTAATTTTAAATTTCTTTTCAAAATATAAACATTCAAAATATTAAAGGTGAGACTTAAAAAAAAAATTTTTTTTATTCTGGACAAAAGAAATTCCACAATGTTCTGTTTTATTGCGCACTCTCTCTCACATATTGTGTGCTGTGGAAAACATTTAACCTAGATGGTATACAAGCAGTAGTGTAATGCTGTGATAAGTGCATTAATGTAGCAGGAGATTATATAGAGAAACAAAAGTTGATTTTACTCTTATAAGCATGTGTGTGTGTGTGTGTGTGTGTGTGCTGTATGTATGTATGTATGTATGTATGTATGCATGTATGCATGTATGCATGTATGCATGTATGCATGTATGCATGTATGCATGCATTATAAAACATGAACCACATGGTTTGTCCCAACACAAACTCCTGCTGGGAACAGTGAGCTATGAACCACTCCTCTTTTTAAAATTAGAGCCTTTCTCCTTTTCATCCTGTAGTGCTTTATTACAAAGATGCCTTTTCTTCATAATTACTGCTATTTACCTTCCTCTTTCTTTCTCTCTCTCTCTCTCTCTCTCACCCTCATTCTGTCTTTGTCTTTTTGGCTCCAGCTCTTTCACACTCTCTTGTTCTGCCTCTTATAGCTCTAACTTTCTGATCTTTCTCTAACTTTCTTAGAGACTATGTTCACATCACCAGTCTGAACTGTCTCAATACAGATTTCTTTTTAAAACCCTAACGTGACACAAATCTGATGTTGTTCAGATCGGGTCTGAGTAACTTTTGTCGGCTGTATATCCGATATACGGTCATGCGACTTGAATTCAGATGGGATTCTCTTTTTGCTAACAAGTCATCTTTTCATGTTTGGAGAAAGAGGAATTGTACGTACCTACAGAGATGTATAGAAGTGTGAGCATCATGATGTGGGGATGCTTTACTGCAAAATGTAATTGAGCATTACATGTTACTGAATGTGAATGTCCTGAGACCCATTAGAGAAGAAATTAATCTAAGACAACTGAATTTCCATGACCTAGCTAATCTACTGGCTCAAATCCTATTTAAAGTTTATGCAGGATTTTGAAATTGAGTTCATCAGAGAGACTAACCTTATAGAACTGGAGTAATTCACCAAGAACTGTCAATCGCAATGCTGCAAAAAGATGATCATTTGTTGGTTTAAGCATGTTGAAGCTGTAATTGCCAAGGATGGCTTTGTAACAGAGAAGTAATGTTGGCCATTTGAAGTATCTGAAAAGTATTTTTTTTTAAACACATCCTTGTTTATTAATCTATTTTTTGTTCATGTCTATGAATGCAAAGTTAAAATGCATTGTGTTTGTAAGGTTGATTAGTTCATTCCTTTGATTTTGTCTCCTGTATGAATAGACATGTTAAAGTTTCTTGTGTCTCAAACAAACCAAAACCAAGTTCTAGTCAAGTTCAAAGTATTCAAATATTAAGATTAAGGTTCAATTATGTCACATGTACTTTACAGCACGGAGAAATATATATTTTTTATTTTTGCATATCCCAGTTGGGAAGCTGTATTCAGAGCTCAGGTTCAGCTAGGATAAAGTGCCCCCTAGGTAGGGTTAAGGGCCTTGCTCAAGGGCTCAACAGTGGCAACTTGGTGGTGCTGGGGTTTGAACCCCTGACTTTCCGATCAGTAACCCACAGCCTTACTTAATTGAGCTGCCACCAATGTCCTCTTATTTTACACAAGCAGCGAACACAGGATATTTTGACCCTCTCTTTCTCATACCTACTACTGTTCATAATTCTACCCCCTCATGTTACACACACACACACACACACACACACCACATGTGTGTGTGTGCAGGGGATGAACTTGTTCCAGGCATTTCTCTAGAGCCTGCTCTGGTTCTTTCTCATTGGAATTCCATGTTGGTGTAAAATTCTCTTCCTCATTAGAGTCACACCGCTGGCATTTGGCACCTCGCACATCTCTCAGTAGAAGAGTTGTACGCACTCTACTTCTTCCCCCTCTCCTTCCCTCTGTCACGGCGCACAGGCTGTGCTGTGAGGATTCGTTGTTCTCACCTTCACTCCTAAAACCGTTCATGCTGTTTTTTTTTTTGTTTGTTTTTGTTTTTTTCCTGTCTGATCTTAATTGTTACAATCTGAAATAATGTGCCTGAAAGAGCCTCTTTGATCCTTCTTTTCTAATCCCTGCTTTAGTTCCATCATTTCATCAGCATTATGGATCTGTTTTTTTTGTGTTATTTTATTTTTTATCATCTCTCACTTGAGAGTAGGCCCTGGCGTTCGACCTCATCAAATACAGTTTCCTGGGATACATTTGGAGCGTATCTAGAATTTTATGAAGGTCTGAATGATCTTCTGTTAACGAAGTCATCCTATTTGTCGTGCACTATAGTGTATAACAAGCATCCATTAATTAAGCAGTATCACACAAGTGGGAGTGTGGCTGTGATGAATGTAATTGCCTTTATACAACAGTTAATTCTGAATCTCCTCCATCTCCTCTATTGCCTACAAAGCTAGCTATCTTCTAACACAAGGCTGAATCACAAATCACTCTCTAACCCCTGATCAAGAGCACTACTTGGTGCTCATCCTAGCACATCAGCTTTCCCAGAAGTTAACGGAGCTGATATTCTAAAGTGAAATAAGTGGAAAAATAAGGAGGAACTTATGAGATTCACAGGACTGTCCACCACCTCCATGGTTTATTCTCCTCACCTTTTGATACAGTAATACCGTCAAGAATTCACGACTACTTTCACCCCTGTTAATTGCACTAATTATTGGTCACCAGCTACACCAGTCGCGGGAGGATACGTGTTGGCAGAACAAAATAACTAGTTAAATAAACAAACAAATCAAAATCTGTTTGTGCTCTTGTTTTAGTAACTGTTCCTGTTTGTGAAACTGTTGAAATAAAGCAATATCACACTCAAGGTCGTGCTGTCGTGCTGAATATCAGCACAGCTGTGGTCCATTCAGCACATGGGCTGCTCCCTCGTGCATATGACCGGATCTAAGCTGTACTGATAACAAGCATAATGGCATGACCTCAAGTATGATATTTCTTCATCAAATTGCAATCACTTATCGCCAGTGCTGGGGGACGTTACTTTTTAAAATTTATTACAAAATTACTGTCTTCAAAAAGTAATCAGTTACATTATTGCGTTACTTTCTGATAAAAGTACTTTTCCATTGCAGAAAATGAAAACTCCTTTGTGCTTCCTCATGCATGTTACTTTAGACAAGACCTTTATAATTATTCTACCATCACTCAGTTTAGCCCATAATCCTTTAACTACTAATAGCCCTATCTGTCCTACGTGGTTTCGCGTGGTGGCCATAAGTACGGTTCATCATGATTCACTGTAAGTTTTGGCGCTGTGATTAGTTTTCCATATTTTCGCGCGTCCTCGCATAGTCAAACCGCATAGGTGAGATAGGGGTACAACAGCAGGAATAACAGAGGGGGCGGGTTATCGTGGGCGGGGCTTGTAATACGACTTTCTCTCTCTCTCTCACACACACACTAATGGATTGGGAATGACTGCTGTCTGGCTCACGGATTACATAAATTGTCCGAATAACAGATTACATTTTTGAAAAAGTAACTAAAAGTAACTGATTACTTGAATGGCGGACCTAACGCATTAGATTACATTAGACATTAGATTACTTTCAGATTACATCAAAAAAGTAATCCGAGTACTCTAAGGCATTATTTGTAACTTTGTTACTTTGTAACGTGTTCTACCCAACACTGCTTATAGCTAAGTTAGATGATATGGAACATTTTAAAGCAATATGTTTATGTTCATAATGGAAGCTATATACAGTTGTATTTTTAACTTTATCATAGTTAAAGACCAAATAATCCCTTTGGTAAAAAAAAAAAAACGGTTTCTTAGATTGTTGAGCATCCGGTATACAAATCACTCTGAATTTTTTGTTGCAATAGAAGCGCTAACGCATTACAATGAGCGCATCAGTAATAATAATAATAAAAGAAATAACTACTGGCAATGCTGTGCTGTTCTAGAAGTTCTATCCACACTCTGCATTTAATCCAGCGGTGTGCACACATCATGCAAAATGGCAGACTTTTAGCATGTTTGCTGCAATATTTTTTTCCCCACCCTATGTTGATATGTTTCAGAAACGCTTTCCTGACCAGTCTGCATCAACTCTAAAACAAGCTCGAGTTATTGTCTGTTACATAAACACAGGTCGGTCATTCTGTTAAGCTTTTCACATGAACGCACCACTGAATGATGCTCACTGCAGCAAGCGCCACCTCAGTAATCACTGGTGTGCTGAACAGTACATCCTCCAAAGCGGGAGATAAACAGCCTCCTGGAGCTGTGACCTGGATGTAGCGCTGTCCAGGTGTGTACAGCAGGGACGAACATTTCTACCACAGAAATCTCTGCTCCGAGAAACAAGCGTATTTTACTAAAGGAATCGGTCCTGATTTTCTGGCTTGAGTACATCATCTCTGTCTCCGCATAGAGCTGTTTGGTCAAGGACATGTGGCTTACGTGACCTTTAGTAGTGTGATCTCAGACCTTTGAAAGGAAGGCAGGCCTTTGAAGTGGCATCAGTGCCCATTAGACTGTGTTAGATGCTATGCTTCTGCTTTAATGTGTATTTGCTGAAAGGGGAATTATGTGTAAGAGCTGCATGCTGAGATGCTTTTTACTAGAGATGCACTATTTTTATTTTTTTATTTTTTTTGGTTTTGGCCGATGTTCGGTCTTTCTTTCTACAAACTTTAACTGGCTTCAATTTGCGCAGCTATTTATGTAACTTGGAAAACATTCATGCATGTAATTGTAATCCTATATTCAATTACATACACTACAAAGTCACATTTATTTACAAATAAAATCCAACCGAAAATGAGTCGACAGCTACCAACCAAGGAGGGAGAGTTATATTACGTGCTTCCTTTGAGACCCATGATGCCAGCAGCATTTTAAAACTGCCTGCACATGTTACAGGGCCGAGGAATGAGTTACCCATCTGAGCAAATTGGCTAGGGTCATTTGTTGTGACAGTGTGTGCCTTCCCTCCCCCTCAAAAGCACGACCAATCTGTGCCCTAAACTACTAAGAGGACCTTTCACTTGTGCCAAAATGATCTCGGTCTGTTGCCCGTAGGTAAAATCGTCAAGGTTCGATTGACTGATGTTGCTTGTTAAACTTGTCGCTTGTTTTGATGCATGCAATCAAGATGACCATACAGTTTGCCTTTCCAGCAGCTGTTGCATTAGACTTTAAAAAAATTTGTAAAAAATTTTTATGGGTTGTCAAAGTGCCGTCAATAGAGAATATGTTGCCAAAATTCAGCGATTATCTCTCATTGACCAACTATCGACTGACAAAGCTGTAATGTCACCCAACAGAGAACGTTTTGGTAACAGTGTCACTCATTGTTTGACACACATTTGGTAAGGATTGAATGTTATTGGTTAATTTTTGTCGTCAGTAAAATGGTGCTTTCACTTTTTTTTTTTTTTTGGATTTCTCCCCGATTTTCTCCCTAATTTAGTCGTGTCCAATTCCTCCCCGTCACTAGGGGGCTCCCACATTAAGGCTACTACTACCACTCAGCCGGGAGGGCTGAAGACTATCACGTGTTTCCTCTGAACCACGTGACGCCAGCCGACCGCCTCTTTTCGTACTGCTCGCTCGCGCACAGTTGGGGGCGGCGTAACGCACTCGGAGGACAGCGCTATCCTCTCCTTCCGTTGCACGAGCTCACAGACGCCACTGATTGGCAGTAGAGCCGTGATTAATGTGGAAGCACTGAGGACCTCACATCCCTCCCCTCTGAGAGAGCTCGGCCAATCAGCTCTCTCTAGACCTCCGGCTGCGAGAGGTTACAGCACCACCCGGGAATTGACCTAGTGATCTCCGGATGATAGGGCGAGCGCTTTAACCACTGCGCCACTCGGAGGCCCCCGCTTTCATGTTCTTATGCACGGGGCATATACAGATTAAATGCTCATTGTGTGTGTCGATGGTGCTGTGCGTACACCAGCCTTCAGGTTGAAGGAGAGGTATGCTACAGTGGGTCTGTCTGGGTAACTGGAACATTTAAACTTATCTGGATTTTATCCAGGATAAGTAATATCGTTTCACGTACTGTACATCTAACATACATCTAAAACTGTATTGTATTTTATTGGGAACATTTTTATGACTTACACTTTGTTTAACGGTTTCTCTAGGTATGGAGATGTACTCATGCTCCTCAACTACATCGTAAAAATCTAGCCTTTATAAAGTGCAGATTCCACTCTAGAGTCTCATGTCGACTCCCTCAACATGCTGCCTTTGCTCACGTTTGGTAATTTACACTGAACCCACCAAATCTGCCTCAGTGTGCGTTTCAGGTAGAGTGCTGTGGTTTTGGAGTCAGATGACGTAAGGTGTAACTCGATAACCTCGTTGTCCACTGTGACAACACATGTATCTTTTGGCGATATAACATTGCTTAACATTACCAATTTTTAAAATGGGTGCTGAAGTGCTATTCAAGTCAAGTCAATTTTATTTATATAGCACTTTTAACAATTGACATTGTCGCAAAGCAGCTTTACACAATAAAAGAAGTAAGTTTGTATGCAATGTGTATGAATCAAAATTATAAGATTGCCCCTGATGAGCAAGCCGAGGGCGACGGTGGCAAGGAAAAACTCCCTGAGATGGTAATAGGAAGAAACCTTGAGAGGAACCAGACTCAACAGGGAACCCATCCTCATCTGGGTGATAACGGATAGCAGGGATTGATCAGCAGAATAATGTGTACTGGAAGTTCAGTATAACAGGAGATGATTTTAAAATTAAAAGGAGTCTAGTTTGTTCCTGGAGGCTCAGGTAGACTGTAGGAGATTCCAGTCCTGAGCTATTGAACAACTGAAGTCACAGGTCCCCAGAGCATCAATCGAAGACAGGACAGTCTTCATGGAAACCATCCCCAGCCACCACACGAATCCAGGCAGACCACACGGGGCATCCATGCGACGAGAAATCCAACCAGAAGCAGGACTCCAGGACGGGTTAGACGGGTCCAGAGGGCAGAGGGGTCTGGATCACTGGCATCTCAGGAGTGACATGTATAGCTCGACAGAGAGACAGAGAGAGGGAAAGGAGAGAGAGGAGAGAGCAGAATAGGAGAGAACAGAAAAAGAATTGCTATTGCTAGCTGCATGACTTATCAAATGCAGAAATACACTAATTTCACTAAGTTTGTTCCTGTTAAAAGGCTGACAATGACGTCCGGAACCTTTTATACAAAGCAGTGGGGTGTAATTCGAGTTGTAACATCCTTTGTGGAATCGGTTATGTGAAAGGGGTATCCGGACATGTTCACAGATACTCACTTATAGACACATCAGTCAGCCTTTGTGCGTCAGCTGCACCAAAACTGGCAACGCATTCAGAACGTGTGAAAATTCCAGGTTTCACCAGCTCACTCAAGATGCGTGTTAATACCGGGTGTAAAGACTTTTATTCTGTATACCACGATGCACCACAAATATACACTCATTCCAGGGAAGCGTGTTAATCACGTGGTGCCTCTAAAGACCACATCTGTCTAATATGTAGAATTCACAGAGAGTACAACTGAGGTGTGTGTGTGTGTGTATATATGTGTGTGTGCGTCTGTGCGCGCGCGTGTGTGCGCGCGGCCTGGCGGTATTAAACACAAAGAGGTGCTTGTATCATGTCTACTGTTAAGCTAACCATAAGATAAGATTATCTGCTATCTTTTATTTAGCACACTGAAGCCTGTTATCCCACACGAACACACGCAGACACGCCCACACTCGTTTCCATTATCAGCAGCCACACAGATGTGCATTTCCCAGGAGAGCTCAGGAGTTGTATTGTCATTTTCTCAGCGGTGGATCCTGGCTGCTTGGCGCACATCCATCAAGGGGTTTTTTTTTTTTTAATCAGCACCGATACGTTGGTGCAGAGTTTTTTTTTTTTTTTTTTTTCACCCTCTTTTCTAGTCAGCTCAAACATTCCCACTGAGTACTGATGTAATGCTCTCATGTTTGTACAAGAGGAACAGTGACAGCAGACAGCTGTTGAGAGGAGACCCGACTGCCTACAGAAGCACAAACCCTTCCCTCTCTCCTCTCGCCTCTCCTGGCCCCGAGCCTCCGCGTTTCCTCTGTTTCCATGACGCCTTGCAGTAATCTGCGCTTGACCTTCCATCCATGATTCACCCTCCACCTCCTCTTCCTCCTTTCAGACTGGTCTAGCCTGTCGAGTTGGCTCGCGGCTACAGTATCTCATCACCGCTCGGGTTTCCGCTTTCTCGCCCTCACAGCCTGCATGGCGTGGAACGAGTTGGGTGTTCCTGCGGCATACGCAGAATTTAAACAGAAAGCGGTGGCATGGGATCTTTCTATACACTCACGCACACACAGGTAGAGGCATGCATGACTACGCCGACTGACTCATTTGCTGACTGACAGACTGAGAAGCTGCTTTTGTTAACGTGACAAGAAGTTCTAAAGGTTTGATGAGTCCAGAGCTCGATACACCCACACACTCTGACCTGTCAACTTCAAAGGCACGAATACAGATCTCTAACTAGAAGCCTGACATTCGAAGCCTCTGGTTATTCACCTCAAACACTTTAGCAAGCGACAGTCAGTGTTTCCTGTGCACTTTCCATAAAACCACAATGCACAATAGCTCCTCTGTGGCTCGCTTTGTAAACAGAAAGGTTGGCCTTGTCTCTGTATGCATACCGGATTAAGATCCACTTAATTCCACTTCCACTTTAAAGCAAAAGCAAAACAGTAACTGGATTTCTGCAGAGGAATTGTGGAGTGTGGGTCTTTTTTTTTCTTTTCTTTTTGAGCCTGCAGCTGTTTGTGACAGGCAGAAACATGTCTTTCTTTAATCAATCCAGCTGTCTCTGAGTCCCAGTGCTTGGGCCAGAACTAAAAAAAAAAGAGAGAGAGAGCCGTCCATTACGACAAAATGCTACAGTAATCATTTCAACCCCCAGGCCAATTTTAAATCCCATCATTATGTGCACTCAAATTTGCTAAGGGTTTTTTTTTCTTTTCTTTTTTTTTTTCCTGAGTGGTGATTTTGATGGAGCTCAGTCACTTCTTAGTGGGCCGGCATTTTCGTACACATTGTTGAAACATACATGCGTGGGAATCACCTCAAGCATTCAAATGCTATTTGAACTTTGAAATTATATTACTTCAGGTGGAAATCCAGCAAAACTTTGTTGCAGTACAAACTTTCTCCCCTACTCTCCCCCCCATGAGTCTGGAAAATGATTGACGTACTGTAATTGACTCACCTTAAATGCTTTTCAGCTTCCACAGTGTATTGTGAGCCCATTTAACGAAGGCCTGATATCATTTCAATAGTTAGTTACTCTGATCAGATGAGATGCATCACAGCTTTTATAGAAATACAAGGCAGAGAGATTAGCCCCAGTCATACTGCTAAAACATGGCACTTGTTTTTGCAGTTCTAATACACTCTACACTTCTGCAAAGGCTTTTCACTAGATTTTCAAGCAAAGCTGTAGAGATTTAAGTTCATTCTGCCTCACGAGCATTATTGAGGTCAGATACTGGAGCACTGGCTGCTTTCCAGTTAATCCCAAAGGTGTCCCGTGGGGGGTTGAGTTCACGGCTTTACGATATGCTTATTCGCATTTTTGGTTCATGTTGTGGTCTGCGTGAATACAGTCTAGCTGTAACTCTAGTGCTAAGGGATTAAGTAAGATTGTGCACATTCATACGTTTGTTTTTCTTTTTTAATTAAAGCTTCTACATATAATAAAAAAGCAGATTTTCTAACCTGATAAATATCCTCTACAGCCTACACTCCTCATACAACACTGCACGCTTAGATAAAAAAAAAAACGGCAAGGTAAAAAGGTAGAAAAAGATTATAATTTTGAATACCACTTCAGAAATGTCAAATTGGTGCAAGATCAAAAAGGGAAGATGAACAAGGCCTGCATTAAATGCTCTTTTACTTTGCATTACATCTTAAAGCTTTCATTCATTAATTCACAGATTTGGAAGTACCTAGGCAGGTCCAACAAATGAAACAGGGTGACTGTATGCATGTCTGTGTTTTGTTAGCACCATGAGTTGATTTACATATAAATTTAACACTATATTTAACAAATTAAGTTTGATTTAAAGTAAATACTTAAATCAAATAAAGTAAAAAAGGTTCTCAAGTCATTCCATAGCCTGTCTATTGGGTTTAGGACTTGCCCACTCCAAAGTGTGGATTTTGTTTTTCTGAAGCCATTTGGTTGTCGACATGCTCCGGTGTTTTGGGTTATTGTTCTGTTGCATCACAGTCAATGTGCTTTTCTGGGCACATTAACAAACTTGCAACGTTCGCAGCAATGTTTTCCTTTCCGTAAGCAGCGGCTTCCTTTGTGGTGTCCTGAAATGGACACCTTATTTGTTCAGTGTTTTAGCTACTGTAGTCTCATGAGCACAGATTTTAGCCAGTTCCAATGATGCCTTCATATCTTTGGCTCACTCAGTTTTTTTTTTTTAGTTTTTTTAACCTCATTAATGAATCTTCATTGTGCTCTTGGGGTCATTTTGACTGGGTGCCCATTTTTTGGGAGAGTCACCACAAGTAATTTCAAAGACTTAAGCAAAAAAGGAAGAGACTCATTTTCTTAACAAGACTCCATGCATGCTTAATGATTCACATATGTTTTTTCACTAGCAATATGAGGTTTCTATAATTGTTCTGAAAGATCAAAACATTTTTTTTATTATTATCTTAGGCAAATTATATTTATCAATACTCTTGGATTAAGATCAGATCACATTTTATGACTAATGTAGAAAACCATGAAATTCCAAAAGGTTCACATACTTTTTCTTGCCACTGTATCACTTCAATTTATATTATGAAAGGTTTATACTTTGACTTTGTTCAACAATTTCATAAATGGATTGAGTACAAGTTAATTCAGTTTTCTCAAGTAAAACCAAGGCTAGCATTTAAACAATATAACATTTCTTTAAATACAAGAGTTTAACTTATAACTTAAAAGCAAAGAAAAAGCAAAATGTTTACTTAGCAGCACATGTCATCCGCAATGGTTATTATTTCTAAACAATCTTTGCAAACCCAGAAACCAATTCAAGTTACTGGTTGATCAACCTGTTCATCTCTATTATTAAATGTAAAAATCAATCAATTCTGGAGGCAGTCTGGTGATGAATGAATGACCACACAAAAGAATTGAAATACATGACTAATGTACAGTAAACAGGAAGAAGTTTTACTTTGTTTGTTTATGATGTTGTGCACAGCCATGTTGATTTCACATCATTCCATAACCAGTAAAGAAACTTCTCATTGTAGTGGCATTTCATGTAATGTTATGATAGTCACCTGTTTAATTGTTTGGTGTGAGCTGATTATAAATGACTCTGGAATGTACACGGGGCAGTTTTTTTGATTAGCAGATAGTAAAGTGTCCACAATGACGGCGCAAACCTCCAGTCTGTCCATGCGGGATCATCCACTACAACAGAAAGTGAAACGGTCGAAAAGCTTCTTAAACTAGAGCTTGAAATGTTTGTTTAGTCGTAAATATTTAGACATATTATACTCAAGTGCATGGTTTCTAGTATAAAGTGCACACCATCTGACATGCAGCTTTTGATTATTTTTATTTTTTACTTGCAGGAAAGAATATCAAATGCCTTGCACATTATTAATGCATGAACCCTATGGACAGTTGCACCTGTGTACTGTAACTCCTGTAAGAGTGGTCTGGGCTCAGTCAGCACCTGATACGACTGACGAACATATGGCTGGCTCTAACGTCGTGCTTCTTTAACCGAATGAACCTCTGGGAGCACTCAAAGGAGCGCAGTGGTGTGTAAGCCCCGGGGTTGTGATCACAGCTGATTATCTGTAATCGGCTTAAGTAGCCTTCTGAGAGCGGCTGTCTTCTTCTGTGGCCTCTATCAGTGTTTGTATTTGGTACACAGGATTGTTCATGCTTGAAAGAGCTCCTTTTGAGGAAAAGGCTAGATGTGAGCCAGTGGGGGGAAAAACCCCTCAGTAAAGCGTTCAATATATTAAAAGATGGAGGTTCAGCCGGTAGTCCAGCAAATTCAAAAGCATCGACTTTTGAAGATCGATCCTCTGTGGTTTATAAAAATCAAATGCATTATTATATAAATTGCATAACTAAAGACCACTCAGGGAGGCTGGCTCTAGGTCCTGAGATGTGGATTTTCAAAGACGAGACTTTTTAGCAAATCAAACTTAACAATTGAATTTACTCTAACACAGAATTACTGAACACAAAGTGAAGAAGTAGTATGCTTTTGGAAATCATTGCTTTTCATCAGTTCAGTGTCTACGACAGGTAATCAGATGTAATCACTAATGTGAGTGATGCATTGC
This sequence comes from Clarias fuscus, assembly GCA_030347435.1. Lineage (NCBI taxonomy): Eukaryota > Metazoa > Chordata > Actinopteri > Siluriformes > Clariidae > Clarias > Clarias fuscus. The sequence continues at coordinate 16,795,986 of CM059222.1, forward strand.
ATTGTCATGAAACAAAACATAACCCCTTTAAATGGCTTAAATGGCATGTATATCTATGAACTAATACTTGGCTGTAACTCGGCATCATGGTGGTGTAGTGGTGAGCAATGTGGCCTCAAACCTCCAGGGTCAAGGGTTTGAGTCTGCCTTTGGGTCTGTGTGCGTGGAGTTTACATTTTCTCCCTGTGCTTGGTGGCTTTCCCTTCGGTTTCCTCCCATAGATTAGGCTAACTGGTGTTTCCCTAGTTGTGTATCTGTGTGAACATTCCCTGCGATGGATCGGCACCCTGTCCATGGTTACCTCGCCTTGTACCCCGAGTCAAGTTAGTTACTTATGAGGACATTTCTAGAAAGAAGGCATTGAATGAACTGACTAGCCAATCATGTGTGTCTGTGCTTTATTCCCACCCCCTAGCCCTGAGTGTTCATAGAGCTCGAGTCTTTGATCATAGATCCTTTGAAAGATGATGGCCTTCATCATCTTTGGTGAATTTTCATTTTCAGTTAGGTTTTTATCCATACGAATAAAGCTCTGACCAGTAGTCAGAGAAAGCCTGGAGAAAGTCTTGTAAAATTGTACAAATTATTTGATACATAGTCCACATCTTTAGGCTCCATCTCTTCTAGTGATGTAACGGTTGCAATCTGGATTCATTCGTCGGTATAAGAGGTAACAAGCTGAAATGAATCTAGGCAAACTGATTATTATTATTAATGATAAGGATGACTAAAATTACTGCTTACTGGTCACACTGGCCAGTGTCTCTCATTTGCGCTTCTGTGCAATTGTCTTTCTCTCTTCCTTCATGTGTGTCCTGCTTATATAAGCAAAAGCATTTTATCAGAAGCCTTTCTAAGTACAGCCTGTGTTTCACACTACGTTAGTGCGAACAGGCCACAGTCTGCTTCTGTGTCTAATTAGCTTCTGGCCCCAGATTAGTATTGTGTATCGTACCGTTGAGAACAGTGTTAGGACGCCCAGCCTGCCTTTGGCTCTCACAAAATATCTTCAGCTTCCTCTCACGGAGAGTTTTCTGAACACATGATGTTGTTTGTTTGACATGCAGCTTAAGGACGTATCTCATACTACTTTTTCTGGGAAAAAAAGGGTTTGCCTCTTTTGAAGCCACAACCTGCAAGTCAAATGCAAGAAGCTCATTTGCACATGTTTACCGCCCTGATTGTGTAATTATCATTAATCAAATCAAACCTGTTTGCCGGGAGCAAGCCCCCTCCTCAGGCAGCCTGATGCGTGTTCTGCTAGTTTCAGTGTACTGGAGAAAATCTTTAAGTAATTGCTTTCTAATCAGGTCTGGATCATGTGCCATTTTTGTGACCTTTGGTTAAAAAGTTCTAGTTTGGAGTTTCATAGTTCGTTTCAGCTTGTGATCTGTCTGGCCGTATGTGTGCGTATGTGTGCGTCCACCATTGCTTTCTGTGTTGTTTTCCTCCTTTTGTGTATGTCTCTTCTGTCTCCTGCTCAATGTATCTTTTTATTCTTTTCTTTCACAACGCATTGCATATTCAGAAGAGGCAGCGTGTAGGTATATAAAAAAAAAAAAAAAAGCAAAAACAATCCTTCTCAGTCAGCTGCATGTCTTTTTGTTTACCCCCCTCTTTGTTGATTGTTCTTGTTTGCCATTTTTTTCTTGTCTATTTCAATTAGTGCTATTTGTAAGGGAAGACAAATAAAACAAGATGATTGGTTTGATCTTATGCAGACTTGGATGATGTTTAATGTTTAAAAAAAAAAAAGTTTCCTCAAAGTTGCTTTTGAGATTTTGTTCTGTTTTGGTGTGGATGTCGATGTTTTTTTCTGTTTGTTTATTTGTTTGTTTGTTTTTTCCTTTCAGTCTATGTTCCATCGCTCTGTCTTGTCCTTTGTTTGCTCGTCATGTCTGCGTTTGTCTTGTGTCACTGCATGGTCTTAGTGCACGCCGGGGGTTTCCACCTCTCTACAGTTCCCGTTATGTCAGCCTGCAAATGAATAATTGTCTCCTTTCCGCAGGGGACGTCCTCTTTCAGATGGCCGAGGTCCACCGGCAGATCCAAGTGCAGCTAGAGGAAATGGTGCGTTATCTTTCATCTTCCGTCCGTTCGCCTACAGACCCTACAGACTCTGGGTTTCTATAATTTGATAGAGATCGAGATTGAGCCATGGCCATACCTGTAAACTGTTTATTGTTTAATAAATAAATAAATAAATAAAGCTGAATGTTTGAACTCTGTCTCTACAGCTGAAGTGCTTCCACACTGAGCTTCTTTCAGAGCTGGAGAAGAAAGTGGAGCTGGATGCCAGATACCTGACTGTGAGTTTCCTTAACACACACACACACACACACACACACACACACACACACACGCGCGCGCGCGCACTTGCACGTCGAGAAGCTTCTAAATAGAGAACTACCAATCCGCACATGACTGTTCTCATGATGCTGCATTAGAGAAGCTTAACGCACTGCACACAGACACTGTCTATTCTCATGGCAACAGAAATGACTGACAGATGGCTTTCAGAGTTGTGCGAGATGGTGTATATACTGTGTATACTCGTACGCACACCCTCTGTCTCCCTTCACATTCATGTTGTTCAGACTGTTAAGATTGCAACTGTGCAGCAACATCTTCAGTCAATTCTTGCACCCCCCCCACCTTTTTTTCATTCTCACACACTGCGCAGATTCAACTTGGCGATTCAACCAACATTAAAGCATCTCATGCAGCATCTCGTGGATATCTTTAGAACGAGTGGGCTGTGGGAACAGCGCCGGGGTGCTGCTACAGTAGGGGATCGCGTAACGGGGGGGAGGTGGGGGGTGTTGCTTGCCTTTTGTACTACATTGTCAGTCAGAGCAAACACCCAGCCTTGATTTCATTATCCGTAAGAGACACTGTAGTGAAGGATGGTTCTTGTAAACATGGTGTTTTTTTGTTTTATTTCATTGGGCAAATCAATTGTGAAGAGATTTTTTTTTAAACCAGTACATACTGTGAGTGCCAACATTCCCACTATCCAACAAGCACTCATTGATTAGTGAGGTAAAAAAAAGACCAGATGTTTTTCCAGTTCAGTTCTCAACTGTCCAATTTTAATCAGGCTACAGTATGACTCGTGTTCTTAGCTGATAGGAGCTACACCTGATCGGTCTTTGCTGTTTTGGGCCAGTTTTTAAATCTCTGGTTTAGCTTAATGTGATTAGCTTTCTGCTCATCACATACTGTAGGTAAAGTATGATTGAGTTAATATACAGAAGCCTTCCTGTCAACTCGAACCATTCCAGCTATTGTCCTCTAAGTGCACTCCTCAACAGGAGTGTCCACCTACAGAAGGTTTTGTGCCAGTATAAGCCTCCTAGCCAGCTAACCAACTCCTTTCTTGCTGGATATAGAGTAGATGTACTAAAGCCATTGTGAATCCAGAACTGAATAGTGAGACTGATCAAAATTAATTAATTTAATTGTTTCAAAGTAATTGAGTTCATTCTAACATTAAGTAAGCATCAGTAAGATAAAAAAAAAAAATTCCTGAAAATCCCACCTTTTATCTATTTTGCATACGTCACATTAGATGATGTAAACACCACGACCTCTCCTGATAGCAGAACGCTTCTGCGCTTTTTAAAAGCACACCTCGATGGGGACTTGTGAGTTCTCTGTAAATTATCGAGAGGGTAAACAGCATATTTGGAGAGTCTTCTTAACAGCTATATAGCATGATTTCTGTGTGACACTATGGACATAAAAATCAGCAATTTCTGATGTACATAAACCAACAAACATGCCATCAAAGTCACCGAGATCACATTTTCCCAAATTCTGACGTTTGATGTAAACGTGATCTGAAGCTCTTGGCCTGTCCATGTGTGATTTTGGCGCATTGCGTGAATGGGTGGGCAGGTTTACAGTGGTAAGAGAGAGATCCAAATAATGGCGCAGTCCTCACTGGCCCAGCGATAGCTGTGGTTTGAGTTGTGGTTGCTATAGTTACCACTCGGAGACACACAAGGCTGTGCTGCATGAAAAGCACTGCATAAGACTTGACTACAAAAGCTTGTGGGTAGCAATATGGAAAATGGGAATGTATTGTTATATTTCAGTATTACAGTATTACAGATTACTATTGTGCTTTGTAAGTAGCTTGACTGAAATGAGAATGAAATAAAATGAAATTATTTCATGTTTGTTTCATATGATGTGCAATAATGGTGGTAAAATGATCACTGAAATATTACATGGACTTGCAATATCTATCGAGGCATTTGCCAGCTTCCTTATCAAAGAAAACAGGAAGTCCCACAGCTGTGAAATTCAAATCTTAAGATGGGAAGAGCGCCTCTGCATGAGCCAATTGCATTTTCATTTTCACAGTCGTCCACGTGTCAGGCAGGGCACACTCGCAGCACGGACAGAAATTTCAGAAATAGTGCAGAAAAGGCAATTTTCAAATAATTTTTTTTAGTTTGAGATAAACATGAAGTACATTTTAAATTCAAATTCATGAATTTGTTTCCATTTTACCTGCTAGTGATAACCAGATCATCAGTCACCTCAGGCCAGCTTTCAAGTACCTTCTGCATGACTTACTCCTTTCAAGATTTTCTTTCACACATGTCTGTTGTTTATCACTGGCTGTTGTAAGGATTGAAACATGACGGGGCATGTTATAACAGCTATTGTAGTAGTTATTTTCCAATAACAATGACATCCCAATGTGTTCGATTCACCTTGTACCCCAGCAATGTTTCAACAATTAGTTATTTTATGAATAAGTCCAACATCTCGTTTTTTTTTTTTTTTTTTTTAAAGCATTGAGTTAAGTTTAAGGGTGTGTTACTTCTGTAAAGCAAGTCAGTTCCTCTCCCAAGAGAATTTTTATTCTCCCTCTTAAAGCAAATAATAATAATAAAACCCAGCTTGTCGCTTAACTTAGAATCCCCAAAGCTCAAAGACTTCACTTATGGAGCAAAACTTGTTGATCCTCAAAGTACTTTTGCTGACTGAAACATCTTTTCATAAATATTAAATAAACATCTCCTTACTGAAGGCTGAACTAAAAAACATTTATTATTAGACTTGGGTTATGTGGAGTGTCTCCGTACAAGTCCCTGTGAATGAGCTGTTACTATAGAAACAATAACTTGTTCGAGCAAGTGTGTTTTAAAACTGTGATTTGCCTTGCAGCCAGCACTATCCTTGTCAGAGCCTCTTTTATAGAAAATCTAACTCAAGATTTCAACAGTGCATTGGTGTATTTAAGATTAAATGTTTTTTTTTTTTTTTTTTTTTAGTAGGACACAGGTAAGGCATTTGTTTAAATGCAGCAAACCAGCATGACACTGTACTAATCTTAAAGATGCCTATTCCTATTCTGTTGTACAGTATTTCCTTCTGCATTTACAAATTATTAGTATTTAATGTGGATGGCAGTTTGTACATGGGATCCAGAATCCTTTCAGATCCATAATCATTTTGAAGCGAACAAGAATTGAAGCTATCAAGATGTATAGACTTTCAGCTGAAGTCAAGGGGGTTAAACAAAATATTGCATTAGTTGTTTAGGAATTACTTCTATTCCAGAATTAGAATGAAAAGCTCAAAAGCTTTGTGGTGGGTTACAATGGCAAAAACACACAAACTGTTACTGTACAAATATTTATGGCCCTGATCACAGCCCAGGGCAGAATTATACTTGCTTTTAACCACACACGCAGTCATGATGTCTGCCTCATTTATCCACGTGCTCAGAAAGTGGTGCAACTCCATACATGCTCGCAAGATGCAATATTCATGCAAACTCCAGGGACAGTGTAGTCAGCCAGCATTAAAATTGGCCAAGGTTTCAAGAAACCATATGTGCCGTTACCCCATCTGTGTGATGCATCCCTACTGCTGCAAAGTAACAAATGCGCAGAAGGTCAAGTACCAGTTTAAATATCGACATGGAAACTCCTCGAGCGTAGCCATGTCTGTTTACTTTATGGAAAACGGTTTGAATTTCTACGGTCCCTTCTAGTGAAATTCTCCAGTAACACATGTAGCATGACAAGTACAATGTGTGAACGACTGCGCTCACAATGTTGGCGATGAACGCATGATTTAACGTCAAATATATTTCTCTTATTAGTGTATTGTTTTTAGATTTAGAACATGAGATAGAAATAACATTATGTAGCCTGTGGAGGATTTTCAAACACAGCTCGCTCTGAATGTTGAATCGAATAAATCAAAAGCATGCCATATTTGATTCACTGAAACAATTAGATTAAGACTGAATCAGTAAGAGAGTAGTATTAAGCTGCTCTTAGGGATAGGGATGGGCTGCGATTCTGTTATAGCACAAACTCTACTCCAACCTAATCCCCCCGCTTGGACAGCCTGTGTGATTGAGCATCTGTGCTGTGCTGCCGTTTATAAAGAGCGTTTTGTTTATGGAGTCCAGCTTTCAATTTATGGCCTCTGATCATCAGTAAAATGTCCAAAACTACCGTACATCTGGACTTTTCTTTCCATCTCCTGTGGCTGAGGCTCAGCCTCATAAACACTCATGCTTCCCTTCTATTCAGTTTAATCTCTGCACTCGTTAAAATAAGTTCCAGAGCATTGCGTCAACTCTTAAGAGCTGTAATATGTGCTTCGGTACTTCATAAATTATTATGGGTCGTGTTATTAAGTTGAGGGGACACAGAAAGAAAGCAAAACATGGTAAGTGAACGAGGAGCGACGCTGTGCCCGTGGGTTTGCCCTGACTGTATGACAAATGAGCGCTAGCCGCCAATCTCATCTCGTTCGCACAGCTCCCTGGGCGCACTTGTCATGTAAAAGGTTTTTGCTCTAGTGGCCATGGTAACTGCTAGTGAGTTATGAACATGAGCTTTAAAGCTTGTAACTGCATTATTTAAGAATGCCCAGGTGTGTACTTAAGCCATCATTCATTGCCTCATACAGAAAATCATGCAGCTTGCTGCTTTTTCGAAACAAAATTATATTTCTTCAGAAACTTTAACGAATTCTCCAATTGATCAGCACAAAGAGATTGATTGAGGACGTTTACGACATCTGTAGCTTTTCGTCCTAAAAAAAAAAAAAGTCACCCGAAAACTTTGTGTACGCTAAGATTTTGTCTGTTTTCCCTCCTGAAGGCAGCTCTGAAGAAGTACCAGATGGAGCACAAGAGCAAAGGCGAGAGCCTGGAGAAATGTCAGGCCGAGCTGAAGAAACTGCGTAGGAAGAGCCAGGGCAGCAAGAACCCATCCAAATACAACGACAAGGAGCTGCAGGTGAGACAACCATTAACCCTTCCTTCTTCCTCCTCCACCTCCCTTTTCTTCCTTCTTCCTCCCCACTGTAGGGAAAGGTACGAGAGATGTGAGTCAGGAGGTTGGACGTTACGCCTACACCCTGGTAAGAGTGCGTTATGCTAACACAGAATGCTCTAATAACAATGCACTGTGATAAGGTTGTGTTTATCTTATTCGAACATGAATTTAAGAGCCATGTGCTCAGCAAGGCAGGTTGTGTAGGAGGTACCATCAAAATTATTGGCACCCTTCCTGGAATGAATATGTAAAAACGAATACCATTTTGTGCTTAAACTCGAACTGTTTCAACACAGAGTACTATTATTTATATAAATATTAGCACCCCCACAATTACAATTTGGCCCCGTGTTATTAAAGAGAAGTGCTCTTTATATTAAAATAGTCCTTCTGAGGGTGTTTTTAGTATGTGGGTGTTATTGCGAAGGTGAGCAGGGTTCTGACATGTTTTGTCCCCACACAAATGTACCGACTAGGTGTGTGTGTGAGACCATCCTATGTACTGTATATGCATCCTTATTTAATAGTGGCAGAGCCCTAAAGGAAATAAATAGGCTCTGACTCTGCACGGTGTATATAGGCTCCCAGGAGACCAGAGCACCGGAAAAAGCTTTCACGCTTTCCTAGGTGTGAAAACTCTACTTTCCCCAACCCCATTATCTAGCTGTAATACAACACAGCTCTCAACCTGTACATGACGGGGATCATATGTATGAGATAGCACATCTGTCTCTGTAGTATATCTGTGTTATCTCAATCTGTATCAGTATATAACTACAGTATGTGTCTACAGTATACTGTATCTCCGGACTTAAACACAAGGTGGGCTAGCCTTGTTAAAAAGCATTTCCCTAACCTCAGCTTCATCATTCAAGTTCTTAATTGGCATCCAAAAAAGAAACCGCAATCCAGATGTGACCGGCATTAAGAATGAATAAAGGAACACAAATCAAAGAAAAAACTCAGTCCTGTGACGTTTTTTTTTAATATATTTTTTTTTTATTACTCTCAAGACCTCAGTCACAATCATATCCCCTGTGGGGAAAAAACAAACAAACCCCAAAAAACATTTTAGTATATCTCCTATTTTTGTATTTGCACTCATATTTGTAACATCCATCTTTTCACCTTTAGATTATTTAGTCTGTGTTCAACTCTAATGTAGCATTTGTGCTGAACAGTTTTCCCTCCTCAAGGTTAAATACAGTATGAGTACTCTGCATGCTTGAGCAGGTAACCCAGCTCTGGATTAATCCACTTTCCTGCGTGTTGTTGCTAGGACTTGACGAGTGCTTGCTGGGTGCTGCCAGATACCCTGTGGACAATGTCTCGGTGTATGCTCCAGCCATACATCAGCTATGATGTGGCTGTGCTCCCAGTTCTCAGCATGAATCGGTGCCATCAGCACTTTAGGTTAGATGCGTGTGTGCGCAGATCGTCATCATCTGCTCCCAGACTTTTTTCGTGGTTGTTTTGACCGCTTCAGTCATAGACTAGAGGCGAGCATTCATTTCATTTCCCCCTTCTAGCAACTTCTATGCAAATAGGTTTGTTTCGCTGCAGGCAAGAGCAGCCTGTGCTCATAATATAGCCGAGTTTAAACCCGCCCGATCGTTCTCTTCTTGAAAGATTGCACGGGAATAGTGCGGGTGTCGAAATAACTGCGCGTTTCAGCATTTTACACAGAGCAGAGTGCCCACGCTTTCCAAATCGCCCAGTTTAAGTGGTACAACATTCCCAAGCCTGTGGTTTTTCCTCTTTCTGGTCTTCTGTTTTTTCCCCCCCTTTGCCTCAATGCCGTCTGCTTCCCTTGAGTCTCTGCTTGTTTCCACTGTCCTGCCTGGTCCATTATTGAGTCTAATTAGCTAATTATTTACAGCAGTAAAGGGAGATGATAGAGAAGAATGCAGCTTGTGGCAGCTGGCATGTCCTACCTAAATAACCATGTGGAGGTGGCGCTGTTGCGGCCCATACTGAAGCACATTTGGTGACTAAGGAGAAGCATATGGAGACTGGTGAACCGCATCACTTTAGGATTTTGTGTGCACACAGGAGCAAAGCCATGCACACATGTGTGCCCTCCCAGAGACATGCCCGAGTGCTCACACCCACACACACACTGTAGGCATGGGCATTTTTTTGTAGTCAAGAAGTCATTCATCACCAGATATTTAAAAAGCATGTTTTACAGTTTTTGATGGAACTAAAATGGGTGTTTGCCCTGTCAAGCTGAGTAGGGAACCTCAGAGATGAAACAAAACAGCATCATACTGTGGATTCACACTTTGCAGTTCTGGTGAATTCTCGCATCTGATTGATCAAAAGGTGTTGATTAAATTTCTATACCAGCAGCTCTTACAGTACTGCTGGCTAACGCAGAAGGATATGTTTGTCTTACTAACAGGGATGGGAATCACCATATCACAATGCCTTGGTGCCCATTCCATTTCTATTGCGGGTCTATAAGTATCATGCTTTTACAAATATCCTCATTCTTTTTTCTTTTTTTTTTCTCTCTTTAGATTTGGTTACAGTTTAAAAAAAAAAATTGCAAATAATTTGCTGGTACCACATGGGACACTGTGCTGCCTTCCAGTGTGTAAATAGTTTAGAGCACACCACCTGTAGGATTATAGAGGAACAGCAACATTTTAACCCCTCAAATGCAAATGTAAAAGTTCAAAAGTATAAATGAATAAAACTGTTTTGGAGTCCGTGTGGCAAGATGAATTGCAACACAAATTTTTTTTCAAAAAACTATACATAGAATTGATGAGTTCCCCCGTCTCTAGTTTTTAACATGTTTATTGTTTATGGAAGTTTGATCACTATGCAGTGGTCAATCCATTTTCCACCATGAGAGTGTGTTCAGGACGGAGAGCTTCGTGCTTTCGAGTTTCTTGGTGGAACAAACTGAGCTTATTTAGAGTTTAACCGATAATAGGAATAATCAAATTGTTCATGTATAGCTGTAGTGTAAGAGTAAACATTTGTATTTTGCAACCATAAGAAAATAATCCACTTCTATCTCTCTAACACACACACACACACACACACACACACACACACACACACTAATGGATTAGGAATGACTGCTGTCTGGCTCACGGATTACATAAATTGTCTGAATAACAGATTATATTTTTGAAAAAGTAACTAAAAGTAACAACTTTTTGCATGACTTTGAAAGAGTGCAGATGAATAACTGATTGAGATTAATGATTGAGATAAATGTCCCTCTCTCTTTTGCACCCTTTACTTAGAGCCTCCCATTCGCTATTGCAATATTTCAGGAAAGCATTTTAATAACCGCACTCCACCGAGACCACCCCGCTTATTATTCCGCGTTATTATCCCGATATATTTAACTGAGCTCTCTGAATGGAATCTCAAACATGGAAGTGCTCAGGTCCATTATACGTCTATGAGATGCTGAAGTTAATTCACAATCATACCCCTCTCTCTCAGACAGATCCTGTCATATGTTGAATGTTTCATGAGTCACAAGAAGAGAGGCTTGACCGGGTTTCCAGCCTTCGAGGTTTAGCGGGAGTCCGAGCACGCTGAGAGGGGCATGCGAATGTGGAGGCTGCGGTACGGCTGAGTTTCCTTCTCTGTATGCTCAGCCAGTTCCAGCAGCTGAGCCTGTGTGTTGGCTGGAGCGTGGCTGACAGCTGTCATATCTCCAATTGAACGTCCTTCTCCTTTCATCTATCATGCGGTGACACGTCTGGCTGCACACTCCCTCAGCAGACTTGTTTTCTCGCCACAAAACTGACCTCTGATATACTTGACGTTACAGGGCCATTTCCTACTTTTCTTTTTTCTTTTTATAAAGATTTTTTTTTACATATCTATCCTTTCTGCATTTGTATGACTCATTCTCTACTGCCGCAGCTTCAGTTTTTGTCAGTAAGCCAAGAGCTGCTGTTCCAAGGGGCCTGTAGAGGACACGACCCCACCACACTATGCGATGCTGATTGTATTCACTGAAGTCTTCATCTTTTAATCTATTGGCTGCCAGCAAAGCTGTATGAAGAGAGACCTGCAACCCACATACGCTGTACCCAGCCTACGTTCATACACAGTGTGGACTCTCGATGGTCATTTTTGAGCGTTCGTTCATATTCTGGTGTGAATCTAGCACCAGCCTGTGGAGGAATAATGAACTACATATGCAGTGGTGCTGCTGTTGCTTTCCTTTTGTCATAGTTTGTGCTGTAATAAATCCTCTCTAAGACATTATTCTAGACACTTCCAGCTCATACAGCCAATAGGATAACCTTTATACTTGTATGTCTTGATGAGTGCCAGTCTCGGGCAGCACTGGGCACCAGACGGTGCCTCGATTAAACGCCATCATGACTGACCGTGGAAGATTTCTTTGTCAGCTTATTTTCTCTCCAATTTCAGTGGAGTCATTAACTTTCTTCCTTTGAAGCCCATTTGCTATTGGTTCCATGCCGCGCAGAGTTCGTTTCTCATTATGGCAAATCTCCTCGTCCCAGGGTGAACACAGTGATATGATTGAAATGAATGATAATGCAGCAAGCCAATGGGGAGGCCCCTTAACCCCCTTTGTGGGTGCGAGTGTTGGAACACCTGAATGTGTACCAGTAATGAGTTCCGTAATGGTGCTGACATTTCCATGAGGTGAAAGCCCCTGCAGAGAGGAGATGGAAGTGGGTGGAGATGGAGAGGGAGGAGTGGAGTGACAGATGAAATGTCCAGATTTCAAATGGGGCATTGGGTCAAAATCGTGGTCACGTGGTGCGGAAGGAACATTCAGGGTTCATGGGGTGAAAAGAGGTCTCGAGACACAAAAAGACTGCAAGTATGGAACCACCATTATTATGTTTTTATAATATCTCTATACTAAGTATAACCCACTCTTAATGATAGCTGGTATAAATGGTCTACCAAGGCTTGACGGTATATCCTTAGAGAGCGTGTTATGCAATACAAGGATACTTGATAGCTGAGCGCATGAGCTACAGGTTCATGTTTGTTCAGAACAGTGACGGGTTAAAGGAATGGATCAGGAGAGAAATGTTTAATCATAGGGTATAGGTGATTAGTCAGAATGACCTTGTATTCATTCACAGTATCTCTTCGCTGTAAAGGGGACAAGTGGAACCAAAACATGCAGCAAAATACACACGTATACAAAATTGTTGGTACCCTTCGGTCAATTAAAGAAAAACTCACAATGGTCACAGAAATAACTTTAATTTGACAAAAGTAATAATTTAAAAAAATTATATGAATGTTAACCAATGAAAGTCAGTAATTGCTTTTCAACCATGCTTCAATGGAATTATTTTAAAAAATAAACTCATGGAACAGGCCTGGACAAAAATAATGGTACCCCTAGAAAATACTGAAAATAATGTGACCAAAGGGACATGTTAATTCAAGGTGTGTCCACTAATTAGCATCACAGGTGTCTACAATCTTGTAATCAGTCAGTGGGCCTATATATAGGGCTCCAGGTAGTCACTGTGTGGTTTGGTGACATGGTATGTACCACACTCAACATGGACCAGAGGAAGCGAAGGAAAGAGTTGTCTCAGGAGATTCGAAAGAAAATTATAGACAAGCATGTTAAAGGTAAAGGCTATGACTACAGTTGCACATATTATTCAGAAATTTAAGATCCATGGGATTGTAGCCAACCTCCCTGGACGTGGCCGCAGGAGGAAAATTGATGACAAATCAAAGAGACGGATAATCTGAATGGTAACAAAAGAGCCCAGAAAGACTTCTAAAGAGATCCAAGGTGAACTTCATGCTCAAGGACCATCAGTGTCAGATCGCACCATCCGTCATTGTTTGAGCCAAAGTGGACTACATGGGAGACGACCAAGGAGGACACCATTGTTGAAAACAAATCATAAAAAAGCCAGACTGGAATATGCCAAACTACATGTTGACAAGCCACAAAGCTTCTGGGAGAATGTCCTATGGACAGATGAGACAAAAATGGAAGTTTTTGCCAAGGCACATCAGCTCTATGTTCACAGACGGGAAAATGAAGTATATCAAGAAAAGAACACTGTCCCTACTGTGAAACATGGAGGAGGCTCTGTTATGTTCTGGGACTGCTTTGCTGCATCTGGCACAGGGTGTCTTGAATCTGTGCAGGGTACAATGAAATCTCAAGACTATCAAGAGATTCTAGAGAGAAATGTGCTGGCCAGTGTCAGAAAGCTGGGTCTCAGTCGCAGGTCATGGGTCTTGCAACAGGACAATGACCCAAAACACACAGCTAAAAACACCCAAGAATGGCTAAGAGGAAAACATCAGACTATTCTAAAGTGGCCTTCTATGAGCCCTGACCTGAATCCTATTGAGCATCTTTGGAAGGAGCTGAAATATGCTGTCTGGAAAAGGCACCCTTCAAACCGGAAACAACTGGAGCAGCTTGCTCATGAGGAGTGGGCCAAAATACCTGCAGAGAGGTGCAGAAGTCTCATTGACAGTTACAGGAATCGTTTGATTGCAGTGATTGCCTCAAAAGGTTGTGCAACAAACTATTAAGTTAGGGGTACCATCATTTTTGTCCAGGCCTGTTCCATAAGTTATTTTTTTTTAATAATTCTGTTGAAGCATGGTTGAAAAGCAATGTCTGACTTTCATTGGTTAACATTCATAGAATTCTTATTTATTATTACTTTTGTCAGATTAAAGTTATTTCTGTGACCATTGTGAGTTTTTCTTTCATTGACCGAAGGGTACCAACAATTTTGTCCACGTGTGTACCTCCTACAGTATATATCAGTGCCACCAGTTCTCCTCACTGTAGGGTCAAGCATTCAGGCTTGGACTGTTTTCTTGCCACCCACTCGTCGCAAACATGGTGAAGGATGACTCATCTGTCCATAATACTTTTTTTTTTTTTTTTTTTTTACACGTCTCTGTGGACGGCTTTTTTTGCACAGGTACTTTTCCATAAACCTTAATGCAGATGTCTCTAAAGTCACTGAAACTATAAGAGCACAACCAGATGAGCGGTTATGACTGAAAGAGGAGTCATTATTTGGACCTGAGCTTTGAAGTCATTTAGGTCTTTTCCTCTTCAGAGGTTGATCTAAAATCAAGGTCAGTTAGACCTGTCCATCACTTTATACATGCCACTTAGGATATTAATGTCTGTACTCTGCAGGGTTTCTTTTAATTTTTCATCTGTCTGTATAGTTACTACTTGAATAATGTCATGCCTCGTTTTCCTGTTTCCTAAATTAGCCAATACACCAAGCAGCTAATTGCTTCATGGGGTGCTTCACTTTCAGATTTCTGCGTATGAAATCTGTACTCACTCCTTGACTTTATTTTTTTTTCCCTCCTTTCTCTCTCTATCAGTATGTAGAGACCATCAACACTAAGCAGAACGAGCTGGACACTTTCATCGCAGAGGGATACAAAACGGCCCTGTCAGAGGAGCGCAGGAGATACTGCTTCCTGGTGGACCGTCAGTGCGCCGTGGCCAAGAACAGCAGTGCCTACCACGGCAAGGTGAGAGAGAAAGAGAGAGAGAAGGGAGCGTCTTCATCTGACGGTCTGTTGAAATCTGGTAACAAACTGTCCAACGCAATGCAAAGGCCGTTCGGCAGAATCTTAGCAGTTGCCATGGCAATTCCTCGAGCTCACTCCTACAACGTTCTGCTGTTAGCTGCATTATGTTTGTTTCAATTACCAAAGCAGTGTTTGGTTTTGGACACAAAATAAGAACAGTTCTAAAAGATCCTTAAGATAAACGTAAAAACTGGTCATACTACATGTACAGAAATTGTAGTGGGGGTGATCTTGTGATCTATATTTATGGTCTACGGCTTGATAATGGAATTATGCATGGCGTAGAGAGAGGAATGCCCCGACAGGAAGTCTGTAAGAAAGGGTGTGTGTGTGTGTGTGTGAGCGAATGAGTCATTGTGGAGGCGTGGGTGGATGGGTACAGAGGCAGGCTTCTCTCCCACGCTGCAGCGTGTTGGAATAGAGGGCGAAGAGGTGAGGAGAGAGAGAGGAGCCCTGTTGTGATTACCAGCAGAATCTGAAAGACCAGCTTTTGCATGATCTAATCTTTAGATTATATAATTCAAAACACATACTGAATTGGCCAGTAATAAAGTACAGTATATAAATGGTTAATCATTTTTTTTCTTTGTTTCTGTGTGTAGGGCAAGGACCTGCTCACCCAAAAGATCCCGGTGTGGCAGCAATCCTGCTCAGATCCCAACAAGATCCCAGAAAGGGCCATATTGCTGGTGCAGCAGATGATGTCTGGCTCAAACCCCCTTCTCTCCAGCCCGCTGCATTCCTCTAAGGGCAACCTGGTCATCTCAGACCCGATCCCTGGTGCTCAGCCGCTGCCCGTGCCCCCTGAGCTGGCGGCCCTCATGGGCCACCCAGGGGTGAGTGCCGCTTATTCGTCAATTACACGGCTACAGCTCCTCGTCACAGCAGGTTTTGGGATTCTTAGTAACAGCCTGTGGGGTTTATTCTACATGTTCATGTCTCATGAGTAATCACAGATACTTACAAAGGCAATTCTTATCATTTGCTTCCTGTGTGGTTGGAAAAATTAAACAAGCCTATTAAGATGCTGATATCATTTGGTTAGATGGATTGCTACATTGTTACAGGGAGTGAAGAGAAAGTGAACGTTACCATATCGCAGTGCAAGAGATGGCATCAAGGCTTCTTAAACTCATTTCTGCAGACAACGATGTTGTACAGCACACCTTGCTGTCAGAATTTTAAAATAGAAGCCGAGTACATTTCCATTGTCCCTTCCTTGTCTGTTATTAATGCCGCAGTCTGAAGTCTAGTGTAACATTAAACCCAGTTCTTACTATCAGATTTCGTTTTCAATATCACCTCTAATTTATCATCATCATCATCATCACTGTAGCTTGTGCATTTCTCACTCACTGCTTCATTTATTCACTCACTTCCTCACTCACTTGCTGCTTTACTCACTCTGTCACTCTCACACTCACTGACTGCTTCACTCACTCCCTCAATAATAATCTCCTTTACTTGCTTCTTAACTGACAGTGTATTTAGTACACAGTATACTGTTTAGTAATTCAGTGCGAAGGGTTGGTTTAAGGCTTTTTACCAAATTTAGCTGTTTTAGAAATTTTTATAAGCACTGCACTGGATCTACTCAACAATAAATAAGTAAATATTTAGACTTTAACATCCATTACGAAATGGCACAAACCTTTTTTTTTTTTTTAATCTGCAGTTACATTTTACAACTTTTAAGGACGGATTAATTTTTGGCCGGCTAGGATTTCTCTGAACCCTTCCATGCTGTACTGAACTCTGACAAACTTCCTGATGATAAACTCCATTACGATTAAACCACTGCACAGCATGATATAAAACTAATAAACTAATCATCTTAGAATGTCGTTTGAGTGTGGTTCAACTTCCTAAGACTGCCTGTCCATATTAGCTCTTTATGTACACAAATGCACTTTTACTCTTGTTCACCTCAGTAAAAAAGTTAATTTTTTCACACTTTAAATCCATTTTAATTTTAGTGCTTCTTGTTTGCAGAGACTGATGGGGCCTGATGGCATGTCTTTGGTCAATGGTACGACAGGACTGCAAGGGGAGGAGTACTGGGGTGAAGGGGGCGTGTCCCAGGGCAGACCTGCCTCCCCACAGCCTCAGTCCCAGACTCAGCCGCAGAGGCAGGTCAGCGAGGTTTACTCCAACACCTTGCCTGTCCGCAGACCCCAGCCTGCTAAGAACAAGGCCACCGTGGGTACGAGACCAAACCACCAGTCAGGAAACTTCAGTACACAAAAGGGCTGCACGATTAATCCGGGAACGATCTTCATCCATACATACATTCATCCACGATCTCGTATCCCTGCATTCAGATCACGCTGTGTTCACTCATTTACTTGACAAACAGTGCCAGATGCTGTATCAGTCACACTCATTGGTCACACTCGCACAGTAACAAACCACTATTAATTCACCAATCAGGCCAGAAATTAGCGAATGATTCAGCCGTGCAGATCACTTCTCATCTCTCGTTCCTCATTTATGTCGTTCCGCTGTCACTCATGGGACGTGTGACATAGAGGCAGACCTAAACAGACAGTAAAGTAAACTAGTCAGTTCGCTTGGTGGAGTTGGAGTAGTATGCTGTTATTCACTCTCTGTGTCCCCTCAACCAACACGCATGTCAAACCATTACAATTCCTTCTGTTGGGTTTAGCAGCCAGTATATACTTCATCATCGCATGCATTAGTTTATGTATTTATTTTATCAGAAGAAGTTGAAAATATCTCAGACATACAAACACGCAAACACATGTGAAATACATCTTAGTGTATTAGTAGATTAAACCTGAGACATTGATTCTATCTTAGTTGCACAAAGACTCAAATCTTATAACTATGGAAAAGTTGTAAAGTAAGGAAAAACAACTTTTATTCTTTTTCATTTATTTCACAAGAGGGTTGAAAGTCCTGTTGAGACAGCTTATTTATTTATTTATTTTTTAGAGTGCAATAAATGTTTTGGTTGAAAAAAAATGAGAATGTGAGAGAATCGTGATCTCAAGTCACATTTTAGTGAGAATCGTGCAGCCCTAGTACCCAGTTGTTCTGGCAGCATTTGGGTGCCGAATTGGCTCTCCTACTTTGTCCTCATAGCATTTGTCTCTCCCCCCAGGCGAGACACGGACTCTGCCCAGGTCAAGCTCTATGGCAGCGGGACTGGAGAAGAACGGCCGCTCACGTGTGCAGGCCATCTTCTCTCATGCTGCCGGTGACAACAGCACACTGCTCAGCTTTACTGAGGGCGACATTATCACACTGCTGGTGCCCGAGGCTCGGGACGGTTGGCATTATGGAGAAAACGAGAAGAACAAGATGTAAGTTTTTGTGCTGTGGGAATATTCAAAAACCTGTTCTTACCAATAACTGGGGCATGCCTGAACAAAACATCAACGCTGGTGGTTTTGTTATTACCACTGCCTTCAGGTGCTGATTTATTAATGGCTAACTTTTGAAAGCACTAAATGAAAGCTTCTTTTCAGGCGAGGCTGGTTCCCCTTTTCCTACACACGAGTGTTACCTGACAGTGACGGTGACAAACTACGAGTTAAGTGAGTACCCTGATCCTTTCTCACGCTTAAAGCTTCAGGTGTATTCCTTTTTTTTTTTTTTTTTTTTATTGGAAATATCAAAGAATTTGTAGGGCAAAGTTTTATAACGGTGATATTAGGAAGGTTATATGTTGCATATTTTCATAGGACTTTGACACTTGTCTCTTGTAGTTGTTGCTTCTTAAGTGGAATTGGGAATTTCTTGCTTGGGTGCTCTTTCACTGTGGCAAAAAATAAATAAATAAAGACGTGTAACAAAAAGCTGGGTTTTGGCGGCACTCCTTTTGCATCCAAATAAGCGACCACAAAATCACCTCATTTGATAAAAGCTACTCTGAACTCCAGCGGTGCATGTGTGGGCTTGAGTAGTCTGGGCTGATTGTGCGCTCTCCTTCAGTCTACATCACGGAAAGAGCAGCAGCACGGGGAACCTGCTGGAGAGAGACGACACGTCTCTGCCCATGCCTGACTATGGTCTGACCGCTCGTCTGTTGGCTCAGAGCCTCACACAGAACCGCCCGCGTCCCTACAGCATGGCTGGCTTCACACAGGTACACACACGTACACATACACAAGCACACACGAGCATGCTCGCGAACTATTAACTATTAACTGTAGATTTCTCTGCTAAATTTTCCTATGCTGTCTCTGCATGATTCTAGTCTGCTTAACGGGGCCAGATATATTTCACCAGCGCTCAGAAGCTTACTGACTCCACCTGCTGGAGCACAGCACACTTGTTTCTTAAAGCACTGAGCAATGCATGACTTTCTTTTTTTTTTTTTCTTTCTTTCTTTTTTTTCACTAACGCGAATTACACATTCTTCACTGGCTCTGCTTCAGTGCACTTCAGGGTAGCAATGAAATGTCCTTTTTACAAATTCGCAGCCAGCGATTGAGGATTATGACACTCGCTTTGCCACAAGGTAAGAGCAAATGTAGAGGAACTGACATGTGGTACAGTATATGTAAGAAGTTAAGTATAAGGGCTCAAATGACCCAGATAGCAGGGAGATGCTTCTGATACAGAACAGGAATTAAAGGAGTACTCCAGTGGTCTTTAAGCTAATTACTATCAGCAGTGTGTGTGATTACCACGGACAAGAATTTTGCCATGTTTCTGTGCTTGTAAAGGAAGAATAAATGCAGTCAGTGACTGATGAGACTCTTGGGATGAAACTATTCTCCCATGATTACGACTGTTCATATCCTGAAACTAAACTGATGTAAAACCTGGGAATGGAGACCAAGGTTTTTTTAGTTGTCAATGACTATTATTAACCAAAAAAAATAAATAAAATCCCTTATTTTTCATGAAAACAAAAAATCTTGTTCATGGTACACACACCAGATTTCATATCTACAAATCAGGAGTATTCTTTTAACCACCTGTCTTTATCACTACTAATTTTTCCCTACCTCATTGTGGCATCTGTCAGCTCAGATAAGTAGCAGATGTGGAAAAAGTTGTCTTAAATACATGTTATGTGAAAAGTGTCTTAATACCCCCACCCCCCCGAAGGAACACGATATTTGCCCTGTGTGTTCGACTGGAGAAGGCTGAACGTCTGTCTTTGTGTTGTGTATGTGTTTGAACGAGTTGGTGGGTTTGAGGGCTGAGAGAAGCATCGTCAACATGTGCAATGCATCATTTCTGACCTCATTGTCTATACCCCGTGTGCCCAGAATTCCTGTCTCTAGTACTGTACATCTAAACTGAAACTCATTTAGCTATGCAGTTAATGTGCAGTGAAAAAGGGAGCTTTGATACCCAAACCACTTCAAATCTGGCCCCCCATTTTATTTTTATTTTTTTTCATTCTCAGCCTAGCGCATGAGATAGCTCAATCTCGTCATCTAGTACTTTTTTTTGTTTGTTTTGTTTTTCATTTACATTTGTTTTTATTGCTAAAACAGGGCTCCTCTCCTCCCTACCCCTCAAAATCATTTCCATTTCCACTTCCTCCCTCCACTTCTTTTGGCTGTCTTGTCTTTTCTCCATTTCTTTCTAAGTGTGTCCGACCTGGCAAGCTTCCTTCTCTCTTTGTTCCACAGTTCCGATGGCAAATTGATTTCGACAGTGTGAACACAGACAGGCTATCAGACACAGATACAACTCCGGATAGCACAGGGGTTGCACCCCTTCCTTCCCAGTTCCCCTCTAGCCTTTCCTACCCCCCTCAAAATCCTCACATCCTAACACGTGCCTCCACGCACCCCTCCTTCAGTGGAAGAAGGCCGCTCTCATCCCTCCTTTCTGTCCTCTCTTCCTCCCCTGCGTGTTGTCGCCGGGGGGCCATAGTGCCGGTGGCGTGTGGTGGGTCGGGGGGGACTCTGACAGAGAGAGCCAGAGGGCGCTCCACCTGCTCGCCTCGCACCTTTACAGACACTGAGCTGCTCTTCGCCTTGCCCGCTGCCGCCGTGGACTTCTCCAAATGGACTCCTCTCCCATGCATGTGCACAAGTTCTGCAACTGTTGTGTTTTTATGATGATGATTATTTTTTTTTAAAGGACATCATCATGTAAAAGTGCCAAAAGCTATGTCGATATTTTCAAGCAGCTCTCCTTCCATAAAAGAAACGTGCCGTTTGTCCTTTTCTTTACGCTGTGGACTGGCACTATTGAAGCTCTCGCTCGCCGAAGAGCCTTGTATTCTCTTTATGGTTCAGTTGTGCGGCGTGTTTTCTTTTCTCTCTGTGTTTTGTAGAGCGTTGTGTGCTTCCACCATGTCTTCAAGCAGCGCGACGTCCAGCCCAGAGGGTGTGTCAGTTATAACATTGTTGGATCGATTTGCATTAGTCTAAACTTCACTTTATTATTTCTTAAAGATCTAAAATCATTAGATAAGTAAGAAATACAGGCTGAATACGCCCAAACAGGTAGGGCAGGGTGACCACGGTGTAAAATAGCCAACGGTGTTCACAATAATTACATTTAAACCTGGTTGTTGTATCAGTCTTGCATCAGGTTTGTATCCTGTAAATTTTTAGATGTCAAACCCATCTCCGCCCATTCAGATAGTAATGTTATTGCTGTAGAGCGAAGGATCACAATCATGTTTTGACATTTTGGTATTTTCTTAGCTCTGACATCTGATTCAAGTAATCAGCAGATTAACAGTCCTTTCTGAGTTGAGGAGGGTCTGATACAACTGGACGAACATTGAAATTTGCAGGACCGGGTGTACTCCAGGACCAGTCAGAGCAGCACATTGTACTTGGCCACCAACATCCCATGTTGTTCCTATGTTTCAGTTGTTTTACAGAACAACTTAATTAGTGATGAACCACGTTTGTTGTCATACTTTAGTGTGAAGGATTTAGGTCAGAGTACTTTTGGTAATTTGGACATATTGTTACAGTGAAATTGTTTTCTGAGTTTCACAATTGGAGACAGAAATCTTATCTATAAGTGTAATCTTCACATTATCACCAATATGAATCCTAATTGCTTTATAATTTGCATATGGCAATAAGCACAAGTACCGTGTTTAAACTGCATTTACAAATCCCTGGTTGACATTGCAGTGGGTTTTGGACAGCACAATAGTGTAATGTTTTACTTGACGGGGTCAAGCAGGAGGTTAAAACTAGGGGTGTATTGGTATGCCTATTTGCACTATAATTTTTGGTTTGGAGCAGGTTATAATCCAAGTGGACACGGTGTACAGTATCTGTAACTAGTGCTGGCCGGTTTTCCCCATTAATTCAGTTAATTCAGATTAATTGAACAGGCAGCACATGGCCGAGGACTTGTAGCAAAATATTGCTATTGCTAATTTATACAAGTTTTGAAATTCAAATGAACAATTTAATTAACAGTGTAATTCAGCGTTCCATCCTAAGCCCTAATTCACCAGTCAGATTTACATTGTTATTTATCCGACTTATGTTACTTCGGCGCATTCAACAGATGAAGCGGGAAGCTGAACAGCCCATATGTTCGGGTTTTGTTAGCAGCATGCTAGGCGACCTATTTAATCAGCAAACAGAACAGTGTTTTTGACTTAACAAACATGTATTTCAATGTCGATTCATCTAAAGATTTTATATATATACACGCGTGTGTGTGTGTATGTATGTATATATATACACACACACACACACACACACCCCCCACACACACATATATATATATATATATATATATATATATATATATATATATATATATATATACTTGTAAAAGTTAAGATATTTACAAGTTAAACTTGTCATAAATTAATAATTTTTAGCAATGAAATTTAACTTTCATATTTGCTTTTTCATATCTATTACTTAAAACTAAAACAAATGTGATAATCATGCAAATTCTCTTTTCAACAATATTTTAATTGATTTTAAACAGGGATATAACAGGGTAAACATAAACATAAAACCCTACCCCACCCACCCCACCCCTCCCTGACTCCAAGCCAGCTATACGTGTGTAGGAAAGGCTAGACACCAGGCATATTTAAAAAAGAAAAAAAAGAAACGTGGAGCTGGAAGTTTTTGGTTCTGTGTGCAAAAAGGGGGTGGGGGGAATAAACAAACAATTAAATAGGAAGGGAATCAAACCATAAATGTATATGAAAAAAGCGAAGGAAAGACACCCACACCTGTTGAAATTTCAAGTCCGAATGGCGGATTGAGTAGTGAATCTTCTCCAGGGATAAACAGGACATAATATCTCTGAGCCACTGGGCGTGAATCATGCAAATTCTCAACAAATTAGAATAAATTGATTACTTTAAATACATTTGTATTTATAAACCTGCCAGTGTATTTGTGATTTAGTAAAATTCTGATAATGTTTATTTTACGCTATATTTCAGAGAGTTGAATACATTTGCTGGTGTATAACAATGGACTCAATGTGTCTATAATTAAAATTCTATCCAAGTTTCTTGATATAATCCTGAGACTTAAAACAAGTCTCCAAGACTCTAAGATGCTTGAAACAACCAGGTTTAAATGGCGTCTTCCTTCTGTCTTTCCCTGCCAACCCTGCTTTCTTTTCATCTCTGAATCCTAAATCTCTTGTAATTTCTATTATTTAAAAAAAAAAAAAATGCTGTAATATGTTCGAAATCTTTTAGTTCCAAAATGGTCATGTGACAGATCCTCTGGAGCTGTGCTGTACTTTCCTGCTGTGCTTTTGTACCTTTTGTCTCTTTTAAAATGCTTTTCTTTTTCTTGTAAATCAAATTACAATGCACAGAAATCAGTATACAGAGAACATTCCATCACAAAATGCATGCTATGGAGGAACTTCAGCAACATGTTGACCTTGAATGTATTGTGAATTTTTACAAAAAGCATATATAATATATAAATATATCTATATATTAATAAAACACTTGTTCCAATAATATATGATTGTTAACTTGAATCCATGCTGTTGAATCCATGGTGTGTGTTTCTGCATTTCTGCACTACATCGTTATATTGCTCATCTAATGCCCACTCACCAACTTCAGTACTAAATCCCTTTCGCAAGACATATAGACTGGCCGTGTGCGTGTGTGTGTGTGTGTGTGCGTGCGTGTGAGAGAAATGACGCTTAGGGTTTTGTCTTTGTGATTATGGATTTTTTTTTTTTTGGTGCAGTGGAATCTGCTGTCTGTCTGCTGTCTGAGATGTGTGTGTTAAGGTTAGCCGGAGTGACTTCAGTAGAGGTCTCTTAACAGTAACCTACCAAATCTATTTAATATATTTAACACCCAGGTAATGTCTTGCTGTGTGAGTGAGCTGTTTCTTTTTTTTTTTCTTCCCAAAATTGATCTCATCAAATACATATTTTATGACTGCTATGGGCAGACTCTTCATTTTACACTATATTTTGAACCTGTCACCATTGTAGAGATTTTTTATTTATTCATGTATGAGCATAGGGTTGGAATGTCCTTCATCCATCTGAGCCAGTGCAAAACTCAGACACCATGCCACAAAATGAGTAACCTCCTACCATCCTACATTAAACAAAAAACAACTAACAGGCGGATATGTAGCCATGCATAAATCCTAGTCTGAGCTGAGCTCCGGTACAAACCCATGGACTCTCTTTACCTTCCAGTTTGGGTCCTGAATTGTCCCGGTTCTGAGTGTACAGGACCTCCGTAAGTCACCTGCCTCCATCGCTGCTCAGCCAAAACTATCATGTCCTTCCTTTCGCTCATTTTCCCTTCTGCTCTCATTGGTTGTCTGGCGTATAATTGGGGGAGTGGGGCTTCTCTGTTATTTCTTTTTTTCTTTTTTTTTTTCCTTCATTCTGTCACCGGCCTCTCTGGTTGGTTCTCTTTCCTTGTGGTGTAATTTGTACCAGCCAATCAGACAGGTCATTCGTTGCCAGAAGGTGGTGTTTTCATGGAGGCAAAATGTTGGCACTGGAGGTAACTCAAAATCTAACTCTAATGCATGCCTAATCAATGCCTAACAATATGTGTACACTAGCACTTAATCGATTTGTTTCATTTGCATGCTTGCTCAAAACACACCCTCCATAGAAGAAGTACTTTTGTTCATAAGTATATGTCAAATGAATCACTGTATGCCTTTCAGCAGTTCTCTTTCTCTTGACCAAATTCACTTATAAACTGTAGTTTGTAGTGCATAGATACAAACTTTGCCTGCTAATGTGAATGGCATGCCCATGTTAACCGCTTCACACACTGATGATATCTGTTGACCCCCTCTCCTTCCAGTGACCGCTCCCTGGAGGTCTACCTCAGATCAAGCTTGATGGACGGCCACACAGTTCCACTCTTCTACTAACGCAGCCTGTTCACAGGCCTGCTCTCCAACCCCTTGAAATAATACTTGGAGCTACATGCTTAAGACTGTGTAGGGCAACTGGGGATAAAGCCCTGGATCCATAAATCGGGCTTCTAGGAATTAAACAAGTGTTCTGTATAGCTTCCTAAACTTTGCTGTATAGTTCTGCAGAATTCTCAGCTTCAAGGCTGCTCTGAAGAGAAATTATTCGTGTCTCTGGGAAAGGAAAGATCAGTGCTCTTATTGATTCAGTCCTATAATGGTGATATACAGTCTTATGCGTTGGTTAATGGTTTTGATGCAAAATAATTCTGGGAAAAAAAAGGTAGTTACATTTTAACAAGGCAGATGGAGTACCCATATGAAAATGTAATGATTGAGTATAGATCCTTTTTTTTTTTTTCTTTTATCCCTTATTTTTAATTGAGGTAAGTTTAGAGCTTCAGTTTATATTAGATGTTGAATAAAAAGTGATCTTATTTTCACTGTAATTAAGGCTTTCCTCTGCCATTGCTATAGCTGCTGTAAATTAAGGCTTTGTTTTGGAGCACTGGTGAGTTAATGGTAAAGACGCTGGGCTACTGGCCAATTCAGCATTCCAAAAAACCACTGTCTGGCCCTTGAGTGAGTCCCTTAACCCATATACCCTCAACTAAGTTGCTGTGAGTAAATGTGTTCACCAAATTAATAAATGTAAATGTACTTGTGGGAGGAAACTTCATCTGGCACCTCCATATTGAGGACACTTCAGTAATCAGAGTGTCACTTCATTTGTCTCTATTGCATCAAAATAAAGCTCTAGTAGTCTCTGTTTGTGTGTTTCCTGGAAGGGAAGCATAAAATGCTACAATGCATTTTCCACCAGGTTATTGTGCCTTCTATTGTTTTAGGTTTTTTTTTTTTTTTAATAATGAAAGTCCATATGTTTATAGGCAAAGGTAAAATATTCAGAATTTTTGTAAAATTGTTTGCTTTTTAGGTTTTTTTTTTTTGTCATTTTTTGTTTTATTATAGACATCACAAAATCCTGAAGATTTTGTGTTGATAACTGTACAATATAAACAATTCTATTTGTTCTCACACTAGTGCTGCTTCTTTAAAATTCTGAGTTAGATTTGTGGGCTTATGAGCAACTTGCAAAATTGCTTCAAATGTACAATTAGTGTGAATAGACTCCCCCCCCCCCCCCCCTCCCAAATACATCTTCAGTAAGTGCTTCATCCTTGTCAGTGTCAAGGTGGGTACCGGGAACAATATGCATGAGGATAAACCAGGAATTGTATCTCATTTTATCACTGGAACACCTAGAGTTTAGAGTTTCTAGTCACCTACCACCATGTTTCAGGTATGAGGGGAAACTGGAAAATTGGAAGGAAACCCACACACACCTGGAGAACACGCAAAGAAACTGTAAGGCTGTGAACATGAGCTCAGGACCGAACTACCATGTCGCCCACATGTTAATATGTTCATTAAAAAAAAAAAGCCTACACTTATCTATAGTTCTTGCATCAGTCTTGTGCTTATTTCAAAAATATTCTCATTACTGGAGGTCAGAACTCCAACAGATATGACTTTTAAGATTTAAATGTTCTTTTTTTTTCTTCTTTTTTTTCTTTTTTAAATATATATATATTTTATCTGATACACAGGGCATTGCTTGTTCTGTGCTGAAAACAAAACATACAGTAATATAGAAGAATGCTGCAGTTGACTAAAAATTGCGAGAAATAGCTTCAAGTGCTCATTATGCTTAAAATGTTTTGGTTTCATTGTCGTTTTAATTTTTTTTTCTTAACAAAATGATGATATTTGGATATGGGGTGTTATTTTACAACTTTTAATTTTGAATTCTACTTAATCTTGAAAGCTTATGTTTACTTGCAATAGTGTATCCTGGTATTAATTGAGTATACCAGTAGGACAGGAAACATCACTGGATGTCTGATTGGAATTGCACAGCTTTGGGAGAATGAAACATGTGCGTGCGTGTCTGTGAGAGAGAGAGTTGTTTTTATAACATGTCAAATCCATTTGGCTTTGTCTTTGTTCTGTGCATTCTTATTTATGTTGATGCATTTTGCTAATACATGTTTCTGTTGTTTGTGAAATAAAATTAATGAAATCAAGTGCACATTGTACATTGATTACGTGAATAGAGCATTGTGATCAATTGAGTACGTCAACATTAGGCATTCACCCTGTTTTTGTGAAAGCAGGAGGTGAGTTCAGATTTAACCCTTTCCTTAGTGCTGTATCAATATCTAAACCAACTATGTTTTTCACCAAGCTAATTTAGTGAAAAAATAATGGACCAAAATTTAAGAAGAGACATGTTTGCTTCTTGTAACGGCTTATTTTGGTTCATACTGGTTTGACCTACAGTAGGTAAACCTTCAGTTCATACTGGCATATGGCATGGATAGCTCCATCAGTTCTAATGTAACAGTCGATCTTAATATAACATGGCTTCAGTTATCAAACAAAAACCACATTCCTAAAACCTTGTGTAGGTCCCTTTCGAGTTCTCTATTATACAATACACACACTGATCAGCAGCCATACCATTATAACCACTGACGGGTAAAGTGGGTTTAACATTTTGTGAATAAGGTGGCATCTGTCATGGGTTGAGAGATACCGTATTAAACACCAGTCAGATCTTGAAGTTGAGGTGATGGAAGTAGGGAAAATGGGAAAGCATCAGAGTGACTTTGACAAAAGCCAGATTGTAATTGTTAGACGACCGGGATAACAATCCAGAATCGCAGGTCTTGTGGGGTGTTTCTAGTATGCAGTAAGTACTCCTGTATCTACCAAAAGGAAGGACAACTGTTAAACCGGTGACAGCGCCCAAGTCTCACTGATTCTGGTGGGGAGCAAAGGCCTACATGTCTAGTCTGATCCTACAGAAGAGCCACTGTAGCACAAACTGCTAAAAAATGCTGGACACGAAGGTATCAGAGTGGCCTTGCCGATCACGTCCACCTCTAAAAGCAATGGGCGTGTGAACATCGGAACAGGACCATGGAGCAATAGAAGAAGGTGGCTTGGTGGTGTTCTTACGAAGAGATGGCACCAGGATGCTCTAAGGGAAAAAAAGTCACCAGATGCCGTGAGCATGCTCTGGGCAAGGTTCTGCTGGGGAACCTTTGATCCTGGGATTCTCCTGAATGTTAATTCACACTCACCGCCTACCTAAACATTTTTACAGATCAATCGCAACCCTTTACTGCCAACCATGTTCCCTAACAGCAGAGGTCAGGAGGATAATGAGACACTCTGCAAACAATGTTTAGTAATGATTTGAGAAACATTACCCACGTTACCTTCGTAGGGATTTCATATCTTCAAATCCCCAATGTCTCAATGGAATAAGCATCTGTGGGATGTGCTGGACAAACTGTTTTAATGCATGGAGGTCTCACCTTGCGACATGTAAGACTTGTATCACAGCATTCTTGTGGAGTCCATGCCTTGTTTAGTTGGAGCTGTTTTAGCGGCACTACTGTAGCACAATATTTGGCACGGGTTTTTAAGGTTTAATAACTGATCGAAGTAAAGACCTGCACCTTTAATATCTGGAGGATGTTAAGGAAATGGTGAAACCTGTTGCCCTTCTGCGAAAAAGAAAGTAATCAACACCTGACACACAAGGACAAACTAAGGCTTTGTTTTTTATTTTCTTTTAATACTACAGTCAGCATGGAGTGTGTTGAAATGAAATGACAGCCATGGTGCTACTACAAGTGCAGGAACAAACACACCGAACACCATACTGTAACAGGATGATTCACTGAGCTCCTGATGATCAGGTATCACTTTGGCAACTCAAAACCGTCGTCTATCTCTCCTCTATAAAGTACTGATATGTGTTCCAAAAGTAGTAGAGTGTTGCAGGATTGTACAGATTACAAAACACCTCTTAAAGAGGACCAGTGTATACCGATGCCTATTCGAGAATAAACTCTGGATGTGGCCCAGTGGTGCTGGGTTGCACTTCACTGTGCAGCTGTAGTACTGTAAGACCAAGTAACATCCATAATTACAGCATTTTAAGTGGGAAAAAAAATGTAAATGTTACATAGAACTTACAAGAACTTAGTGTTGGATCACTAGCAGACACGTAACTGAAGATGGAAGATGCATGAGAAACACAGGAAGTCCACAGGCATTTATTTGACAGGTGTTTGTTCCCCCCCCCCCCCCCCCCCCCCTCCCGTTCCTGTCGTTATACTGATATGCTGTTAAGGTTTCTCTAATGATACATATCCAGCGTCTTCCAGTATTATGAGGTACCATTTATCAGAGCTGTTTAGAGAGCTGCCAGTGGCTCAAATAAGCCTCTTTATCTTGAAGGATTTTTTTTTCTTGCAAATAAGTTATAGGTACTGTAGTAAACAACCTAGTTACTACACTGTTTGGTATGAACTACTAAATTAAAATGTTAAGCTGTATTATAAATAGCTATCTTGGGGTATGTTACATGTGGAGTATTACTTCCTAGTAATTATAGCCTTTGACATTTTAACATACACTTTTAGGAGTTTCCATTTTGCACCATCTTTGGTTTGTCTCTCTGGGGAATTTTAAGATTTGTACGAGGAAAAAGATGAAAAAAGGAATTTCGGCCAACTTGCCTGAAAGCAATCCAAACTTGGA
The DNA here is from genome assembly GCA_030347435.1 of Clarias fuscus. Classification (NCBI taxonomy): domain Eukaryota; kingdom Metazoa; phylum Chordata; class Actinopteri; order Siluriformes; family Clariidae; genus Clarias; species Clarias fuscus. The sequence goes on from CM059222.1 coordinate 16,825,858, forward strand.
ATTCAATATTTCAGTCTGCAGGTCATCCAACTAAAGTTTGAGGTTATTTGGTAAAATTGTGGAAGTGTCCTTTAAAGTTTCAGTTTATGCAATATTCAGTAAATGATCTTACTCTGATCTAATGTCTTCTCTCTCTCTCTCTAGTTAAGGCTATTATGCAGCCATATTACTGGCAAATACTGGCGTCTTTTATTATGATAAAAGATCTCATACCAGAGTAGTTCTAGCTCACTCATTCTAAAGACTAATGTGACCAACCCAGCATATGTAAACTAAATGCTAAATTCCTACCTCAACAGACATGGAGATGAAAGTTCACTTGCATATAAAAGTGAACATCGTTGACTGGAATAAGACTGGGATACATTTTTTTTTTTTACTGTATCTCTATAAACACATCGAGGATACGAGCATTATTAAGGAAACAAATTTGCACATGACCTCTAGGCTTCAACAAAGAAAGTGCATTTCTGTCATATTTTCCACATCCTCAGGGTTGTATAGCAGCACGGAAGGGAATATGGGGTGAAGTCAGGAAGCATATTATATTAAAAACGAGTATCTTTTATGATCTGATTTAAACTTTGATGCTATACCAATTTTTACATCCTTCAATACAGTTTACCTGAGCCATAATATTTGAGCCTAAAGTGGTCAAAAGCAATTGCCTCCATGGAATATGGTCTACACTTACCAACACTGGTACTACAATTTGAGACCCCCCTGTAGGTGATAAAAGTTAAACGTTATCTGAGTTGGGTGCCCCCATATCCCCCCCCCCCCCCCCCCCTCCCCCCCACTTACTTTGCAGTTAAAACCAACATCTGGAAGATCTGGCCAATGAGTGACATGTAAGTAAGCCAGTGAGGAGTACAGCAATGTAAACCAATATCCTTATGGTTGCTACAGTTTGTAATAAAGTGATTTGTTGCAATACAAGTGTTGATACTGAATCTTATCATCTTAAATATGCATACATAAAATATTCCTTAAACATTTTTCAGAATTTTTTTAAATGCCGTCTTTAAAGAACAACTTCACTGCCAACCTCTGGGCTCAAGACACAAAGAAAGGGTTGGCTAAAAGAACTCAATTACAGCATGAGGCACTGTCTTCCGGATTCAGAGAATCCTCGTTCAGAATGTTAAACAGAACAACAAGAATCTAGAGCCGGGTCAGGCCGAAAGGAAATCTGGATGTGTTCTCAGGCTTGGTTTCCATCTGCACAGCTACCTGTGTGGATATGACCAGAGCACAGAGCGGGATGTGAAACATTTTTGTGTGAGATTTGTGTAGCAAACATGTTCTACAGAGTTGTACTGACCTCCCATGGGCTTGACGTCTGAGTCAGACACGTGTGTGATAGAGAAGCGAGAAACACTGAAGCGGGAACTCTGGGGTGCTGGCTTCTCCTCAGGAAGATTGACTGGAGAGTTTGGGGGAGTGCAGATTCTGTCGGAGGCAGGATCTAATGTCGAAGCATTAGCCATCAATGGAAAGTCATTCTCCCACTCCAAGGTCCCACCTGTTTAGTAACAGCGTCTATTATTTTTATAGGAGTAGTAGTGTACCTAGTATTTGCCTAAAAATCTCCTATATACTGAAAATGTACACATGATTTAGGTGCATCACACTTACCATCTTTTAAGACATTCCTATTTGAGGAATTATCACTGTCACTGACTTCCTTCTTTGACGGCTGGTCCTTACACTTCGCTGTCTGTCCATTTGGCTCCATCATTGGAGGAAAGGTGTATTCTGCCAGTTCACCTGTAGGGCTGTCCTAGAACGCAAATACAATTTCTTAGTTATAAAGATTCCCTTTTAGTCACTAGTTCAGTTATGTTTCCATCATAAAACAAAATATACAGACATGTTATACATTACAAATTTCATAACGGCGACAGGGTGCAATGCATCCTGACTGACCTGGTCGAAAAGGAACACTGTGACGTCATCAAAAAAGGAGACGGCTTTCTTCTTGCGTTCTAGTTCATCGCAGAAGGACTGCGTGAGAAGGGACGGCATTTTGAGGAGGCTACGCAGGTGCCTGGCGCTACTTCGGTCACTCACCACCACCACCGGAACTGTGGTGAAATCTTCCTCACTCTCGTCACTCTGCTCTTGGACGCTGTAGCTACGCAGCTCTTCATCTGACTCATCGCTGTCGTCAGAGTCTTCTTCTTCCTCACAATTCCCCAGCGGTGCTGGTATGTCCAGGTTTGCTGGTAAGGCTGGAAGAATGCTATCCAGAGAATTATCCCGCTTAACATTTAGAACTGCATCTTCTACCATCTCTGCTTTTTCTTCAATTCCTTTTTTCTCCTCATTTTCCCCATCCATCTGACAGTCATCTGGATTGTCTTCCCTGTTCTCACAGTTCTTGACTTCCAATATAGTGCAAGCTGAACCGAGGGAGTCTGCAGATGAGAAGCCCATGCTATTACTGTTAACTTGGTCCTCCATAGTTCTGGCTTCCTGAGTTGCGGATGATCCATCAGACTCTGTACTAGAGAGGCATTCAGAGGCTGGATCATCTCCAGAGTGCTCAGATTCCACTCCAAGGCCATCATCTGGAGCAGACTCCTTGGTCAAACATCCCCCCATCTCTGGAGGAAATGGGGCCAACACTGTAATCACTGGACCTGATGCAGGAGATGAACTTGGATCAAACTCCATGTTCCTCCTATCATGACACAACTGTTTGATACTCAGTAAAGGATTACCTACATTTGCTATCATGCTTGTAAAATTATACTGATTTTCCTTCTGGCTCACTGGGAAACCCCCCTCCTTCACAATCGTCGTAAGAGATGCGTCTTTTACAGGTTCTTTTCCGAAGAAATCATCAAGTTTGTTATTAAAGAAGATGCTGCCTCCTTCACAGGGACTTTTTTCATTTTCTGCATCGTAGTCTGAAAAATACGCTGAATCTCTGTATTGGCTCCTATTGCCTAGGCTTGCCAGCTTAAGAGCACTGTTGCCAGTTGGGGTCAAATCATTTTCCTCAAGGTCCATCTGAAGGACCATTTCATATTCTGATTCCACACTTGTACTGAGAACTGGTTTTCCCTCCAGGTCTTTCATGACAAACTCTGGTGACTCATTGTTCTCTGTGTCGTAGCCACTATCGAGTGACTTGGGCTGAATGGATGTGTGGTAAGCATCTGGACTGAAGGCTTCACAGGGGCTGCTACTTGAAGCAAGGTCTATAAATTCCTGAGGGTCTTGGTTTTTAATCTGTCTGTGCATGGGTGTGTGTGCTAAGTTTATGTCTTCAGCTTTTGCAAAATCAATAGGAGAGTCTGTAAACACCTCAAAGGTAATTTCAGTAACATCGCCATCACTGCAGTCATCGATGTTTACCAAACTGATGCTGTCCTCTGTATGACAGCACTCTGAGACATGCTCGGCCTTAGCTCCAGGCATGACTGTAGGACCGGCCGACTGCACTTTTATGTCTTGTGCAGGAATTGTGCTTCTGTCCTTAGTCTCCGAAAGAGAGAGAAGATTGGTACTTGAGTAGTCTTGCATAGGGAAGCAAGCCGGTTTCTCCCTAATATGCAGAAGTGGACTGTTCTTTTGGGCTGGATGTTTAATTTGGAGTTTTTCTGGGACTGACGACTCTACCATAATCTGATCTCCAGAGCAGAATTGTTCATATGACACACACACTGTATTTGAATCGGTGTGAGAAAATGTATTAGCCTCCATTTGTGGATGCTGTTTAAATGTATCAGCGGGTGAATTTTGCCTGGTTGTTAATGTCACTGGCTGTAAGTTCTGGCCACTGGAGAAAGGTGTGGTGTGGTGAACATCAAGATAGGTGTCATGAAACCCCTTTGTCTTTCGGTCATCAAAATTTAAAGTGTTGTTATTTGTGGATTGATTTGAGGTCCAGTTAATTGTTTCCATCTCAGTGAAATGAGTGACGTCATCCTCTGGATCAGCAGCACCCATAAGAAGACAATCAGCAGTTTCAACATCAATAGTTATATTGTGTGGCCTGGGAATATTCTTCGGTAGGCTACCCATCGTATCATAATAGGCCTCAATGGCCATATTTTTTTCAGCAGTTCTCTGGTTGGCTTCGAGGTAGGGGTCACATTGTCCTAGACTGGGGCTGCCCATTGAAACCGATATGCCACGTGGAGTCTCATGGGCACCTGTGTTGTGCAGGCTCACAGATTTAAGACGAGACTCAGGTGGTTGATCTCTCGTTAAAGGAAATTCCTGTTCTCCTGAGGGTGTCAGTTCACAGTGCGGTCTATCTGGGTCACTGGGGGAAAAGTATTGACTTAATTGTTCTGCAGAATCCATGTGGTTCAGATCTTGTCTTTGAGGTGGCTCCACACTGAGGGCAGTAGTTGTTGGACTAGTATCTGAAACATTGATGAAGCTATTAGAGTCTTTTGATCCTGGCCAGTGTGCATTTGTATAAGCCTCAGTAGGACTTTTAATGTCTTCCATGGAGAGGGAGCATTTGCTGGAATCGTGTTCTGGACTGTAGTCAAGAGTGGCCTCCTCCACACTTATATTGCACTCGGTCGGTTCCTCAATGCGAATATAGTACTCGCTGCTAACAGATGGACTGTGTGCACTCAACACTGGGACCACACCTGGGTAATCGGACTTGTACTGAGATGGAGAAATACCCAGGGCGAGACTTTCCCCTTTGCAGTTTCCTGTAGAACTGCTGAGGGGATAGTATATATCCTGGTAATGTGGGTTGCTACTTCCTAGAGGCCCACTTGTAGATGAGGAGCAGTATGGTTGTTCAGCTCTAGCCTGTTCCCACTTGTATTCAAAGTTGAGGCCATCACTGGTCTCAGTGACTGTTAGTATTTCATCACCGTTCTCAGACTGGAAACTGTCAACCATGGAGAAGTGCTCGAGCAGGGGGAAGGAGGAATTAGATGAGGGTACTTCTAGGGCTGGGGTTCTCTGGGAACTGCCCGTGTCTAGACTCGGTCTGAGGGAGTTCCAGCGTTTCTCAAAGTCCTCCTCTGCCTCATTGGTACCCTTAGCACACAAATAGTTCAACAGCAGGTAAACCTCCTCCACAACAGGCCGCTGCTCTGGTTGCAGCCAACAGAATTGCATTACTTCATACCTGCTCACAAACAAACAAAAATGCACAGTACTTAGAATTAGAAGGAAAACTGCAATACCGAAATTATATTAATGCTTAGACAATTACACAAAAGCATACATAATGGGTTGATTTTGGTTGCTGTTGCAAATTGTGACGAACTGACAAACAAAGCAGGCCTTCATTCACATAAAATGTCAATATTTCTAACTGTATGTACAATAAATTGTAGGTATTAGACAAATGAATGATCGCAAACTTTTAGGAAAAGCCAAAGGTATGCTAGATTGAACTGTTAAAGAGGAAAACGAATGACTAACCACCCTCAACCTGATACCTATTGATTTGTTGGCTTTGCAAGGAAGAAAATGGAATGAGCCTTTAGGAAACCTCTGATAGAAAATACATTGTGTTTCTAGCATTTATTAAGGTATAATTGATGACTTTGTGGTTTGTATGTGGCGATAGGATTGTAATGATTGTGAAGTACATGGAGGATATAAGGTCTTTAACCAGTGGTGAGTATTATGGCTCGGGAGCTGACATGACTCACCAGCGTTCAGACAGAGGGACTTTCAGCAATGGCTTTGGCAACTTCAGTTGCTGTTCTTTTACTGCATACGTCAACACCTGCCTGTCTGTGTAGTGTCTGTATGGCTGGCTCCCCAGCTCAAAGAGCTCCCAGATTGTCACACCCAGTGACCTAAGTCAGAAAAAAGCATCTATAATCTGTTGTCATGAAAGGAACAGTCATGTGTAAAAGGCAGTGCCCCCTGTAGTGTTTTAGTGTGAAAACATCATTAAAAAAATGATCTGATAGTAGCGGGTCTTACTATCTGTCAAATACAACCTCAGACATATGACTTTTTTGTTTGGTGAAAACCAAAGAGCATTTCAGAGGGGTGATGATTTGGTCTTGTTTCGCAGGCACACGAACTGGACACTTGACTTGACCATGTACTCCTTTGTATGCCAGAGTACTCTAGAGGCAAATGTGAGGCCATCTGTCCAACGGTTAAAGCTCTGTCGCAATTGGGTCATGCTACAGGACAATGAACCGAAGCACACCCGTAATTCATCATCAGAATGGCTGAAAAATAAAAGAATAAGGTTTTTCGGAGTGGTCAAAGTCCAGACCTCAACATAAATGAAACGCTGTAGCGGGACCTTAACAGAGCTGTGCATTGAGCAAATACCCATAAACCTTAATGAAGTGAAGCAGTGTTGTAAAGAAGAATGGCCCAAAATGATATGAGAGACTGATAAAGTCATACAGGAAATGATTACTTCTACAAGCTATTGAATCATGGGGGTACTTAATATCGCCCACATGACTTTTTTTTCCCTTCCTTTTTCGCTTCATTTTTATAAAATAAATAATGCACAGAAAAAAGTAACAGAATTTAAAGAGGGGGCCGTAACCTTTACACATGACTGTATGTTAATCCTTATGCTTAGTGGTTGACTTATAAAGCACTCCTCACCACACATTGCTGGCCCTTGTCTGGTCCACTACTAACAAGTTGCCATGGACCTCATCAATGAGCTCTGGGGCGATCCAACGCAGTGGCACCCAAATCTGATCCGCCGTCACAAAGTAGTCATCCTAACAGAGACAGAGGCAACATCTGTGGACTGAAGCAATGGAATAAACAGACGCTGGTGTAACTGAGTCATCTGCAACTCCGCCGGCCCTGTTTATGCACTCCTGACTCACCTTGTACCTGCTGTGAGATAGGCCGTAGTCTCCGATCTTCACGGACATCTCTGAAGTAAGGAGGCAGTTCCTGAGAGCCAGGTCACTAAGGATATGCCAACATTCATAGTCAGAGAATAAAGTGAATGTTTGTTAAAAGTCCAACATACAATAAAATGTCTGATCACTGTACCCCGTTTTTTTCAATGGTTTTCACGCCATTTCCGACGAGCAACAGGTTCGCCTCCAGCAACAAAATCACTGATGCTGGAGTTTGTAAGAGGCACTCGGGCAGCATCAGGATATTGTTACAAGAAGAGACCGAAAGACAGGAGCTGAAATCCATACTCTGGAATGAGATAAAATGGACCTAGCTACTTACAAGGCAGACATGCTTCTTCTCACCTGTGAATGTAGTTATGTTTGTGAAGGTACTGAAGCCCGGAGGCAATTTCACACGCCATTTGTTGGAGGATGAAAGGGTCAGGGGTGGCTGAACCGGCTGCCCGGCAGCTACGGAGGTATCCTTTAACGTCACCCTGTAACCAACAAAGAACTACTCATCCACAAAGTTGTGATCAGCGGTAAGAGACCATACATCACGTGTTGCAAAATATTATATATTTTATTATAAGTGCATTTAATTTCACTTCTACTAAAGCTGTGATTAGGCATCTTAGTAGACTGACTGTATACTGACCAGCAGAGGGAGCCGCAGTCCCTCCAAAATAAACGCATACTCTGGGCAGGAAATGCAGAACTCCTAGATGTGTGGGTATTTAAACCATCCTACATGCATACACCAGCCTAGTGGAGCAAGGTGTGTACTGTATGTATGAGTGTGTGAGACAGTCGCAGTGAAAGACAATTACCAGGGGGCAGTATTCCAGAATCAGCAAATAGGGTGTGACATCTGTGCACTGGGCCAGGCACTGCAGGAGGGCAGGATGCTGCAGAGTACTATATTATTCGTACATACACACATACAAACAATAAAATTAGACATCTGATCAAAAAATGGAAAAGAATGAAGTGAGGGGGGAAAAACAGGACAGAGACAAAGTAATGACACAGGGCTCAGACCGGTAGGGTAGAGCTTCTTCCAGAAATTGTGTCTGCTCCTGAATGCTAGCACTGGCTTTCAGCTCTTTTGCCACCACTTGTGTGGTGCTCAGTCCGGCGTTCACCTCCCCCAGAAAAACCTGAAAACCGAAACACACAAATTATTCACAGGCCGTAGACGGCCATGAACCATCCTGTGGACCAAGCAGCAGGATATGTAAATTATGTAGAATTCTCCGTTCCCCAGCAGTTCCCATGTTTAAGGCTTGAAAACTGCCTTCTTTCCACGGCGCACATCACAGTAGCTTTGACTAATATTGTATATAATTGCACACGCATACTGTACTGCTTGGCTTCTCATTAGTCTTAATAGACTCTGTGCCAGGTATGCATGCAAGGACTAGAGCCCTGCATGGTAAAAATGATGTTTGTTTGGGAAAGCTCACCTTGCCAAACCAATCATGGCCGATCTCCTTTAGGTAAAGCAGGCTGTGGCGTCCAAGATCCGCTGACTTCAGCAGCTGAACTAAAATAGGGAGAAAGGAAGAGAGATCATAAATTGAAAGCATGCAGCCTCAGGAAATGTGACTTGTTTAACAATGAACAATGCATCATGGCGAAAGCGCCTAAACGCCAAGGCAGTTCCGCAAATCATAGCTCTACCACCGGCCAACCAGGAAGACAGTATTTAACTTTTATTATATTACTCAGAAAAACGCTTACTTAAGAGGAAAAGACACTGGAGACTATAAACGAAACTTCCAGAGAGTTTTTTTTTTTTTTTTAAATAAAAGATAATTTTCTGAAATGGCATGTTTACAGTCAACAGTCAATGGTGAAGAGAATCCAAAAATCAGCCATCAGAAATCCATGCCTGGGTCTTCAGGGAGGAAACAGAACAGCGGTACCGGCCCAGTCCAAGCCAGCACGACTCCTAAGAACACTCGGAGCTCTCATCCAGCTAGAAATGCAGTCCTTTCTCGTTCTCTTGTCAGTAGCCATGGCCATCCTGCCGCACCACCACACACTGTCCGTCAACATTCCAATAGGTCTTGTGGCGGAAACTTTGTGCGATGTTCCTGTAATGAATGCCCAGAGCTAAGAAGCTAGATTTAAGACCTCAGTCATCCTTTAGTCTCTGCTGGGCGTCTTCTCCCTCTCTCTCTCTGCTCTACGCATGTCAGAATGTGTCTGACGTCCTGGACCTTACGGCAGAGACACAAGAAGTGTATAATAGCCCTGTCTTCACTATGCTGTCTCTGTCCACGTCCCTATCTCCCAATGGTGCTGTGGGGGCTGAGATAAACAAGCAGACCTCTGTAAGCACCAGAAAGGCCTCTGTCAAACACATGACCCCTCCAAACACACACACACTCATAGCCTATGTGTGCACTATTACTTCGTCCCCTCCTACAGTTCCCTCCCTGTATTATTTCTAGTGATGTGGCCCATCCTCCTCCTCCTCTGTGTTCCAGAGGTCACTCATTCCAGCCACTCACAGCCGCTCACGCTCTACTCTATGGCAAAATCGCTGCCATTGTGCCGGGCGTGATGCCGCATCGTACCCTGGTACCAGGCTGGACACAAGGCCCATTCTGTACTCCTCAGAGCCTGGATTGTCACAGTGATAACAGCCTGCCCCCTCCCTAGTTCAGGCTGGAGACACAACTATCTCTCTCTTTTCTTTCCTACTGTGGTCATCAACTGGCCCTTTTATAATATTTGAGTGGAATTTGGGGACTGTGCATTCCTACCCCACAACTGGCATTCCCACTGCAGACCACCCCTAGCTTTGGGCCATCTTCAAAAATGCATTAGAGCTAGATGATGTCTGCAATATGGTGGATCCAGAGCATATCCAAAGAACACTGATTGAGGATTGTCCAGGATATATATATATATATATATACTGTATGACTGCTTCCTCTTTTGAGGTAATCACAGGAATGTGGGGTAGATAGTCCACCTCCTAATATGTTTTTGGGCAATCGGAGGAGGAATTCAGAAGAAAGCCATGTGCAGACCTGAATGAGAACAGACCTGAAGTCAGGATTGACTCAGGGACCCTGAGCTGTAAAGCAGCATTGCTGACCCAATGCACCCGCTTACTTTCCTTTAGAAACTAGTTAATATTCTTTCACTACAAATAAAAAACTGTTCATTCATTTTCCTTTTTGCTTGTTTGTTTGGGTTTGGCTGCAATCAACACGTTCTACTTATACTCATGTTTAATGATGTTCATACACTCACTGGCCACTTCATTAGGTACAACTAAATATCTGCCCAGCCAATCACATGGCAGCAATGAAGTGCATCCAGGCATGTAGACATGTTCGAAATGATCAGCAGAAGTTCAAGCCAACCATCGGAATGGGGAAGAAACGTACATTTTGTAATCCCATTTATAAGAACTGTAATCACAATTCTTTTTCACAAATTATTTACAAGAATTGTGCTTACAACTTCATTTCCTTGATCGTTTGCACATAAGTCACTTTAAATAAGACACTTTCATGCATAGTTGCACACCACCCCGGACATTTCCATTAAAATGTCTTTAAAATTTCTATAATTTGTACAGGATCGTTTCTTCAGCTAGGTTTGCTTATTTTTCTTATATAGTATAGTTTGTATTCTATAGTTATATTATTCTTTCTTAGCTAAATTGACTTTGTTTTATTTCTTTTTATTCATATTTATTTTCTATTAATAATCTGTTATTTTAAGGTCACGGGCGGTCGTTTAAGCATTCCACTGCATATCGTACTGTGTATGACTATGTACTATATGTGAGAACTAAAATTTGAATTAGAATTTGATATAGTGACATTGGACGTGACATGGTTGTTGGTGCCAGATGGGCTGGTCTGGGTTTTTCCAAAACTGCTAATCTACTGGGACTTTCACACACAACCATCTTTTTTTGGGTTTTTGGAGAATGGTCCGAAAAAGAGAAAATATCTCTCAGTGAGAGGCAGATTTATGTGAATGCCAACCTTGAAGCAGATGGGCTACAGTACAGCAGCAGAAGAGCACAGCAGGTTCTACTGGAAACTGAGGTGACAGGAGTTGATCCTGATTGATGTGTTGTTCGTTATGAAATGCTTTTCTGCTCACCATGGATGTATAGCCTGCTTATTTGAGTTACTGTAGACAGTAATGCAAACAAATCTGGTCATTCCCCTCTGAGATCTCTTATCAACAACCTGCAGACCTTACACTCACAAGAAGGTTTTTTTTTTGTTTTGTTTTGTTTTCCATCATTCTGTGTAAGCTCTAGAGAATATTATGTGTAGAAAATCCCAGGAGATCAGCAGTTTCTAAAATACTTAAACCTTCTGGCACCATCACTTATGCCACAATCAAAGTAATAAATGTCACACATTCACCTCATTCTGATAATGATTTGGACATTACCTGAAGCTCCTGACCTGTATTTTGCATGACTTTTTATCCTGCTGTCACATGATTGGCTAACTGCATAAATGTGCAGCTGTTCATAATAATGGAATGGGAGGGTATAAAGTTTTATCAATTAAGTGCTAGATTCAATCAGAAGGCATTTGAATCTCATATTTCATGCAATCATCTTTGTTCTCATTTCTGGAAGGTATATCTATAATAATATTGTATACAAAGAACAAACGCTTTACAAAATAGAAACCACCCAAGAATCCGTGTGTCTGCTAGAAGAACAACTGTCCAGTTTAAAGCAACAAGAGGTCATACCTTCCTTTTTTCTTCGTGTGGCACACTGCAGTGCTCGTACCTGATACGCTGTGTATGTGTTTTCATTTAATGAATTGTACGTGCTGTATTATCATATTAAGGTGAAGATAAATATTGTGCAGATGTCCTATTCCACATCTGTCCCTGTCAGGTCTCTGTAGTAAGAGATTCACTCTGCCTGCCAAATTCCTAAGAAAGTCTCTAGACGGGAAAGAGAAAAGAAAGATGTTTCATTTTCAGCTTTCCCGAATAACATGGTGTAAGGACGAGCTGGAAGATGAACATGCCTCACTGCTCGGTCTAATGGAGGACCTGGACCTGCAATACCTGGACCGATCACATGGCCGTAACTGCAGGTGGTTGGAGGGAAGACTCCTATTGGCTGCCCTGATAAAGGATCTTGCTTCTAGCCCAACATCCCCCTCACACACTCCACGCACTCCACACAGCAAGCACATGTGAGTCATAACGCCAGCATCTGACATACTGCAGCACACACACACAAAGTCAAAGGAAATGTTTTCCGATCCTTCTATTTCTCTACAAATACCCAGATTATAGCAACACAGAGCAACCCAGCTCTATATATTTTTTCTCTCTTCCCTTTTTAGTTCTTTTTATCTTGACTTCCTCAAGCCACACCACAGTCCTCTGGTTCTCAGTCTCGCTGCATGTTATGCAACAAACAGATGTGCGTCCAGCTCTAGGAGGCAGCCAGCTCTCTGCTCCAGTGTTTATTGTAAGAATGCAAACAACCTGACTCTTTTTTTCCATATGTAAGCTTCAACAAAGACGCCGTTCAATCAAGCCACGCATGCACTATACCAGACTGGTATCTACTGTATATAATACCAGTTCAGTGTGTCCCTGCTACACTCAGACACACTACTGTTACCAGATAGATTAGACATGCAACAGTACAAAGGCTGCTCCATTCCATGTCAGACTAGCACACACACAAGCGCACACAAACCTCCTTTAACATAGTGTGCATGAAGATGACCTTAAGTGTCGACACAAAACGGGGGTAAAATTCCTGGTAAAATATCAAAAGGGTTGCTTTGTAAAAAAGTATCGAACGCATCATTAGACGTGAGATAGCATATGATGACATATTTCTTATCCTATGATAATGGCTTTATCATAATTTTTTTAAAAAAAGGGGGGAAGATCCGAAGAAACAGAACATTTAAAAATAAAAAGGCTGATGGCCATCAATGCGTCTACAGGAAATGAATCATATAGTCTAAAATTGGGCATTTATATACAAAGCAGTCTTTGAAAAGAGACTGGAATTCGATAGAATGAAGTGATGCAAAATGTGAATTTGTGCATCTGAGGACTCTAACACATTGTATTATAATGTATGAAAATATATATACTGTGTGATATACAGCAGATATCGTTCAACAAATTCTACACACCTCTGAAAAAAAAATGGCAGATTCTTGTGATGTAAAAAAAAAACAATGAACATAATATAAATCATGTCTGATCTTTTCCCACCTTTAAGGATAAAATCCAAACTATGAGTGTTTATTAGAACTTACAATAACCTGGTTGCATACGTGTCCAACCCTTAAGCTATTCTTATTGCGTTATGTCACTCAGTCTTTTTGGGCAAGAGTCTATCAGCGTGGCAGATGTTGGCTTCTCAATGGTTTCCCACTATTTCTGGAAAAACCCTTCCAGATTCTTCCAAGTCATTTCCTGTTCAAGGCTCCTCCTTTTTCTGCTTTCTCATGTGTAATCAGATGTCGATGTAGACAAAAAAAAATTAAAATCCCAATGTGTTGTTGTTGTTGGTCTTTCGGCTGCTCCGGGCAAGGGGGTCGCAACAGCGACAATCCGCACACAAGCTTGGCACAGGTTTTACGCCCTTCCTGACGCAACCCTCCCATTTTATCCGGGCATGGGACCGGCGCTGCATCCAGTGGCTAGGGTTTGGGCATTGGCTTGGTATCGAACCCGGGCCTTACGCATGGCAGAAGAAACCTACCACTGAGCCACCGATGCCCCAAAAATCTCAACGTGTAAATGTGCAATCATTTAATCGCATAAGGCTAAAATTTATGCCTTTTTTTCTCTTAACCAAATCACGCAGCCCTACTGTAGATGGAAGGTGATCTCTGGGAACAGCAATCGGGCCATTTTAATCCGAGTACATTAGGACACAACTTATCAGATCAGCGTTGATGTAAAAAGTTAAACTGGAATCTCTATTCCATATAGTAATTTCAACCAGATTAAAGAAATACTGTCCATGTAACTTGGTTTGGTTTAAGACTAAACCCTAAAGCAAATTATACTGTAACATTGTTATCGAAAAGTTATTGAATGCTTTATATCCCAACCTCTCATTTGCTGATTCTTTTCCTACAGTACTGTATATCAGCCTATAACTAAGCATGCTACATTAATGCACAACATGATCATACTTGATCTACATGGTTGTTTGGCCACAGGCAGTGAGACCTCAGTGAGGGGCAGGACGTAGACATCTGGGCCATCTTGAGAGCCTGAGGAGGCAAGAGTGGACAGATCTGCCTGGAACTCCTCACCAGTGTTTTCAAACTCCTGCACAAGAGATAGATATGAACTGTACAACAAATATGTATACTGTATATATAAACACACACACACATTTCACTGCTGTGAATAGTTTAATCACACCCATATGTGCTGGACAACTGCTAAAATGTTAAAATGATTAAAACATAACATTTAACCATTCAAAAGTATTGAAACAGTGGATTAAACATCGTTATTAAATATATAATATTATAGAAACAAGAAGCCATTTTTGCAAGTTAATGAGCATTAATGAAATAAATAAATGAAACTTTTTCATGCTATACCAACTACAAAGCACTTCTGTATGCTTCTATAGTGTACAACAGCGTCTGTGACATTCTATCAGTGTATCAATTAACCAATGGTATGTCAAGCTTGTATTCCCTCACTATACTCACATACTGTATTTTATGTTCACAGTTAAAGGTTAGACATTACAACATCCGAAGCTGGAGCACTGAAGAGGTACACCAGCGGCCATCTGGTAAACGGTCCTATTGTTTCTTTTTTACTGATTATCCACAGAAATTCCACTGCGAATAATTAGTAGAATATTCGTGTTGAACCGTTTAAACCCGAAGCATTTTAGCTGTGTTTTGCACGACACAGAGCAAAAATAGGGTCACGTATTTAAAGACACACAGTACAACAAGCCCAGAACATGGCTTTTGTAGGATTGTTTCCAGTTGTTTATACAGTATGACCAAGGAATACATTACTGTGCGACATCATTCCGCATTAAATCACATATTAAAAGTAACGATGATGATTCAGATGGGCCGCACAGTGACTTAGTGGATAGCTCTGTTGCCTTGCACCTACTGTACTTCAGTTCCCACATGGAGTTTGCATGTCTTCCATGTGCTTGGTGGGTTTCCTTTGGCTAACAGTCTCAGGACGAGGCTGATTGGCGTTCCCAAATTGCCTGGAGTGAGTGAATGAGTGTGTCAGTGTGTGTGCTCAGTGGTTAAGACATTGGCAGGTTCGAAAGGTCCCAGGGCCACCACTTTGTTACCACTGTTGGCCCTTGAGTAAGGCCCTCTGCTCAGATGTACAGTACAGTATAATGAGATTTTTTTTTAAAAAGAAAAAAAGGGCTGGATAAGGGCTTCTGCCTAAATGTAAATGGCCCTATTGGGCTGAGATCAGGTGGCCAGTGAAGAATATCCAATTTCTTAAATGACCCAAGTCTCCTGGGACTCTGAGTATGGGATAAAGTGGTATAATTTGAGTGAAGGATAACATGTGTTCTTCGTGACATATCCAAACACACAGTTGGACATTAAAACAGACTTCCATACAAGAAGATTTTTTTTGCACTCATCCGTGCAGCTTGAGAGTTAAGGGCATGTCATGGCAGTCTTACCGACTATAAAGACATTATTTTCTCTTTCTTTCTCTTCTTCATTTGATTACATTTACAATTGAATGCCATATTATTTGTCTGTGGTTAATTCAAGAGAACAGTTCAAGCCTTCCGTTCATTTCTGTCACCTGATTTCCTGCCAATACTGTGATGATTATTAACGAGACCATTCATTTTGCTACCAAAATCGACTAAAGTAATGAATGTATTCCTCTGCCTTGTGTAATGACGTTGTGTTTGGAGGTTTGTGCAACAGACAGGCTTCTATGTTCTGGGGAACAGATGGAGTAGGAGGCTGGGCTGGAAAACTGACCTGCTGGACTCTCTCTCTCTCTCTCTCTCTCTCTCTTTCTCGCCTCCTCATGCTGATGAGATATACATAAAGCTTCCATTTCACTGATTCTCTACATGCCCCCATTGACCCAAAAACAAGCAGGCATTCATGGATGTACAGACAGATACACACACACACACACACACACACACACACACACACACACACACACACACACACACAGGCCACACTTCATACACAGTTAACATGTACATCACCTCCACAACTGTCTAAGAACCATCTCTTGCAGCAGTATGGAACAGTGGAGCCCTCTGCTGCACCAAGTCTCAGTACACAGATTAAACCACAGAAACCACCCAACACCCACTCGGTAACCTACGGTAACTGGCACACAACAAGGCTTTATAAATGAGCTCCCTAAGCCAACCACGAGGACGTAAAACCAAAGCTGTATCAACACTCACATTTGTTCATCTCTTTCATGGAGGAAATAAAAGCACAGCATGGGGTGTTATGTTTCAATTTCCCTGGAGTGAGATTTTCTAACCCACTTTGGTCCAAAATTGTGCTAACATCATTCCTGTCTCTAGGGTCCTCGCGTACACAAGCCCGAAACATGTTATTTGTGGGTTCGGCCAGCAAGGTTCTTCATTTGTACTGCCAAAATATTGACACGAGTTACATAAGCGAAATATATCATTCTACTTTATTGAAAGATTTCACTGCATTAAGCATTTGCTGAGCCGGAATAATCTAATCTGTTTCTGTTCTAACTCTGCCCCTTTATACAATTATATCAGTCTTTTTTTTTTTTTTTGCATTTTGCATTTTGCATTCATAACCCTACCGTGAGCCTGGGATTAACATATCTGAGCGGTGTACAGTGTGGAGAAACCTCCTCCATGCAGCTCTCTTTCGGCACGCATGCTTTATGCTTTAGTGATCAGGGAAGAAGGGACGAAGGAGCCAAGAGTCCCTAAAGAACAGCCAGCTGCAGACAGCCTCGGAGCAGAGGAAGAGGGGGCGGAATATACTACTGCAGAGAGACTCAGCCTCGGTTTTTACATTCCGTTCCCTTCCCCTCCTCCCGCGCCCTCGTGTCTTGTCCCTTTCCCTCTCTCTTCATCCTTTTCTCCCTTTCTGTCCGTTTCTTCCATCTCTGTCTAAACAAACAGCGCTCTCTAATCATAAACTCTATAACACAAAGCTCTCCTCTCCACAGGGTGGCATCTCTGTAGTGCCCAAATCATACCAAAGACCGCCCTGATTACCGTAGTGACATCTCTGACTCAGGCTCATTCACAGTCCATCACAAACCACCTACACACATACCATTCGAACACGACTAGAAAGACTGCATGTACACTCCCATTACACCATTACACCTCACCGTGAGGAGCTCAAAGGTCCAGACTAATAAAACTGTGATACATTAATTGCCAAGTATCAGGGTTGTCAGTGGGAATCCATGATCTGCTGAATCATGCTTCATCCACTCCAAGGTCCACCCTTCATCTCACTGGGACATGCATCCACACTGTCCCTGCGTCCTTACTAATGCATGACAAAGATGTCCACTCATCCTCATCATTCTGGTTCTAACTTCTGATTTAGATTAGTCCATACATTGCAAAACACCTTTTAGAACAGTTCTCTACAAGGCAGTCTCTTTAGTTTTTTTCCTGCTGTCTCGCACCTGTCTCCTCGAACAGACACACTTTCTATTTTACCGCTTTCAATCCGCACCAAATCCACCAGCTCGTGTCTATCATATTGTGACTTGCTATGTTTATCTTTTTATTCACTTGCATACAGTATCTGCGAGAACTGAGAACTTGCACGCCAACTCGGGTCTTCAACCTCAAGATGACTGCCATGGCATCTTCTGAGACAAGCAAGGCCCAGTGTCTCCATTCTATCGTCCTCTTTAGATGATATTTATGATAAGAGTTTAAAATCAGTATTAAAGTACATCGCCCTTGTCTCTACGCTGTATATTTATGTTTCATATTATCATTTGGTTAGCACTGTCGCCTTGCACGTCCGGGGTCCGAGTTCGATTCCTGGCCGGGTTTGATTTCCGCCTCCGAGTGCATGGAGGTTCATGTTCTCCCTGTGCATGATGGGTTTGCTCCAGGTACTCCGCTTTCCTCCCACAGTCCAAAGACATGCAGAGTAGACTACTTGGTTTTCCCGAAATTGCACGCCGTGCGTGTATGATGGATAGGCCCCCAGACTCCCCGCGACCCTATATACAGGATAAAGCACTATAGACGATGAGTGATATTATCATTTATGCACTTCGGTTTGAAATCCAGCCTTCTTCTTTTGCCTGGACCGTTCCAGTTTCTAAACCACCCAACCTTTCAGAATCCTCGCGCATTCTCTATATGCTTTGCACTGATGCACCTTCAACTGTTCACAATTTGAGCACGGTGCTCTTTACAGTAAATATTGCATACTGTATACTGCATCTATAACAACTGTGTTACAGTAATGACACTCATTACACTAATAGTTGGAATCAGAATAAACACAGATGCTGTTTATTCACTGGCTCACAATCTCGTGTCAAGTGTGTTGTATCTTCATCTGGCTCACTTTCATCCCAATATATCCCATCCCACATAGACTGTAGACTGTAAGCTCGCTATATGTACAGGCATGTGGCATACTTTGCTATAAAAGTGGGATGGATTGCAACATCCACACCTCTGGCATTTATTTAAAGATTTCCAAAGCATAGCATTATTATTTATGTATTGGTTATTGTGGCAACCAATTTTTTAGTCATTTGTAGATATTCGCATGTGTGTGTATGTGTGTGTGTGTGTGTGTGTGTGTGTGTGTGTGTGTGTGTGCGTGCGTGTGTGTGTGTGTGTGTGTGTGTGTGTGTGTGCACGCATAAACAAAAAAACCGAGCGGCCGAACCTGAAGAGAAATAATGAGTGGACTGGGCTTTGGGTACAATACAGAACATTTACAATACACTACTGATTTATTGTTTCCTGACCAAGACCACAACATGTTCTCATGAACACAAAACATAATGTTAAGTAAATCTCAGATTTTAGATTTGAACTGTTGTGTAACTTATGTGATTGCCTAAATGTTCTCTCATACACAGCAATCATCTTTTTTCTCCCTGCCAATCTTTAGCGCCAGGCCAGTAGGTGGCGATATTGGTAGGTGGCCATACATCCATAAACCCCGAAAAAAAAATGAAAAAGAAGATAAGGAGTTGATACACTACCAACAGGTGAGTATTTACAGAAGATGTGTTTGTTTTTTCTAGAAAGGATTTGATGCACTTAAGAAATTTGTAGCCAGTTGAACATTTGTGATTTGTGAAAATAATGCAGAACGTGTGAATTGATCCTGAATTAAAAAGTGATTTGTCCATTTAATTTAGCAATATCACATGAGAGTGAATGCTGGTATTTAGCACAATAGCAGTCATGAGTGTGATATTGCTTTTATGCAACAGTTCCACAAACCCCATTTATGATTTTTTTTTGTTTGTTTATTTAACCAGTTTCTTTGCTCTTCACATTTCAATCAAGTTTCTCTTCACATTTCAACCTATTTCATTACAGAATATCAGATCCGTTACCGTCCAGATTCTGGGGTTAGATCCCAAACAGTGTTAAATGGAAAGCTAGTGTGCTAGGGTGTACAGTCCACTTGTCCCACACACCCTTGAATAAGGGTTAGAGAGGGATTTGGGATTCATCCTTGTGTTAGAAACTAGTTTAGAGCTGAAGATCTTTGCCCGAACCTGATGAGACCCAACCGGACTGGAGTTTGGGCTTAATTTCTATCATTTTACACGGGCTCGGCCGCGGTAAATGAGTGGCCATGTGATGCGCTTCGATTAGTGCGAGAAAGATGCGAAGATGGATGTTGAGGAGGTGAAACGGAGGCCTGCCTCTGGCGTTTATGTTTTGGTTTACGGTAGAGTGCGGAGATGTTACGATGTTACAGAGGACTTAGCCTATACAGTCGTGGCCAAAAGTTTTGAGAATGACACAAATATTAGTTTTCACAAAGTTTGCTGCTAAACTGCTTTTAGATCTTTGTTTCAGTTGTTTCTGTGATGTACTGAAATATAATTACAAGCACTTCATACGTTTCAAAGGCATTTATCGACAATTACATGACATTTATGCAAAGAGTCAGTATTTGCAGTGTTGGCCCTTCTTTTTCAGGACCTCTGCAATTCGACTGGGCTGCTCTCAATCAACTTCTGGGCCAAATCCTGACTGATAGCAACCCATTCTTTCATAATCACTTCTTGGAGTTTGTCAGAATTAGTGGGTTTTTGTTTGTCCACCCACCTCTTGTGGATTGACCACAAGTTCTCAATGGGATTAAGATCTGCGGAGTTTCCAGGCCATGGACCCAAAGTTTCAACGTTTTGGTCCCTGAGCCACTTAGTTCTCACTTTTGCCTTATGGCACGGTGCTCCATCATGCTGGAAAATGCATTGTTCTTCACCAAACTGTTGTTGGATTGTTGGAAGAAGTTCCTGTTGGAGGGTGTTTTGGTACCATTCTTTATTCATGGCTGTGTTTTTGGGCAAAATTGTGAGTGAGCCCACTCCCTTGGATGAGAAGCAACCCCACACATGAATGGTCTCAGGATGCTTTACTGTTGGCATGACACAGGACTGATGGCAGCGCTCACCTTTTCTTCTCCGGACAAGCCTTTTTCCAGATGCCCCAAACAAGGCTTCATCCGAGAATATGACTTTGCCCCAGTCCTCAGCAGTCCATTCGCCATACTTTTTACAAAAGATCAATCTGTCCCTGATGTTTCTTTTGGAGAGAAGTGGCTTCTTTGCTGCCCTTCTTGACACCAGACCATCTTCCAAAAGTCTTCGCCTCACTGTGCGTGCAGATGCCCTCACACCTGCCTGCTGCCATTCCTGAGCAAGCTCTGCACTGGTGGCACTCCGATCTCGCATGTGAATCCTCTTTAGGTGACGATCCTGGCGCTTGCTGGACTTTCTTGGACGCCCTGAAGCCTTCTTAACAAGAATTGAACCTCTTTCCTTGAAGTTCTTGATGATCCTATAAATTGGTGATTTAGGTGAAATCTTAGTAGCCACAATATTCTTGCCTGTGAAGCCATTTTTATGCAACGCAATGATGGCTGCACGCGTTTCTTTGCAGGTCACCATGGTTAACAATGAAAGAACAATGATTTCAAGCATCACCCTCCTTTTAACATGTCAAGTCTGCCATTCTAACCCAATCAGCCTGACATAATGATCTCCAGCCTTGTGCTCGTCAACATTCTCACCTGAGTAAACAAGACAATTACTGAAATGATCTCAGCAGGTCCTTTAATGACAGCAATGAAATGCAGTGGAAAGTTTTTTTCGGGATTAAGTTAATTTTCGTGGCAAAGAAGGACTATGCAATTCATCTGATCACTCTTCATAACATTCTGGAGTATATGCAAATTGCTATTATAAAAACTGAAGCAGCAACGTTTCCAATTTCCAATATTTATGTAATTCTCAAAACTTTTGGCCACGACTAGTTATCAATAAATTATGTTAAAACATGTATAAATTACTCATTCTTGGCAAAAGCTGTTTGCGTGTGCACATTTGAATATTGTTGGGCTGTAAACGGGATCGGCTTTTAAAAAGCTGTCAATCAAAATGTACTTGTCGGGCTCTTGCCCTGTCGGGTCTAAATTTTAAGGCCCGATTACAGCTCTAAGCTAGTTAGCATTGTATCTCGCCTTAGACATAAATAAAACAACACAGGAGCAATTCGGAACGACTTAGAAGCAGTTATTAAGTAGATAAAATGGTGTTTAAAATGACATAACGTTATCAGATGTTTTTTCATGCTAACATGCGTCCATGACTGGTTTGAATGTGGGTTTTGACATGTAGCTGATCTCTCCTCAGTATTAAACACACAATAATTCATTTTATTTCACATTTAAAACATTTAAATTAAAACATAAGTTAAGGTTGGCAGGCCTGCTATTCGTGCTGGTCGTCAAATGTTACTGAGGGATTTCAACACTTCGTATGTTTTACTGTAGTTTGGTGTTATATTGGTTTTTCATTTTAAAGAATCATAGCAGTAATGTTGATTTAGCTCTATACAGAGACTCTATGGAATCTCAAATGTTTTTTTGTTTTTTTTAAATCATGTATTGCGCATGAGAAAATGCATGACTAATACGGTCATGAGATGTCATGCAGTAACCGAGCCGTTTTTTAGGAAATTCACACACTGACGGTCTGGAAGGCCATTCACACTGAGTCTGTGTCACTCCTGGTGTGAATTCTAGTTCATTTTCTGCTTTTGCTTCTCATTTCTTTGTTTCGCTTCCTCCATCTGCGCTAATAAATCAAGCAGGGTCATTATCTCCACTGTGGAAACTTTGATACCGCTCATTTCACTGAGTAACAGCTGTATAAAAGATTTCCACCTTTTCTAATTTTGTTGGTTTTGCAACCGGTTTGATTGATGAAGTGAGTCAGTGAGGAGGACACACTCACCTTGAAGCTGATGTCCCCTTTCTTGCAGCACAAGCAGGCCAGCATGAGGAAGATAAACGTGAAGAGGCCAGAGAAGGAGACGGCCACCACGGCCAGAGAGGACGGCCATGACAGCTCGCTCAGGGGGGCGCCACCTACGGGTTCCAAGCAGAGGTGCGCACATTATAATAGAGATAAATACAGCCATTTTTATGAAAGAAACGTTTAGTACTTTAACAAGAAATGAGGGATGGAAACAATGACTGATGTGAAGGCAGAGCAACATCAATACTGTATATATAGAGTAGAGTAGAGGATATATATATATATATATATATATATATATATATATATATACACACACACATATACACACACAGCAAGCACAGAGCATTAATGGTCGAGTTTGACTGGTTCTTTGCTGGTAGATGATGACAGATGAGCTCCGGCCAAAATCACACTAGCCTTTTCACAGGCTGTCTGGGGGGGTCGAGATAAAAGCTGCAGGGCCAGATATCACATTTTGGATCGTTCAGATTTAATCTGGTTTTCAATTTAAGCCTCCAGCTGGCAAGTGAGAGAGAGGCTAATGTGACAATGAAGTCACACTCAGTCTCACATGCTCATGAATACACACACATATACAGCCAAATGGTGTACAATCTTGCTTGTTTCTGCTACACTGGCAAATGTGCAAGAAGCTCAAAAAAACCTCTCGCACACACACACTTTCCGAGAGTAACTATGTGTCAGGAAGGTTATCTTTTGCATGATTTTCACT
Source organism: Clarias fuscus (assembly GCA_030347435.1). Taxonomy (NCBI): domain Eukaryota; kingdom Metazoa; phylum Chordata; class Actinopteri; order Siluriformes; family Clariidae; genus Clarias; species Clarias fuscus. The sequence goes on from CM059222.1 coordinate 16,848,961, forward strand.
TTAGTAAGCAGAGCATGACACACAGAACTACCCCAGAAACACACACATGCTCGTAAATGACAGTATCAGAAACAAGGCCAGTGATCAGCAGTCTACCTGAATACACCCGTTCCCTCACCTCAACTCCATGGTAACAGCCTTAGTATCAGTTGACCCTGTCAGTTTTAATAGGCTCAAATCTTTTTTTTTTTTTTTTTCCTTTCATGCTCCGCCACATTTCTGCTGCTGCATCAACAACCAGGCCTTCCAGGGCTTCTCGATCATCCTCCTGCTCCTTCCATCTCATTTACCTTCTCACTCATCATCTGGGTTGTACAGCCCCTCTCACATACACACACAGGCAAAAGACATACGCAATATGTGTGCTCTGTACAGAACGAAGCAGTCCTGCGATGACTAATGCGATACACTATAGTGGTTGACAGGCCAGTAGTCAGAGCCATTCAAGGACACACAGACAGCAAAACGCGTAGGGGTGGGGGAGTGAGTGTGAGTATGACTGAGTGTGTGAAGATGTATAGTTGTACAATATGCCTGAATGTAAGGGTTTATGAAATTGGAAGTACAGTATCTGTGCCTAGTAGTGTGTGTGTGTGTGTGTGTGTGTGTGTGTGTGTGTGTGTGTGTGTGTGTGCGCGTGTGTGTGTCTTTGGACTAATGTGTCTAATCTGCATGTCTTTGGACTGTGGAAGGAAACCCACCAAGTATGGTGAGAACATGCAAACTCTGGCTTGGGGGAGGGAATCGAACCCGAAACCTGGTGGTGCAAGGCCACCATGCCCCATATTATATTATCACTCACTCACTCATCGTCTATACCGCTTAATCCTGTATTCAGGGTTACGGTGTACACCCTGGACAGGGTGCCAATTCATCGCAGGGCACACACATACACACTCTCTCACACACTTCGGCCAATTTGGGAATGTCACTCAACATGTCATCGGACTGCGGGATTAAACTGGAGTACCCGGAGGAAACCCACCAAGCATGGGAAGAACATGCAAACTCCGGCTTGGGGACAGGACTCGAACCCAAAACCTGGTGGTGCAAAGCGACAGTGCTAACCTCTAAGCCACGTATTATATTATATTTTATTACATTACACTGCATTACATTACATTACATTACTGTTAAACTCAAAATAGCAAAAACACAACACTACCATACAAGCAGGAATAATAAGCATGAACTATAATAGCATGGTCAAGAAATTAATTAGTAATCCAGACCAACAAGAACAGACAGAAACAGTCAGATAGTGAGTTTAGTTCAAGACATTTTATACACACTGCCTGGCCAAAAAAAAAAAAAAAAGAGCCAGGTTTAGAGTTGTCAGGTTATTCACCTTGATCAAGCAAAAAAACTTGAGAGAGACCTGACCGCCTCATAATTAAAATCTGTAACAATTCTGCTGAACCAACATTTTTGCGGAAGAAATGTAGTCAGAAATAAATCATGAATGGCCGTGATCGGAGACCACTTAAACACTCGGTGAAAATACAACATAAAAATCGACATTGTATAAATCCCAGCTACAGCTATGTTTAACAGTGAAAGTAAGATCATTTCCCCAAGCACAATGTGCTGAACAGTCACAGGTTTGGCACTAAACAGCAGTGTGTCCATACTGTACAAACACCACTTGTTAGTGAGAGTAAAAAAAATCGCTAGGAGAGACCCTATTCCAGGGTGATGGAGAGTGATGGGTGTGTCGGGGGTAAGAAGGGAAGCATGTAAAGCGATGCACCCATCGTACATTGGTGTTATGATCTGGGCTCACCTGTGTACTGTATACCACCACAAACAATAATTACCGCATGTACAAAAAGCATGATACATTTTACACATTTTACTCAATTTGTGAATGTCCTTGCTCAGAAGATGCATGACATCAGTCCTGGCATTAGTAATGTAATTCATATTGTGCAACAGAATGCAGATTAAGCCCTTCTCTACTCTGTCGCAGTTATGCTCTTAGTCAATTTGCAAATTGCATGCTTAAAAAACTGGCCTAAACACATTTTCCTTAGACTGTGTATGCTTCTCCCTCTCTTTGTTTCCTCACTTTCCTCCTCGTTCCTTAGATGGCAATACGTCCTGCTGAATGTCTGCAAGACTTCCTCCTGTTTGTTTCCCGGGATTTCTGTAGAACATGTGAATGGCTCGTGCTCTTTGATGTACATGATACGTATGTACTTCGTGTTTACTCAGGCTTAGGACTCGTATATATCTCTTTGTTCTGCTAATAAACCAGAAAACATTCCGACATTCCATTGTGTACGTGTTTGAATCTCTCCCAGTCGGCAAGCTTTCGGCAAGTGGGTCGAAGCACATTGGACAGATCATACGGTTTGTTCAATACATTTTAAACTTAACACAGATATATCCTTGTAATACTACGGTATTACTGTGCGCCAGGCTGTGCCATTAAACAGCGGGGGACAGAATACGTCTGAACGTTTCTTCCTCTAAAAGCACTTGTTGATGCTGGGAAATTAGCATGCTTCAGATTGTAGCTTAGCTTCACCTGCTTATGACAAAAAAGACCACACCTGAGACTTTACCCCTAATCTAGACTTATTATGTTATTGGTGTACTACAAAGCCCAAAACGCCCAGAACTCCAGCTGTTCCCAGCTGTTGAAGGTGTATACACATTTAATCTTGATCAGATATAAAGATCTCATTGGCCTGATCCTCTTTGTTCTTCCTCAAGTCTTCCTTGCGCCTACAGTACATTTATCACTCTCTCGCTCCGTCATCGTCTTTACCGCTGTACCGATTACTACGTACAGGGTCGAGGGGGCTGGAAGCCTATCCCAGGAGACTTAGGGCACGAGGCAGGGTACACCATGGACAGGGTACCAATCCACATACGCTCATGCTCATTCACATACTATGCCCAATTTTAGGAACACCAATTAGCATGTCTAATCTCCATGTCTTTGTACTGTTGGAGGAAACTGGAGCACCCAGAGGAAACCCACCAAGCACGGGAAGAGGTTTGCAAACAATGTGCACACAGATCCAAGGAGGGAATCGGACCCTAAGGCGACAGTACTAACCACTAAGCCACCGTGCCGCGCGAGACATAAATCTCCATTTGGATCTCTGTAAAGTTGCTTCAACACAATATCTGTTAATTAATTCAGTTTATTTGAACCCCAATCAGAGAATAGATCCAGATTAGAGTGATGTAGAAAGTTAATTATTTTATGTGCAAATCACTTGCTGTTATTACAGCACCACTTAGGAGTTACTCTGATCGCGAATGAGGTGACATCTTCTCCTCCGGAACCTTAAGAAGCGTGCATGTTTTTGTCACAATCATGGACTCTGCATCAGTACTTTAGATTTAGATACCACAAACCATACCCGTTAAACCCCACACGCCAGTTCTGTTTAAGCCTGTATTTGTAGAAGCATTCTTCTGATGTTATTATCTCCTGAGTAGCATTTTTTTTTTTTCACCTGTTTATGTATGCACTTTTTTCTTTGAAGAATGTGTGCTATGTGGGTACTGTCTGTGGGAAAGAATTTCCTCTTTGGAGGACAATAAATTAAATCAAATCAAATCAAATTCTATTCAGGAAGTTCGGCAGCATGGGGTCTCTCTAGGGTCCAGGGAAGAGAAATGAGTTGTCGTGGCAACGGTGAGCAGCAGACCATTGCCTCATCCCCTGCTGGACGTGAGCACACAGTCCACAGCAGAAGCAGTCCTTACACACTCCTGAAGTAGGGAGGGTTTGACACAGTTGCATAGGGAACAGCAGGAGGGATTGACTGGCAGCTTTTTTTTTTTTACCCCCCCACCCCCACCTCCCTCTGTCCCTCGATGTGTGTCTATTTCTTTTTCTCTTCCGCTCTGTATTCTTAGCATGCTTCAGAATGTAACTGTGCTTACACGCATAGACAGATACACAAGTGTTGCTCTGTAATGTTGCTTCTGAGTGGTGACACATACTGTAGCAAATGAAGTGTGCCAAGGCAATGCAAACATGTCAAATCCCTAAAAGATGCTGTTGAGGTCGTTGCTAATGGTAATGAAGAGGTCGGCGCTTTCTAAGCATTAATAATTTGGGAATAGCGTTCACAGTTTTCTGGGTCGGCAGAGCTCCATGTTGTTGTTTTTTTCTTTTTCTCCTTACAGTATATGGATAACCATATATATTCATGGACATTTCAAGGCAGCATGGATTCGATGGCAGACCTCATTCAGTGCCATAGCGAAGCTGACCTTTGTAGACTTACGCAGGACATACAGTACTGCACTGGTCTCTGTGGCCTTAGAGATAGCATTTAAAGAAAGCCAGCATCTGGGCCCCTGCATGATTCAACGCGTACACGGGAAGTGTTGTAAATGGGTATTATGGTAACGCAGGACACTAGATCCACAGATCTAGAGGTGTGTTTGGTGACCAGGATATTAAGGATACATAAACACACTCTCCATTACAAAGTGTCAGAGAAGGCTGAAGGAGTAACAGCACCACATCCTGCAGAAGGAAATATGAAAAGCATTGATAGAAAAAGCAAGGTTGACATGCCACCTCCATTCTCAAAGCCTGAAAATGGCTGGAATGCAAAAATGAATAATTGCTAATATCCCTTGTGAACAATGAGGCAAGGATAGAGAAATAATAGTGATGTGGTACTTTCTTCTTTCCTGCTGGTTTAGGGCAGATGGCAACTCGACAGGTCGTCTGGTCTACCGGGACGACCGCTGTCGCTACCCTGACTCCAGAGCCACCACTCTCCCGCACTGTTAAAAAATGAAATCGTCTCAGCCATACCAGGGAACTGAAACCAGAAAGATTTTTAAAGTGCACGCAGTCGGATTTCATGGCCTGTGTAGCTGCAGATGGCTCAGCAGTTCTGGAGTTAATGCTGACAGACTGTTCACAGCTTGTGCGCCCTTAGTTGTGTCTTAAAAGGAAGTATTTTACCAGCGTGTTTGTGGCCCCAGTACAGTTTCTATATGACTATGTGACGGCAATAAATGTTTCTCCAGCATTTGTGGTTGTGTAAAAGTCACAGTCAGGAAGGAGGAAGCCTGAAGTGTTTATCCCGTTCTTCCTTCCCCAGGAACAATGTGTGTGTCCTAGATAACCAATGGCATGCATCATAATTACACAATGCTTGTCTGATTCTATGTACATTTGTTAGGCATTTAAAGTACATCCAGAAGCACCTTGAGAACTTTACATACAAAGAACTAACAAGAAAGTGTCCATGAAAAGTAAGCATTAACCTGCATTACTGGATTCACTGAACCTAAACCCCTATTCAAACAGAATGTCATTAATTCCCCGCTTCGGCACTCTTGTGTGCCGTTCATTTGAGTCCATTCTTGTGCTTTTGTTTTAGATTTGGTCCTGTCTATGTCCCTGTCACAATATTGATTGATTACACTCCTCCAGCCTTTCACTAGTGCTTGTATACCATCAAGGTAGAAAGTTTTTTCAGTACACCAGATCAATGATCAGACTGCCTGCTTCATGTCTGAAATGCTGGCCTCCCAGGAACTCTTTTGATGACCAAAACATGTGAAAATCACTTGCAGTGAGGTCAGGACTGTACGGAGGATATTGCAAAAACTCCCAGCCGAGTTCATGTAGCGTGCAGGTGGTTTTGGTGAATGACTGTGTGTACAGCTCCCACAGCTTGTTGTCGACAACTTGCGGAGGAGACGCATCTATCTGGTTATTTTCAAGGATCGTTATTCATGGACATATAGCCATCTTTAAAGCATTTGCACCATTCAAATATTTTACTGAAGCTATGTTAAACCTTTATTTTGTCACATATACATTACTTACTCACACATCGACTATACTGCTTAATCCAGGGTGGCAGGGGCCCTGGAGCCTATCCCAAGAGACTTGGGGCATGAGGTGGGGTACACCTGGACAGGGTGCCAATCCTTTTTAGGGAACACATACTGTACAGTACGTACTCACACACTACAGGGAATTTGGAGACCCCAATTGGTGGCTAAGTGGGTAGGTGTTTCCCCTGCCATGCAGAAGGCCTGAGTTCAATTCCCAACCACTGGATGCAGTGCCGGTCCCAAGCCCGGATAAAATGGAAGGGCATCCGCTGTTGCAACCCCTTGCCTGGAGACCAACAACAATTAGCCTGCTCTGCATGTCTTTGGACTGTGGGAGACAACCAGAGTACCTGGAGGAAACCCACCAAGCACGGGGAGAACATGAACGCAAAGGTGGGAATTCAACCTGGACCCTGGTGGTGCAAGGCGACAGTGCTAAAACCACTAAGCCACCGTGCCACCTGTTCATTACTGCACAGTGGAATTTTTAATTTGCATATCACAGCATAGCTGGGGTCAAAGCGCAAGGTCAGCAATAATACACCGCCCATGAAGCAAACAGGGTTAAGGGCCTTGCTCAAGGGCTCAACAGAGGCAGTCTGGTAAAGCTGGCGCTCAAACTGCTGACCTGCCGATCGGCAACTCAGAACCTCTGTGTCACCACTGCCCTGGTATTCTCATCATCGGTTTTACACCTTCATTCATTCAAGAAATTTCATTACAAGTCCCGATTTGGCTTGAACACCCCTCATCTTCACAGGACTAAACAGACTAAACGTATATAGACAGAGATACAGACAGTGACATTGCATCCTTTGTATATTCATGCTTTTCAATGAATGCGCCAAAGTGGCTTTGTCCAACGAATATGTGTACTTTATGTAATTTCTTATCATCTATAAAGACACCTGATTAGAAGCAAATATGGAGGTACTGCACATCTGATATGCTTTCTAAAAGCCTTTCTCTTTAACCCAGATGACATTAGCATAGATGTGTTATAGTACTGGAGTGCTCCTGTCTTCCAAAACCACTCTGCGTAAGTCTTTTATTACCTGAGGGAGGAATATAGAGAACACAGGATATGGATGAATTAATAGGAGAATAAAGAGATGCTAAAATGTGTATGACATTAAGTATGGTAGTCAGAGACTGGTTTATAAATCTGACTTCGTTGATTTATGTGATTCAGACAGTAGGCCAGCTGTTAAGGAATGGAAGCAGACTGCGCCAGAGGGGCAGCTAAGGCAAGAACACTACCAACCCTCTCCCATGATACAGCACCTGAATAACAATATGTTGGCTTCTCAAACTTTTTGTAATGACTTCATTTCTCCAAGGAAACCTCATATCTTTCTGCACAATATAGTTATATTCCAATGTAAATCCTTAGAAAAAAAATGAGAGAAGTTTAGTGTATAACAAGAGTAGAGTAGAAATTGAATATATAGCAAGACATTTCATTTCCATAGCGTTGGAAATCTAATAATACTAAGCCAAAGAGCAGATTCTAAGCAAACATCCAAGCTTTTTTTTTCTTCTTAAAAACATATAATCCCATCCAAAAGTACTGGAACGGCAAGGCCAATCCTTGAAAACATTTCAACAGCTGGCTAATGGAACATAATTTCCCATTAAATTGTGTTAAAAAAAAAGAGAACTTGACCATTCTATTTGTACATGTATATTTGTACAGGGAATATATAGTAACATATAGTCCTAAAGTATAACAAGATCAATTAAAAAACACATGGATAAATGTGGTTGCATGCAATCTTGCAACCCTAACCTTCTCTTTTTTTTGTTCAAGGTAAAACGCATGCTTAAGGTCTGGTGAGGTCTGGTGAGGTCTGGTGAGTGACTTTAGCCAATCTAAAAACTTCCACTGATGAATTCCTTTGTTGTTTTCTGTCACGGTCTTGTTGCATGATGAAGTTCCTCCCAATTAGACTGGATCGATTTTTCAATAATTAGCAGAGGGAATGTTTTTGTAGGCTTCTAAACTTATTCTTCTGCTACTGTCATGAGTTACTCATCATCAATAAAGAATAGTGAGCATATCCCTGAAGCAGTCATACTGTACCAAAATGCTCCAAAATGTGTGACCAATTTTCATTTTGTTCCAGGACTTCTTGCTACTACAGTACTTGCTCCAGGCTCATCTCTGTATCTCTTTGTAAATTATAATCTGGCGTTCTGATTCTTACAGTTTGCATCTGATAGTATTGCCTCTATATTTCTGTCCTATAGTAAATTGTGATACCTCTCCTCGTGCCCATGTGGAGGCCATTGATGTCAATGACTGTTGTTTTTGGGTTTTTCTTCACAGCTCTCATGAACTGCTGTTGTTTTCCTTGGCAAACCTGTTCAGGGTCTGACTGTTTCTGCAACAGTTGTTTCTTTTTTTTTTTTCAGGACATTCCAAATTGTTATAAAAGCTAGATGTCCAATGCATAGGCAATGATTCTTATTAACTGTCCTTTTCTTACAAAAAGGTGCTGAGTGATTTTCTCCATTAATTAGGTTAATCAAATTATTTTGACATGTTACTGAAGAACAAATGAGACCAACATCACTTCATAGAAGATAGAGTCAGATGAACAAATTAAATTAAAGTCAGCACTACATTCAAAGCAATTTCAGCAAGGTGAAGTAGTGGTTAGCACTATCGCCTCACACCTCTAGGGTCTGGGTTCTGTTTACAAGTTTGTACAAGTTTACAAGTTAAATTCAGAACTGAAAAAAAAATCTTGTCTTTTTTCACTTTACTGTACCAAACAGTGCCTTCAAAACCTCGGTACATAATGAACCATGACTTTTGCATACCGCTACACCCCTATGGTAAGTACATAGTCAAATACATAGTAATAAAACGTATATTATTAGTAATGAATTAAACAAAATGCTGTGGGTTTTTCAGTGGCTTTTCCAATTGTGAAATAAATCCAACTCCCTTTCTGGAAATTCTTTCTGACGTCTCTTATATCTTGGACACATCATAGACTGCCTCCGTAACTGAGGTCTTAATTTAATAATCTCCACAATATGGATTGTAAGTGATTTAACTGTAAAATAAAAATCAGTATGTGAATCATGTCATGCATAATTAAGGAGTTGGAAAGTATATGTAGATGCGTAAAACTACACATGAAAAAAGTTTTTTATTTTAAGCACAGAGAGTCTAAAATACTAACCAAAATATGATGTAAATAAAACAGTGTAGAAAATAGTGTACACTATGTGAAGATATTTTTTATAAATTCTCTCTTTAAATTCTATTGACCTCAATAGAATGACATCAACATTACTTCAACATTATGTAAACATTATTATATACACTCCCATGATTGGAGGGAGTGGCTGAAAGAATGTGCATTATAAAGTCTGCACATTTTTATCTTCCTTTTAATGCCAGATGACTTTCCTGATGCAACTCTCCCATTTTTATCCAGTCTTGTGATTGAACTTGGACTCAGGGTCGGCTGCAATCCCGTGGCTGGGTGTGGGGAATTGGCTAGAACGTGAACCCAGGCCTTACAAATGGCAGTCAAGAAGCATACCACTGAGCCACCAATGCCCTATAAACATTTTCATTATAAAAGGTTGGGAATGTTTTTGGTTTATTTTTTGGTTTATTGTTTGTTAAAAAGGGAATCATTTACACCATTTTTGGAATGTTTGTTTAATGTATCTTGATAAATTATAAACTACTGAGATATTTTGATTCAAAAGCTATTGTCGGTAAAAATTTATTTTTAGTCCTTTATGTTTGCCAGCACAGGTGCAGGCGAGCAAATTCACTCTCCATGGTGCTGAAATTCTGCACAGGTAAATTTGAAGCTCAACTAGTCATGAAAGATATCATGACTATTCTGTTACTGTGGACAATTGCAGTTAATTTTGATGGTAGATGCTGAGGTAGAATTTATGGGCAGCAATAATATACTTCAAAAATCTGGTCCTTTTTGTAGGTCTGTAGGTTTTGATAGGGTGGAATAAAAGGCACTGATGCGATATTTCTTTAATATATTATAATACAATTATAATACATTTATATTATAATATATTAATATTTCTTCAATAGTTTTATGAAAGAGAAAATTATGTCAGAATTCACTGCAATAGAGCAATGCATTTCCAAATACAAGTTAACCGAGTGTCTTGGCGGAATTGTTGTCTTTAAAAAAAAAAATAGTGACACTATAATTAAACACTAGATGAATAAGGTGATATGAAAATTATAATTCTACACAAGAATCCACGATCAATCGCTCAGGGACATATAAACATTAAAGCCTGCTAAGGCTCACTTTTGACCACAATTAAGAGGTCAGTCAGCTAAACAGCCAGGCGGCATCACCATTAGTATTGATCAGTTTTGCTTTATGGAATGTTTGTAAAGGAATGGGAAAAAAATCCTGTTTAAAAGTCTTACTGCACCACATGGGAGGGAAAAAACACACTTTTTTCTTTTCTATTTTACTGCTTTGCTTTACATCCTACAATATATGGTAACAAGTATCATTAAAGGTTTAACTGACCATTTCAAAATATACAGCAAGGCAGTATATGGAGCATAAAAAAGACCTTCTCAGCATTTACCTTATTCCAGAGAAAAGTAAAAAAGAAAAGTTGTAAACTGATCATTTCAGAAACTATAACTGAACATATCATATAATGTCCATCAATAAGTGTTCATCAATAAATCATAATTAAATAAATAAATCACTAGGCTTTAATTTATTAATAAAAGCATCCTATAAAGTAAAAAAAAAGTATCCTATAAAGTCAGCATAAGTTCAGGAAATGCAGACTTGGACTAAAAAAACAAACAAACAAACAGGCAGGTTTGTTTAATGGACTAATGTCTAAAGTGAATGAGGATGCGGTTCAAGAGTCTGTGGCACATTTACAAAACCACAAGTGATTGTCCTCGAGAAGGTGCAGTTAACCATGAACAATTCAGACCTGAGAGCAGCCTGCAAAGACCCAGCATTGCACAAACTTAATTGTACTTTCAGTCAGTAAAGTTTACTGCTTTATTTACCAGATTATCCAACTCATCAGCTAGTCATCCTTATAGCCTGAGTCTAATATGTTAAGCCCCATTCTTACAGCATTGCATGGGAAATTGCATCTTTTTGCAGATATTACATTGTGATTTTATTTTCATCCAGTCTCTCTATTCTGCAGAAATAATATTTCTGGCATTCACAAAATGATGAATGTTTCAGGAAATGACTCTTATAAGTAAATTATCTTATCTTGTTATCTATGTACTGTATATTGTTCGATGGGAGAAAGTTTTATTTTAACTAAAGAAAGTATGTGATTCCATAGGCAGACTTGCCAGGCAACAAAGGTTGCAACCACAGTAGTATGAAGTCTGGTTTTATATTAGCATATATGCCACACTATTATTACCTTATGCACACAGAGCTCATGGAGACCTCCCACAACGTCAAACCCGTTAGATAATTCTAATAGCTACAACGGAAATCATTGGACACCACCTGATATGATATTATTACTACTGTATTCCTAGGTACCAATTCAATTTGTATTACGATTCTTTTACAGTAGTATCCCAATTTACAGTATATCCCAATTTATATGTACCACAAATGATACTGTGCTGCCTGCCAATGTATAAATTGTTTAGAGCATGACACCCGTAGGATTATAGAGGCATGGAACCATGTTTCCACCTTGGCGATACATGCATTGGCACAAAAAAGAATTGCAATTTGTTACTGAATCCGCCCCCCCCCCCCCCCCTCCTCCACTTTCTATACTTTTGATATTTATTGGTCCCTACTAAGAACCCTAGTGCACTATAACCCACATGGCACTGTCACATACATGTCCTTGTGCAAAACGGCAAAGATGCATGTGACATGAACGAAACAAAACGACTGGTCTCTTGATTCACGTCCACATAAGCAACATAGCATATATTGCCATGGTAACATCAATTCCCAATTCCATTACTCGGGCAGTCATAGTAACAGATTGCTACTGACTCAGGTCCGTTATAAGACATATATCACAGCAACTGAGGAGGCAGCCTACAGCAATACAGCAGAGAGAGAGAGAGAGAGAGAGAGAGAGAATAGCTTGAGACCAATTTCATCAATTTAATCAAGCCAATTCTTCACACATGAATGAGTTTTCAGGTTTGCTGTGGCAAGGCACAAATACTGCAGAATATATGTGCCTGACCTCCTGAACTGCACCATATCTCATTAATAGCTTTCACGACGATAAGGAAAGCTGTGCTGTGGGCTTTACAACTCCCTTCGGTGGGCAAGAGAGGGACTGTGCAGATTAATCAGGTGGACTGCAGAGCCATTCTGTCTGCAGCACTGGGGAAGAGTTTACGTAATAGAGCGTTACTGAAAAGCCAAATTCACTACTGATGAAGCACTCGACCACGTCAGTGTGGATGCAGGGTGAACAGCTCTCTCAGACACAAAATGAAAGCAGGGTGGAAGGAAAAATGACATTGGAGAACATACAAGTTAATAAAAAATAAAATCAGATCACCAGTATTGTCCTTTGGGACATAATGATAAATTCCTAGCTTGCTTGCATGTGGCATAAAAAACACTGCACTATATTTCAAAACCAAGCAGTCTGGACCTGAGCTGGAGAAGTGGTTTTACTATTATTTGTATGCTCAACACATGACACGAGATATCTGTGTAGAGAATTCAGGATGACACTGATCCCTCATGCAGGACCTCTTAAGGCCCACCTCAACCTTCCCCGCACATTTTTTTTTCCCCCCTTTTCTTTTCACACTGCATACTGACTCTGGCTAGACAGTTCGCCATGGACTAGAGCTGACGTGCAGTCTAACACAAAATAAAGCACATGCATGAAATGAAATCAACAGGGTGGCCATTGTGTCAAGGTTGTTCTCATCGTCTCCTACGGCTCAGCCTGCTGTTCAGTGCGTCCTGAAGACCTTTCGCAGGCCAACAACCTCTCCATGGAGTAAACAACAATGCTATGTGGCAAGCATGCAGCCATGTTATGTAACAGGGCCACTGTGGGAACACACTCACACTCACACAGACACACACACACACACACAACCGCAAGCACAGACTGGAATGCAAAGGCAGGATCTGGGGAACACACTGGTGCAGTCGTGGAAATGTCTCAGTGTTAATAAGGTTTTAAATCAGTTTCTCTTGGAATGCTGTGGAGGGGCAGCAACACACACACACACACACACACACACTCCAAACATAGCAGGTTAAAGATGAAACACATCAGATCAAAGATGAAAACATCAAAGCATCATATGTATGAAATGGATCAGTAAAATCAGATGAAGGGAGGTGCTGAACTTGATTCGTGCTTGAGACTCACCTGAGTCGTAATGTGAGCTGAAGGCAAAGCTGGGGTTCAGGAACACCGAGGACATGAGCACAATGCAAAGCGGCGATGGCATCCTCACTGGAAGGCGTGACGGAGCTGTACTGCGGGATTTCACTAATATTAACTCTTAAACACCGTCGTGTTGACAGACATTACAGCACTCGGTGGCAGTGAAGGTGAAGTCAAACGCAGCATTTTTCCTCGCCACAGTGTCACACACACTCACACTCACACACACAAAACACACACATCACATCAGCGCCGTGAGCCTTTCTCTCTCTCTCTCTCTCTCCTCTCTGCCTTATTAAACGCTGCCACACGCTTGACTGACAGGCCGCTTTTCCCGCGCATTGCCCCGCGCTGTTCTCGGTTTATCGCGTCCCTTGATGTCCTCGTGCTCTCGGCGTGTGTTGTCTCGTCCCCGACACGCTGTTCCTCTGCGTCCCCCTCCGTCCCTGCGCCAACGCTCTGGCCGGTGTCCAGCCCCGTCCTGCGAAAATCAGCGTTTTCTCGACATGTTCTCGACACGAGCGCCGGAATGCAGCATCGGAGCCATTAACGCGCGCCAATCTGCTGCTCGCATCAGTCAATTAATAACGCCGCTTTATGATGCGTCTCTTAATGGACTGGATGCGGAACAAACCCGTGCGCGAGTTGACGGCAGCGCCATCTGCCTGCAGAACCGCGAACAGCACCGAAGGTCAAGAAAATAAGATTTAAGGTTCGAGTTCGATAAGCTGCTATAAGGCTGCAGGTATCAACAAAAACTTAAACAATAACAACAACAACAACAACAATATTACTATTAATAATAATAATAATAATAGGTGGTACTACCTCCACCTCCTGTCTGTGTGCATGTTCTCCCTGTGCTTAGTGGGTTTTCTCCTGGTACTTCTGGTACTGTACTTCTGGTACTTCGATTTCCTCCCACACTCCTGGGACTGGCGTTCCCAAATTGCCCGTAGTGTGTGAATGAGTGTATAAGTGTCTGTATGTATGTGTGCCCTGCGATGGATTGGCTACCCTGCCTCGTGCCCTAAGTTTCCTGGGATACCCCCATTCTCCCCCATCCCCCTGTGACCCTGTATACAGGATTAAGCAGTATAGAGGATGAGTGAGTAGGTGCTGTAGTGGTTAGTTAGGAAGCGGCCTCGCATCTCCACCTCCGGTCTGTACGAGTGGAGTTAGCATGTTTTCCCTGTGCTTAGTGGGTTTCCTTCCACAGTCCTAAGGTATGCAGATGTGCCCAGTGTGTGTGCTTTACGATGGATTGGTATCTAGTCCATGGTGTACCCCTCCCTGTCCCCAAAGAATGAATGAATGAGTGAATGAATGATACACCAGCTAACAATTTTCAGTTCCCAGATGATTTCTGGAAAGTTTGGGTTTCTATGAAAGTTAATTTTATTGGAAAATGGGGCATATACTGTACAGTTGTGGTCTGTTGTTTACAAATAAACACAAATGTTATATTGGGTTTGCCATTTGTTTTTTGAATTGCTATTAGGTTACATAGTTTTATACATACAGAACACTAAACATTTGGTTGAATGTCTATTAGCAAGTATGAAAGCCATCAACAAGCTTCTGGCAGAATTCCAGTTGGATATTTGACTAGTCTTCTTCCCAGAATTTATAGTGTTCAATTTAACTTTGTTGACTTTTTGGCTTGATTGATTTTAAGCACTGTCCACAAAATTGTCATAGGTTTGAAGTTCCAAAAGCAAAGTTGAACCTGATTTCTCCATTCCACAACCAGATTTTGTACGTAGTGGGTTTGTGCCATAACTGATGATTTAAGCTTATGCTGAAGAGTTCTAAAGAATATTCTTCAGTATTCCATCCAAGTCCCAAAGCATGATGCCACCACCACCATGCTTAACAGTTGGTACAGTGATCTTGGGGTTGATTACCTCACCTTCCAAACATATCTCTGGTTAAAGCTTTTGTCGAAAAGGCTTTTTCGTTGTCCATGTGGTCAGTTCGAAACTTTAGTCAAGCTAGAAGATGGCAATTCTGGAGCAGGGACATGTGATCTGACTTTTGGCCTAACTTTTCCTTGTCCTGTTAGGCGGGGCACTAGTATTAGTATTAGAGATATCACAATGAATATTGTAAAAATAAATAGCATTTCATGCAGTGTTATGGTTTGAGGATGTCTAATGATAAGTCTATAATTTCCCCCTCTATTATGAATTTAATGAATTTGGCAATTCAGCCACAAATTCTGACTTCTTGCAGTTCTGTGCCTGGCATGCTCTTTCATATTAACATTAGTTCTATGGGACAGGGCATGTATTTAAATTAGCTTATTTTGCTTTTCTTTAGACTGATTATACTCTTAGTCTGTGACCTGGTGAAGCAGTATCAGAATGACATTTAGGATATTGACTTTGAAGCACTTCTGTGATTCACTCTGGATAAGGGCATCTGACAAATGTTATAAATGTAAGTGTTCATCTAAACTGACGTATAACTGTGGCAGGATACAAATAAGCCATTAATGGCTTTTTGGTTTTTGAAACAATTGCAGGATTCTATCTGACTCCTGCTGACTTACAGTACCATTCCTAATGCTGAAGTCTATGCAAGTTATTTAATTGGTCCAATAGTCAAAGTAATACAAAACTGTTATATATACAACTGATGTTTTATTCTTTTTTACTTAAATGCAAAAATATTTGCGTGAAATTAATATTTAATAAAATTCACCTTTGTGTTAATTTTTTGACCACATGGTTTTAGCAACATTTTTGTAATTATGTTATTTCTGTTATTTTTAAATTTAATTCCTCATTTTAAACTAATACTAGTAATTCAAAACAACCTCACATTCATTTTCTCACGGTAAACAATAAACATCATGTTCTATCTTTTTGTTTCTCCATTAAGGCTCATTAACAAGATCAATCCAAACCTCCATTCAAAAAAGCATAAAATAAATGACAAAGTCTTTAGGTTTAAACTCTATTGAAAATCTTTTGACCAAATCCCTGAGGTCAGACCACAAGAAGAAACCTACGAATATAAATAGCTTTGAATTGCTCTGCATAGAAGAGTATGTGTACAGTATTTCCTAGCCCTGCACAGATGCTCTGTAACATTATACCAAATATTTTAGGGGTGCTAAACCTTTTTTATTATTATTATTTTTAGACTAATCAAATTGTATTGAAATGATTTAATTTCATACTCTGTTCCTAATAAAAAATGCAAAATATCACTCATCTTATTATATGGTCTGTGTTGATTATTTTATGTTTTTTCCCCCCATCAATAATATTTATTATTGAATTGAATTGTGATTTTTGATTTGATTTTGACTATGTTTTCACTGAACTCTCTTTAATTATCTGTCATATAAAATATCACTGGAATTTCTTCAGATTCAAGCACATCAATGGGAGCATGTACAAATGTAATATTGTTACTACTTTTATAGTTCAGGTGTGAAAACGGTGATGCAGAAGCCTCATTATATTCTCTCAGTGCACAGAGGTCAGATCAATACTGCAGACTGTAATCAGGGGACTATTGTTGCCGATGGTGTACACTGTTAAAAGCATGCTGACTAGTGTGTAGCAATGTAGCAAATGGCATGTCTAGGATTTTGCTGAGATGTACTGGTTTGTTGCTGATACAGACACATCCTCAGACACCAGTTGAGTCAGTACAGAGCAGTGATGACTAAAGAATAGCATTGAGAATAAACAGAAGGTAAAAAAAAAAAAAAGTTTACTAAGCTTCATAAACTCATGAATAAATTTAGCCTCACACATCAACATGACTATAAAATGGGCTATAAAGTAAAAATAGACAAAAGTACAAAAAACGTACTGTACAAATTTACTAAAAAAAAAAAAGCTGCATTAAGAAGCAGTGAAAACACTGATGTAGAAATTTTCCCAACAGACATCTCAGTCCCATAATTAATATCAGCACGTCTTCTCTCACTCAGGATACACCTGCTACATCCACCAGAATCATTTCAGTTACAAAAAATCAGAAGTTGATTGTTTTTAATTCTTTCTATTCTTTCTATTATGTTGTGAGTTCATATAAGACATATAAAAGTGATTTAACAAGATATAAGGTGACCAAAAATGTGTGTTCACATTTCTACTCACATTTGAAGGCAAAAAAGATGTCACAAGCTGTCATTTAAAATCAAAGGGCCCGTGCAGTGCAGTGTACAACTGCGGTAATCATCTTAATTGGAAATTAAATTGTAAATGTTTTGAGTAAAAAAAGCAAATGAGATGCACTGAGTAATTTCCCCAAAAGACATCTCAGTCCCATAATTATGCAATTTCTATGCAAATGATACCATGTATATGCAATTACTTCACTGTTGTCAATCAATACATGATGACATTATTTTAAACACTTTATTATTATGTTGCAAGTGTAACATAGACGTTTTTTTTTTTCATATTTGTAGTTTGTGTACAGGATCAATACAAGTTCATTAACTAGTCTCATTAACTAAATGTAGTCAATGATTGATTATACCTCAGATTCAGTTCTATTAAGGATGTTTAAACATCCTGCAATTTTTTTTTGTAATTGTTTATCAGCGTTTGTCTGAAAGCATCAATACACCTCCACGCTATACACAAATCAGCCTTAAAATTACAACGCAAAACTTTATGCTCAGTATTGTGTAGGTTCTCCATGTGCCTCTGGGGTAACTGTGGGGTGTCCACATGACCAGTAGTTACTTTGAGTGGTGTGGGTTGTGTTTTTCTGGTCTTTGGCAGAAAACTTTGCCAGATTCTTTGGACTGCTGAAACCAAGAATGTACCAGAATTATGGGAAGAGAAACATATGGAGAAGGAAATGAACAGCACATGATCATACCACATCAGGTATGTCTGCCAACAGAACCAGGTCACCTGTGTTTATTGATGACCTGACTGCTGATAAATGTAGCAGGATGAATTCTGAAGTGTATAGGGTTATGCTCAGATTCAGCCAAATGCTACAAAACTGATAAGACACAGATTAATGCTGCAGAGACATAATGACCCAAACCAAAACCAAGGGGGTAAAAACAAAGCAAAACGTTTAGATATTTTTTACTGGCCAAGTCAGTCACCTGCTTTCAACCTAATACAGCATGCTTCTCACTTACTGAGGACAAGAGTGGAGGCAGAAAGCATCAACTGAAGGCAGCTGCAGTAAAGGCCTAACAAATAATCTTGAGGAAGGAGTCATGTCCATGATTTCAAGACTTCAGGCAGTACCTGACTGAAAATGATTTTCATCCAAGTATTAAAGGCAATCCTCACATTTGTACTGTAATTATGTTCATTTTTTTCATTATTTATAGTCATTAATAACACAATTCTTTCAACAGGGTGTATAAACTACATACTGTGATGTTGGATTTGACAGTAGAAAACTAATCTAATATTTCGATCATGCTTTAGTTCTCCTACAGTACAAACACTCTGGTTCTGGTGAGGATACAACATGTGTCACTGTCATGTTTGCCAAAGGAACAAAGCTGATTGTGATTGTATATAACTACTCTTCCTCTACAGTCAAATATGCTGCTTATAGAATTTTAGGTGTTGTGTAACTGCAGAGTCAGTGATTGAGCAAAACGTTTATATTCAGTCATTTATATATTTATAGTCATTCATTTTATATATTCATTCTACATTTTACATTTGATAGTGTACAGTATGTCTTTTGCATGAGTGTGTTAGTTATATAGTGCACCAAAGGTCTATTTTTCAATTAATAACAAGTTATTTTGCTCCTGTAAGAAAAGAAAGGATGCTGGTTGTCATTTCTTTAGGTATCAGGTTTAAAAATTATACAGGCACAGAATGTCTTGGAAAAGGAATTATCCTCATATAGTACATTATTCCTAATAATACGTCATGGGTCAACTATACAGTGTAACCTCAGATTGCGAGTAACCCGTTTTGCGAGCGTTCCGCAAGACGTGCAAAGTTTTCATTAATTTTGACTTGAAAAACAAGCGAGTCTTGATATATGAGTAACAAGTATATGAGTACCAAGTATCATCGAGTATGCTTCTTGTTTTGATGCCAAGCGTCATGTGATTACAACTGAGCCAATGGTTCTTCTCTCGCGCGTGCTGCAGTTGCACTAGTTGCATAGTGCACCAAAAGTCATTTTTCAATTAATAAAAAGTTATTTTGATTAATCAAAAGTGGCTTGATTAATCAGTTATGTTGATTAATCAGATTAGTGAAACTAAGCTGATAGCCAGGATTTGTATTGGGCTTAAAAAGGAATAATGGTGGATTGGATATTAAAATGAAGAATTAATTCAAACCAATCCTGTAACAAATGGAAGAGATTATAATTAGATTCAGAAAATATTTTAAATATTATATTAAATATTTTAAATAAACTTAAGTACACTTTAAAGTAAGGTAATTTTCAAACTGACATTTGTGGTTGTATGTGTCAGTGGGTTTAACTACAGTATGTGCAGTTTTTTGTATTTTTTACATTTTTTTTATTTAGATAAATACACTATTTAGATACTATTTGTTCATCTCATCACCACATTTAATAGACATTGTACAGAAAAAAATAAAGAAGAAAAAGAAAATGTCTATGTGAATAGAGATGTAGGAATGCCTCTAATGTAGTAGATAAAAAGGTGCGCTTCTGTGCACATTCTAAGCTTTCACATAATACATAAGTGTGACACGATATTATATACAAATTTTTCAATTTTATTTATATAGCGGTTTTAACAATGGTCATTGTCTCAAAGCAGCTTCACAAAATAAAAATAATATTTATGGAAGTTATACTGACTTATTTCTTACATTTTTATTTCAAGACTGTTACAGTGTATAAAAAATCATATAGTAAAATTCAAATAGTTTGTCCTAGCATCTTAATGATATAGAAAGAAATTACTAACCTTTTTTTTTTTTTGACTGACCTCCATCTTGATCAGAGAATATGGAAGAAAATATAAGATGCTGGCATTTCTTTAGGTGTCACATTTTAAAATTATACAGGCACAGAATGTCTTGGAAAAGGAATTATCCTCATATAGTACATTATCCCTAATAATATGTCATGGGTCAACTATACAGTGGAACCTCGGATTGTGAGTAACTAGTTTTGCAAGCATTCCGCAAGACGAGCAAAATTTTTCATAAACAAGCGAGTCTTGATATATGAGTACCAAGTATCATCGAGTATGATTCTCGTCTTGTGATTACAACTAAGCCAATGGTTCTTCCCTCACGCATGCTGCAATAACTGTCTCACATGCTCGGTCTCAGTGCGCGTTAGTGATGGGAATTTTGAATCATTTTAGTGACTCGGTTCTTTGAATCTCGTTCATCAAAATGAAAGAATCTTTTTTGAGTCATTTAGTCCATTTCATTTTTTTGTCAGAAATAAAATAAAATGTTACATTTTCAATAAACAGACCCCCAACACGTCTACATACACAAATTTTGGCTATATATAGTTCCAGTAATGAAAATATTAATTGCAGCTAAGGACATATTAGGATAAACAGAATGAGCAGCTCACCTCTCATAACTTCTAGTCCGAGTCGTTCGTTCTTTTCCACTACATAGCGTCTATGGGAGTCGTGTGACAAAAGAATGTATGACTAGGAGTAGAAGACTCATTGAGAAGAACCGTTCAATTCTGTTTCCAGTGTACTGCACTGCATTGTGTCTATGGGAGTCACGTGACAAAAGAACAAACAATTCAGACCAAAGACTCGAAGGTAACTGCTCATTTCTGTTTCCTGTACATAACCTACGGAGGTTTTGCAATGCTTTGCTCATGCGCACCCAGTGGGAAAAGAAAGAATCACTCTCCGAGACTACTTGTTCTTCTGAGTTACATTGAAGACTCGTTCAAAAAGAACAATTAGTCATTCATATAGTCAACATTTGTGCGCGTGTGTACTGTTTACTAGAACATTGTGACCTTGTGTGTGCTTGTAAAGCATCTTTTATTTTGTGTTTTTATGTGTGTAGGACGACTTTCATATGCACACACACACCAGTTTACAGAATAGAGACTCTCGAGTTGAAAGTTGTCAAAGGGAATTAAAAGTACTCTATATAGTTATCAATATAGTCAAGTACAAGGACAAGATCCAAGATGGCCGCATGTTCCGATGCAGTGGCTTGGAGCTCTTGAATATACAGCAGCATTTTTTTATGTACGTTTTCTTTCTATAGCACTTGGTAACAAATTTTGTTGTATTACTACAACGACAATAAAGTCTATTTTTCTTTTTCCTTTACATTTATAATCTGACAACATCAACTTGCACTAGGCAAACCTGCTTAATACAAAGACAAATCAATTAGAATGTCAGTCACTGATTTTGAAGTCTAACAAACTGAGATACACATCACAATCAGTGGTGGAAACAGTACAAAACACCATGAATTAAGGGAAACTACCACAAATATAGTACCAAATTAGTATACTTGATTAAAAGTAGGAAAAATTTATCGAGTTAGAACACGTACTGTACATCATGTACATCAACTAAGAATGCTATACATTTTACTATTGTCTAAAACTGACACAAATAATCCCCAACTCTTCTATTTTGTACATTATTATGTTTTTATTCATTTATTTTATTCATTTATTCATGCTAATTCCTATGTTTTTAAAGCTATATTATGTATTAAAGACGGGCAATTCTGCGGACGACTACGCGGATTAACATGCAGGCAGAGCGGAGGACGGGCGCGGTTGCTAGGCAACCCCGCCATGTTGTCAATCAGAGCAAACGCGCTACACCTGTTCGGTAGGTTATTTAAACACAAACCAGCACACTCTGTGCGAGCGTTTAGATAGCACCAGGTCTGGGAGCGGCGCTCCGGTATAGGTAAAAAAAAAAGAAAAGAAAAGAAAAATAGAGAATGTTGTGAATGGAAAAAGGAAACTGAGAAAAGTGAAAGAAGAGGAGGAGGGGGAGTACAAAGAGAAAAATTTAAAATAAATATTTTCATTTCACAGGGGGAAACAGAAGTGAGGCGGTATGTGCAGACAAAAGCGCACAGCAGAAAAATATTTCCCATTCCTTAGTTATGTGTCACAAAGTGGTGTAAATTACTTTAGTGCCGAAAGGTGCTAACCCCAATCGATTAATCTTCACCAAAGTACACGTAATCACCCCACGCCTCAACGCTCCCCTCTAATTTCTGCTTTGGGGCTCCCACAAAAATGTATTCATTTATGAATCACAAATCTTTTATGTGACAATTCATGTATCGTTATTTATTAATTTTTAAAAAATAACATTTTACGTTTATGTGATAAGTTGATTGGCCAGTGACTAGAATGATCTGGTTTTCAGTTTGCCTGGCCATAACTGTTGATTTGCTGATCAGTCACAGATATAAATGATTCTGTAACGAGCACAGAAGCTTCTGAGAGGCACAACAGAAATGCATTTTTATGACGTTGCATTATAAAAGAAAAACACAAGCCTCTGATCTGTCTTTTTCTCCAAACTATTATTGTGAGCGAATTAGTCTCAAACCCACTTGTTACAAATGCTTACTTCAGTCTCATACCACCAAGAGTACTAATTAGTCTTGAAAATTGTGTATGTTAGAAGCCACCTGGGCCTGCGCACTGATGGTCAAGCTGAGGTTTGAAAATTTGGAGCCATTTGAGGTGCCATTTCTTCATAATCCTACAGGTGGCATACTTTGAACTATACAGTATAGATATTTTTCATAGCATGTGGTATGAGTGAATTATTTCTAATTTTGTTTAGAAATAATAGTTAATTTGGGTGACTGAGTTACGCTACATTTAATTACTTTTATAAAAATATACATTTTTAAAGGTTTAAAATGACAAACTCAGAGAAATATAATATCAAATCCAGATTTTTATAAAATCATGAGAATTGCAATTTTATTCGAATTGACGCCTAGGTATCACGATAACATCGTACCAGGTGATTCCTTTCCCTAATAGGTATAGGCTGAAGTCTACTTTGATGGATTCACTCAGCTAGCTAATGGTTTACCTGTACACCTTTCTGCAAGTTGGATGTTCAATTGCAGCTCATTCATACTGCTTCCTTTCAAACAATAAAACTGAAAATTCCTGATAAGTTAAGCCAGGAATGCCTATCTCTCTCTGTCTATGACACTGCTGCTGCTGGAAAAGCATTTGGCAGTAGAAGTGTTGACTTTCAGCATGAAACGGATTTACTGCCTCCTGAAATTGATCTATGTAAAATAAGCATTATTTAACTTGAAGTCTTCTGGCATTAAATATAAAAGTTTTACTCTGTAATCATGGTCAAAATAATCGGAACAGTCGAATCTATTTTACGTTTGTAATTTACCTAAAATGCACATAGCTTTTTACTTTCCTCCTAAAAATCAAGACTTCAGTGACTGTGTACTGACTTCAGCAAGATTCTTCCCCCTGTGAGTGAAGTGTTGCAATGTTTTGGGATGAAGAATAAAGTAGTCTGGTGCCATTCATTACAAAGGACATGTGCTGGTCTGCAGAGTCAATGTCTGAGCTCAAATATGTGTCCCATAATCCTACAGGCATATGCAGGAGCTCCAGGTTGTTTGCAATGATCTTCTGCTTGAACTTGAACTGGATCATGGTTTTAGTGTAATGGTTGAGGGCAGTGACAGCTGAGGCCATGCAGGTAGCAAAGGAAGTCCAGGCCAAACTGGGGAGGAAATGGTGCAGAATTATCATTTATTACATGGTCTGGAATCATATTATTTCAAGATAAATAGATTAACCAAATATGAAAAAAAAAACATCCCTAACACATAATTGACAAAAAGCAATATTTATACTGTAATAACTGTAATAAAGACAGAGTTTTGATATGAACCTAATGCTGTTAATCAGGTGTGTGTGTGTGTGTGTGTGTGTGTGTGTGTGTGTGTGTGTGTGTGTGTGTGTGTGTGTGTGTGAGAGAGAGAGAGAGAGAGAGAGAGAGAGAGAGAGAGAGAGAGAGAGAGATAACAGCCATACTGAATTTGGTTGTCCTGGGTACCATGCTGACCGAGTGGGGATTACTTCATCAATGTACAAAAAAAAGACCATCAGTCAGACTACATACAGTAGACCTCCCCAACTAATGACAGAAGAATTAATTAACCTGTCTTATAGATAAGGAATAGTCTTCAGGAGGCAAGTGTGGAAATACTGCTATTTACAGAAAATTGAATTTCTCATGAAAGAAATGAGAGCCTCCAGAGTTCTGGAAAAATACAAAAGTGCTCTGGACAGCTGAGCTGAAGATTAATAGAGCAATGGCACGAGCAAGATGAAAACAAAAGGTACTGCCAGAGATCCAGTGCATTCCATCTAATCTATAAAACATGGGCCTGTTTGGCTGCCACAGATACTGGCTTACTTATCTTCATCGATAATATACAGTATCTGACGATGGCAGTAAGAAAATTAAATATGACGTGTCTAGAAGCATCTAATCAGATCAAGTATTGTACAACATTTAAAGGCCAATCTACAATAAAGGATCTTGGCTTTCAATATCAGTGAAGTTTTGACACAATTTTCGATGAATTTTTTACATTCTAGAACAATACTGGATTTTTTCAAACCTATAAAATACCACAATATGACATTAGGTAATTAAGTAACAACAACAACAACAACAGTCAGTTGTTAACTTAAGACATGAAGGTCAGCTGTTCTGCTGGAATACAGTTCTTGTAAGAACAGTATTGTCAAGTGCATTTGCAAAACTCATCAAGCACCATGATGAAACTGGCTCTCATGAAGACAGAGGAAAACAAGAGCAAAACCTATCTCTGCTGCAGAGGAGAAGTTCATTTAGAGTTGCCAGTCTCAGAAATCACCAATTAACAGCACTTCAGGTTAGAGCCGTTATGAAGGAGATTATTGCATCTTTTTGATGCCTTCAGCATTGTTTTACAATAGACAAAAAGAAATTAGGAAACATCATGGGATTAGAAGCCGTGTCCAAACTTTTGACTGGTAGTGTATTGATTATGGGATTTATTTGACTGCAGAAGTGTATAAATGATTAAATTCTATGTAGTGAGTTTAACGTAACCTTGATTTTAACGACTATTTATTATTACTTATTGTTTTATTTCAACTTGCATATTTGACTTGAGTGACATAAATATGTTGATACATGAATCATTTTCGATTGCCAAAGATACACTTTCTCAGGAGCTAGACCAGAGGTTCAGATGGCGCTCCAGCTGGGTCACAGCTGTCAGCTCTTCATACTATAGGCTTACCATCCCAAGTAACTGGAGAGGCATGTCAAGTGAAAGAACTGCCCAAGCTGTCAGTGATGCTTGCCATGACATGGAGCATGAACTTATGATGTTCCACTCTTCCTATTCTCTCTTACAGTTAAATCCCCAGTGATGATTTAATACATTTTGAGTCCATCTGGACCTATATAAAAACTGTAGGCTACGTATCAGCAATATTAAAGATTAGTATATGTGGCTTAAAAATGATGGCTGACAGCACTCCATTTATTCATGTTTTTTTTTTAAAAAAAAGGATTTCCATTTGAGTTCACCAAAGGAGACTTGTTTCTCAATTCTCAATTCCCTAACAAAATGTTAATTCTGTAGTAGAGCACTTATTTTCTTATAACTTATTGCAGAGATGTTTGTTAGTCATAATCATTCAAAGAAATGCTCATCTTAACTGCGGATGAAGACTTTTTACCAAACATGCCATGCACCACTTTTTTTTTTTTTTTTTGGACCCTCAGACAGCCTGAGTAAACCAGTGGAGAACCTTCACAATATCAGACAGGTAGTTTGGATGTTATGCTAATGTTATATTGTAATCACCGATCAGCCATAACATTAACCCAACACAATATTTAACACTGATTATCAATTATATGCCAGTAAACTGGTCAAGGCCAAGACCAAGGCCTGAAAGAAGCAAAGGCAAGCCCTGGTCTCTGGTCCAATCCCACACACATGCCAAAACAGCAACTGCAGAAAAAAAAAAAAAAGTTGGCCATGATAAAAAGGCACCAGAACACCTAGTGCCCCAAAGCCCATCATGCATTAGACAAAGAGCCCAAGGTCATCAACCCAACCCAGTCCAATAGAGCACCCATGTGACAACCTGGACAAACAAGTCCGATTCATGAAGGGCCAACGTTCTGGTGCCAGGAACCACAGCACACCCGGAGAGGTCTTGTGGAGTCATTCCTCGAGGGACCAGAACAAGGGGAACCTATACAATATTCAGTAGAACATTTTTGCATTGTAATGTTCTGGTGTATATTGTATATCAATTGTATCAATGTAACATTCTTGTATAAATTATCCTGGGAAAATTCTAAGACATGGCCAAACAGCTATGCAGCATTGACATCAAATTTAAATAAATAAATAACATTAACTTATATGTGCCTGTATAAATGTTTATGTATGTTTATAAAAGTCTTGTGTTGACATTGCTATGTCATTTCTGCTCATAACTAATATGATTATTTGATCATGTTTACCATATTGTTTGGTTTGGCTTTGACGGACCTTGCTTTGTAATGCCCACCAAGTAATTTTTATTCTCAGATAATCAGTTTGAAAATTGATTTACACATTACTGAGAAGTATAACATAAATTGATTTTACTCACACATAGGACCAGCTGTAGTCCCAGGTTTGGGGTTTCCAGTCTTCTGGACCCATAATGACTGCAAGCTGAAAGGCCGTGGTGAACATGATATGGGCTACCATGCCAAAAAGGCCTGTTAGACAACAACAACAGTCAACATGTACCGCAGTATCCATGGAGATCATAGTGAACACCACAAGGGTGCAGTGTTGCACAATGTTCAGTGATGCAGAACAAATAACAGCAGTTTCATTGTCAGTTTGAAATAAACACTGTATTTGATTAAGATTCAGTTGTTTCGTTTAATGATAGAAATGATAGTGGGAGGAAGGAAAAGAGGATGGTTTCTGCCAAAAAGCACTGCCCTACTACAAGCCAATTAGAGCACAAACTGTAAAATCCCTGCCTCTTTGGCTTAAACATTAGACCTAAACTTAACTCTAAGTCCTAGCTTAACATCTTTTTAAATTAAGTAAATTAGAATGCGCCATTTTGCTGTGCAATGTAGTAATACATATATTTTATAATCCATATACATAGCTGTACTTGTCTGTCTGTGCTGCATCAGTAGATGTTAACCAGGCTAACAGGCTAGCAGGTGGAACAGCTGGACCAGCTGGCATTGTATAATCCCCCTCCCTTTAGTTCCAGTCAGAGGATCTCCTGCCTGCCATGTGAACTGCCGCTGCTGCAGCCTCGGTGATTGTCTGTGCTTAAGATGCCTCAATACTCCAGCCATGCTGCCTCTGCTTAACCCCCAGGCCTGTGGTGTTTAAGGTACTTGATAAAATGTGATATGATTAACACTGCTTCGGGGGGGACAAATACCAGATGGCTGTTAAATTGAAACAAGTAATTAACGTAGCTGAGCAGCATCACTTCAATAAAACTTTTTCTGGGTAATGAGTGAAAGAGTTTGAATCTATTTAAAAGATTCAATTTTTAAAATTTAAAACAATTTGAGTGCAATTGAGTGAGAGTTATAAAAATGTATTTTTCTATTTTGATATGAATAACCCCCAAAATATTATGTAATAGCATTTAAATCTGAAACTAAAGCAACATTTTCCCTCATTTCAATTGGAAAATGTTACTGCTACAATTACTGCATAATAATAATAATAATAATAATAATAATAATAATAATAATAATAATAATAAATGAAAAAATAATGGCAATTAATCTAATCTTCATGTCTTTTTGGACTGTAGGAGGAAACCGGAGTTCTAGGTTAAAACCCCCCAAGCAGGGGGAGAACATGCAAACTCCATGCACACAGCTCCGAGGTGGGAATCGAACCCAGACCCTGGAGGTACAGTACAAGGCAGCCATGGTAACTACTGGGCCTCTGCGCCTCCCACTACGGCTTTAATGTTGTATTAATACACTTTCTTAATCTGCTCACTGAGGAGGCTCTTGTATCACAGATTCGTTAATATAATGCCATTAAATGAGTGACACTGAAAAACATTATCGTGGGCAATAAACATGCAGGTGAGTCTTTTCAATTAGAGGATTTGAGAACAGGCAAACCTTTTAACATTTTATTTTAAATCTATACATGCTTTCTCTAGACAAAAGGAAAAAAATGATTTGAATCTATCAGATATCAGTCTACCATTTATATTTTTTAAAGAATATAAATCAATGTTTCATGTGTTTGGTATGTAATATAACTCCACTTCACTTGCTATATGTTTGAACATTAACTGCATGGAAAACAAATAGATATTAAATGGATAAAACAAAAGATTACTAACTTCTGCCTGCGTTGCTATTGTTGTATAAAGTTGGATTGTAGTAACGCTTCGCTTTTAATGAGTTACCATTCACACTTGGCTAAGTAACTAGCCATGCACACGACATAACTGTGTAGTAATGACAGATTAATTTAACTACTACACATATATACACAAGAAAAGATTTCTCTGCTGCAAGCAAATATTAGATCAACCATTAAAGACAATTACCCCCATCACAAACATGGCCTTACCTTTTAAGAGTTTGCTCTGATTTAATAGAGAATCAAATAAGCAGGCAAAGAAAGCATTTGAAATGAATGAAGTCTCTCAAATACGCCTATGGTTGTTGAAGTGGCAAGATAGAGTCAAGATCTTATTCTGTCATTTTTTCCAGGCTCTCAGTATTGTAACTGAACACTGAACATAAGATAAGTGCAACAGCCTACAATACTGAGCGCCTGGGAAAATGACAGAACTAAATTAGAGTGAATTATGTCGAAGGTAGTTAGAAAAATCGGTTGAAGTAAATTAGGAACAATAAGGAATGAATATATATATATATATATATATATATATAATATATTGCAACATGAAAAATATATTCTTAAAGAAATCACAATCACATGATGGCATCAATGATGGTGCGACTGCTGACATCTTTGGGTAACATAATACTACACATTACTGTCATAATAATAGATTGAAGTGCGTATACATTTTTAGACCCCTCTGTAATCTGATTGGCCAAATTTTTCATTTATAAGTGAACGTAACAATAGAAACCACATAATATAGTAGAAAGTAAGATGCGTTAGTTAAAACTGTAGTGGAGTAAAAGTAAAACCTCCCCCAAAATGGACATGCTTATGTAAAGTATACGTCATTTTATGTACTGTATGTAAAGTGAACTTACAATATACATAAGTGCAGTAATGAACATTACATTTACTTTACAACTGTTCACCTCTGCGTGTGACTTACCATGATACGTGTTACCACAATATGCCATTAGCCAAATTATAAATCTTAAAGTATAAAATAAAAAAGTATAACAGATATGGTACATTATGCATGTGCCTGTTGCTTATCCAAGCATTAGTGAAATAAACCTTTCTTCAGGAGCCTTTCTTCAAGACCTAAGGGGTTTGGGGGACATTTTGAGCCTAGAAAACTCTCAGCTGATTTAACAGTAACTCCCAGCTGGATTGGTTATTCAGTGTAGTTTATGCAGGTGTGCTGTATTATTCCACAAGTACAGTATGTGGCAGTTACAGTATGTACAGTAGTTACAGTATGTAGTAGTTATTTACTCATGGTGCCTGCTCTTACCTGAAAGTGCAGTGAACATGGCTGCAAAAGAGTTCAGCTTGAGTCGGCTGGTTGTGTTACAGCAGCGATGCTTCTCCACTGCCATGAGTGAGACTCCAATAAATAGGAAAGTAATGTATAAACATTCACCAATAATGCACAGCCATAACACTCCTGAAAGAGGGAGAATAATTTGATCATTTCAATAATGTAACAGCAGCATTTTTCAAATACTTATAAGTTTCTGCAAATACATGTAAGTTCTTTGCTTGCATTTGGTTTATTATTATTATACAACTTAAAATGCGTGGAAAACACAACAGTAATTTGAACAATCAATAAATATATAAACAAACAAATACAGTACTAAATAAATAAGGTGGGGTATGGGTTGAATTTTTACTATACAATGAAAAGTGAAGTTTGCTAAAAAAAATTGTCATTTTTAATAATGATGATGATGATGATAATGATAATAATAATGATAATTTATTATTATTATTATCATCACCATCATTAGGTTACATTAGCCTGACAGCATAATCAATTCCATCCCTATAATGAAAAAATACATTAATATACAGTAAAAGTGTCTTGTTTGTACTATTTGACATTGTAGACATTCACACTCTAAATTACTCACCTTTTTCATGATCTGGTGCAATCTCTAAAAATGCTCTACAGGTAAATCCTGTAAACAAAGAAATTCTGGTTTCTGTTTGTATACAAATGTTAATAATCGAACACTTAAAAATAAAATACTGTGATTTTTGCCCGCAACTTTATTTCACAATGGTCTCTCCACCATCTGAACTTGTAAAAGAATATTAATCTAACATTTCACACTTACCTAAAAGATCAACAGCCTGTTCACAAGTGAACCAAATGCCTGTGTGAAATTTCTTCAACAAAAACTTTTCTTCTCCGGTCTCATAAATGTACTGGACCACACGCATGTTGTTCACATCAGAGCTATTGAAGTGGATGCAGTAATTCTGCTTGACTTTCACTGAGTCTGTGCATAAGGGCTTCACTACCTTCCTGGTCCCAGAACACCAGTAGCTGGTTGTAACCGCAGCCATGGCCAAAGTAAAAGCCAGGCAGTTTAATGTGAAGGCCAGCGTGGCTCTCTGACCATGCCGAAATTTCATAGCTTCTTCGTGGCCTGAGTCAATTAATCTCATGCGTCCTGTGACAGGATGTTTCCTCTCTTCGAGTATGCATAAAGTAAATGCATTTTAGATTAGATATAGTGCATTGAAGGCATTTTGCAGAAACAAAGCATCAGCATGATTTTTCAAATTCTCTCTCATCCCCTTTGTAAGCTCTTTTTGTGGGCTCTTGCTCTTTCTCTTTATATCCACCCACCCTTCTGCTAAAACCATTTACTGTTCATGGCAAAAAAGTGTATGTAAGCATTCGGGTTATATCATGTTCTATGCAAAGCCAAAGTATATTTCAGCACAGCAAAATCAAAGATTATCGGACAGATTACTCACCAATCTGGTGCATGGCTCTGCCAAGTGTTCAGCATTACTAATATTTCATTCTTCAAATGAAATTAAATGGAATTTTATTAGAATGTAGTAATAAAAAGATGTTAAAAATAAATTTGATTCTGTTAAGCATTAAGCAACAACTGTTTTGTGTATGGTGTCATGAGGCTTTAAGACATGTACAGATGCATGCTCTCTCTCTCTCTCTCTCTCTCTCTCTCTCTCTCTCTCTCTCTCTCTCTCTCTCCCTCTTTCTCTCTCTCTCTCTATAGCAGAGATGAGATGAAAATGAAGGATTCAGTTTAACACAGGGGCTTTGAAATGACTGGCAGCTTTAATGATTATAAAATATGTGTTCTTTCCCTAATTTGTGTCATTTCATTCTCAATTTAAAGAAGTTGTTTTGTTTTTTCATTAGACTTCGTGGCTTCACCTACTGTACATGCTTGGGTACAAAAGGGACAAAAATAGATTTTTAAATGCCATAATAGTAATTTGATGATTTGTGTAAGAGAGAGAGAGAGAGAGACTGGTGCGTAGTCATACAAAACTACTACTATTAAACTACAGTACTATTAAATGAAATTATTTAATTACTAATGTTTATCTAGGTTTCTATTCATATAGTATAATCCTCCCCAGATGAAAGCCATGGAAAGGATAAAATGATAATGTTGACAATTTGTTGTGTTTTTGCTTGTCTCAAATTTATCAACATTTTGTTAATAAAACTGTTCTTAATTTTTTTTAAACATATTTCACAATTATGTTGTATGATTAGTTGTAGCCCACAATATACACATGCGTGTGTGTGTGTGTGTGTGTGTGTGTGCGTGAGCGTGTGTATAGATAGACAGAATATGTAGATAGATATAAAAAATATTTTCATTTTAGAACTGATTTCCTATATTATGTGTTGATTGTTAATTTAGTGTTAGAGAGCCCCTGATTGCATGTAATGGTACTGCAGTTAGACTTAACATTAACCACAATGTTTTATATTTTCATAATAGGATGTTTTTTGTTCTAGTGACCTGCATCTGGATATATGATTTAATTTTCCATTAACCGTGATCAGTTCAGCGTCAGACATAAGCCTCCTTACTTTCTACAATGACGCCAAGCCACCAAACAGATAAGAAGTGTTAAGCACATAGAAAGTAGATCACCGTACAGAATTAATACACACTGAATAACTAGAACCTATAGCAACAAAGTGAAAAACTATATTGTATCACATGTATTAATTGATTATGTGCATGGATTAGGGTGCCTAATTTAGTGTAGGATTTTTTATTTAAATCAAGAGTAAAATGATCTTTATGGATTATATTGTAGGGAGTGTATTTATTAAATAGCATTTACTTAAGTGAATAACAAATATAAGGAGTTTCCGGTAGATTTGCTTTTAGCTTTAGCAGGTTCACACACTCATATATCTGTCTCACAATTCATAGGGGGTGATGAATGAAAGGGCAGCGTAATACAAATTACAGATCCATTAAAACGTTATTATGCTTGCTTCCCCCCTAATGCCCGAGCTCATGGGGACCCCTGCTTGCTGTTTGAAGTGAACAAAGAGATGAATGTCCCTACATCCTGACGCTGATCTGCTTTTCATGTATAACAAGATTTTCAAGGATTCTGCAAAATATTTCCTCATGTGTGTATATGCTTATTTCCAGTGCATCAAGGGAGTGCTTCTTTTCTAAACAGCCTTTAATTAATCACCGCTATAATGGATAATTAACCTACATGTCTTAATACAGTCTCATGAATAGAATTTCAAGGAAATCACTGCTTCACATAGGCATGAAAAATGAAACAAAACACTTGGGACCGCTGTAACTCTACAGTAGCCCCAAGTAAAACTAGAATGATGAGCAGAACCGTTATGCCAATTAATGGTGGTAACTAACAGAACTGTATCTTTCTTCATGAGTATAAGATGTCAGTATTGTGTGACGCAGCTAATTAATCTTTCAGAGAGCTTGTCTGGGTATAAAAAGATATCCATAATCCCATCAAGCACATAGCTTAGTCGGAGTTGTCACGTAGAGTGACCCAAGAAGATTTACACATTGATCTATTTGGGTATTTGGCTAAAACCACGTAAGAACTGCTAGCAGGACGCAAAAACAGGAGGAAGAGACAGTGCTGATATAAACTTAAAATACAGCATGGGAAACAGCAAGAGCAGCGCTTTGTCCAAGGAGATTCTGGAGGATCTAAAAATGAACACAAAATACAGTGAGGCTGAGCTCAGCTCCTGGTACACCACCTTCCTGAAAGAGTGTCCCAGTGGGCGCATTACTAAGGAGCAGTTTGAAGGCATCTATGCCAGCTTCTTTCCTGACGCCGACCCGACCGCGTATGCACGGCATGTTTTCCGAAGCTTTGACCTGAATGCTGATGGCACGCTGGACTTTAAGGAGTACATAATTGCATTGCACTTAACCTCCTCAGGCAAAACTCTGCACAAGCTCGAGTGGGCTTTCGCTCTGTATGATGTCGATGGCAATGGAACCATCAGCAAAAATGAAGTTCAGGAGATTGTGAAGGTGTGTACTGTATATGCAGGTGTGTGTGATTTTAGTCTAGATGTATTTTAATTTAGCTCAATCTGCCCACAGTGTAGAAAATTTTACATCTAGGTTAAGTTAATGCATCTTTGAATCAATTCATTCACGAACGCCTGTTACTCATTCTTTGTTCTCCCAAATATAGTCAATTTTCAATATGATTCCTGTTGAAGACCAGGACAAACTTCCAGAGGATGAGAACACACCAGAAAAGAGAGCAGACAAAATATGGAACTTTTTCCAAAAGAAAGAAAATGGTAATGACACTTTAAATGTCCATATTAAAATATGTTGTGAAACTGAATGACCCCAACAATAATTGCATTACATTAGAGTAAATTATATTTTCTGTTTTCCATGTGGGAGAAGCATTATACAATGTAAACAATTGTGTGAAACAAAGTAATAACCCGGCGAGTCACTGTTTTTACGAAAATATTAGCCGGTAATAGAAATATGACATTTTCACAATCTCTCATTGGCTTTGCAGATAAGATTGCAGAGGGAGAGTTCATTCAGGGAGTGATGGACAACAAAGACATTTTGAGGTTGATACAGTTTGATGAGCCGAAGAAGATACAGGACAAACTGAAGGAAAAGAAGCCATAACATTTTATTCAGGGCCGATTTCTCCTGAGACTGTGCGCTGCTCATTTCCTGTTTACACGACTAAACTCCTATGCCATTCTGGCACTGTTTTGCTCAAGAGGATCATCTGTGTGTGCATATGAATTGTCAAAGTTAACACAGCAGAGCCATGACCCTGATCAAATATCTGTATTCCTATTGCACAGCTACAGTAAACAAGCCCTTTCAATCTACAGCATGACCACGGATTTCCACCACGTAAAAAAAAAAAAGAAAAAGAAAAAAAAAGTTCAGATCCATTACTTAAGCATCTACCGTGCATTTATTTGCTTTATTCATTTATAATAACATGATTGTTGGGTAAAGACAAAATGATGAGAGGGTAATTAGGCTCAGGTTATCAATCCCTTTGGCGTAATCAATCCTCTTAAAATGTGAAGGTCAATCCAGGAAAACTCTTATGAGCCACTGGTTTTGTGTTGGTTTTGATTTTGTGTTGATTAAATTGTATGTGTTTTAGTCTTTTAAATAAAAAATGAAATGAAATAAAATTAAAATAAATAAAAGATAACAAATTTTAGGAATTTTTTTTTTTAAGCTTTAATTTATGAACATTTGCAAACCGGTTTCGGGTCTATCTAATAAACAGGATTGCATATTTTCCCATGTTCACACATATATTTGTTATTGATGGTGGTTGTGATTGTGAGGGTGGTGATGGAGGCAGTGTTAGTTCATCTGTTAGTTGAAGAAAATGTCCTCCTATTTTACCTTAGTTTTAGAACACAATGATGAAAAAAAAAAAAAAAAAAAGGATCACATTCATTTTGCCCCCTTTCTGGATCTGCATTCACAAGGAGGTACAGTGGTATGGATTTGGGTGGACACAGTTAGGCACCATGTCTTGCATCTATCCTTTGACCTCAGTTGTTTAACAGCTGATATAAGATATCTATTATATTTTGTTTGTTATTTGTTTAATACCTTACTTGTCTCTGTTTCCTGGTGCATTAAGTGTGTGTGTGTGTGTGTGTGTGTGTGTGTGTGTGTGTGTGTGTGTGTGTGTGTGTGTGTGTGTGTGTGTGTGTGTTTGCCAAAATGTTCTAGGCTTTGTAGACTTTAGAATCTCATTATATACTGTAAATGCAATAATCTATTGTTTTTGCCTTTAAAGGATATCATGTTGCGTGTGTCGGCTACAACGGACTGTAAGACATTTCTTATTGATAATAATCAGTCAGTTATTGCTAACAATAAGGGATTTGTTTCTGTTCATATTGTAGGTGCAAGTCAGTTCATTGCTCATAGGTGTGCAAAGGCTGTCTAGAATTGTGCATGTTTTTAAAGTGGGTCAATGCTCTGTGTCTACAGTAAGTACTTTTAAGTTTTCTTTTTTAAGTTAACTAATTCATTTTGGCCTCTGAGATGTATTGCACTTTAAGAGGAACACATGCAGAAATAAATCATAACAGTGCACCGTAGCAGCTCTGCTACAATGGAAACCCTGCATACCTTTTCATTTCTCTGCTCCATCTTTGGCATGTTGCTGCTCTGCTTTGGGGGAATGGTGAGAAATACAGTACATGGGCTTATTTGTTTCTTTGGATTAGGCTAATGCATGGCCTGGATTCAAGGGTGGAATCGTGAGCTGCAGGAGCTGATTGGACCTGATGGAGTTGTAGGAGGACTGGTGCCAGAAGGCTATGTTTCATCTGCTTAAATGGATCAATCCTTTCCAGTCATAATGGCTTGGTTATTAAGGTGATGTGCAAAGGGAGATAAGAGTTTCAAAAAGATGTTGTCATTCTTTTCTTGTTGTTGCGGAAAATAACAATTTGACCTTATTATTATTTCTTTATTTTGGTGATTTCATGGGCATATTCAACAGAAACATGATGATTCCATGAACATATTGTCTTTATGGGGATCATTTAATTTGTAAGCAAATAAATCAACAATTACAGCATTATATATATTTTTAAAAAAGGATCTAGTTACATACACACATTTAACATATATATTTTTTAAATACACATAATGCACATTGTTGATGTGTGTACAAGTTATTACACGTGTAATTCTGAAAGGGACAATGCTAGACATGCAAACCTGCATAAAGGTACACCAGCTACACCCAGTGTTAAGCAAAAAGAGGAATGATGATCAGTAGAAAATTAACTTATTTATAAAGCGGGGGGAGCTTCTGTGTACTACCTGAAAATGTCTGAGCATGGGCCCTTTTTGATTTCTTTAAACAATCAACTGTTGAAACCCATAGATCTTCCTGTTCCATACATGAGGTGATACAGATTTACACCCATCCCCATACACTCCCATTCTGCTCAGAGTCCCTGCATGGATTTATATCTAAACATACAGTTACAGTAAGACATTTAACACAGAACAAGGATGAATGTAATAAACACATGCAGCTGCTTTCCTGTAGACTGCTTTATCGATTTCTGAAGAACCAGTATCAAGTTTGTCCATTATGTATCAATTAACTCAAATTATTATTAAATTGCTCTTTTTTATGTAGACAAGCTTGATGCATGCTTGATAAAAATATTTTAAAATATATCATTTAGAAATAGCAGATCTATTTTTAAATTACATTTCTGTACTTCAGGTTTCTATGTGCTGCCAAGTTATGTCCAGATTTAATTGGGCCGCATTAATCAATCATTTAGTAAAATTGTGTAAAAAAAAAAAAAAAAAAAAAAAATACAGAGAAAGTCTGCTGTACCAAAACATTCATAAAACTAAAGGGAATCTTTAGTATGGTCTGGTCTACAAAAACTTTTTTTTTTCTTCTTTTTTTTTACACAATTTTACTAATATATACTGTACATATATTATATATAAGCAGATGATGTTCTAGTGACATTGGTGTTTTACATGAATTTAAAAAAGCTCCTTAAAATAAAACCATAACATGATTTACTTCATGTCGAGCAAGCATGGTGAGCGAGTGTGGTCCTCACAAAATGTTTACTATGTCCTTTACCACAGATTTACATTAAACTCTTCCTCATGTCTGGTTTGTCATAATTTATGAATTTATTTCAGGTTGCTTTCTCAAGTAACTAATCAATGATATGATTTATACTGTAAATATGTGTTGAAGCAGTCACTCAAGTTTTATATTAGGGAGTCTCCTTTTACATAAATATGTACAAACCCAGCTCTTGTAGGTTATGAATGATTGATTGATTTTTATATATATGAAATTAACCTGGTTTTCATGAATAGCACATTTTCTTGCGTGAATTGATCCTGTTTACAAATAAATACTGTATGTTAATTTCTAGATTGGTGTTTGGAAAAAAGTGAAAATTTAAAAATATTGAATACATTTTGCTAATATTATATAAATCATTTAATGCCTACAGTATTCAGCTGACCCCCCCCCCCCCCCTCTTCCCCCACAAGAAACAGGTCTCAATTTTTAAAAATGTTTAACTGAGATCTCAATACGCAAACAATCTCACATTAACTTACTATTACATAAGGATTTGCGGAGGATATGCTTATGACATTTGCAGACACCAAAAAAGGAACAACACACACACACACACACACACACACACACACACACACACACGTGCGCGCGCACACACACACATACACATATTTACAACATGTCATGAACATTCCAAGACAAAACTTTAGGCACTAAAAGGTGTACATTATACACTCCTAGAAGCCTTAAGGGCTCGCCTGTTGTCCCTCTGGGGGGGTTCCTTAAAGGTTCTACACAGACCTATACAATAGTGTGACTACTTTAAGAAAGAGTAGTAGCAGAGAACCGTTTAATTATATATTAAAGCCATAAAGAACCCTTAAAGCAACCCCTCCATTCCAAGAGTGTACATAATACAAATCATGATGTCACATTTACTGTCGCATATACTGTACAAGTACTGTAATATACATGTGACAAATAAATGCTTCTCCTTTATTTAAATTAAAGCAGTTTCTACACTCAGCTTTAAAGTTTATCACTAACACCAGCACTGGTAACTTCTCTATCTCAACTTGAAATGAAAGCAGAATGAGATTATGATGTAGTTGATCATGTTCTGCATAAAGAATTTTCTTGGCTTCGCTTGAGGAAAAATTACATGATTGGGCATAATGAATACAGTGTTTTGCAGACACATACTCTATGGAAACAGTCAGTGGGCTGAAACTGTTTGACACAAAGATTATTCAGTAGATGAAACCGAACTATTCATCACTGCATTTTCTAAGAACTACATGCTTCTTTGCAAAACGCGTCTGCAAAAATATTTTTAAAAAATATCCGTACCTAGATAATGCATTTAGTTCAGGCTGTTTTTTTTTTTTTATTATTCATTTTTTTTTAAATTATTATTATTTTTGTCAGGAAGAGTTCAGATTTAGGTTAGGGATGAATGTAATAAAACGTCCATATAATTTCTCATTGCAATTTACATTACAGATATAACAACATAACTATACAGTGACACTAGAATAGAATATTATTTTGCACAAATTCTACATCTGGGATCATGCTGGTTATTTAGGTTCAGACTGCTGGCTATGTCAAACTGCAGCTGGATTCACCTGCAGAACGAATTTTGAACACTACGATAAATGACTGATTTTTCCCTTTTTTTTTTTTTTCATTTTTTTTTTCAACCATTATCTTACAGAAATAATGGCCTGATTTATGCATGCTTCCATAATGGTGTCATATTTCGGCATTCGTATGTGTTCCTATATGCAACATGAATGTTGCCTGACTGTTGTTAACTGCAACAAGTACTTTAAAAAGTGTCTGTTTACATTGTATAAATGCATATGATTAACATGTTGAATCAGGAAGTAAAACGACAAGATCTGTGTGTGCTGATCGATAAGGCTGGTGGATTTTTAATCATGCAAAACGAAGTGCTGAGTAGATTAATGCACTTTGCCTGTAACCTGTTGGATATAAATGACATCACCACTCTTTGTAAGGTTGTGTGTCCATGGAAAATATTGAAGGATGCAAATGCTGGCTTGAGTGGGACAATGCTGTTATGGCTTTGGCCCGAGGACTTGGAGTGTTGTACAGACTTGAAAAGTTTGGGTGAAGTGTGTAACTTGTGTGTGTGTGTGTGTGTGTGTGTGTGAGGGAGGGGATGTGGTTGTCTTCTAATATGGGGTAAGTGTCCTCTAAATGTCCATGTCCACAGGTCTCAGATCCCCTGTCTTGTGCTCCCGTACCCATAGTTCTCTGTCTTTGGCTGGAACCACACTCTGGAGGAGCTGGTCCACTGGCTCCAGGGTCTACAACACACACATGTCAAATATTACTCATTTTTCTAGATTGAACATTTAATGTGTTTGAACCTGTTATTAATACAGAGACAAACACCACCACTTGTTTACTCAGGACAGCCTGGTGACTGAAGCTCTAAGTGGTAGGATTTGCTAAAGCATTTACTCCTGGGTGAAAGGTGTGGAGCATGCACTTTTAGTAACAGGATCAGTAACTGGATCATGGTTAATCCTTTAGCTGGACTAGTGAGCTGTCGTAAGAAATGTGTGCATGGAATTTGGGAATACCAATTAGTGTAATCTGCATGTTTTTAAACTGTGGGAGGAAATTGGAGTACCTAGATGAAAGCCACCAAGCACGGTGAGAACATGCAAACTCCATGCACACAGACCCGAGGTGAGAATCGAACCTGGACCCTGGAGGTGCAAGGCGACAGCGCTAACCACTTATGTGCCAACTAAATATATTTCTACAACATTTATTTTCTTTGAGCTTTACAATTTTCACAAACCACTACAGTAGCCAGCGTGCATCACTGACAAGCTTGTATGTGCAAAGTGATGGTGTTAAAACAATACGTGAATCTTTCCATTACTTACACTTTGGTTGAACATGTCTGTCTCACGACGTAGAGTTGTGTACTGGAGCAGGTGCTGCTGTATCATCTCCACCCTCTCCACTTCAAGCCTTTCCAACTCCTGTGCAAGCAGTCAGATGTGAGAAAACTGGCATATACAGTACTATAAATGTGTCATAGAATATTATCTAACATTACATTCAATACAGGAATCTGCAAATTGGGATTCAGATTAGGAATGGAGAACAAAAAAAAGTATGGGATTTCCGGACAAACCGTTTGGGCTGAATAAGTTGTTTAAATATCTAAACGTAAATATATATTACCAGACTTGTAGTGACCATCTCTTCGAACCACTTAGATTGAGCTTGATTGTAGAGATCCACACAGCGCATCAAGTCATCACCTATTATCAGCAAAACAGACATCGCTTTGCTTACAGAACCACAGACTCTGAGCTTTTTCACACCAGCAGGAGGCAGTCACAGCTCATACTTAAAATAATATATACTATATACAGTATATTCCCTGGATAATAGAACAATCTGGAAATTTAAACATAATTGTATGGCTAAGATTGAGGAACCAAATACCACACCATTTTAAACAAAGTGACAAATCCATGTATATTTGAATGAGCTGGTGTCTTTATTAATGTTTGCCTATATAATAATAAAAAAAAAAAACATACAGTAACTGACATCAAGTAAGCAGCATCTAACCATGCTTCCTATTTACAGTGGGAACTGTGCGTAGGTGTGTGTCAGTAGGGCTATACTTCTGAGCTCATCAACAACAACAACAACAAAAAAAGGCATGTAAGATGCTGACACTTCTTCATTTAAATGTGTAATGTGCATCAGAGTAGAATACAGAGCAGGAATTCAGGAAGGATTGCTGATTAACCAAGCTGAAATATGTTTGTTGTTCACTTAAATGTAGCCATATATAGTGTACAGGGTACTGCTACTGCTGAGATTTATAATAAACAGCATCTTTCCTAAATACAGTAGTCACCCCCTGTAAACTCCAATTTCTGTATTGTTACAACCTACAACTGCAATACACTTAAAAGATAACATCTTATACACTATATTTCCAAAAGTATTCACTCGCCTGCCTTCACATGCATATGTACTTCAGTAACATCCAGTTCTTAATCCATAGGGTTTAATATGATGTTGATCCACCCTTTGCAGCTATAACAGCTCCAACTCTTCTAGGAAGGCTTTCCACATTTAGGAGTGTGTTTATGGGAACTTTCGACCATTCTTCCAGAAGGGCATTTGTGAGGTCAGACACTGATGGGATGAGAAGGCCTGGCTCACAGTCTCTGCTCTAGTTCATCCCAAAGATGTCGTATCTGGTTCGAGGCCAGTAAACTTCTTCCACACCAAACTCGCTCATCCATGTCTTTATGGATATTGCTTTATGCGCTGCTTTTTGCGCAGTCATGTTGGAACTGGTGTGGAGCTGTTTTTCAGGAGTTGGGCTCAGTGAAAGGAACCTGCAATGCTTCAGGATACCAAAGTCATTTTGGACAATTTCATGCTTCCAAATCTGTGGGACGGCCCCTTCCTGTTCCAACATGACTGCGCACCAATGCACAGAGCAAGGTCCATAAATACATGGATGAGTGAGCTTGGTGTTGAAGAACCTGACTGGCCTGCAGAGTCCTTTTCCCATTGGGCTTGGATGTTACTCAAGTTCATGTGAAGGCAGCCGAGCCAATACTTTTGCCATATTTACTTTTAGCATATGTTATTAAGTTATTCTAAGTTAACAAGTTAGGTCTGTAAGCCTCAACTGCAAATACGTATATTTAAACGCTATGACCCACATCCATTTGTGGAAGTGCATTTTTCTAGCCAATTAGAACACACAGGCGTTATGACATCCCTTTTTTTTCTTAATGCCTGAAGAAGGATGAAGATGAAGGTTTTCTTCATCCCACTAGGGTCATCAAAATTCTATCTTGTGTCAAAGCACAATATATATAATATATATATTACATAATATACATAAATATATTTTTGTGAAGGTCCACAAATGATCCAAAAGTGAATTTTTGAATTATAAATAGCATGAGTCTGCACAAACTAATGACGTGGGGGATCTACATAGCTCGGGTAACACAGCAAAAAATGTTGAGATTGAATAATTATTTGCGCTCTTTTGATGTGAAATCTACCAGAAAATTAGCTTTGGTGAAAGCATTTGCC
Organism: Clarias fuscus; assembly: GCA_030347435.1. Taxonomy (NCBI): domain Eukaryota; kingdom Metazoa; phylum Chordata; class Actinopteri; order Siluriformes; family Clariidae; genus Clarias; species Clarias fuscus. Next base: position 16,891,614 of record CM059222.1, read on the forward strand.
ATCAAAGTCACATAATTAGATTATTAAAATGATTAAAGTTTCACAAACTTGGTAAAATTACAATTGTCCTGAAAGAACATACAGTAGTTTTTGGAGAACATTCCTTAAAATTGCAGCATCATGAAAACCGAGTAGCTATCAAAGCAAGTTCAGGTTTTGTTAAATAAATAAATAAATAAATAAAACCTCCCTTGGTGCTCCATTAAATCCATCACAACTGACAGTTGTGAATACAGCACAACTGTGACTGTGCCTAGAAGAGTCCATCCACCAAAATGCAGATAGTTCAAGGGGGTGTATACTTATGCAAGTCTTTCTATATTGTTCAACAATGATACAGGACATTCAGTAATTGATAGTGAAAAACACTCATATCAGTAAATATGTAACTGTAAGCACTGCACTGAACTGCAGATCTTATATGGTAAGCTTAATCTGTGTATCCCATAAGCGTCTGTGATTCTCTTATAATAAAAATCCCCCAAACACTACATTTAGAATTTACTTAAGCACACCTGCTGAGTCATTACGGACACGGCACACATCAGCGTTAACTCCTAATTAACGAAAGGCTTAAGTGCTCAGACAGGGCGTGTCTCAGTCATCAACTGAATTCAGGTGTTTCTTGTGAGTTACACATAAGTGAATATATGTTACTGTGTGTGTGTATGTGTGTTCTTGTTTTACTCTAAATTTTGTTATGCAATGTGTTGCTTTTGTTATTAGATACTATATTTCTGCTTTTGGAATTTTTTAACCAAATAATATAAGTGCTAATAATATGCTGTATAGCCACAGCCATATATTTTAACTGGTTTATATTTATGCATTAATATATGGAATAATAATTTGGCAGATTTTTCTTCTCAAATCACTGACTGGTCTGACAATGCTTGGCTGGGTGCAGATATTCTGTGTTCTGACTGGGTCATGCCCTGCTCTGCCCAATCTAGGCGCTCTTATGTCCTACAGTAGCTATGCCTTACAATGCACCATGGTGTTGTGGATGTCGTGCTAGTGTCACAACCAAGCTTTAAGTAAGTAATGCGATGCAATTGCCTGGCTTTGGGAACATTGTGCTGATGCCACCTGCAAGTTTTGGGAGCAATGTGCAAGGTCCGCCTTTTGGCTTTAAGGACTTTGTGCTCTTGAAAAAGCTTTTGTCTAAAGCTCATAAAACATCCTTTCTCGTCCCAAGGCCACTTTTGTTCCAAACTAATTTTCACCAAAGGCCCATAAGGCAGTCTGTCCTCAACACTAGCCCATGTTGCTGTCTATGTTTCATGTCCAATTCTTCAGCATCATGCCATTATGCAAGTTACAGGGAACCAAGCACTAACCCAGGGCCCATGCCAAGTTCCAGCATGCCAAGTTTCTCCTTAGTGCCATGACAATTTCCAGCCCATTACACATGTCTAGTCCTGGTCCGGTGTCTATGCCAGGGTTCTTGAACTCCAGAAACTGTCCAACATGGTTTGGTGATTCTTCATCTCAAACAAAGCTAATTTATATAACCTGTTAATCATCATGTTTATTGTGTGAGTTTAGGTGTTGGTCAATTACAAACTCTGGCACTCCAGGACTGGAGTCGAAAAACCCTGGTCTATGCCAAGTTCCATCACAACCCTCACACCAAGCTCCCATTTATGTCCCAGGCTCGGCTCCAGTTCAGTGTTCACACCATGCTTTAGATAAAAAGCCTCAGGTTAATCTCTGCCACACAACATCACAGCCTCAGCATTTAGATGGCCATTTTTAAATGGTGTGGTCGTCCTGGGCCACCTCTAAAGGTTCTGTTATGGTTTCCCTGTGGTGTTCCTGGATTTGTGATTTTGCGCATTCCTACTGATGATGATGATGTATTCTTGGTTGTTTTGTTTTGCTTTCAGTTTTTTATTGAGTTCAGGTGTCTCCATTTGGCTTATCCTTGGTGTTAGTAATTGTTTGCCATTTCTTTTCAATTTATTCTCCATTTAGGATTTCTGGATTCTATTATATCTTTCTGGGATCACAAATGTATAAATGGTTGGTTATTCCCGATCAAATCTTTATACAGTGTATACGTGTACACACGGTCATCAACTACTAAACATGGTAGAGTTTCACTACAAAAGCACAATTAAAGAAATATTTATATTGTTTTAATTAAATAAAAAACAACAATTTATTGATCATCTGCATGGCCATACTTACATGGCCAGAAAAACAGCTACAGATGTGTGAAGAGCAGTTTTCTAGTTTTGCCGTCGCACCTCACGGCGACGGTATGCAGTTGCTGGCTTTGACCACTGAGTGGCGCTATATAACTATAGACCGACGCATCAGACCTTATTTCATTCTCTCAAGGATTAATGAGCCGCAGCTCCTTTAGAGCTGCACGTAGTAGCGGATAAAAACAAGTGTAACATTGTACTTAAACGAATTCATTATAACACTACTAAAATTACAGTACAAATGTAGAATTAAATTTTATTAGTATCGAATTTAAGCAAAGTAAATGTTAACACAGTGAACCTTTAGATTTTATCATGTGTAATTAGAAAGCCTACGCGTGTACACTGTAAACCCAAATGCTCAAAGTAATTAAACACATTGAGTACTGTTTACCTAAATAATTGTTTGAGTACGTAAGTAACAATAACTTAAGTACAACGTCCACCAGTGTAATCTCTATAGAGCTCTTGTGGTGCAGTGGTTACATCTCTTGCCTTCCATGTGGAAGATCCCTGGTTCCATTCCCGTGCAGAATGGGCTGCAATATATATATTTTTTTATTTGTTCAACAAACTCAAAAATTTATGTTTCAATTTTAAATAAACAGAACTATCATTAATTAACAAAAAAATTTAACTGATTACCTCAAATATTTGGCGTTTTGCCAACTTAATCGGGTTTACAGTGTAGGGTTTTGGGTCATCTTAAATGTTGTGTTCTTTAAATTTGTAGTAGATAATACAGAAATAAATTAAACTAAATTACTATAAAATTAAAACATTGTCAGGATGTGCTACTGTGTAAGCAGATGTCGTTGTCATTCAGCCCCGCTTGTGTTTTTGCGGTAGTATGGGAATGAAATGCAGTACGATGTTATGATCATAATTTTCTTTAATAAATAATGACCCTCGTTGCGCTGTACCACCGCTGGCAAAACCTTATAAAATATAATCACAGTACTAAAATTATAGTAATACATATAGCCGTTTCTTATTTGCATAAAATTTAAGCAAAGTAAATATATACTTTTCACGGCGTGCGCCTGTGATGGGCGTGCGCCCAAATCAATATCGCTCCTCATTCATTCCGAAGCTCACTAGGTGCACACTGCAGGTATGCGAAGAAGCGGGGCCGCCTAACTAGGCACAACTGGTGAGCTATCGGCGCTAATGATCCCGAGCTTCTCTCCGCGCTATCAAACACAGCGGGGAGTGTTTCTCGGGGTCTGTTGGGGGGGAAACTGGACTTTGACTTAATTATTTTTAAAAAACCGAGATGACGGAAAATGTCACTTTGCGCCACCTGGCGGTCATTTCACGAATTGCCTTGAAATGCAACTGATTTTATTTTGGCCGCTCTCGTTTTGTCGCGGCGGTAATGGACATTCTCCTCTTCACACATCTGTATGTGCTGATTTATTCATTATTCACATCAAAACTGATGTGTTGTTTGTCAATTCTGACATATTTTGATGTTTGTGCTTTTTAACTTGCTTGTGTTTCTCCAGGAAACCATGCACAAAATATTCCCTTTATCTTTTATAACTTTTTGCCCTTTTTGAAAGAACATTATAAAAACTGACAAAATGAAGATATATCTCATTTTGCAGTCAAATTGTTCACATGTTATAATAAACAATAACTGTTTGATTCAGTGACATCATAATTTATAGCCATGTCTATTCAAGGTACCTAGAATAAATGCACCTCAGACACACTTTTTTATATATTTATATATATATATATATATATATATATATATATATATATATATATATATATATATATATATATATATGTGTGTGTGTGTGTGTGTGTGTGTGTGTGTGTGTGTGTGTATAGATAGATATAGATAGATCTATAGATAGATAGATATAGATGAGGTGTTATCAACTGAACACAGTGTTCCAATTTTCAGTGGAAAACTAAACAGTGGAATGCTGTGTCACAATTACATTTTGGGCCGTTAATTAATTTCTGGACTTAAAAATGTTAATGTAATATATAGCAATAGAAGAGTTAACATCAAACAGAAATGTATTACAAAACAGATAACTTTCACTGCATATCTAGTCGTCAGCTTTGAATGTGTCCCTGCTGTGCTGTCTAATTTAAGAGCCTAAAGCAGGCACCAAACTGTTCTTCTTTGTATGCCTACACACCATTTTCTGCCTGGGCTCTGACTGGGTGATAATACTCTCCCATGGTGCATCAGGCAGTTCTCAGCTTTCAAAAGCTGCATCCTGAAGGTTTCCACATTCCCTTCCTCGCAACAGTCCTGAATGGCCAGCATTGAAATCTAGTATTGATAGTCCTGACTTGTTGAGGACAAACGTGTTGAGTGCAACTGATTTTAACTTTCTCTCTAATGCTATTATTCCACTGTATCTGTACCGGATCTCCAGTCTTCAGCTGTGAGAACCTGGCTCCTTTAAAATGTTGGATTCTGGCAATGAAGCAGAAAACTCTTCCAAGGGCAAAACAGAGTTTGCTAACTGACTTCACACTAGAGTGACATATGAAAAACTGCTTACTTGTGGTAAGGTATAATAAGGTCAATATACTGAGAAGGTGTAATGAGAAATTCTCATTCCTATTGTCCAGCAGAGGACTAAAATCATATTCATATTGCAGGACTGATATGAGATTGTGATTAAGTATGTTCCTGATTTATATTCTGTATTTACCTGATATTTACCTAATCAGTTCTAGCATGTCCAAGTTTAAACACAACGGTAAAGAAAACCAAAGTCACTGAAAACTGGAATTTGAAATGTTGCTTGGTGATTATTACCTTTACATTAAGTGAAAAAAGCAATAAATTTGTAGCTGCTAGAAAAACCACTGACCTGCTTGAGTGGATTTCCTTCGGGCCTTCTTGATGTCCTCTTCAGTCTTGTTGCTCAGTTTGATCTCCAGTTGCTGCGTCTTTACCTCCAGGTCCTTTTGCCGATCTGCCAAAGCTTTGCGGGCCTACAGCCACAGAATTTACAAACAAACACAGGGCAGACCTCAATATATCGCCTCCAATTACCAAAATGTGTTTTGTTCCTCCTGTTTTATTCATAACATTTTAAATTTCATATTTCTGATTGAAATGACTTTCCTATTTAGTTCTGTACTTGAAATTAGTAAAGCATATATGAATGCTGGCCCATTTCCCACCACCCTGGAGAACTGATTAATTCCCCCTAATGAGTAATAATACTCTGTCAGTATTATCCACCCACATCTGTTACTTTGGCTGATTATCTCAAATAATCCGATTTTTTGTGTTTTATTTTTATACAAGGCCATACAAAAATTAAGTATTTGTCTTATACAAAGTTCGTGCACGTCAAAACAAAAACATACAGTAGAAGACCACATCTGACTCAATTCTTTGTACACGCTCAGCAAAACAGGGGAGTTAAAGATTAAGATTCCGTTCCTCAACTATCCAGTCTCATTAACTGAAGCTCATGACCTGTCACATGATTACATGTCTGGATAATAACACACGTAAGCAGGGATCACTGCTTTGTTACAGTGAATTTAGCTGCGTATCCAGATACCTGTCATGCACACCCGTAACACGACCGGCACTAGGACCTGGAAGTAATAAGGTCGGGTTTCAGGAAGCATAAAAGGAAACAAGATGGTGCCTCACATTGCTCAGTCATTGCGTTTGCCCATGCTATCGCCGACGCTTTGCTCGTCTAAATGTGAGTACTCACTTTCTTGGGTTTTGCTTTCGATTGGGTGTGTGTATTTAGAACGTGGGTTTATTTGTGTAAACTCTTGCTCTCGCTTTGGGAGAGTTCTAATGATAACCAGCGTGGTTATCCTGCCTGCTCGCGCTACTTCCGCGTTTGGGTTTACCATCCACGCTACAGGGCTAACTGCTAGTCTTCTGGTTCATCTTCGGTTAGTTCGTGACAGAATGACTGAGCCATCAGCAGTGAACCCAGCGGAGTTTGCTCGCCTCTGCGATGTGGTTGACCAGCACGCCAAGTTGATCGATCAGCTCCGTGGTGAAGTCGTGTCTCTCCGCAAGGAGCTCCAAGACGTCGCGGTCTTGCGCCGCGACGTGGCGGAGTTGCGACAGGAGAATGCGACCCTCCGCGGGGCGGCCGCTCAGCCGGCTGTTGCCACGCCCATCCTCTTCATTATCGTAGCGGCTGCTGCACCGCCAACTCCCTCCCCATCTTCTGATGTTTTTCTGGCTTTACCGGATAAATGGGATGGCACAGATGGGAAGTGCAGTGTTTTTCTAACCGCATTGGATCTCGTGTTTGAGTTCAATTCCACCAGGTACTCCACAGACCGACTGCGCATTGCTCTTCTCGTCTCGTTGCTATCCTGGCAGGCAGCTGAGTGGGCCACGGCAGTTCTTCGCTTAGATTCAGACGTTGCCTACTCATACACGGAATTCACCCGCCAACTCAAACTCACCTTCGAACATCCTGCTGCTGAGGTGGAGACCTTACCTACGGCAGGGAGGGTCGTCCGTGAGCCGTTACACCGCGGAGTTTCGTACCCTTGCTGTGCAGACCGACTGGGGAGACTCCGCCCTCCGGACGACCTACTACGAAGGACTGGCTTCGCGTATAAAGGACGAGCTCGCCGGACGAGAGCTCCCAGCGACCTTGGAGGGCTTAATCCAACTCGCCCTCCGGATCGACCAACGTCTGCTCGCCCGCCCGAAGCCAGCTCCTCGTACCCTGCCGCCCATCACGATGCCATTACATCAGTCTGCTCCTCGATCCACCACTTTCTTCCCCCAAGCTCCAGTCTCCGAAGCCCGATCCTCATTCACTGCTCCACCTACCGGACCCGTCGGTTCTCCACCTCCCGCCGTGGTTAACACAGGAGCCGGGGAACCCATGCAATTAGGGCACGCCTCCTTAACCGCTGCAGAACGGGAACGCCGATTCAGAGAGGGGCTCTGTGCGTATTGTGGATCTGCTACACACCACAGAGCCATCTGTCCTCTGCGACCGGGAAACGCGCAGACCCGGTGAGAAATGAGAGTGGCTCACCGGGTTCCATCTCCCTCTCCACCACCTTGACCAATGATTCCCGTCACAAAGTTAAAAGTACACCTCCAGTTTGACCACAAACGAGTTGGAAGTACCGCGTTCATCGATTCCGGTGCCGCGGACAACTTCATTGACTCTTCTTATGTCAAAAGACTGGGGGTAAAGACAGAGGGGTTATCCTAGCCTGTAACCATTACATCAGTTGATGGTCGGCCCCTCTCTTCCAGTCCCATCACCGTCCGAACCCAGCCTATCACCCTCGTCATTAACCAGCATCAGGAAAAGATTCAGCTTTACATCACCTCCATTCCGTCACCACCTATCATCCTGGGACACCCATGGCTACTGCGTCATGACCCACTCATCTCCTGGACCCAAAATCGGATCCTACAATGGGGACCGACCTGCAACGAACTATGCCTACGGGCCGAGGCTGGGACGTGCTCTAGGGAGACCGAGGTCCCCGATACAGATAACATCCCACGAGACTACCGGGACCTGGCTGAAGTCTTCTGCAAGAAACGTGCCACCCATCTACCTCCACATCGCCCCTACGACCTGGCGATCGACCTTCAGCCAGGCTCCATCCCACCCCGCGGCCACCTCTATTCCCTATCCAAGAACGAGATGCAGGCAATGGAGGAGTATGTCTCCAGCGGACTTCGCCATGGTACCATCCGGCCCTCCTCCTCACCTGCCGCCGCGGGGTTCTTTTTTGTGAAGAAACACGATGGTAGTCTTCGTCCCTGTGTCGATTACCGGGGACTCAACAACATCACCATCAAGAACCGACACCCGTTGCCTCTTACAAACTCTGCCCTGGATGCCCTCTCTGGCGCCACCATTTTCACTAAGTTGGACCTCCGGAGCGCCTACAACTTGGTGCGCATCAGAGAGGGCGATGAGTGGAAGACGGCCTTCATCACCCCTACCAGATACTATGAAAGCCTGGTCATCTCCTTTGGTGTCTGCAATGCACCCGCGGTATTCCAACAATTTATCAACGACGTTCTCAGAGACATGTTAGGCCGCTGGGTGTTCATCTACCTGGACGATATCCTCATTTACTCCCGAACCATCAACGAACACGTCCAGCACGTCAGGGCGGTCCTAAAGAGACTCCTCGCCCACCAACTGTACTGTAAGTTGGAAAAGTGCGCTTTTCATGAGCGCTCCACCACGTTCCTGGGTTTTGTCATCTCGTCCCAGGGTGTGGCCATGGACCCACAGAAACTGGAAGTTGTGAGTCATTGGCCCCTACCCAAGACTCTCAAACAACTCCAGCGATTTCTCGGGTTTGCTAACTTCTACCGTCGTTTTATCCGGGACTACAGTACAGTTGCAGCCCCATTAACCGCTCTGACTCGCCCCTCATCTCACCCCTTCCATCTCACCTCCACCGCCATCTCCGCCTTCCACGAACTCTGTCGCCGCTTCACCACTGCCCCCATCCTTCTTCACCCGGATGCTGACAAACCATTCGTTGTGGAGGTGGACGCTTCGGATGTGGGCGCCGGAGCCGTTCTCTCCCAGTGAGGTCCAGACCAAAAACTGCACCCTTGCAGTTTTTTCTCCAAGAAATTTGACCCCACTCAGCAGCGATACGGAGTAGGGGACCGCGAGCTGCTGGCCATAAAGTGGGCCTTGGAGGAATGGCGACACTGGCTCCAGGGCGCCAGAGAGCCATTCATCATCTGGACCGACCATCAGAACCTCATAACTATCCGCACATTGAGACAACTCAACCCCAGACAGGCGCGGTGGGCATTGTTTTTCGAAAATTATAACTTCCACCTGTCATACCGTCCGGGGTCCAAGAACATCAAGGCCGATGCTCTATCACGACAGCACGAAGAAGGCGTCCCCCGGGCGGACCCCGCGCCTGTCCTACCACCCACCAAGATCCTTGCACCAATTAACTGGGATTTGGAAACGAGGGTTCGCCAGGCACAGACTGCGGAGACCAAACCAGCAGGTGTGCCGCCTGGTCGTCTCTATGTCCCCGACTCCATCAAAACCGACGTCCTCCAATGGGGACACTCCTCCCCAATTTCTGGACACCCCGGAAGGCGACGCACGCTACACTTCATTCAACGAGCCTTCTGGTGGCTAACTATGAGGAGGGACGTGGACGAGTTCCCAGTGTGTGCCAGGTCCAAGGAAAGCAACCAGCCACCACCAGGGGAACTTCAGCCACTCCCAGTTCCCCGCCGGCCCTGGACACACATTGCCGTTGATTTCATCACGGGCCTGCCGGTTTCCGAAGGAAACGACACCATCCTCACCATCATCGACCGGTTCTCCAGAGCTGTACACCTGGTGGCCCTCCCCGGTCTCCCGTCAGCCAAAAGGACAGCTGAGCTGATATTAGAGCACGTAGTCTGCCTGCATGGGTTCCCAAAGGACATCGTCTCAGACAGGGGGCCCCAGTTCACCTCCCGGTTCTGGAAGGCCTTCTGCCGTCTGATCGACTCCACCTGCAGTCTGTCCTCCGGCTACCACCCACAGACTAACGGTCAGACGGAGCGAACCAACCAACAACTGGAGCGCTACTTGAGATGCTTTATTGCTGATCGTCAGTGCTCCTGGGCCCGCTACCTCATATGGGCTGAGTTGTCTCACAACCTCCATACGTCCTCTGCCACCAACCTCAGCGGTTCGAGGTGTGCTACGGTTTCCAACCTCCGATGTTCGACCATCAAGAACCGGAGGTTGAAGTACCGTTGGCCCAACAGTTGTTTCGCCAGTGTCGACGGCTCTGGAGACAAGCAAACAACGCCATCCGACTTGCTAACACCCGCTACACCATTCAACATCGCCGTGGACATCCACCGGGACGAATGTACCAAGTAGGTGACAAGGTATGGTTATCAACAAGAAATCTACACCTGCAGACTGAGTCACGGAAACTATCACCCAGATTCATCGGACCATACCGCATCAACCTCCGGATTAACCCTGTCACCTACCGGCTCCAGCTGCCTGCGGCGCTCTGGATCCACCCGGTATTCCACACATCTCAACTTAACCCCTTCACTACGTCACCCAGCGTGGTTATCCTGCCTGCTCGCGCTACTTCCGCGTTTGGGTTTACCATCCACGCTACAGGGCTAACTGCTAGTCTTCTGGTTCATCTTTGGTTAGTTCGTGACAATACCATTTAAATACTGTAGGTATAATTCCCTGTGCACCATTAGATAGGTATCTTTTTTTAACTACTTAAAGGTACAGTAGATTCCTGTTTTATCCTGTGCATTAGTCGCAGTCATTTACTCAAAAGCCTTCGGAATGGCCTACACACTACAGCATTTTAATTTCTTCAGTAGTAAACAACTATTTTGGTAGGAAGAAAAACATAGATCTGTCTCAGCCCAGTGCCTCACCCAGCCACCTGCTGTGGATGAGGCAATCTGGCCACAGATACAGTATGGTGTGGTGGTGATGCGTACAGCACAATCTGTTAATGCCACGGTTGCTCACTTACATTTGCGCAACATTTTAAGGATATTTGAGCATGAAAGGATATACTCAAAAAACCTTTTAAATTGAGCCCTGTATCATAACCAGACTATGAGAACGTCATAGCAGATGTCAAAAAATGTCATGTCAGCTCATGTTCAGTTGGAGAGAATAGTTATGTAACTATTCCTTGTAATTACCATAGCTGACATTTTACAGCTTAGATGGTCATTTTTGTTCACAGTGTGTGCCATATAATATTACATAATATGATCAAATATAATATTCTTCCTCACGTGAAATAATCAGGGACTCCATACCCACAGATGTATGAGTGTGTGATGTTTGTGCATATAAACAAAGACTCAAGCACCTATTGTGCAACATGAGTTTAGTGGGCAGTTGTGGATATCAGTGTTTTATCCAGCTTGCTTGCTGTGCGTGTCTCTACAGGATTGGCTCTGTAGATATAATGAGCTGCTTCTTCCAGTTGCTAGGCTTGGCTGATTTGAAAGGGGGATTTGTTACTCTCACATTTGGTACTGGGATTTGTTACTAGAGACAGAGTTACTGTATCAAAAGGTTGCCAGTGACAGACACAGAAAAAGTCTGACAGCATTTTTTTTTATTGTAAGTGTGTCTGTTGTATCTCCTGTGTTTGATTTCAGAGTATGATATAGTAGTTGAGAACTATTTTTCTCTGGCTTCTGTTTGGTCAACATGGGTTTACAATTGGACTATGGTTCAGAAGGTCCCTGGTTCAAATCCCACAACCCCCAAGTTGTCACTGTTGGGCCCTTGAGCAAGGCCCTTAACCCTTAATTGCTCACATGTATAATGAGATAAAAATGTAAGTCGCTCTGGATAAGGGTGTCTGCCAAATGCCTAGATGTATAATATGCCTATAATGTATAATAATCTCCGCCAATTAGCGTAATCTGTAGGTCTTTGGACTGTGGGAGGAAACCCACGGGAATCGAACCCAGACCCTGGAGTTGCAAGGTGACGGCTTGTATGACAGCTATGCAAAATGCTATAGTTGTATAAAACATCCATCCATCCATCCATCCATCTAGAAACCTTTTAAAAAATTGTCATTGTTGCAAAGCGGATTTACACAATCAAAAGAATTATGGATGTTTGTATGAAATGTGAGTGTGTATGAATCAAAATGATAAGATTTGGATAAGATAACTAGGGATAATTGCAGCCACTTGGCTTTATTCCCATTTTAAGGAACGTGGTAGGACCTCCGGTCAACATTCACACACTATGAGCAATTTGTGACTGCCAGTTAGCCTAATCTACTTGTCTTTGGACAAGTTCTTGTAGGAAGACCCAGAGGAAACTCAACAACCATGGAGAGAACATGCAAACTCCATGCACACGGAATCGAACATGGACCCTGCAGGTGCAGTTGAAAAACCACTAAGCCACCATGCTGCCAGTTGTATAAAACAAACGTTTAAAAATTGGATGGAACAATACATGACCTGAATGCAACATATTTTCTGGGAGAGACAGTTAAAAGAAGGGACAATTAAAAAAACTAGAACAGGTGGCTACCCCGCTGTGTCAGCAATCATTATTTCATCTCTTGAAATAATTAGGCACTAGTGGCTTTTCTTTCAGGATTTGCTACAAAATATGAAATGTCGGAGATGATACAGTTCCATCTAATTATAAAATATGTGCTAAAAATATTAGGAAGTACAATTAGGTGTCATGTTGTCAAATACGATAGCCGTCATGACAGTTACTACAGTATATGGTAACATGACACTCATATCACTGGATGTAAACGGGACATGGGCTCATATCAGCCTTCAGTATGACATGGTGTTACATGATATGTTTATAACATGGTTAATTCATCCTGATAGGATTTAAGTAAGGATTAAAGATGAAATTATATAACTATAAGTAATAATACTCCTAAAAATGTGATGAGAGTTCTATAGAGATCATGCTTATGGACCATACCTTCTCCACGGCAGCATAACGACTGACCAGCTGTTTCCGCAGGTCAGCAATGTGGTGGTCATATTTCTTCATGTCCTTCTTGAAGTTGTCCCCTCTGAACGTCAACAGTGGCTTCTCCACCTCACACTGAAGCTTTAAGGCAAAAAGTTCATGTGAAGAGGAAAAAATCATTACACTCGTAACCAGCCCTTAACCACAGCCCACTCGCCCAACAATACTGTCATCCATAGCCCTGTGTAGGTGTAGGTCAGTGTAGGTGCTGTAACCACACAAGTACCTGAGTGTGTGTAATGTGTGTGCATTTTTAGTGGGAAGCTGGTTATCAGTGTGTGTATAGCTTTTTTTGCTGTGTGTCTCTACAGGATTGGTGCTGCAGATATAATGAGTTGCTGCTAGACTTATTTTGGGAGTTCCTGTCTTATTATTATAATAATTATTTAATTCTGAGAGAGCGCCATCTTTTTCATTGTGTCTCTGGAGTCCAGAACGTTCCATGAATTATACCTGTTTTTAATACTGTGAGTAAAAAAAAATCAGAACATGTCTTTACTCCTATTCTTAAAAGTAAAGCATATTTGATGGGTTTCAATGAAAAACTGCCAATGCAAAACAATCACCAGGTGTGTCTATAACAAAGAATGTTGTTTAATTATTGATTTTTTAAAAATAATGCTCTGTTCATCTATTAGAAGCTTTGACCTTACATGCTTTTTGGTAAGAGCAACATTTTATTAAAAATAAAAATAAAAACATAAAGGAAAAACTACTAAATGTGTTCAATGGATTTTTGGAGAATGTTGGTTAAGTATCAGGGTTAAAGCTGTTACTTCCATTGTGGGTTTCAAAGAAGTCATGGACTGCTGTGATAAACCGCCGTCCTCATCTGGAAAAGTGATGTTAAACTGGAAGAGGAGGTGGATGATGCATTGTGAACTAATTGTATTATTTTTAATTTATCTCAAGACTTTTTCATTAATAAGGTTCTGTAAGCAACAAATTACATGTTTACTTGTTTCAAATAGCTGCTAGAATAGAACACTACAAAGACACAATCAAAGTGTGGGATTGCTGTAGAAGAATATGAGAGTTGGATTTATAGTGCTTTGCAAAAAACTAACAAAAAAGCTGTTTTCCCAAAACTGACAGAACAGATTAATCTTGTTTTGCACTGAAGCCCGTCATTTACACACAAACCCTCCCAAATATTATATGTGTGTGATACGTATGGACAGATAGTTGTCTAATGTTAAGCTTATGCCCTTTTCACTATGAGAAAAACTAATTCAAATACTTTATTCATTCTTTTATTCAAAATTAGTCTTTCTTCACAGCGTCATATTTTCTTTAAATGTGTATTTTCAAGACAATACTATGTTTTGCTGGTTCCTACCTTTGAAGAGAATTTGAGATGCACCTCTGCTTCATCAGCCAAACTTCTTTTTAGCTGGGCCCAAGCCTCTCCGAGTGTCCTAAACCAAAACAGAATCGCCATTGCAGTGAAATAAAGCTAGAATACATATACACACATGAATCACTCAGTCACTCTACACACCCACACAGATGCCTGCCACTATCTGGTTTTACGTACCCCTCTTCTTGAGCAGCAAGCGGAATCTGGGAAAGCTTGGAGAGGTTCTTGGCATACTCTTCTTCAATCTTTATTCTAGCACAGACAGAATATGCAGGAGAAAAACAGTCAGGCATTGGCATCACGCTGTCCAGTAGGTAGTGCACAGCAAACAACTGAGGTACTGACCATAAATCTGGTATAATAATATCGCTGGATACACCGACTGAGTCGAGTTTCCTGTTAATAATGTAATTACACACACAATGCAGGCATGGGGTACAACACTTGATGAGAATAAGCCATAGGCATAGTTGTGTAATAAGCCAGCCTTGTTTTGAGGTAGGCAAAGAGACAGTGAGTCACTCTTCCCTAAAGCTGAAAGTAAGAAACCATGGGATTAAAGGAAATCTCATAAAATAAGCCACTCACAAAGAAGTATCTTCAGCAAAGGTGTCTTTTAATTTGTCTTGCACAGGGCCATAAAAGTGGTCATTACAATTTATGTGATGAGTCACTTTAATGAAAAACTGGTCAAGTGACAAATATGAGTAATACAAATGAAATCTATGCTGTATGATTTACCAAGACGCTCTAGGTACTACACTTTTCACATCAGGTTTTATAATGCCTAAAACAGCAGGGCCATAATTTACTAAAGACCTTTCTACATTCGGGTATTGTTTTCTGCTTCATTCATGTCATGTGTATATCATTACTACTACTACTACTACAAGACGCTTGGTCTTTCACTTACATTTCACTTGGTGCTCATGTATATGGAAATGCTTGTAGCTTAGCCTCTGTACCATGGTGTTTATTTGACTTTTTACCTTTCTGGCCTCATCACATCCTCGATAGAATACTAGATGCCAAAGGAAAATAACGTGCCACCAAAAATAAATATGGACCATTAAGGTCATGGAGTTCACAAGAGCAGCTTGCAGGGTAGGCTCTCACCTTTGGAGCTGGAGGGACCTATGTAAGTACCTGGTCACGAGAAGTGTGCATGAGGGTAGCTCTTCACATACCATTCCAACAAGAGAACAGCAGCAAATGCTTCAAAGCTGTCCAATATGAAGCGACTCCCCATAGTGCATGCCAATCATGCACTATGGTACAGACTGCAATGGTGGCAAGTTGTAAAGACACTGAACGATACTCCAGTGAAAAGGTAACAGCTGTGCTTTCCTCAAAGATTCGCTGTCAGTGATGGTGACCCTGGAGATATTCCCAGGCCAGTGCATTAGAGAGATCAAACAAATGGCCTCCTGGTTTGGAACCTGTCAAGCTTTCATGTCCTGACTTGGTTTTTAGATCAAGTCTTGGCCCAGGGCTCATTTTAAGTTTATAGCCCAGTGCTTGTCTTAAGTACTGAGCCCTAGCTGTTGGTAAATGCTGTGTCAAAACCTATGCTAAATCATGTTCCCATTCTGTATCTCCATCCTGCCCCATGATTAAGCCCAAGTCATGGCTTTAGCTCCACACTAGACCCTGACCCAATCACTATACCAAGTGCAAGCCCAGTCCCAACTCCACTGTGCAGGGCCTTGTTTATATGTCACAAACCCCATGCCAAGCCCCCAGCAAGACTCCAGTGATCCATTTCACAGCCGCAGCATGGGAGGAACTGACTGTAAAAGGTAGGGAGGGGGTCCTGGTCGACTGTTAGGGACATTGTGTTTCAGAGGAGGTTAAATCAGGATTTACCCAACAGTGCACTACTGTGGCTTCTTATAGGAAACTTTTATGTTGACATGGACTTCAGGTTCCAGCATTTTTTGTTTTGAGCTCAGTCTCACTATGTAACGTCCTTATTGTGTCCACATGTTTCTCATTAAGAGTTAGTTAATTGTCTGTTCAAGCTCCTCTTCCTTGCTCTTCCATGCGCAGTACAGTTTTCCGTTATATTCATGTTGTGTATGCTTCTGTCACCATTACGAGATGCTTGGTCTCTTGGTTAGTTTTAGTTTCTGATCATGACCTAGCTTAGCCTCTATACCTCATCACGTGCTTGACAACTTGTTTCAATAATTTTCTACATCACATGTAAAGATTTTTTATTCTTTAATTAATAGTAAATTGTTAGTGTTGAAGAATTATTGTAGTATAGCGGGAAATAAAACAGTTGGTAAGGTGATTTTGATTAAACAAACATTTACTTTGTTTGAATAGATTTCACCATTCATGTTGAGTATTTTCAGTGGGTGTTTTACTATTAAAATGTTTTATCATTAAGCACATTCAACCAAGAATGATTTCAGTTTGATGTCATCTGCTAGCTTTTATTTCTTTTGATGTCTTTCTACTGTGTACATGTGTAACTATGTCTGTATGTTGTGTATGCGCTATCAACCAGATATACATAATATTGTGTTTTTTGTTATTTTAGCATTTAAAATGACCTCTGTATGATCATATATTTACTTCCTTTTTAAGATCACTAATGTAAACTTGAAAATTTGGAGTTTGGTAAAGATTTTTTGTCTCTTGATGCTTTATTTGCATGACATTTAGAGTTTGATTGAATTTCTCTGGCATACCTGTATAAACAAGAGACATGTGCTGGAGTAATGCAGTGGAAGAGGTTGGCATACCTTTCCCTAATGAATTCAGCCATTTCCTTCTGCATCTGTTTGCCCTTCAGCTGTTTCTGTAGCAGCACCTCGAAGCCCGATACCGTAGTCGTCCCCTGAGGGTCTTTTTTATCGGCCTAAAGACCACAGACAAACAGGGTAATAAAATAGTTAAATCATAGTATGCCCACACAATACTCACAACACAGCTTCAGTAAGTAACAGAAAATTGTCTGTTTTTTTTTTTTCGTTATTATTATTGCTGAAGCTGCTTTTTTGTTTGTTCCATTGTCTAAAAATGTCTTGTTCATAAGGACCAGTCAAATGTCCTCACAAAGGACTAAACCATACCCCCCAACCTCCTACTTTGACAAACATACACCCACCTGTGTGCATGTTGATAAGTAGGTGAGTCAGTGAGTGAGGGGATGAGCTTGTATGATTCAGAGGGTGTGTGTGGGCATGACATCACATGTGGGGCTGTATGTGATTCAGGTGAGAAAGTGTTTCATCCTACATGAGTAATTGAGCAAGCATATATGTGTGTGTTTGGTCCTTGATGCACAAGCATGGAGGTTCACCTGTAATTCATTGTTTTTTGTAAAACACCAAACAATGCTAAACTTGGACTAGAATTAAGTGTGTGTGTGTGTGTGTGTGTGTGTGTGTGTGTGTGTGTGTGTGTGTGTGTGTGTGTGTGTGTGTGTGTGTGTCTATATTTTGCAGGTCTGACAGCCACTGACGTACCTCCTCACACATAGCAGAGGTGTCACATAATCTTCTCACTTATAATTTGAGGAGAGCAATGCTCATTGAACTGTGGAACGCCTTGTGGCTACACACACCACGAACTGAAATATTACTACAGCAATTAGAAAACGCAATCCTTATTTAAATTCTAATACTGCTTTAGGTAGAAAACACTTTCTAAACAGTTTTCCGTATTTTTTTTTGTCAACATTATTATGACAGGTAATTACATATGTATGGAGCCTCCTAAGGGACACGTGTCCAAAAAAAATAAAAATAGGTCAGAATCCATGCATTCAGGTTAGTAGCCTCTGCGGACAGATTCTAACCCAAATTTTGGTATAGTGTCCTACTAAACCAGGTCAACGGTTTGACAACCCGAGCACATGGATTGACAAACTGAACCAAGTGCTCAGTTTAGTTGTCTATATGCTTCGTTTTGTTGTGTCTATATTTTTAATTAGCGCTAAGACTACTACAGTACATAAAAATGCACAGAGTGGCATTCTAGTGACTTCTAAAAATGCCACTTTTGCTACCAAACGTTATACTGAAACACCAAATAAATAGATCTAAATTAATAAATCTAAAACATATATTTTTAACATTTCTACTTTACATTTGCATTTTTCTTTGTTGCATGTACAAAATCTGTTTATTCCGAAGATGACAAACAAAATACAGTATACAGCACTGTCAGGACTGTCCGTTCTGTCTCTGATGATGGCCACAGCACCTCATCGCCATCACAAGCAATGGTTTCTCTGGCCAAACATCAGGGGAAGTATTTTCTTCAGTGGTGTATCCAGCCTTGGCATGCCTTCACAGCAATGTCACCACAGGCCACTTCCATAATCTGGATTAGAGTTGCATCATAGACCTTCCAATGCTAGACACAATGCAGAATTGCAGCACACAATGTGACGTTTCCATCACGGAAACATATATATATATATATATATATATATATATATATATATATATATATATATATATATATATATATATATATATATATATATATATATATATATATATATATATATATATATATATATATATATGTGTGTGTGTGTGTGTGTGTGTGTGTGTGTATACATGTGTACGCATGCAGGTTTGCAGCAGAATCAAGCTCAAGAATGGATATCAGGCCACATACTGTAGTGTAGCATAGAAATAAAATAATAAAGCTGTGTATATACTGGCGACACGGTGGCTTATAAATACAGTGGCCACCATTGTCCTCCACGGTCCCTATACTATACAGGTTCCTGTTATACTATATAGGTTCCTGGATGATGGATGTATATACTGTAACATATATATATATATAATGTAACTTACTTGTACATATTCATAGCCTACGCTTTCAGAGAGTGGCACTTTGTATACCTGTTTCATGCTACTGTACATTGGTTTTGCATTAATACCTGTTGAAGCTCACCCTGTGCGTACAGACCAAAAAGCAGTCCTGACTCCTATTTGTGGTCAGGCTCTGATTTCTGTATGATCGGTTTGGTTGCATGTGTCTTCACATGTGCACACTGAGTTCAGGTGATTTGTATGTTGTTTGATTGGAAGTCTTTTGCCATTAGCACAATGCAGGATTCGCAGTTGGAAATTATGTATCTAATGTAGAGAAGTGAGTGTGTTTTGTGTCTGTGTGTTTTGCACAAAAACTGCAGAGCAATCCGTGCACTTGGTTTAGTAATTAGTGTGCTCGATTTGTGGAGCCTTGTGCCATTTTTACTAGCCCATGTGCTCAATTTGTCAATCTGTGCACGCACTTAATAGTCTGTGGGTTCAGTTTTTCAATTTGCTTGTCAATCAGTGTGCTTGTTTTAGTAATCTCTGTGCTTGGTTTAGTAGTCAGTGTGCTCGGTTGGTGTACACGGCGCACTCATTTTGTCAATTAATGTATTATATATTTTATGTATATTGTGTATATAATTTTTATTTATTTGTTTAGCTTTTTTTGCATTTTTTTTTTGCATATTTGCCACACTTTAATGATTCAGATCATCAAACTAATTTTAATATTGCATTTTAATACTACAGAGTAAATCCAAAATGTATGGTTTAAATGTTGATTTTAATTTATTAAACAAAACAAAGTTAAACAATTAAACACATGTCTGGCTCTATGTGGAAAAGGTAATTGCCCCCTAAACCGAATAAAATACCACCACTGGCAGCAATCAAGTCTTTGCAATAACTGGCAATAAGTCTTTAATTTTGGTAGACTGGCCACTCCTGGAAAAGTTTCCCACTATTTTACGCTTTTTCCCCCCGTTTGTGGATAATGGCCATCGCAATGGTTCACTGGAGTCCCGTAGCCTTAGAAATGGTTTTGTAGTCCTTTCCAGACTGATACACGTACTTTGGAATTTTTTTAGATGTTGTTGTTGTTGTTTTATCTTGTGATGTGCTTCACTTTGCCAGTAATGTAAGTAATTTCTTTATTCAACAGGTCTGGCAGTTATCACCTATGTGGCAACTGAAATTTAATTCAGTAGAACATTTTCACATGGGACCAGGTAGGTTTAGACATCTTTTTCCTTTAATAAACGAAATGATTATTTAAAAACTACATTTTGTGTTTCATTGGGTCTTCCAATTATTTAACAGTGACAATTTTTTAATGGGGGACTAGTGATGCAGCAGCTGTCTATCTCTAAAGACTAACAAAAATCCTGAAGTGCATAATTCAAGCATAATTCCTTTTCCTGTAATTGTGTAGTTTTTGGTATGCGTCATTCAGTTTTCTGTTTATACTGCCATGTGCCTTTTGTTTTGGCCACTGTTTATGTCCAGTCACTGGTTGAATACCCCTCTGTGCTCACTTGTGCTCAACATTGTTCTCTCTTAGCTAAAAGCTATGCATATCAGCAACAAAATTGTGTATAAAAATGCCTTCCATTGGAGTAAATGACAAATAACAATTTAAACAAGTCACAAGCACATTTGATCATCATAGTATTGTATTTTTCTTATTTTCTGAAAACTAAACAGGAAGGTTCTGCCAAAATAAAGACAGTTTTGCCCACAGAATTTTTTTCTGGTTTAATTCTTTCTGTATATTTCCAGTGGTTCAGAAGTTTATGTAAATTTAGTTAGTATTTGGTATAATTGTTTAACTTGGGTGAAATGTTTTGGGTAGGCTTTCACAAGCTTCTTATAATTAGCTTATTCCTCCTGACCGAATTGATGTCTGTGTTACATGTTTTTTTTTTCTTGCCACAAATTTATTGTTCTTAAGCTATTTTGCCACGATTTTGTAAGTGTGCTTAAATTATTGTCCATTTGAAAGAACGATTTGTAACCAATCTTTAACTTCCTTCAATATATGAAATAAAATTTTCCATCCTTAGCAGCCTTTCAGATTACATTTGGTCTTGTTTTACTGTGGATATAAATACTTTTGTTTACAAGGCCAATGCTGCTGTTCTCGGATTGATTTGTCCTTTTTGTAACAAACAGTCAAATTTTTTCTCTACCATTGGCTGAATTCTTTTGATTTTCCAATAATGTTAATCAAAGAGGCACTAAGTTTAAAAGTAAGCCAGATTGACTCCAATTAGCCTATCAAAAGCTTCTTAAGCCGTAACATGATTTTCTGCAATTTTTGGAATTTCTGTTTAAAAGCCCAGTCAACTGAGGGTATGTAAACTCCCAAAACCAGAAGGAATTGAAATAATCCATCCATAAAAAAATGTTGGAAAAATGTACTTGCATCATAGATGAAATAGATGTTCCAAAAGACAAGGCAAAGGATGTAGACAAGACTGTTAGCATAAAATCTGCTAAGTGGTTAAAAAATTTGCTTTAATGCCTTCAATCTAAAGGTATGTACAGGAAACGTCCGACTTCAACTGTATAATGAAAAGGAAAGGATAAGGTGAAGCTGTGTTGTACCTGAATGAATTAAGATTTAAGATTATCTTGCCACTTTTCCCCACTCTCTTTTTTTTACTTACCCAGAAATAGTCGCAGTAGCTCCATTCGTTGGGTTTGAGGAGTTGTTGCTCAGGCGTAGACTGTGCCAATGGGAACGTAACGAAGTTGATCTACAGAGTGATTAAAGTTGAAAAACAGAACCACATAAGGATAAAAAGAAGAATTCAGCATAGGAATTGTAATCTCAGGCTTCATAGTAGTATCAAATAAACATAAATGCATATTACTGTATATAGTGGATTATACTCTACAGATATAAAATACACAAATGATGGGAGCTACAAATTAACCTGCACATACTATATGGAAAGATGAGAGAAAAGGATTCACAACACTGTACACATTTTTCTCTTTTTTTTTTATTGATTTATTTTTTAACACCACAATAACCTAACACATAATAACCACAAAACCGCCCAAAAACTGTACAAAAACATTTTTAAAAAAAACTTAAATAAGTCTAGAACACTGAACATATTTATGCAAACAAAAACAAAAAAAATCTGAAGTTAGATTGTTTGTCCATGTCTACAACTGAGATTAAAATATGATATGATTGCAGGATACAGAAACGAAGTGCATTTGTATTACTGTTGCATGAGTATATTATAATAATAATGATGATAAAAATCAGTTCAAGCACAGAACTAAATATAAATAACATGTTTTAACCTCTATGAAGTAGTAGCCCCTTTACTGTCATTCTGGCCATACACAAGTAAACAGTAGAACCAAATAGCATTCTCAAAGGCCTTGTGCATTATGTTATAGAAATCTGACAGCAGTGTGATGCACGATAATCACCATACAAAATACACACGGTTCAAGTAGTGCCAGTGCAGCAGCATAAATACAACACAGTAGAACAGTTGTGAGACAATGCAGGCAGTGTTGAACAGACAGTAAACACCTAGATGTGCTAGCCACTTATTCCTACACGTCGCAATCTCCTCGTTCCCTTTACACGCTGTGATTCACATTGTCATGAATGTCTCAATGTGTAATAACTTGCACTTAAGCGTTTCTTAAGTATCCCATGACTCAATGGCTCACAAAACAAACACACTTTAATTTTATCCAGAGTGTAAACCCATATGCACTCCATTATGAAATCTACACCTGATGGCCAAACAACAAAGGTGTACACTCAAGATTTCATTTGCCTTTATCTTTGATTATGGTGCACAATGTGGCAGCTAATTCATGTGTAAAAATGATTCCTTATGCTCCCAGAACCACTTTTTCACAATTGAAATCCTGGACCATCGATGTGACATCAGGGAAGAAAACTCCATAGATGTGATATCCTGGTCATTCGTTCTGTTCAGGTCTTCAGTTGATTTAATTTTATTGCCACATAATGTTGCAAAGTCTAGACCTGACCAACTGAAGCAACCTACTGTAACATCAAAACACTGCCTCCAGAGGCTTGTGGTTTACTGATTAAGTTTAATTAATCTTTTGCTTACGAACCCAATTATCAATGTTTTCGATTCAGAATCAATTCCCACTTGAACTATTTATTTATTTATCTATTTATTATACAGTATGTATGAGAAATGATATAAAAAATCAACACACAAGTTACAAACCATTACTTTCAATGTTTTATAATGGCTTAATACATGTAAGAAATATAGCTGCCTGAAATAAATCCTACAATAAACACAAACTATACTATTACAGTGCAACAATGTTATGGTTATTACGTTGCGGTCTCTCATGACACTTTTTCTCTCTCATTCCTCACTGATTTTTGTCTGTTTTTTTTCCCATTCATAAAGCAAGAGATTTTGTATGGTTGTACAAATATGTTATCTTGTAGAAAAGCCACATTTGTCTCATCTCATCATCTCATTGTCTGTATGCTTTATCCTGTATACATGGTTGGAGAGGGCCTGGAAATCCCAGGAAACTTGGGGCACGAGGTGGGGTACACCCTGGATGGGGCACCAATCCATAATTTGCACGTCATTGGACTGTGGGAGGAAACTGGAGTACTCTGAAGAAACCCACCAAGAACGGGGAGAACATGCAAACTCCATGCACATCTATCCAAGGTGCGAATCAAACCTGGTCTTATTAGGTGCAAGGCAACAGAGCCAACCATTAAGCCTCCATGCCATCTTATGCCACATTTTGTGAAATCTGTTAATAAAATCTTACATATACACACATGCAGGTTGTTATAGGGGGACCAGTCAAAGGATATGGGGATATCTAATGGTTTTAATCCTGTAGGGATATTTGGCTGCTTTCTGTAAGAAAGAACAGTACTGTATTTTGGCTAATAATACAGCTTCTATTTACATCCCCCCAAATAAATAAATACATACATACATACAGTACAGACATACATAGCCTTAAAACCTTCCCTTACTGAGGTTACCGTGCATGAACGGTTATGTCAGCAGAAGACATAGTGGCTGCTTATAAAAGCTTGATGGGTGAATGTGTAAAGGTCAGCAATGACCTGGTCATCTGGGTTATTACCTAACATGTAGAAGGAGGGGAAGGAAAAAAGACAAAAAGGAGGCAAGTAGAAGAGGGATAAAAACTGCAATGTGATCAAGCTGAATGATTTTTCCTTTACACTATAGTTATAGCAAATCCTGCTTTAATATGGTATTAATCCAACAATTAGTCAGAAATCAAGTGTATCCACCAATAAAACACATTCAGTTTGAGTATACACTCTCGCGTCCACAGCGTCTCCAATTAGCCTGTTAGACCTACAATTATGTAATGTTCACCATCTGCACAGCATCCATGCAACTGCCAAACAGTACACTTCCTCTGCCCTACACACACACACACACACACACACACACACACACACACACACACACACACACACACACACACACACACACACACACACACACACACTCATCGAGCAA
Organism: Clarias fuscus; assembly: GCA_030347435.1. Classification (NCBI taxonomy): domain Eukaryota; kingdom Metazoa; phylum Chordata; class Actinopteri; order Siluriformes; family Clariidae; genus Clarias; species Clarias fuscus. Next base: position 16,916,040 of record CM059222.1, read on the forward strand.
TGCATGAAGATGGAACATAATTCCCAGAGATATTTTCCAAAGATTTGCCCATAATTAAGATAAGATGTTCCCATAGATTTTCAAACATTACTTGGGATACTAATGCCATAATCAGTATTTTAAATGATGGCAATGATTAGAATGAAAATTTTCCCCAAAGTAAAATATGCAAACATGGGTTGAATCATAATTTCGCTGTATGGCGAAAAAAAAAAACACTAGTGGTGCAGTTCATAACCTTCTCATAAATTTTAATGCCATAGCTGTGTTTCCGATTGTGTATCGTTGATTACTGTATTCTATGCATTATATTCACTTAAATACTCCAGGTACATTAAGTGCTTGAGGTTATATTCTGTGTACATACAGTACCCTGCAAACACGATACACTCAAGCCTACCATCACATACTCATACAACCTCATGTGCCTCAGGTGTGCTTCAGTCGTATGTCTTGATTTACAAACTTGTGCTCAGACCCTTTTCATTACCTCGCTGGGTGATCATACCAATTGTCACGTCCACTGGGTTTTCCATTACGCCACCTCAACATTTGTCATTGCTGTTGTTTAAATCAGCTTCCCATCATGCTCTAAATTAGCTCATTTATCGGCACTGCAGCGCTCGTACGCCACTCCACCCCCCCCCCCCTCGTTAGCCTCAGTTTTGCCTCTGCTCACTGCTCAGACTGGAAAGCACCAAACGTTTGGCAAAAACTGGAATACAGCACTTTTGGGAGAGCTGTACATCATTATAGTAACAATTCTTAGCAAAGCGAGAAAGTTATGATGATCTCAGGGAAATTCTTAAAGGAGCTGGCAAACATTCTATAGCTTTGATGTTGTAGGTGCGATTACTATGGAGAAGAATTCTGACATGTCTGAAATTCTCTGTAATGGGAATCTAAAGGTAAAAGTAGTTGAATTTAGTTATTTAAACTGGTAATGCACAATTAAATATTTGCTTTAGAATTGAAATTGATGCAATTATTTAATTGCAGAAGGCAGCTACTTACAACCATAGCATTAACATTGCCACCAAGTAAATTGAATAACATTGATTATCAATTAAATACCAGCAAACTGGCAACAGGATCAATGTCTGCAGGAAACCAAAAGCCACTTCTCCTGACTTATCCCAGAAAAAAGCTAATACAGCACAAACTGATGAAAAAAGTAAACGCTGCTAATGACAGTAAGGCATTAGTGGATCATAGGCCACCGTGCATATGCTTTAGCAGGGAAAGAGTACAAGGATGTTGAGAAGGCCTCCAAATTCCCCAGATCCCATTCCGAATGAGCACCATGGGATGCACCGGATAAACAAGCTGGGGCCTCAACAAGTGTTTGTTTATTTATTTATTTTTTGATCTTTTGTGACATTTGCTGTGAATACATTTTCAATACTAAATGGCAATTTAATTTGCATCCACATTATGTGTCAAAATGATCACATAGTAAATCTTTGGCCAAACTGTGCAGCCCTACTTTAAACCAATATTTCATGAGTCAATGATATATGCAAATTATATTCTGATTACTCCTTCATTAAATTAACCAATTTTCATACTAATGCTTGTTATTTGCTATGAACATAGACAGACGGTGTGTCTCAGTCGGGAAATAACTGTCGATTAATTTAATCGACTATGTTGAGAGCCAGTATCTCATCGCAAACTGGAAATCATGTTAATTTCACTATACAATATGTTCATTTCACTATGGCATGTGACTATCCAACAACTTGGTCCAAATCTGAGAAAAGCATACTCCTCTTGAGAATAGTGTTCTCACATAAGGTAATGACTTTTTTTCCTCCGTTCTATATACTGTAGGGAACACAGTGGCAAAGTGGTTAGCACTGTGGGCCCAGACCTCTAGAGTCGAGGGTACGGTTCCAGCTGTTGTGTCCGTGTGTATGGAGTTTGCATGTTTTCCTTGTGCTTGGGGGGATTTCACTGGTTTCCTCGCACAGTCCAAAGGCTAACATAGGCTAATTGACGTTTTCAAATCGCCTGTAATGTGTAAGTGAGAGATTTATCGTATTTCTGCGATGGAGTTCCACCCCTCATGGCCTGAGTGGGATATATAGGAATGTGTGAATGTGTGTATATATCATTTTATTATTTTCAGATGCTAATAAACAAACAGAAATGGTAGATTACAATGCACACAACAGTAGGGTCCGGGAGTAGGGTTAAGGGTCTTGCCCAAAGACCCAATTCTGACTTAAATCCTGGCCCTCCGATCAGTAACCCAGAGCCTCAGCTATCTGAAATGTCACTACTACACAGGTCAAACGATATAGCTGGCTGAAAAGTGTTACTATAAGTTGCTTCGCAGAATCGAGCTATAGCAGATCGCATACGTATTAAACTTTTTTTTTACGATCAGAATTAATGAGAAATTCCTTCATTTTGACTTTTGCACTACTAGGAGGATCAAGTTAATGGGTTATTTTCTCAGTGCAGGGCAACATGTTGTGTAAACTGCCCTTAATTACAGATGCAGTTGAATGATATAACAAAAGACTAATGCTTATAGCATACAATTAAGTAACAACTACTAATTATCCAGTAACAACAATGAAATAGCAAAGGTGCATAGGTACAGTACAAGAGTGAGGAAGGAACGTCTGAATGCAATGGCAAACGGTGTGGTTTTATAGAGTTAATAGTAGTTAATAGTTAATAGTTAATAGTTAATAGAGTAAAAGCATCAGCCAGAGATAACATATTCAGAACCATGTGAGAGACCCTTGCTGTTCATATTGATGTTGCTTTTAATAACACTGTTAGGAAACACTTTGTGAATCCTTGAAAAGTCATAATACAGCTAAAATAAAATGAATAAATACAGTATGTGTTTCAGAGCTTGATGAAAAACATACAGTGAGTGTAAAGTGTTTTTTCTTTTGTTTTCTATTTTATAAAAGGTTAATACAATGCTTATAAATGTATTATAAAGGTCCAGTTTTTATGGAAGCACATTATTTCTGTATAGTCTGGATCAGTCATCAGGATGTTAAATGTCTTTCTCGGTTTCTTTTTAGATACACTGCCTATGCTTGGTTGGCTGCCCAGCACCCAGTTTTGTGCTGGATAGCAAATGCCACTGACATAATGATGGCGTGTAGTAAACTCCAGGAATGTCAACCAGTAAATAAAACTCCAATTGGTGTGGGGTTCCTCTGGCACAACATACACATACTGTAATGGAAAACCTGCAGTGAACAGCTGAAAACATCCACACAAGCACACACTAGTGTACACACTCCAGCAAACATCGCTGATCTCGAACACTGCTCAGAATGTGGACTGCTCGGCCTCTGTTGCTAAGCGACAAATTGGTTTCACTGTGAAGGCACACACTTCTTCTTTTTTTTCCCTTTTGTGAAACAGTGTAGTGCTTTACTGTACCAGACTTAAGCATATGCATATCCACTTGCCTTAATAATGACATATACCTAATAAAAATAAAAATAAATAAAAAACACCTAAATAATACCTACTGTACGCTCTTCCTACAAGCTGTCATTTTAAAGCCTGTACTGTGCCCTCAAATTAAGCAACAAGTGCTTGGGAGAATTATGGTTCAGGCTATTTAAAATGCCTTCAAGTCTGGATTCGCAGATCAGCACACGTCACTGGCTGTGCTTCACTTAGGCACAGAAGGAAGAAAGACAACTCTGCCTCTCCGTGAATCTGAGCCGTCCCACCATATTGATCGAAAGCAGCTTTGATGGTGGTTGTCATGGAAAACCGCCTGTTACGCCTCTCTATGGGCCGCTCACAATATTCAACCATTGACATGAAATGCAGCGCATATATGCATGCCTGATCGTTAAGAGTATTTTTTTTTAAACCATTTCATGCACACTTCCATAATGAGCACATCAGGATTGATTTTCACTGAATGCATGAGAATGCATCAATATCTGCCAAGATCTGCATATTTAAATTAGAATGTCACACACTGTTTTTCTGTGCCAGATGTTTTTCTGTGTTTTTATTTATTTATTTATTTTTATCAAAAGTCTTTTTTTGTTGTTGTTTTTTTTGCAATCTATATTTCTCTTCTCTTTGTATGTATATATATGTGTGTGTGTGTGTGTGTGTGTGTGTGTGTGTGTGTGTGTGTGTGTGTGTGTGTGTGTGTGTGTGTGCGTGTGTTTCATTTCAACACCCATTAATCACTTCGGGTGCCTTTGTCACCATGGAAACTGGACTAGCCAAGTCTTTCCCCATTCCCTGGGCTGCAGCTATCTCTCCCAAGTAGGCGGGCTTTGTAGCCCTGATGGACAGCTCTGCTAACCTGTTAGTGTGACAGCAACAGTACTCCCCTGTTCCAAAACAATAATCGAGAAGTCCGGTCTTGCTTTCCAGCACATGCGGCATCCCTAATTCATTCCTTTCCTCTCTCTCACTCGTACACATTCTTTTTTTTACTATCTCAGGCAGATATTACCGGTTATATAACTATATGCAATATTACTCTTTGAATTGTAGCCTGTCGATTTGAGCGTTTCCACTAAATGCAATTAGAGACACATTATTAGGCACAATATGAAGACTGCACAAAAAAAAAAATCTGAGCATCAAGACTCCACTGTATTGTGATAGAGGACACCAGATCCTGTCATCTCTAGTACACTCACATGCAGCCTGTTAATTAGGTAATGGGATTGCAAACCAGAAACAAAACAAACCAGTTAAAGCAGTGATACTACTGTACAACAAGAGCACCTGGGCGATAAATAAATTCTCATATGCATATCATATATAATAAATATGAATATATGTGATTTGAGAATGTGAATTTTCCACTTTTAATTACGAATGGAGAAAGCATCACAAGACACCCAGGGATGTAGAGTAAATATAGATTATTTAAAGCCTGAGGAATCCGGAGCCGTGTCGCTAAACCTGCTGCTTGGATGCAAGCGTGTTGCTTAAAATATAATACAAATCACACCTGGACCACAAACAAGACATGTATCGACTGATCTGTTACTGTAGCACTCCTGATACCAACATGGCTGCTGTCAGAGTACTATATGTATATCCAATATATATATATATATATATATATATATATATATATATATATATATATGTATATATATATATATATATATATATAATGTCTCTTTCGATATCCCCCAGCAATGATGCAAGCAAGAAGTGTGTGCATCTATGAGAAATCAGTCTCACGTTGTCAGTTTCAGCAACGCCAGAGCTTTTTTAAACAAACTGCACACCCCAAAAGTCACATCAGATCAGAGTCTGGAATGCCAAGTACTCTCAGGAGACTGAAAAGGAAGAGCCAGAGGAAGACAAAAAAAAACAAGGAAGTTAAGACACCAACACCCAATGACCATTCTGATGTTCCTAAGCCAGTTTGTAAATCTTCAGTCCTAACACACTAACCTAAAGCATCACCCAGCGACACAAGTATCGGATCTGTAAGAAACTGTATAAAACGGCAATGATGTAATCCCTTTGGGAAACACACATACACTAAAATAGAGTGCCACTGAACTAGTGAGCAGATGTTTCCCATAAGTAGAACACTCTGGGAGTTTACAACCCTTCTGGACTGTTTCGAAAGTGTAATGACCTGACATTTCAGCCTTAATATCATTTTACTGATTTATAATAAGCAATCACGCTCTGCTTTTACTCCATAGCTATCCTTTATCCAGGACAGACTGGGAGCTGCAGCCTGACGGATGTCAATAAAATCAGCATCATGTCAATATTTGTTAAATCAGCCTCTGGGGTATTCCAGCTGTGACATTTGTACATTCGTGAATTTATGTGTGTGTGTGTGTGTGTGTGTGTGTGTGTGTGTGTGTGTGTGTGTGTGTGTGTGTGTGTGTGTGTGTGTGTGTGTGTGTGTGTGTGTGTGGTTTCTCCAGACTCACTGTGGTTTTGGTCTCCTTGATTTCCCTCTCCTTGTTCTGTCTCCTGGCTGGTGAGAGGGACCCGGGGCTCTGTGGGGAGAGACAGGAGGCATCGTCAAAACTGCCCTCTGTGTCAAAGCTTTCCTCTGTCTCCATCTCTCAAATGGACCCTTCACTCCTTCTCTCTCACTCGTTCTGTTCCACTGTATCTCCTGTGTGCCTTCTGCCTGCTTGCCTGCGTTGCCGTGGTGAGCAGCTCAGAGTGGGCTGTGTTAATGTGTGTGTGTGTGTGTGTGTGTGTGTCTGTGTGTGTGTGTGTGAAATGTGATGTGTGTAGGGAGAGGGGCGTGCCAGTGCTGTTGGAGAGTAGGGGGGTTTGTGTGATCGTGCAACTGCAATAAGGAGAGCAGGAGAGAGAGAAAAAGAGAGAGAGAGTGAGACAGAGAGACAGATAGGTATAGTGAGTAAGACAACAAGCCTGAATGAGTAAGTGAGTGGGTGAGTGGATGTGCGACACACCTCCAGTCCCTCAGTTAAAGGCTGAGTGCATGCACACGGGAAAATTGAAAGGAGAGTAAGGGAGAGAGATAAACTTAAAGACAGGCAAGGCAGCAAAAGTACAAGACGGAAATATGATGAAGGGAGCAGAGAGCATAAACGGGAGCGCATGGAGGCAAAACAGCTTTTATTTACTCAAACAGCACCACACCTCCATCCTCCTTTCAGCGTGCCTATGTGTGCTTGAGTAACCGAAGAGGAGAAGGAAGAAAGGGGGGGGGGGGGGGGGGGGGTGGAGCGTGAGGACAGAGATGTAATATGTACAGAGAAGCTAATGATTTGAGGTGAGCTGAATCCAATATGTACAATTGGGACAAAGGAATGTAAAAATGACAAGCCGTCCCTGTGGAAAAAAAATTAGATTTTTATTTCTGCCTAAGGGTCACACGATAGCTGTATTTACAGAGCAGCCGGTAGTGAGAAGAGCGCGCATCTGTCTGTGTTGGTGCGTTTTGTAGAGGTGCGAAAACTCCACTGTGTGCAGGTGCTATATTTACACCTAAATTCATCAGCATCCATCATCAGCGCTGTGTTCGGATCTTTCTCAGTGTTTTCCATTGCGGTTTCCCTCATGTCTGAGATGCTCAGAACAACCATGTTCGATTTGGGATAACACTGATGCAATATACGAACAAATATACAAATGTGACTGATCAAAGACGCACACCCACACACTCAGCTAAAGGGCTAAAGCCCCACACATTGAACCATAAAAAAGGACTAACCACCAAACCCCCAGCCTCTCACCTTTCTCAGGAACATGAAGGCAGTGGCCCCACACCGCCCGTCTCTTTCTGTGACCTGCCGTTTGACAATCCAATCCTGCTTTGTGCCAGCTCCACACTGCCTTTCGATTTCCTTTTCTCTCTTTCCAGTCTAACACAGTCCTATCCTTGCTATGATTCTCCTGTTCGATTTTTTTTCTTTTTTTTCCCCCTGATCCTGGCCTGGGATCAGGAGCTAACCACGTGCCAGTGTCCAGGAGCGGGACGCCCATATGGCCTGTGCTCCACTCTGCTTGCTGGCAAGCTCACGCCCTAGTCCCACTGCCAGGCAACCATGTGACCTACCCATAGCTTTGCTTGGTCTGATTTTCTCTGCTATACAAGTGTTATGGTTCACAGAACTTTGCAGGTGACATGATAGTAGTGGACAGTGATGAATCACAATTTAAGTGATCTGGCAATTGACTTGAGACTGGCAAAAGATGATTTTAGAAGAAACGGTAGAAACCTGCCAGGCAACTTATATTTGGCACAAATGTTTGAATTGTTACAGTGATGTAGACAAGATCCAACTTTGATTTCTTACACATAACATAATACCAAAGTCTTGCTCATATTGCTGGCATCTTGTATAAACATTTACCAATACCACTGGCAGTGCCTTGTTGGCTTAGCTTCATGGCACACTGCTAAACATGTGATATTGATGGCGTGTCATTGTGGCATCTAGTAATACTTAAGGCATGGATGGACAGTACTGTGCAAAAGTTGCGTTATCATTTCTGATTTTTAAACCTTAGAATTCTATACCGCTTAATCAGTCTATACCGCTTAATCCTGCATTCAGGCTGGCGGGGGGCCTGGAGCCTGTCCCAGGAGACTTAGGGCATGAAGCGGGGTACACCCTGGACAGGGTGCCAATCCATTGCAGGGCACACATTCACACACTACGGGCAATTTTTTGGGAGCACCAATTAGCCTAACCTGCATGTCTTTTGAACTCTGGGAGGAAACCCACCAAGCAGGAGGAGAACATGCAGACTTCACACACACAGAGATGGGAATAGAACCTGGACCCTGGAGGTGCAAGGCGACAGTGTTAACCACTACACTACCATGCCACCTCAACCTTGGAGTTCTTACACAAAATTAAATGTTAAAGAAAAAACTTGTATGCCAGTAAAGAAAGCAGCATATGATATAAGCAACCATTTTTCAGACTATAAATAAATAAATAAATAAATAAATAGAATAAGTGTAAGCTGTTGGTGCAAAAAGAAGCAGGTGCAGAGGACACTTTACGATGCGTCGAAGCTGAGACACGCGGAAGGTGGGATGAATGCGTCGCATGGAAGAGGGAAGTAGGAGTCGGAAAGCGCATGGTTTGATTATTTTGGTTACAGTGAAGAGGCAGATGAAGCGAGGTGAGAGTTTACGTGAGGGGGTTCTTAAAGGGATGTCCTTGGTAGCGAGCATGACCCTCTCCCCTATGCGGTACATGGGCGCCTTGGTACGGTGGCGGTCCATCTGTTGCCAGACAGACTAGAAGTGGCTCTGATGAGTTTACAAAAAGTCTTCCAGAAGCGTGAGGTGAATTGAGGGCCTCGATCCGAGACTATGTCCGTAGGAAGATCATGAAGACGAAAAACATCGAGGATCAGCTGTTCTGCTGTCTCCTTGGCAGAGGGGAGTCTGGGAAGTGGAACCAGGTGGACGGACTTGGAAAAACGGTCAACAATGGTCAGAATCGCAGTGGTTAAAGCGCTCGCCCTATCATCCGGAGATCGCTAGTTCGAATCCCGGGTGGTGCTGTAACCTCTCGCAGCCGGAGGTCTAGAGAGAGCTGATTGGCCGAGCTCTCTCAGAGGGGAGGGATGAGAGGTACTTAGTGCTCCCACATTAATCACGGCTCTACAGCCAATCAGGGGCGTCTGTGAGCTCGCGCAACGGAGGGAGCGGATAGCGCTGTCCTCCGAGTGTGTTACGCCGCCCCCAACGGTGCGCGAGCGAGCAGTTCGAAAAGATGCGGTCGGCTGGCATCACGTGGTTCGGAGGAAACACGTGATAGTCTTCGGCCCTCCCAGCTGAGTGGTAGTAGTAGCCTTAATGTGGGAGCCCCCTAGTGACGGGGAGGAATTGGACACGACTAAATTAGGGAGAAAATCGGGGAAAAATCCAAAAAAAAAAAAAAAAAAAAAAAAAAAAAAAAAATAAACAATGGTCAGAATATATGTGTTCCCACCTGACTCCTGCCTGTTACAAAGTCCAGCGAAATGTGAGACCAGGGGCGGTGCGGTATGGGTAAGGGTCTGAGGAGACTGCCCAACGTGGGCCACCAGAAGCACTGCTGAATGATAAAGCGGGTTCGGGCAGAGCCTGGGTGGCAAGCCAATCTGGATCCATGGCCCTTTCAAGGACCTGCGATCGTAGACAAAGAGACAATCTGGGGGGACGTTGCATGGACCGGGCTCCTGGGTCAATGCCTGATTAACCTTAGCTTCAATGTCCAGTTCCATGGCTGCTACTAAACAACGAGAGGGCAGGATCATGTCACATAGCATGGAGTCATGGGGAAAAGAGAGCTGGCGTGAGAGGCCGTCAGGCTTGGCGTTCTTGGAGCCTGGCCGGTAGGATAGGACAAAGGGGGGAAAAAGCGACCAACGAGCCTGTTGGGCATTGAGTCTTTTGGCACTATGTAAGTATTCGAGGTTCCTGTGATTGGTCCATACTAGAAACGTAGCTGTCCCCTCCAGCCAGTGTCTCCATTCTTCAACTCTTAGTAGTTGCTGATCGCCCACGTTGTAGTTCCTCTCGGCTGGGGAGTTTGTTATCCTGTGGCGACCTCTGGGACAAGATGCCTCCAACGCCGGTGTTGGGTGCATCTACCTCCACCACAAACTGGCGGGATGGATCGGGGATGATCAGTATCGGAGCTGAGGTGAATCTTCTCTTGAGGTCGGAGAAAGCTCTCTCCACCTCCTTGTTCCAACAGAAACGCTGTCTTGGAGGAAGTAAGCCCCATTAAAGGAGCGGCGACGGAGCTGTACCCTCAAATGAACCCGGTCCCGTCGCAAGACTGGGGTTGACCAGTTGGAAACCGCCTGAACCTTGGCCGGTTCCATCTCCAGCAGCGAGGGAGAGATGACAAAGCCTAGAAAGATAGTCGATTGTTGTGTGAAATTCATATTTCTCTGCCTTGACATACAAGTTGTTCTCTAAGAGTCTCTGTAACACCTGGCGAATGTGGCGCCAATGCTCCTCCAGGTTGCGGGAAAAAATCAAAATAACGTCCAGATAAATGAATACATAAAGGTTCAGGAAGTCTCGAAGTATATCGTTGATTAGGCTCTGGAAGACGGCAGGGTCGTTGGTGAGTCCGAACGGCACTACCAAGTATTCATAATGCCCAGTTGGGGTGTTGAAGGCAGTCTTCCACTCATCGCCATCCCTAATTCGGGCGAGATGAGTTACTCTGAGTTAATTTTTTATGAGCTACTTTTTACTTTTACTTGAGTAGATTTTTATAATGGTAACTTTACTTGTACTTCAGTAAAATTTCACTGAAGTAACAGTAATTTTACTTACATCTGTGTACTTAGTCTTAGCCTCAGGATCCGTGTTAATCGGCACCAAGTATCTAAAGCGTACTGTACATTTTTTGGCTAAAGATTTAAGGATATTGAATGGTTCTTCTCATTTTCATCAGTTTATGGGGAATCCTCTGAAATCTGTGACAGCGCCAGAGAAGATCTGGTTATGTAGTTGAAATATCAGGTTTATTTTTGATGTAACAACAGTCATTCAAAAACAACAATCTGTGGTTCTTTGGACCATTTAGCAGCAAAACATACTCTGTTGGGTTAAAGATGGATGTCTGGGTTGCAGGACTACAATATTGTTGACGTAACATCTTGTCATAGCAGAGTGAATGATCTGGCCGTGTGTGTAAAATGATGATGAATCGGTTTAAAAGTTTATATTTCCGAGGCTACCAGAAACGCAATGCTAAGCCCTTGGGACAAAGCCTTCTTTAACTATTCATTGCCCCATACCCGTATGTAGAATCCTGCTAAATAAACAATCCTCTAATGCATTGTGATCTCAAAGTACACTTTTCTCCAGACTTTTTAAGTGTGAAATGTCAAACTCAAAGCCATAAACCTTATTCTGTGAAGGACTTGGTAATTAGATGATAAGCTAAATCAGATGTAGACTGAACTCTGCAGTGCTGTAGTTTGCAGGAAGGGAAACTGACATTTCTGTCACTATTACACAGACATCCAGATCAATTCTCTTAAAGATCCCACCTCTGACCGGTTTGAGCAGGACAGTACCTGGCTTTTCACTCTGGCTTTTTGCACCATCCTGTCCACCTTCTCCAGTCGCATCACAGGAACGTCAGTAGACTGTGATCCACTTACTGAAAACATATAGATCACGGGTTTTCATCAGTTAGAACTGATGAAAACATCATTACAATAGTAATAATAAAAAAGCAAGCAAAATGCAAGATATTTCGGCTTATATATTTATATTATTATTATTGCAAATATTATTTATTGCAATTATTTACAATAACAGTTAGAGCAATAACATGCACCTTCAAGTCTGCATGATGAATGGCTCCACGAAAACAAATGACAACGACAACATCAGCCTGACAAGTGCTGTACAACATGATGATAAATGAGGGTGATAAAATAAATGTGGTGCAGTGACGGTTCAGGCCAGACCACATAATTGGCCACTCTACTGGGAGTCACAAGCTGTTTTTTTAATCCTCCCTAGGGTTGTCCGTTAACTCTAACCTCTTCAACATCACCACTGACACTGGCTATATCCCTTTTTTTCCCCTTTTCTCTGTATGTGTTTCTCAGCCTGTAATTCACTGCCTGGTGTCGTGACACACATAGGGCCAATACTACTGTATGTATCACCATATTAGTTATAATGTCATTTTAAAACACTTCCATGTCATTTTGTTTCTTGCAGGCTAAAATTCCATTAGCAAAAGTGACACTGTATAAGAAATATTCTTCTTAAATCTTATTATGGGACCATAAATTTAAAATTATTTTAGAAATGGAATTAATTATTCTCCTAAATAGAACAGCAAGTTTAATGGGCACTGGGACAAAACCAATAGAAAGACAGGAATATACTGTATGTGGGGCATTCAAGTCGAACTGGGACATGTGATGAAATTTCTCATGAATGAAGGCGTAAAATGAATTGACATTTATAGATTACTTCAAGCACGGAACGGTAATGAGACTCTTAGCTGCAGGAAAAACATTTGATCCTGGTGAAGGTACAGTAGCTCGGAGCTCTGTGCACTCGCTAATGTGAACATTCAACGAGTGGGGTGCTATCAGAAATAACAGCCTGGTTGCCTGTTTATGCACACGTTTTGTTGGCCCATCCATGCCCATGCAGAGTTTTTTGGTTTGTTTGTTTGTTTGGCATAAACGCAATAGTGTGTTGAGTCGACTGGGACTAGGCCAGTGTTCACAATGTTACATGACGTCTATAACAGTCATACTGTATACATGACAACTGACAATGTAGGGGTGTTGTATAGCACATGTGCATGATAATATTGACCATTTTAATGACGTATGCTAGCTAGTCACATAAGATTGATGAGCAGTAGTAAAAGATTAATTAAGGCTTTAGAAATATTTTACATATGTAGCATTGGGAACTAAGTAAAACTTTCTAAATGCAGCGTAAGTAACTTGACATCACCTGGCGTTTTTTGTGTATGGGTCGTCTTTGTGGTTAGAGTAGATGGCATTTTCCACGTTGTTTCTGAAAAATATACATGGTAAACATCATCATAAAACATAAAAAATATAATGCATAGTGCATTTTTGTGTATGGTTTTGTGTGTAATAACTTTATGGTTTGGATTACCAAATACATGGCAGGTCAGTGCAAATGAATGAAATTAGTAGACATTAGGGATGGGAATAAATAGGAACAAACCGATACAATATCATCACCATACATTAAACATTCAATTTGTATTGTGATTTCTTCTCAGACTTTGTTATAATTTGAAACAAACTTATAATAGCATATAATATTCGCATGGGATGCTGCACTGTGTGCTTATGTATAAATAGTTTAGAACTTATTTACTATACTGCATATCCCATACTGGGTGGCAGAGAGTCTGGAGCCTATTCCTGCAAATTCTTCGCAGGGCACACATGCACGCAGAACACACTCATTCACACACTACAGGCAATTTGGGAACACCAATTAGCCTAATATGCATGTCTTTGGACAAACACACACAAACCCGAGATGGGATCAAACCCTCTACCCAGGAGATGTTGGGCCCCAATGCATATATAAATTGTAAAATAAATTAATGTTCAAAATTTTATTTTAAAGACATAAATGAATTGCCATGCAAAGGACTAGATATACATAACAGATCTGTATCTGCCCCCCCCCCCCCCCCCCCCATCTTTATCAGGCATAATGTCATCTACCAAATACTAATTCCCTTCAGAAATACAGGGTGATCATATGCACTGATTATTACATCTGCGAAATGTATTCTAGACAATGTCTGCATATGAACAATGAAAAGATTTAAATTTGCAGCCTGGGCTATGACCAGAACATACACTGATTTGGTATAATTTTTCCATGCATCTCACAACCATCTCATGTTTATAAAAAAGTTTCCTTTCAGTTTGGCTGGTCCTCTAGAGCTCGCACAAATAGCACAAGGAAATACCTCATTTCTAAATCTTGATAATACCATAATGTAATTAAAGCAATTTTTTTTGTACATTGCACACAATATCGCACTTTTTGTGTGCTAAATGTACCCTTTTGCACACACAAATTAGCAGTCATTATTTAGGATCTTAGTAAATCTCATATTCTACTAAGTGCAGTGTTTCTTTTGCACAGTAGGACCTACAAATGAGAACAGCATTAAAGTTCTCTTTTTTATTTTATTTATTTAATTATTTATTTGCTCGGTTGCTCTGATAATGTTTATTGAGGAGTAAAAAAAAATAAACAGTTTTTTCTTGCATAAGCACTTGCAAAGCAGCTGTGTCCCAGGTGGTGAGTGAGAAGTTCATTTTCCCAAAAATAAAAAATAAAAAGGATGTGAAAACAATTAAATAGTAATCAAATTGTAGGCTATGCAAACTGTATATTGATCATTTGGCAGCCACTTTTTAAAATAATATTATATGAATACAATTCTGAAAGAATGACATCAATGTTAGTAGTCTAAGTAAATCTGTAATGAATTGAAGTCTGATGGTTTTGACACAGAAAGAAAAAGTGATTCTTCATTTTGACATCTGGCTGTATAAATGAACAAACAGTGCAGACTGCTCAGAGCTGGCAATAATGACTGATGAGCAATAATGTACGAAGAAAAGCTGAGGACACAAATGTTTACAAAGTAAACGCATCAGCACATGGTATTAATGCACAAAGTTCACAGGGGATGATTAGTGTCAAGCCAATGCCAGAAGTGCACCAAATACACAGAACATAAACTACAATCCAGAATAGCAATGACTCAAGGACGGTTTATCTCCTTGAACCAAGCAGGTTTTAAATAGCATTGTAAAGAAGCGGGCTGAGCCAAGATCAGAGGCCCTGCTCAGCTTATTCTCATCTCTCTCTCTCTCTCTCTCTCTCTCTCTCTCTCTCTCTCTCTCTCTCTTTCTGTCTTTATCCAAAACTCAAATACAAATACAGCCTGCCCCATGAGGGTGCTGCCAAGGCTCTGGTCTCTAACTACTGATAATGATCAGTATTACACAGTGCTGCCCTTAGTATGCACTTATATTAGTGTTCTGTTGAAAAATAAATGGCTATTGCAGCATTACGCAAGCTAGTCATCATGCTGCAATGCAGCAGCCAAATAGGAAAATAAAAAGGTTATAAACCCAGAGATTCTGTCCATGTTGCTGTTGCTATGTGTGTCAGTATAAATCAGATAAATTCAATCTATATCAGCGCAACGCTTTGGTTTTTAGGATAAACGGTTTGTGGAGATGATGAAAAATGTTAATGGCACATCACAGCCTGCGGCTCTTCACGCAGTTGGCACAGCATCTACGCTTACACAATATAATACAAGAAATGCCTGCACTCATTAAAATTCGTATTTTTTTTATCAGGTATGCACGCCCTCTGATAGTAGCTTTAGGAAATATTCATAAGAAAAGTAGAAGATGAGAGATTCGCAGTTTGGTGTAAGGCTGTGGTCACTGATGAGGAAAACAGTGAGAAAGAATATTCGTTTTAAAATGCCAGAATAGGCAATAGGACTTAATCTTTTCAGCAAGGCTTTGTAGCATGCTGCTGTGATATACTGTATTATGTCCACACCACCAGTCATAAGTTTGGACACACTTTGTAATTTCATGGTCTTTCTTTATTTTTATTTTAGTTATGATATTGGGATGTGTCTGCTATTTACAGTATGCTCAGTAAAGCCTTCAAAACGAGTCTAATCTAAGATGCTGTTAATTGGTGATTTTTGAGGATGGCAACTCTAAATGGATTTGTTTTCCTGGGATGGTCTTTGAGAGCCAGTTTCATCGTGGTCTTTAATGGGTTTTGCAAATGCATTTGATAATACTGTTCTTGCAAGAACTGTTCCAGAGCAGCTGATCTTTTTGTCTTAAAATAACAACTGACTGTTGTTGTACTTAATTACTCAAATCCCTATTTGTGGTTTCAAACACATCTCCAGTATTGTTCTATAATGAGGAAAAATAAATCCAAACTTTAGACTGATGCTGTGTCTACAGTCGTGGCCAAAAGTTTTGAGAATTACATAAATATTGGAAATTGGAAAAGTTGCTGCTTAAGTTTTTATAATAGCAATTTGCATATACTCCAGAATGTTATGAAGAGTGATCAGATGAATTGCATAGTCCTTCTTTGCCATGAAAATTAACTTAATCCCGAAAAAAAACTTTCCACTGCATTTCATTGCTGTCATTAAAGGACCTGTTGAGATCATTTCAGTAATCGTCTTGTTAACTCAGGTGAGAATGTTGACGAGCACAAGGCTGGAGATCATTATGTCAGGCTGGGTGATGCTTGAAATCATTGTTCTTTCATTGTTAACCATGGTGACCTGCAAGGAAACGCGTGTAGCCATCATGCATTGCATAAAAATGGCTTCACAGGCAAGGATATTGTGGCTATCAAGAACTTCAAGGAAAGAGGTTCGATTCTTGTTAAGAAGGCTTCAGGGCGTCCAAGAAAGTCCAGCAAGCGCCAGGATCGTCTCCTAAAGAGGATTCAGCTGTGGGATCGGAGTGCCACCAGTGCAGAGTTTGCTCAGGAATGGCAGCAGGCAGGTGTGAGAGCATCTGCACGCACAGTGAGGCGAAGACTTTTGGAAGATGGCCTGGTGTCATGAAGGGCAGCAAAGATGCCACTTCTCTCCAAAAAAACATCAGGGACAGATTGATCTTCTGCAAAAAGTATGGCGAATGGACTGCTGAGGACTGGGGCAAAGTCATATTCTCGGATGAAGCCTCTTTCCGATTGTTTGGGGCATCTGGAAAAAGGCTTGTCCGGAGAAGAAAAGATGAGCGCTACCATCAGTCCTGTGTCATGCCAACAGTAAATCATCCTGAGACCATTCATGTGTGGGGTTGCTTCTCATCCAAGGGAGTGGGCTCACTTACAATTTTGCCCAAAAACACAGACATGGATAAAGAATGGTACCAAAACACCCTCCAACAGCAACTTCTTCCAACAATCCAACAACAGTTTGGTGAAGAACAATGCATTTTCCAGCACGATGGAGCACCGTGCCATAAGGCAAAAGTGATAACTAAGTGGCTTGGGGACCAAAATGTAGAAATTTTGGGTCCATGGCCTGGAAACTCCGCAGATCTTAATCCCATTGAGAACTTGTGGTCAATCCTCAAGAGGCGGGTGGACAAACAAAAACCCACTAATTCTGACAAACTCCAAGAAGTGATTATGAAAGAGCGGGTTGCTATCAGTCAGGATTTGGCCCAGAAGTTGATTGAGAGAAGCCCAGTCGAATTGCAGAGGTCCTGAAAAAGAAGGGCCAACACTGCAAATACTGACTCTTTACATAAATGTCATGTAATTGTCGATAAAAGCCTTTGAAACATATGAAGTGCTTGTAATTATATTTGAGTACATCATAGAAACAACTGAAACAAAGATCTAAAAGCAGTTTAGCAGCAAACTTTGTGAAAACTAATATTTGTGTCATTCTCAAAACTTTTGGCCACGACTAAACTTAATTTTCATTAAGCAGCACACAAAAAAAGAGAACTTGCACTTTTTCTAAAATGATGCCAATTTTGTTGATTTGTTGACTTGACCAGAGATGTATTTGTTTAAGTACCGGAGTGCACCTAAGATGGTTTTTATCATGTTGAGAGTATTATGTGGCAGCAAGCCACATATTTGGCTTAATAAACTTCCATTCTGAGCAGAAGTTGCTATGCAGGCAGGGGTCCTGCTCAGCTATTAAGCTAGAATATGAAAATGCCTCGTATGCTTTCATTTCCTGTGGAAACTTTTACCTTTGTAGCTGTTCCAAAAAAAAGAGAGAATGTTTTGCTGCCTTTTCATTTTTATTAGTTAATATAAGGTAAAAAGGCAGCTATATTCACTTGGCTACCAATAATCTTTAAGGTGGAATATTCAATTAAACTTTATTTGTATAGTTCTTTTAACAATTGTAATTGTCGCAAAGCAGCTTTACACAATCAAAAAAATTATGGAAGTTTGTATGAAGTGTGATTTGTGTATGAATCAAAATGATAAGATTGTCCCTGATGAGCCAAGGGCGATGGGGATAGTGGCATGGAAAAACTCCCTGAGATGGCAATAGGAAGAAACCTTGAGAGGAACCAGATTCAACAGGGGACCCATCCTCATTTGGGTGATAACAGATAACAGAGATTGATCTGCAGTCATACTGTGTGAAAAATTGTATATATGAATATAAAATATAAATTGTAAATTATTGCAATAGGGTCAGCCAGAACGCAGATGCGCAGACAGTGAATGGGATGAATCACTTGGTGAGGAGGGTGGTGAAGTGAGGGTTAGAGTATGTGAGTCAGTGCATAGATTTCATTCCTTGGATCTTTGGCAATAGCAGTGGGCATTCTAGGTTGTTCAACAGGCTGGCCTGACTAAGGTTGAATATTAAGAAGCCAAAAAGCCAGTCGAGCTTCAGCGAGGGACCCTTTCAGTGGTTGAGCTTTGGTAGAGGCCCCTTCTCTGTGGTTTGCCTCATTTTGGGGGATCCCCGAAACTCTTGGAGTCTGCAGAGCGAGCAGATCCATGAGTCACACACCTAGAAAGTACTACTCACCAGACTGACATTCGGTGGTCGTTTTATAGGGCTCTGAAGACACCAGAATGGTGGATGATAATCTCAGTTGCCTTTCTCCTCCTCGCAACTGAGGGCCAGGTAGATGGTAAGAGGTGCTGACTGTAGACTCGCAGTCACACTACATCCACCAACTTTGAGGTCATACCAGGAGATGAGAGCGTATGGAGCCTGGAGAGATCATCCTCATTGCTATGCTGTGCTGGGTCTGTTCAGGATTGAGAATGAGTGAGTAGTCCTGTAGTGAGAGGAACCAGTGGGTGATGCAAGGATTGGTATCCTTAGCTCTTGCCATTCACTGTAGCGGATCAGTGACCAGAGTGAAGTGCCCTTTTGCGAGGTAGAATTTCAGCCCCTCTGCAACCAACTTAATCGGATAATTATTTCCATTCTTGGTTAAGGCCCGGTTTCCAAGGCATCAAATATGTACCAGGAAGGGATTTTTGAAATTGGGGTTTCGGAAGATAGAGGAGATGGTAAGGTGTCTCTGCTGTCTACTGCACCTTTTCAGGTTGTCCGTTCACGAGCAGGTTTGCGAGGAGCCCTTTTTTCTTATGGATTTAGTAGTCCATGGCCAATCTATTAACCCAGGTACTGTGCCTTGGTCAGCCCCTGGTGACATTACATTGAGTTCGCCATAAACCCACCTTTCCAGAGCCCCTTAAGATCCTTTCAAAGGAGGTGGAGTTGATCTCAACCTGCATGAGTGGTTGATCACATCATCAAAATAGGCCTCAGTGTATGGCCAGTGATGGCAGAGCATGATGACCATGAGCAGCTGAAAAGTCGCTTGGGCATTGTGTAGACCAACGGGGAAGACCCTATGCTGCCAGTGGCCTTGTTCAGTGCTGAAGGCAATGTTCTCCTTGGCTTTGGCTGTAAGTTCCACTTTGAAGTACCCCTCGGTCAGACCAATCATGGTGTGAAGCAAACTTTTACTCACTGAGTTTGGAACTGGGGCAATCAGGTCCATGCCAATGTGCTCGAACAGCACACTAATAATAGGCACAGGGATAAGCAGGGCAGTGGCCGGCTTTTTGGGTGTGTTCTTCTGGCATTCAGAACGTCACTGGCAGAAGTTCTTTACGCCTGCCTTGAATCGTGGCCAGTTTTGATCTTATCGATGGTGTTCTTCAAGGCGAGATGGCTACAGAAACATTTGCTTGTCATAGCCCAGGTCAGTCTTGCCCTCACAGTGATCTCTCCAGCTGATTGGGAGAGGCTTGTAATGACCAACAGGCGAGCTAGTGTGCAGTGGAACTCCGCTGATGCCTTCATTGCTGCTGCCCCAGAGCCCTAGTGCTGGTTCAGAGAACATTGACCCTTCATGTGGAGACTCTGGCAAATGCATGAGCTCTATAATTTTTATTTGTTGAAAATATGGCTATTTTTCCATGTACTATTTACATAACCATTTCTTTCTTGGTTCTTTTCCAATTGCTCAATACCAGTGACATACTGTATACTGAGGAGTCCCTTGTTAAGAGAGCAGAATTTACTGCCAGCCATCATGTACATTTTACAACATGAGAGAACATAAAACTAGTAAACCTACTTTTACGGGCTAAATTAATGTAGTATTCAAACACCTCCTCTTCGACTTGTAGGAGTTACTGTCCAAGTGTAAAAGAAATTTGTCTAGTTCTACTCTTTAGAGGTACTGGCCCTCCCAGACTCCTGCCTCATACTGTAAATCAAAATATCTGTCACCAAATATCTGTCTGAAACCTCATTAACTTAATTATCTATTGGTTCCTTATGTTGTATTCTCTATTAACTCTCTTTCCCTTTGCCTTCTGAGTTAGATTAGGTAGTAGTAATATGGTATTTTTTTAAGAATGTGTTCTAATTAGCAATGTGCCAACTGCATCAGGGATATCCTGAAAATAGAGTTAGTAATACATCGATAAATGTATTGATGATAAATCACATGTCTAAACATTACAATAAACTTTGTTAATAATAATTACTGTGTTTTATGTTTAGAAAGATATACAGTAACCCCAGATTTGATGTGATTTGTCTCCATGTCTAGTCGGATGTCTTGCCTCATAAGCAGTGTAGACATGCTGTATCAGATACTGTGCCTTCTACCCAGACGTTCCAGGCAGCTAGAGTTAAGACCCTTATCAGATATGTAATATACTGTATCTGTGAAATGTGAACAGGTATAGCTTGTATCATTAAAAAAACCAAAAAACATTATTACCTTTCAGAAACAAAACTAATGTCTCTTCACACCTTATCAACCACCTCCAGACTCTGACTGGGAGGAAATATGAATATAGAAAAGAAGGAAAGGACAATGGATATGATAAAAGATGAGTTAGGAAAAGATGCTAAAGAAGTACAGACTACTGCAGGGGAGACTACTTTAAAAAAAAAAGAAGAAGAAAAATTAACATTGCTAGTTGTTTTGATGAACGAAGAATACCAAGAGCAGATCATCTAAAAGCATTCTTATAGTTCTGTAGAATCCATAACTTAATCAGCTAATAGTTGGGCTGCTGCTGCATTCTGTTTTTAAATATATTTATGTGGGGGCCTGCTATTCCTGAACTAAAAAACTTCTATTTCCAGATATCGCAATAACAACTTTTTTTATGTTTATGTGAAATGTTAGAAATGTGCATTTAAATATTCTATTCCAACTGCAGCACATACTGTAAGTATCACAAACATATTGACGAACAGTATCTGATGACAAAATGATTTGTCCATCTCTCTAAAATACATACTGTAGCTATCAAGCAGCTTGATCAAAGGAAAGCATTTACTATGTAAGGAAATCACATTTAGCTAGAAAGGTTTTGTTCATCTTTAGGCAGACTTTATAACTGTTCCTATAACTGTACTTATTAAACTGGCTCCTTATCCAACATGAATTTAGACAACCTAGACATGACTAAAGAATAAATAATTTGGTATTCATGGTTTCTAAAAGTTGCATTAAGCATGTTTTGGCTGTTTTTCCAGACTGCCACCAATATGTCATAAGTCATCTTCGATTATTCATACATTATCAGGTTCTAACCTTCGACAGAATTACAGCCCAAGGGTACTGATCTAGCCAGCTGCCATTAGCTCCTCAAATCTTAAATCCAGTTATTTTAATGGTCCCAAATCTAAACATACCTATTTCCAATCATTGGTTGTTCAATATCAGTGGGGTTGCACGCACTGTATCCTCAGGTTCCTGTTCTTGGCAGACTACGATTCTTTTCTTTCTATTAAAAGTGGCTATTTGAGTAACTGTAGTTGAGTTCTGTCTTGTCAACTCAAGCCACTCTGGCCATTCTCCTCTGACCTCTGTCATCAACATGGCCTTTTCAAACACAAAACATTCATTCACCGGATGTTTTCCTAAAATGGGGAGATCAAGGGTGCCAGTGATCATTAGATCAATTATAAAGGTGTGCATTCTACATGCACTCCTACAGATTGTAGGTCGACGTTTGATGTGTAACATAAAAGACATAAAAGAGATTCCACACTGCATAGCCTCCCTCCCTCACTCTCACTCCGAAAGATCTGGCACATGCTGTGATGAGAGAACAAAGGAGTGCTCTTTTACTAATTTTTCATTCCACTGTATTAGCAGACATCCACTGAGGCATTTTGGTGTACTGCTGGCATGAGACTCACTCCTCTCGCCCTTTTTAATGAAAGAGCATAAGTAGAATTTTTGGGGCCATTGAGTTATTGAGGAAATGTAACATGTTACAAAACACAAATTGCCCAATGCCCCCAATAATGGAAAAATAATTATGTAAAACAATACAGTAAAGCTTGCACTAATACACCAAACAACAGTACTTTGAACCACTGCCTAGCTGGACTGTTGCCGATTTCAGGTAGGCAAAGTAGTAGGATTGTCTTTTTTTTCTTTTTCTTTTTTTTTTTTTTCATAGTGTGTGAATGAACGTGTATGTGCCCTGTGATGGATTCGCGCCAAACCAGAGTTCTATACAGGATAGGATACAGGCCCCCACGACCCTGTATACAGGATAAAGTGGCACTGAGTGAGTGTGTGAGTATTTAATAATCAAGAAAATCTAGAAGCCTGGTCCTCTAAAACAGGACCAGGTGGTATAGGTGTGAATGCTACATGGGGAAGTTTGAAGATGAACTATAATCAATAAATGTTAATTGTGGATGGATGGGCAAATTTGTCCATTTTATAGCTGAACAACATGTACATGTCAAGATAGTGAAAACAAACTATAAATAATAAGCGCCCTTTAAATTTAAAATCTGAAATTGGCATCCAGAAGCTCCAAAAGCTCCAAATATCAGCACATATTATGCAATCTGCACTCTGTTTATGATTAGAAACCTGTTTTGTAATGCATGTCTGACTGACATATCCTTTGTTTGAAGCTAAATCTCAAAAGAAGAAACAATTGAAGTCCAAAGCCATTATACCAAATGATTACAATCTAAAGGATTTCTGTTGACATAGTTCTTACTGGATTTAGCAACCCATGGTACATTTCCATAATTGCTGCTCTATAGCCACAGTTCATCATCACACCCATACACTCTGACTTTGTACCAACACAGTTGGTTAAAACAACCAGTCTCCTTGAGCTTGTCTGAGCATGTACTGTAAATGCCAATGCCAATAATATACAGTATTGTTTCATTAAAAGGAAAATAAAATCTAAAAAGGGTATAAAGACAGCGCACATTATGTTCTGTATTATGTTTTGGTATCATTTGGAAGTTAATGCTATGTGAAATTATGATTGAGAAATATATTGCATTAAAAAAAACTTTAAAGAAATTAAATGGCACAAATGTTTCTTTTGTCAGCACAGACTGAGCACAAATGAATAGGATTTACCAGTGTGATTAGGCTGTGGTGTGAGTCTTATGTGATGAATCCTGCCTTTCTTTTCACTGCAGTTGAAGTATACAGTATGACTTAACAACTTTCTTTTACCAGCCTGAACATAGCACAAATCACATCAAGTGGCACAAATAATGATATGATTTTGACGGCGATATGATGCATCATCACAAAATTTCTTGATGTTGTTGTTGTTGTTGTTGCTGCTGCTGCTGCTGCTGCTGTTATTATTATTGATATTTTTCGGTCAGAGACGGAAAAAAAATCTAAGCTGCTTCTGTCTTGCTTCAAGTCAACACAATTGAACAATTAGTTAAAGGTTATATAAAAGTCATTAATCACACACAAAACAACCTGAGCAAGATCAGTGTTATGAGAAAAACCAAGTAATCTTACATGCTACTTTTTTGTTTATAGCTATTTTGAAAAGAAATTCTATATTGGTGGCTTATTGTTGATGGGCTTTTATTCTGTTTCAAAAAAGAGGTTTTTGGGGGATTTCTTGTTTGACATGGACAGACAGGCCTGATGTGGATTGACATGAAAAGACAAAAGACATGATATTAAAAAGTTCATACTGTTTGAGGGAAGTTCAAATTCCTCTATTTTTATACATTTCATAGCTCTAGTATGCAACCTATTCTGTCTAATGTAATAATTCCTTGTATTACTTTAATGCATTACTTTTGTTTCTAAACTTTTTTCTTGGTTTTATCAGTCCAACATCCAACAACGTACCATAATGGAACTCTAGTAAACATCCTCCTAGTTTACGTTTGAGAATGTTCCTCTATGGTTAAAATAGAAAATGTCGCAAACATTTGGCCAAAGTTATTAAAATGCCCAAATAGGGATGCAGAGATGCTGCTGCAAGAATGTTACTATCTTTAGTCACTCATACCATTTCTTTCATTATACTAAGTTTAGAATCACAGAAAATGAATAAAATTAATTACACTATTGGACCGTTGGCTCATGAAGCAATAATCACTGTCAACAGAAATCCTTTAGATTGTAATCATTTGGTATAATGGCTTTGGACTTCAATTGTTTCTTCTTATATATCAATAAATATGGACAGTCAAAAATCATCAGTTGTAACAAAGCTACCAAGGGGAAGTGATGACAGGGAACATGACATCTATTCAGAGATAAACTAGCTTTACATGATATGATGTTTGGCTTCATTTTGCTGTCACAAACAAATTATTATTTGGTCTTGAGTTGAGATCAGGAGTCTATACAGTAGTAGGGACCAATTTAGTGCCAGTGCCATCAAAGACAAAGTTATGGCACAGTCAGGGTTTTTTTCATTAAAATCTCAGCATGTGACCACTGTGCTTCACCTGTCTAAAAATCAAAGGAACATCAAAGGACTGCAGAAAACCTACAGAGCAAATATGAAAAATTGAAAAATGTAGAGAAAAATGTTTGTGACCCATTTTTCTGCTTAAACCTACTGTATATTGTGCTGATTGATGATGTAATCATTGTATAGACACAGTGTAAAATCTTTAGAAAGGCACTAGCATTAAGACTGTCCTAGTCCATAGTCCACAAAAAGAAATCGTCTTTCCATCTACAAACTCCTTCCTGATTTGTCTGTAGAGAACAAAAACTGACATTTGGGCTACTCTCTCTGAAAAGAACGCGAAGTATCGACTATTGTTCATGAAAATTTAATGAAAAACAATGGCCAAAATGCATCCTGCTCTCAGAACAGAAACGTCATCAGGGTAAGTCAGGTGATGATTAAACACACTGGATTGAGTTAAAGTACCATGAAAAGAATCTAAAGTCAAACTAATGGATATGTCTATTAAAAATACATTTTAATTTATTATTAATAATAATAATAATAATAATAATAATAATAATAATAAAAAAGATAACCAGGGGTGTTATTTGAGAAACAACCACTAGACTGTCAGGAGTAAATAATTTAGAGATTTATAAATTCTTTTTAAAAATCAGCTGTTTAATCTACCATTTGAGTTGCATTGATTAATTACATACATGGGACATGAAAGAGACCATACAATCAGAAAAGCTTTGAATAGACCAAGCACCTCATCGCAGGAAGATTTAACATTTCTGTTTATATACTGACACTAAGTAGGGTATACAGTATAGGTATTTATATCAGCAAGGCATATTAGAACATATCTCCATTTTCGTTAGAACAGTAAACACAGCTAATTGACCTGTAAGTCATTTTATTTCCCCAAAATTGACTAAATGCTCTTACCAGGTGCTCCTTTTCATCAAAAAGTCAAAATATTCAAAGTAGAAAATTCTGGATGGTTCAGGGATGATGAATGTCCTGTGTATCACTTTTAACAGAGCAGTTCGTTCTAGACCCTTGCACCATCTCGGACTCCCTCATACAATAATACAGAAAGTACAAAACAACCCAAATCCAAGACTCAAATATGTGGAATGAATGAATGAATGAATGAATGAAGAGCCGTGAACTCTGCCCTTCTTTTTCCTTTCTCATTTCCCATAAGCAGAGGTCAGACAAAAAATGCCAGGCTGTGGTTGCCAAGCTTGGAAACTTTCTAAAAGGCTTTGTTCTCGAGCCCCAGATGCAATCGGGTTACAAGCCTTCTCCTGGACTCTGGAGACGACAGGCAGCACAGTGCGTGACACCAAGAAGACAGAGAGAGTGGAGAAATGACTCCCTCTCTAGTTAACAAGGCCAGTTTTGTGCTCCTCAAGTCAAACAGACCTTGTTTAGGACTTCTTCTTCCTGCCAAAGAACCCCCACCCCGCCCCACCAACCCCCCGTAATGACAGTAGCTCAGACAAAGACAACGGTTCTGCTATTTTTAATGCTGTCTAGACCAGAGAGTTAAGGATGAGTGATGAGAAGGGCGGACAAACTACTGTTTTGAAAAAGCCATCATGAAGCTCTCACAGTAGAACCCACCCTCTGCCTTGGTTCGAAAATGATTTATGAGAATTCTGTCATGTTCACAGATCAAAGAAAAAAGTTGCACACTTGTCGTGGGCTTCCAGTTACTTCAGTGTGCCCATTCATTGGGCGTCCATGCTAGCACTGATGATGGGTGATTCACAAATGATTCAGTTGTGCTGAACAAGTCTTACATAAATCACCACAAGTGATTTCTTCACCATGATTTCTTCAACGCGTTACCAATTCATCTATGCATCCAAAGTAGATAGGATAAAAACAAATGTTCTTTTTTTTTTTGCTTTGTCTTGTTTGAGTGAGTGTAGAAATGTTTGTAGCATTTCCGTCATTTGATATTTAATCCTTGTATAATATACCGGTGTTTAATCGATAAAGCACACATTTACAGTATATACAACTGACAACTTTTTATTTTCGCAATTTTCATCATACTTGAACAATCATTATTATTTTGTGATTGATTAATTCGCTACTTAATCATGCTGAATCAAACCAGTAAATGAGCTGGGTTATTTTCTTTAACATATTATGATGAAGGAATCTTAAATTAATGACATTAATAACCTTTATATAAAATCATTGCCATCTATTAGTACTGTATAATGTACATACTGTATGCTGCTAAAAGCTCAAGTTTGCTTCTCTGCTTCCTGGGGCTAAAAAAAGATAATCAATATAGTCAGAACTAGGATGGTCAAACCAAGGAATACAATTATTGTGAACCACAAAATATTATCTGTAATATGCAGTTTGCAGATCCCCAACATCCCATTTGCACTATGGTTGTCAAAATGATTTGCAAAATATCTATACCAATATCCTACCTATAATATAACAGATCCGTTTCAAGATTCTATAAGTGAAAATTATTAGATAAAAAATGTATTATGATAATACACTGCATTAAGTCATAATTTCAAGATACAACATCATTAGTAATAGTTATGATGTACCTAATCATAATGATCAGATAGAAATTTATTATTGAAATTTATGATGAGCCTTTTGGATCTCACAGATTAGTGTGTTATTTACAGTAGAGGACTATGTTATATACATCCAAAGACAATTTTTGTCAGAAAAGAAATGTATCATAAATGTCTATTTAACCACCTGTAATTAAACACAAGCGATACTAACTACAGTACACAAGTAGCACTTGTCTTATAATGTCACACTGTCAAAACCTATGCCTGATTTACCTCCATCTGTGCTGCCAGAGATGAAAAAATGCAGTAGATTAAAAGCTCCACAGGGTTTTCATTTGATGGCTAGCTATCAAATAATAAATAAATAAAAAACCCTCCTTCAAATTAAGTGAAATGAAGTGCCCTCTAGCTTGCTTCTATGTGTTAGATCTGTTGCCCCTATGTGTGAGAAAACATGATGAATCTTCCCCCTCACATATGCTTCTATGGAGAATATGTGAGGAAGTGTCCCATATGGTTCCATCACATGTGAGGAAGTGCGCTACTGCGTGTCTTTTTGGTGGACAAATGCAAATGCAGTGCCTTATACTGTAGACCTCCTACATCTAAGACAACAAGTTGATTTTTCCGCCCCTCTGACTGTCCTTGTCCACCACTAAATCTCATGACAGTAGCATAACACATCATGGCACAAACATATACTGTAACTGTTATTGTTACTGCAATAATTACTATATAAAATAGTTACCTTTCTTAATTTATATGTATACTATGCATTTTAAGAAGTATTAGAATGTTTCTGCTGTACAAGTACACAATGTGTGCTTTGTTGCAGGTCACATGACCTCATTTTAAAGGCCAGCAACATGAATGTTAGCTGTTGCTTTCTGTGTTTACTCCGTGATCTAAGTTGCAAGTTGGGCACAAATGTCATCGCCCTCAAGATCCCAAGTGAACGAAACACACTGTATAATGGTAAAAAGTCTAGCTAAAAGTCTAAACAATAAAAGGTTGAGTTCTGAAGGACTGAAACATTTCCCTTAGTTGGAAATATGTTCGAAATAAAGAGAAGAATGAAGTAAAATGCTGTTTGAAATAGTTTGTACTTTTTTTTCATAAAGTACTGAGTGCAACATATAAAGGGAAAGAATGTAGCTACATTAAAAAAAAAAATTAAAAAAGAATAATGTTTTATATTTCAGTACAAGGTTCATTCATTCATTTCCATTCAAGAAAAAAAGGGTTATTTAGGCATTTGTTAAGAATTTTAATCTCATTCTTTTAATGAGAGGTGTAAAGTGTGACTTGGATATGTTTTAAAACATGCCAAATTAATAATGCGACAGGTTGAACTCTAGGTTTGCTGCCATTTGAAATATCTGGAAGAAATTTGTAATTTGCGAAAACATTCTCTAAGTGACTGCCATAGCTTTGTTAACACACAAGGAGTCATCTTTCCCACTCGTGTTATGAATGTAATTGCACTTTGAATGCATTCCTTTTAAATGATGTTGACTGCTTTAAATGCCCATGGGAATGATTTCAATAAACAAACAAAAAAAATTTTAACAAAGAAAATTCTATCTGAAAAAAATAAAATAAAATACAGTATAATGTACTATTCATAAAATATTCTGGAAGACATTTTGCTAAAAAATTAGGTATGGAGACACCTTGAACTGTATATCAAATGGCTAAAAACTCTTATCACAAATGTGATTCATGTGAATTTGTGATGTGTATGCTTTTGAAATGCCACTTCAAGGGTTCCCCTGCCACAACATGCCTGTGGATTGATTTTCATTTATTTAATTGCCTTCATGCTGTAAATGACTGTACAGGTGAATCAACTGGCTTCAAATCTCGGGGGAATTCCCACCTTATACCCAGTGGTCCCATTAGCTCTTGGAACCTTGACCAGAGTTGTCTGTGCCTGTTTCTCCAGTGTCCATATAGGTCTGCCCCCACCTCTCAAAAAACATGGCATAAGTCGCGTCTGATTTCACTCGTCTAATCAATTCTGTCTTTTTCTGATTTTTATTTGATTTCTGAAACCGATGTAATGAATCAGCTCTTGGTCAAGTATAAACTGTGCCTTCTAAGTGGCTGCAATAAAACCCTACAGCCACAACAGTCCTTTGTGAGTAAAAAGCCAATCCCCTTCCATTAGGTATCATTTGAAATCATCAGAAATTTCATATTAGAATATCATCTTTTTTTTAAGCTTTAGTGGCAGACTTAACTCTGTTTGCATTTTCAAAAACCTTATTGATTTTAGTTCAAATTTCAAATTTCATTAAACATACTTTGTGTAATGTTTGACTAATGGCAGTTTAATGTTTTACAGGCCCTTATTAATATACATCCATCAGCCATACATTACAACTCAAAACATTATGTCCAATATCATGTAGGGTCCCCTTGTTCCACAAGCTTATATGCTGAAGGTTGCAGTATAACTGTCTCTAGGTAAATGCACTTCCACACACTGGTTTTGAAGACCACAGCTATGCATTAGAGGAAGTCACCAAATAAAAATGAAGAAACAGCTATTTTAGGGAAACAAGCATCGGCACTGGTGTAGTGGGTTTGATCCTGAGCTTATTATTGTGTGTAGAGTTGTCTATGCCTGTTCCCCCAGTGTCCATATGGGTTTCCCCCACCTCCCAAAAACATGGCTACAGGCAGATCGGCAGTAAGTATAAAACAAACTTATAATGCTTCCTCAATATAAGTGAGAATGAGACAGTGTTGAGTAGATTTTCCCTCCTAGATGTTATAATCTAACTGATTTGCAGAGTGCAAATCAAAAGAGTTTTGTAACTGAACCCTCTGCTGGTTTATTATTGCTATTACATGCTAATGAAAGCATGAGAACAATCATTAGGCTTAGTTTCAAGCAGCATACCCATGACCCAGTAATTCTCACCAAATCAAAGGCCTCTCAGTCTGAAATCAAGAGAATTTTTATGTTCGTTTTTTCCTTAATTGATTGCGATCGATTTATCTTGTATGTTGCAATAAGTGACATTTTAGTTCTACAGTTTATTAATCACACGCGTAGCGTCTTTTATGCATTTTTTTCTTAATGCAAGACAAGTCACTGCTCAGGTTTTCTATTGTCTGCAGCTTCCAGTATAGATTATAAAAAGTAGGTAGACATGTACAACAGCTCAACATGAATACTTTACCAAACAAAATGTAGCATTTCCCTCGCAGTTTCCTTTACAAAGCTTTCTGATTTCAGATACAGTATAAACATGCCAAAGTGTTAGATAGCACATTTAAATGTATTCCAAAGTGTAACCATGTGATGACAGTTTGAAATCTGTTAAGCTATTTTGAGTAAATCTGTTTCCATGGCATCCTGGGTAGTGTGCTAAAAATAAACATATACTATTCTATTGTAGAGGATACTGTATGGTGATGTTATGGTTCCAACAGAGCATATGTGGCCTTTCGATATAAATGATATTTTCCACTATTAAAATGTCACGAATTAGGTGAGTTGTATCGTTTGTCGAATTAAAAGAGGAAGAAATGAACAGGTTAAATGAGAGCAGAGATCACATCATTTTACCAGAGCTTGAACAAATGAGTTTACTCAAAGTTTATCCATTATTCTCCTCTTATTCATCCGATCACTCCTATTGTTTCAGACTCGGTGCTCCACACCAGGAAAACTGCCAATTCTTTTGTAACCACTCTTGGCATTAGATCACACTGCAGTTAACTGCCATTGCTCTAAAAGCCTGAAAAATATCAAATAAGGATTTAGCGATGGGCATTTTTTATTGGTTCCAAAAAAAGCAGCCTGACCACAGATCAGAAACTGGAGGGAGAAAAACGTCACCTTCCCAGCAGGTTAGGACATAGAAATGTTCTCCTACTGTATCTGTTACTAAATAAATCTGAGAACAGCTTGAACAGAATTTGGGCACAAGAAATGCATGATATAAAAGATATAACTATAACTAGACCTGCCTGGTTTCTAGTCTTGGAGGAGATCAAAGGTTTACACCACTTACACCTCAAAATCAGTACAAATATAATGGAAACTCATGGTAAGTCAGAATCCTTCTTCAATTTTAGTAAAATAAAAATAACAGAAAATATATTTTATTTAAGACCTGTTTCATGTTAAGAAACATTTAACAACAACAAAAAAAAAACAGTATTTTCTGTAAACAATAGTCTCTGGGGTTGAGTCCATAGGAAGTCCATCTTTCACTACTTGGCCTGTCTGTGCTTCCTCATGTGTGACGCGATGGCTGAGGAGATCTCGGCTGCTTTCTTGTTCTGGCCGTAATAGTCTATGAACTTTCCATCGGGACCCACCAGGTACATAATGATTGTATGATCGACCTGTATTTGGAGCATAAACACATTTTGAACAAAGATGCAGGGAATTAAAACTTCTTATTATAATGCATATTTGATTCCTAAAATGTAAAAATATAAACTGTTATGACATTGCTCTGTGTCCACTGCTAAAAAATAAGCGTAATGTGCAGTGGGGATGGGAATCACATGAAACTATCATGATTTTATAAATATCCCAATCCTATATACATTTTTTCTCCAATTGTGTTACTATTTTAAACCTTTAAAAAAGTTTAAGGATTAACTAAATGTAGCCAAATCCATATAACATTAGTTTTCTCACTAAAAACTAAGAGGAGTATTTAAACAATAATGGTCCGTGTGGCAAAACCTTGCTGGGAGCAGATGGAAAACAAACAACAACAAGCTTTTTAAACAATACAAACTAACTTCATATACAAGTGTTTAACATTTAACTTGCTATTAAATGAAACAAAAAGCAAAATTTTTACTGATTAAGCATGTTTTTGTTGTCATCATAATTATTATTTCTAAACAAACTTAGCATATAATTCAACCCTTCAAAAAATTCTTCCTACAACTAGATCAGAATGCGCCACCTGTAGGATTATAATAAAACAGCGACGTTTTACCATCTCAAATTCCCCGAAGGTTTCAAAACCCAGCTTGATGGTGCAGCACACAGAATTCTAGCGTTCACAATTTTCAAGACAAATGAGCATTCATAGTGTTTGGAGACTTGTGTACATGTGTGTAATAACGAGTCTTTGAACACGTGGATTTTTGAAAATGCAACGCTATAAATTAGAGAGGGGTGAGATAATGATTCAGTAATGAATCACGATTGTCTTGTGTGGTGATTCACATATCACCACACTGACTTCAAATTGATTAAAAAAAAAAAAATATATATATATATATATACACACACACACACACACACACACACACACACACTGTGTGTGTTTTCATTACTGAATCGTCATCTTACCCCTCTCTAATGTGCAGATTGCAAATGTTCTGCAAGACTTCCACCTTCACACACTGCACTATTTGGGATCATTTCAAAATGTATAACCTGATTTTATGTTCTTTTGAAGGAATGCAAAACTCACAATGTAGTCATTGTCTTCATCTTTTGGACCCTGACTGTAGTACACTCTATAGGCTCTGGAGACCTGTCCGATTTGTGCCAGTGTTCCTGTCATGCCGATCAGCTTTGGTGAGAACTCTGCAAATAACAAAAACGAAAAGGTTCCAGTGCATGTTTTCATGCATTAAAACATTAAAGGGTGGACAAATCGGTAGCCTGGGCACCTAGCGAAGGAAAAAAAAAGTGCTGGCCTATTGATATTTTTAATTTGGAGGTTCAATTAGCAGAGAGAGAGAGAACAAAAAACTATTCACTAATGACTTTTGATATGCATGTTTAAACTTAATGCACCTCATAGTGATGTGAGAATAGTCTAGGTATAGAATAACTAGGTGGATTAATAAGAATACATTTAGAACTAATGATTTTTTTTTATTCACGCAGGTATGCTGAAACACAACGTAAAGTAAAGCAAAATAATTTGCAGCATACATGACTGATAAAGCAGTCATGTAACTCTTCTGGTACACTGTCTGTACTGAAAGAAATAAACATGCTAGCCAAACTAGAATATCTTTTTAAGTGTTGTGTGATAAAGCAGCAAATCTCATAAATAACACACTGTCCAACAACTTGCTAACTTTTTACATCCGGTCCAGACACAAGGTTTGTTCTCTTCCTTTATTTAGTGTTAATGCACTATAAGCTGATCATACACTTATTATTATTATTAATAATAATAAAATAATAATAAGCAACTGTACCACCGGGTAATTACAGTCTCTAAAGAGCCGGAGGTTTTATTTTCCTGTTGGTTAGTTAACTAATTTATGATTTGTCCACACCTGATGATGCTGTACCAAGAAACAATAGCCAAAATTTTACCTTTGACATATGCTGCTAAGGCCTCGGGTGTATCTCTTTCCGGATCGATTGTGATGAGAATCGGGGTTAAATCTGGGAGTGTCTTTATCCTGTCTGAATAATAAAAAAATGAAGAAAAAACAATCAATCACTCTTAACAACAAGAAAATCAACTTCATGTAAAGTGGAATCAAGTGGTCCTTAAAAAGACGTTACCTATTTCATCCACAACTTCAATCATCTTCTCCAGTTCATCAGGACAGATATCTGGACAATGTGTGAATCCAAAATAGATCAGCACCCACTGGCCGAGGTAATCTTCACTTTTTGTAGGTTTACTGTTGTGATCGATAAGAGAGAATGGACCTCCAAGGGCTGGTTTCCCTAAAGACCTTGTTCTCTCTTTCTCAAACTCTATACCAGTGAAAGAAAAATACTTTAAGCATTCTCTGCATTCATGATAAACAGAGATCTAATAAACAAATTCATTATTAATAGATTAAGAAAAAAACAGTGTCTATACAGTATTCATGTTTATAAACTTTACATTACAGTCAGGTATGTTAATGTGTGTAACAATAGAGAAACAACATGCAAGCCTTACTTTCTTCTTTTTCTTTTTTCAAGTATTTCATGCCCAGAAGAAGAGTCCCACCCAGGGCAAATGTGACAGCGAGAGATTTCCATGTGACTGGCTAAAAAGACACAGAGGGGCAAGAGACAACTGTTCAAGAACTTGCTATGCATCCTTGCTATGATTGCCAAATATCCAGCTATTGTTAATATAATGAGAACGGTTTGCACAACATCGATGTAACCTGACAGCCAAGGAGACTAAAATGTGCATGCATGAACAATGACGACTTCGCTGTACTACTCGGCGGGGTGCTAGACGTCATCGAATGAGCATGTGCACCGTTTGGCCATCGCATCGAAAATGACTGATCGAACAGAGCAATGAGTCTGCATCATTTTGTTGCATCGTTTAGCTCGAACAATCCTCTGCAAAAACTATTCGGGATGATTCAGGCGGCTTTCGGGGATGATGCAATGAGTGCATCCAATCACCCTGGTGACTCAGCCCCCCTACAGCCCAGATGTGGCACCCTGTGACTTCTGCCTTTTCTCAAAACTAAACTCAGGTTTGAAAGGAAAGAGATTTCAGACTGTCGACAAGATTCTGGTAAAAATGACAAGGCAGCTGATTATGATTCTAACAAAGGGTTTGCAGAGCGGTTTGAATAGTGGAAGATGCGCTATTAGAAGTAAGTGCGATCTGAAGGTGTCTACGTTAAAGAGGACTTATGTATCATTGTCCTTTTGTACAATGTTCCCTGTATCTGCTTCATTAAATAGTACTATTTTTTTTTTTTATAAAACATGGTATCTTGTTTTATCTTGATACTTGTTCATTCTTAATGGGGGTTGAAACGTAGTTTATATTTTTCAGCAGATATTTGATTGCATGGATGCTTACACCAAACTTCTTCTCTGTAGATTTCTTGTCCCTGGGCGAAGGTGGTGGAGGGACAGAAGACAGTGTCCTCACATTGGGAAATACAGGACTTCTGCATGCCAAGGCTACATTCAGCTGCAAATTTGAAAAAGAAATAATGTCAAATCAGCATATAATAGGAAACAAGTGTAAAGTGTCAAACATATCTTTTATACCTGTATATACTGTATATATTAGATATATGAAGTGGTTTAAAAATGTTTCGAGATTAGCTCTGTTTTTTTTTCGCTGATGTCCTCATTCGGACGCCTTTAACCTGGTAGTAGAATTCGCAATCGACGGTCTGGCCCCTGGGGACGAATTCTGGATGCACAAAGCCACAAATGTTGAAAAAGACGATGAGCATGCACTTGGTTGAGCTGCAAAACTGCCTTGTCTTTTTCCGTCTTGGAGATGATGGTCTGTTCCACTGTGAAGACTGTTGCTTCGTCTCAGGGTCATACCCAACCACCCAAGTTTCATTACTGTTTATAATCCTTGATATGAGGGATGCCACAGCACGTTGATGAATGTCTTGGGAGGCTTTGACGCCATGTTCATTCTGCAATCACACATGAGGATTGCCTGGACTGTTCCGGGTGACACACCGACAAATGCAGTAATTTCAGGGATTGTTCTCTGATGATCCGCATGCACAAGTTGGCGAAAGGTTTTGATATTTTCGTCTTGTCGTCTTTCAGTAATAGACTTCTGTGCCAGTCAAAACACCTCGAACGACTCATCGCAGCATCGTCGGAAACTTTGACAAACCATGTCAAAAATCTCTCTGGCAGATTTTCCCAGTTCCACATAGAAATTCACGTTCTCTATTTGTTCTAACTTGCTGCCTATAATGAAATAGCAGACATGGTAGCGCACGTGGTCAGAATAGCACCAGTTACACAGCTCCCGATGTACACAGTATGATGTCTTTTGGCACACTGACTTATGAAGGTCGGTGCTCCCTGTGACTGTGAATGCAGCCATGTGCTGCCATCTGCTGGCGTGTCACAAAATAAGTCTCGAAACTTTTTGATACTACATTGTATAAGTGCTTCACAATTAAGCGCATAAAAATCATAATGGTGAAATAAGTTTTAATCACAATTTATTAATAAATAACACCGTTTAAATCACAATCACAATTTGTCTAAATATTTTTATTTTACAAATCATGCTCCATTTATACCTACCTGAGAGACATTTCCATTATATAACATCCAGGAGCTGCGATTTGAGTGAAACCTGTGGTGGATGAACGTCCTGGACATCAGACACCTGAATCCCTGTAAAACCTGTGTGGCCATGACTCCCAGTGCCAAGTGAAACTGCTTTCAAATTTCAAGTGTCAGACAAGGCTTATGAAATAAAACTCGAAATGTCATTAAATAATATTAACACACTCTTGCCAAGCAGTACATCAAGGCAATGCACAGTTTTGAGGTCACCGAGCCGCATAACAGAGGAAAACTAAAAGCGGAAGTGAGGTAAAGCAGTAGCGTTTGGCGGCGTACTAAATAATATTATACTCCCTATCTAGGTGCACTATACTCGACCTTAAATAATACACACAGCGAGGAGTATAGTGCACTAAAGAGGAGATAGGTCGCTATTTGTTACTCAGCACTAAACAGGCAACAGCGACATCTAACGGTTCCCTAGCAATTTCATTAGAACAATGATACAATTAACGTATAATTAATTTTAAGCAAGAAATATATATATATTTAACATAAAAAATAATTTGTGAGAAAGTATAGGAAAAGTCGCCTAGTTTCCCTAGTTAGCAAAGGAAACAATTTCTTACGTTTGTGTGACGTCATATTCGTGCGACGCTGCCTCCAGTGAGAACACATGTACACTGCGCGAGCCGCGACGGAGAATGTGTTCAGTTACATTTGTAATGCTTTAACTTAAATAAATAAATACATAAACAAACCCATTAAATTCGCTTCCTCAAAAAGAAAAAAAGGAAAGGTGTGGCCATGGCAGCCAACACGCTGCGGTTTAAAACAAAGTAAGTTTGAGTCTTCCTCTTAAGCAGGTGATGTTAGCTAGAGCTACATGGTAAGTTGTAGCTGTGTGAAATTGCAGCAAGTTGAACATAGCAAAGGTTTTCACAAGCCAAAAAGCTGGGCATGTGCTGCACTAATTTATCTAATTTAAGCTCTATCTGCTTTTAGCTATGCTGTCTCCAGTAAAATCGAGCCATTCTACAAGGGAGGGAAAGTACAGGTAAACAAGTGCAACCAATAGTGTAATGCAGTTCTGATTATGTAAGTCCTCTTTTCATGTCATTTTGTATTTTTTTTTATCCTTTACATAAAGATAAGCCATGATGAAAATCACATCTTTTGCATCTCTGGGCCACGAGTCAACATTTTGCAGATTTCAACTGGCAAAATTGTTCACAGTATTGAACAGGTAAGTGTATATGACATTCTTATAGAGCAGGGTTACTGAATTAAAATTTAAGGTCCCGTTAACAGTCGAACAAAGGTTCGATTTTCATGTTTGTGTTAGGTTCAGCATACACTCAGTTTGTATGCAGTCAAAAATAAGCAGGTTAAAATTTCAATTTAAGGTCCTTCAATTTTCATTTCGATAATATTTATTGTCAATTTTCAGTAACCGATCGCCTTGTATGTACGGAATACAGCTGCAGAGTGGGTTAGTGTTTAGCACTGTGTTCTTGCACCTCCAGGATCTGGGTTTGATTCTCACCCCAGGTCTCCCTGTGCTTGGTGGGTTTCCTCAGGGTACACTGGTTTTCTTCCACAGTCCAAAGATATGCAGATTAGGTTAACTGGTGTCCCCAAATTGTCTGTAGTGTGTGTGTCCTGTGATGAATTGGCACTCTGTCTAGGGTGTACCACGCCTTGTGCCCTAAGTTTCCTTGGATAAGCTTCAGGCCCCCCGTGACCCTGTATACAGGATAAAGAGGTATAGATGATGAGTGAGTGTATGGAATACAACCAAGAATCTTTAGTGCATCTTTAGTGAATCTTCATTTGCTGCTGGGCTGTAAATTGAATGTGAAAGCACTCTGTCATACCGGACACTCATGTCATTCTCTGTTCGGGTATTTTACATGCCCTCACCTCAGACTGCTGCTGATATGTTTGCTCAAACAATGAAATTATGTTTTCTCTCATGGCGGCGCTTCACATTATTGCAATTACCATTGTTTCAGAACATATGAGACATGCTGGTTTCAAACTCCCTGCAGGAAGAATAAACATGTATTCATCTGTCCATTCATCTTTTAAGGGTCACTTTGTCTATACACTGTAACCTATTACGTGGCTCTGTTGAGTGACGAGTATAGCTACACCCACCTCGAGAGGAAAAAGCGCTAGAGTACGAGAATATTAATTGCTCATTTATAAGAAAAGCATTAAAGTCAGGATATAGCTGTCACTTGGTCCAGGTCCAGGCTACCATTTAGTGATGCTTGTTATAGAGGTTTGCACTGAGTACACTTCCATATGGCTGGTTCTTTAATTACAGAGATAGGTGTAACATTTACAAGATAAGGGTTGTTTGGGATGATGTCAATGTGGCTTAATCACCAAATAACTATATATATATAATATATACTTTTTTTTTTTTTTTTTTTATATATATAGGATGATCAAGAGGACATCACCTCGTTCTCGCTCAGCCCTGATGATGAGGTAGCTGATTCTTCCGTCTATTGTTCATAAACCTTTTTCACAACTTTCTTTTAACAGTGTTTCTCAAGATATCAGTCATGAGGTTGCTGTGTTTGGGTCTTATCGCAGATACTGGTGACTGCCAGCAGGGCTCTGCTGTTGAAGCAATGGGACTGGAAGGAAGAGAATTGTACTCGCACATGGAGGGCGATTCACAACGTACCTGTGGCTAGTATGACATTCGACTGCACCTCTACTCTTCTGGCAACTGGTAGGACACAGTTTAATCTTGTAAGACATACAGTCATGTATAAAAATTTGTGTGCCTTTAAATCCTATGTTTTGTGTGTAAAAACGCAATAAAAATAATCTGATCTTAGCAGGTCTTAGTATTAAGCAAATACACTGGTATACTGTATATACAAATATACCTCAGACAAACAATAATGCAACTTTTTCACTGTGCCCTTATTTATTTAACAAAGCCAAAAAGTGACTAAGTCACTAAGTCCCCCTATGATTCAGTAGTTTGTACTCCAGGAAAGAGGTGACGAAAGTAGAACACTTACTGTAGAACACTGAATGTCAAATTATTTGGAAATGGTTTTATAACCCTAACCCTAATATAAACCGTACTGATACTAAGGCCAGCTATGATCAGGTGATTTATATAATTTTTAAAAAGAAAACATGTATATGCACTGAAACATGAAACCGAGGGTTCAGTAGTTGAGCCAGAAAAGGCTAATTTAAATCTTGTGTGTTTTTTAGGGGGTTGTGACGGCACAATAAAGCTGTGGGATGTAGTCAAACAGTACTGCACACACAATCTAAAAGGCTCTTCTGGCGTGGTTCAGTAAGTAATGAAGTACAAATTATTCTGACTGAGCAGGATGACTTGAGAATGATTTGAGGTCACATGCCTCATAGGCTGTCTTTAATTATACGTATAACCTTTTTTTTTTTTTGCTTTGCTTTGTCCAGTTTGGTGCAATTTCATCCAGATATCAGCCTGCTGCAGCTTTTCTCGTCCTCTATGGAGTGTGGAATCCGTATTTGGGACCTGCGCACCAGCAAGTGCATCTGCATCCTGGAGAGCCACTTCAGCGCAGTCACGTCACTTGCGTTTTCTCTCGATGGCGACACTCTAATCAGGTACACTGTGAGGGCAATGTTGGCTTTTATGGGAATGGTGGAATGGTTTAATGTACTGATAATAAATGCTGGGAAAAAGCAGGAATATAAACTTATTTTTGTATTCATTGTTATAAATAGACTGTGAACACTTTTTCATTTTCAGTTCACATGTTTGAAACAGTGCATGCTTTTAGTGGTCTACTGCTGATGCCTTACTTTTAATTCATTATTAACTTAGAATTCCTCCCTTATGCATATCTAAGCTGAACTGTGACGCTGTGTTTGATTCCAGCTCTGGCCGAGACAAAATCTGCACAGTGTGGGACCTTAAAGAGAGGAAAGCAAAGAGAACCGTTCCTGTGTATGAGGTATGACTTCGCTACAAATGTGTGTACTGTACAAGAGCGTTCAGATCAAATTTGGACATTTGCAGGATAACAGAACACATAAGTAAAAACTTCCTTCATTTCTCTGTATTATTCCCCGCCACATTAATGTACTTATCCCAGGGTTCCCCCACTGTTTCGATTCGGTCAAGGTAGAAGGTTTTCTCAGTACACCGGAGTCATGATCAGACTGTCCTGTCTGAAACCCTGTCCTCCCAACTCTTTTATTCCTTTAAGGAACCTGTTTTATTCTGTTGATACTTTAAAAACAAAAGGTTTTTAAACAAGTAAATCCAAATGTAGTTTTAAAGTTCTTAGAAAAAAATAATTCTAAGCATCTTATCTAGTTTTAATATTGAATAACAAAAATGATGCTCGCCATGAATATAGCCATAGAAGCTGGCATGGCGTTAAAAAGGAAAGAAAGAAAAACCCTGGCCTCCCAGGAACTTCTTTAATGGCCAAAACATGTGGAAATGGCTTGGAGCGGGCAAAGTTCCTGAGCAGTTCCCACAGACACAAGTTATCATTCGAGTTTCACAGATACCACTCCCTGAAAGCCCTTTAACTGCGACTACGTGTCTCATCACTGTATTGTGCTTGAAGTCTTCTATAAACATCAATCTGTTTTATTGCATGTTTATTTTCGAAATTCACAAGAAATTTCATCAGGGTGGACTTGAATGTACCTTGCATACTGTACACGTGTTTTATTGCATGTTTATTTTTTCTCAGCAAGTTGTAAAAGGAGTGGAAGTTGACATCACTCATTTGTGTGTATGTATGTGTCAGTTTTTTCGTGTATTTATTTATATATTGTCTTGCATTTAGGCTGTGGAGGGTGTAGTCATTCTTCCAGAGAATGAGGATTACTCCAAGCTTGGCGTGAAAAGCAAAGAACTACACTTTGTCACTGCTGGCAGTAAAGGTAATCTCTCTTCCTCTCCTGGAAAACATTGACTCACTCACATTACTGTTTAGTGATTCACTTCCTGGCTTATATTAAACACCTGACAAGTTTATGACAACCCACTATGTTGTGTGTGAATATATTATAGTATGTACAGGTATGTCTTTTGTACTGTGTGTTCATCATCGGTGGGTGTTTCTATGACCTTTGGTTACGTTTGTCAAGTAAACCCTATCAAACCTTACTGGATTCAGATGTATAACCATGTAGTTTATTGCATCACCCATTTTAAGTAACCGCTACATTTCTAAATAGACGAAACCTACAGTACAGTGATTGTCTTTCTTGCTTGAGGCTTTAACTGTGATATTATTAATGTGATCATTCTCCTGTGCCATATTGTCCAGTGCATAAGGAAACTCTAATCGTCTCCTCTTGTCCCGTAGGTGTCATGAGGGTCTGGGAGTCGAGCTCAGCACGGTGTGTGTTCACACAGACGCTACCGAACGCTGCAGGGTCCCAGTCAGAGCAAGAGGACGGGGATCCTCTGAGTTTGCTGTACTGCATGTTTCTGCCTCTCTGCAACCGCCTGGTCACGGTCACGGCCGAGCACAACATCCTGTTCTATCAGCTTCCCTCCCTCACTGTGCAGCACCAGGTGAGCACTGATCCGTCGCTAATGTACCACCTGAACACTTTTCTTAGAATCACTGCAAATAAATTGAGAAATTATGTATTTTAGGTCGACTTCAGACAGTCCTGCCATATAAATATTGGCATAAAAGTGAAAAGATTTTCAAATATGCTGATCAGTTACGGCATCAGTTATGCCTCTGATTAGTTGGATGACAGTTTGCACTGCATATCCAATTGATTTCTTTGATTTATGCAGGCCAATAATTTGACCTTTTATAAAATGTGCTTTTTTTTTCTGGCGCTAGGCACTACATAATGCACTGTACTAATAATGTTATGTTGTCCATAATTGTTTTGAAACAAAATGGCTCATGCTTTGATTGTCGGTTCTGCTTTTTCCTGAAGTTCGTGGGCTATAATGATGACGTCCTTGATGTCAGGTTTCTGGGAAAACAGGACAGTCATATAATTGTGGCCACAAACAGCGCACAGCTCAAGGTGTTCGAGCTGGCCACCAACAGCTGCCAGATTCTTTATGGACACACAGGTCAGTGATGGCCAGCAGGTGGCACTGTGGCTATAAAAGTCATGTAAATCTTGTGATCAGGATGATTGTGTATACTGTA
This sequence comes from Clarias fuscus, assembly GCA_030347435.1. Lineage (NCBI taxonomy): Eukaryota > Metazoa > Chordata > Actinopteri > Siluriformes > Clariidae > Clarias > Clarias fuscus. The sequence continues at coordinate 16,958,484 of CM059222.1, forward strand.
TGCGTGTGGTCTTTAGAATCCAAATGCAAAACTGTAAAATTTTTAATGATAGATTTTTTTGTTAATATTTTTTGTAGACACTATCCTGTCACTGGATGTGTTCAAAAAACGTTGCATGTTTGCAAGCTGTGCCAAGGTAAGTGGATAATTTTTTAGGCACACATCAAAATACAGAGGTGTCTTGAAAGTTGCTACTGTAAAGCTCTTGTTCCCCGTGTGTGTGCGCGCGCAGGATAACTCTGTGCGGGTGTGGAAGATGGACCCCGTGACCGGTCATGTAGAGTGTGTGGCTCAGGGCCATGGCCACTCCAACGCTGTGGGCTCCATTTCCTGCTCCAGGTTACACACAAAAGCATATCTTAATAATTGCACTAGAAGCAAAGGTGTTTAGAGTGCTTTCAGACCAGAATGCACTTGACCCCGAAGTTTGTCATGCTTGCATAATTTGAGTGGTCTGTATTGTAACTCTTGGAAGGGTTTGCATGACGGAGCTTTGTGTTCTGCCATTAAATTAGGGGATTATTAGCAATAATCAGCAACTGTTTGTAGCTGCTACAATATGATACGAATATAACGCATCATTCTTTAATTATTAATCGGATAAATCTATGAGGAGTGTTCAAGTTTAACCAGGACTTTTTGATTTTGCAGAATAACAGAACACAGTTATGGAAGCGCAAACTACCTTTATTTCTCTCTAAAAATCCCTAAAAAAAAAAAAGCGAGGTCAGGACTGTACGAGGGAGGTGGCGATAACTCCCAGTGTGCGTTTTAAATGCATAAAAGCTTTACGTGATAAGTGGAGTAAACAGTCGCATTTTATGCACAACATTATGCTCCAGAATTCCCCTAATTTATTCTGTAACTACATATCTTTCCTGTTAGGTTCCCTGTACTTCCTTCATGTATAACCAAAACTAAATAATAAACCAAGACTTTATAGAGCTTTCTCGCTTCAATAAACAGCTATGAGGATATGCGGAGCATTTTCCAGGCTGTCTTTTTCCTGCTAAGCGTTTAGTAAGCCCTTCCTTTGTGATGATATGATAAGAAGCAGAAAGGAAAGCTGAATCTTTTATACATTTTTATTTTTTTATTTTTTTAAACAGCCTTGAGCAGGAAGTGTTTGTTCAATGTCTTTTGTAGGTTAAAGAAGGCCTTCCTGGTGTCTGGAAGTCAGGACTGCACTATCAAAATATGGGATGTGCCTGATGATCTTCCTGGTCCGGGTGTCGAGCCAGCCCAGCTTACTGCTCGAGTCACTGAGAAGGCCCATGATAAAGTTGGTCATTGTTTTGAACCCTTTCCTTGTTTTGGCTCAGTGTGAGCAGAGACAACAATGTGTTTGAGGGCCATTTGAGTTTTTATTTCAGGGGGAAAAAAACAAATCTCTGTGGTAAGAAGGAAATACTATCAGGTGTCATGCTGCTCATTGTGTCTGAAAGGCAAAATGAAAGCTTTGTTCACATTTTAAGAAAGCATGAATGATGCCTGGTATTATTGCAGCAAGAGTTGATTTACTGCAATCCTTTTTCTTGTATTTTAAACAGACTTAAAGGAAGGTTTAAGGGAAGTAGCTTACCAGAACAATACAGTACTAATACGATTAGTATCTGATTTCAGCAGGTAAATGTGCTATAGACATAAAGGGATTAAATCAGTATTTTATAAGTAGCATCAAAACAATTAACCGTTTTTTTTCGGTTAAAGGGAAATAAATAATCAATGAAGGGTGGTGAGATCTGGCATGATGCCATGTAAAGACACTTGGAAGTTGATTATTTTGTGTGTTTTTGATGTCTTCTTTTATTATTCTTACACAAGCTAACAGCATTTTTCATTAGTAATTAAAAAAAAACAAAAAAAACAAGTAATCTTTCTTTTATAACTGTTTATAGTTGCACGTAATGTTCAAGTTTGTTCCTGTTACCACTTAAATTACAGCAGCATTACATAATCATTTATTTTCAGGTTTTCTTGAAGGTAAAATGAAAATTAGTGCAGCCTTATAAAAAGCTGGACGCTTCTACCATAATACATTTTATTTACTAACAAAATAATGTGCATTGTTTAATACTAGTGCAATTTTTAACCTGATTATTTTTATTAGACTTTGATAGCTTAGAATGTTCACCTTATCAGTTCCTTTGAATGAGAGGTTGCCATAGAAACAATACTGTATCGGGATGAGTACGTTTTGTAGCCAACAGTACTAAAACTGTAAAATAATTTAAGGATCAAACGTTCCCCTCAGCCATTATTACATTTTCGCACTTGTTCTTTTTTAGGATGTAAACAGCGTGGCTGTCTCGCCCAATGATAAGCTGCTAGCCTCTGGTTCTCAGGACCGCACAGCCAAGCTGTGGTCCCTGGCCGACATGAGCCTGCTCGGGGTACTCCGCGGTCATCGTCGAGGCATCTGGTGTGTACAGTTTTCTCCTGTGGACCAAGTGCTGGCCAGCGCCTCAGCCGATGGCACAATCAAGCTCTGGGGCCTTCATGACTTTAGCTGTCTCAAGGTATTTCACACGGAGTAAGCACATAAGTCACACAGGCAGCAGTTTTGCTGATAAAATGAGTGGAAACAATGTTTTTCTGGGAAGCATGTTTGATAATGTGCATCTCATGGTCAGGTTAAGCTTGATTGAATTTTTTTTTTCTATTCTAATCTTATTTTCTGCAGACGTTTGAAGGACACGATGCCTCTGTCCTGAAGATAATATTTGTCAGCCGAGGCACTCAGATAGTTTCTGGGTAAGCCACACCATCCTGCAAAAGCTACACATTTTTCCGGCTTATCTTAAATGTCTTATCTCATTTACCCCACATCATCACGTGACTTTGATCGCATCTCCTGCTAACCAGCATAATGTAATCTTCACAAACGGGTTTTTGCATGCTCTCTCAGCGTGCCACATTTAATAGGAACGTGCTAGTATTAGCCAATCATGTGCCAGTAGCACAAGGCATGAAATCACGCCATTACAGGTTAATAGCTTCAGGAAAATGTGATCTGTGTGAAAAGAACTTCAGAAAAATGTGATCTATGAGACAAAAAAAATGCTTTGTTCAAAGGGACTGAGATCGTATTTGTCTCCATTGTGCAGTTTGATGTGAAAATTGTACACTAGAATGGCATGATATTATACATTGCCTGCTGTCACATAATTTGAAAATTGTTATATAAGCAGCTGTTCCTATTAATATGGCCAGTGACCGTATATAGAGTGAGGCACAACAGACACGAAAGGCCTTTTATTTTTTTTTTTATTACATTTTTATTTTTCCCTTATCTCTGTCCTCTGTTGTCTGGTAGTGGTTCTGATGGCCTTGTGAAGCTCTGGACCATTAAAACAAACGAGTGTGTGAAGACCTTTGACGCGCACCAGGATAAAGTGTGGGCTCTGCACGGCAACAGCAGTGACGATCTGATTGTGACCGGATCGGCTGACTCTAACATCACAGTTTGGAAGGTCTGATCGTCTAGCTTTTTTATACCACTGGGTTAAAAGTGAGGTGTTGCTATGGTGATATATAAAGCTATGCAGAAAATAGAGACATGCATAACCGCAGAAACTGAACTTGACTACAGAAGAAAGTGTTGTTTCATGTCATTTTGCCTAATTAAGTAGAAATTGATTAGAAGTCACGTCACTTTGGTTTTGGTGAAGACTTGATTAGTTTGCATGATTTCTCTGTAGGTAATGTGATTCAAAAGGGATTTTATATGATTATACTAGTGATTATACTAGTGAACTCCAAGGTAGACAGATCCCATTGACAAGATGCAAAGGAAGCATTTAATTTAAGATAAATATGTGCACAAATTGAAAACAAGCAACAGTAATTCCCTGATCTGGCTGTTTCTGCTGTTTCTTCTTTCAGGATGTCACAGAGGAAGAACAAGCAGAGGAGCAGGCGAAGCAAGAGGATCAGATTCTCAAGTAAGATTCCTCAAGTTCGTCTTTGTGCTTGTGTTACAATCCCAACAATGTAAAAGTAAGACATACAATGGAAGGGTTATGTAAAATATCCTGTATTCTTAGAGTGTGACTATGCGGTAGTATGTTAAAAAAAAAAAAAAAACATGCAGTAGTATTCATAACACTCTGTGCCAGAGCAGGGTGCAAGCAGGTTAAGCTGGAGTTACATTACACGCCGCAATCCAAGTCGATGATTGGCATAAGGAACTGAAGGTCATGGAGTTTGAGTGAAGTTCTGTGCCAGGCATCGAGTCAGCACAAATCTGAGTCGATTAAACATCCCAACTGATCTGATTATTATTTTAAGCTGTTATCTGTGCTTACATTAATGTTTCTGTTCTCATGTGTGGTTTAAAGAAGTTTTGTAAAGTCTGTCAAGCAGTTTTGTTTCAAACCACCATGCTTTGATAGTCATCATTGCTTATAATGGTTCAACTCTTCATTTCAGGCAACAGGAGTTATCTAATCTGCTTCATGAGAAGAACTTTTTAAAGGCACTGGGCATAGCCATCTCATTGGATCAGCCTCATACTGTGCTTCGAGTCATCAAAGGTATTGTACAATCACAGCCCTTACAGACTGCACAGCCTGTGTAAGCCCACGGCAAATTGATGCTCATGCACAGTTAGGAGGCGACGTAACAAAAGTGTTAGCTGGTCATGATTGACTGTTGTTGCTTTGATTGATGTGGTAGTCCAGGTGTACCATCTGTCCCCTGTTGAGAACATGTCCAGTTTTACTCACTAGGACCCCCCAGCCTCAGATAGATACCGCATTGTTGGGATTTAGACCCAGGATCTCCTGGTGATGTGGCAAACCTTATTTTTTTTCCTGATATTTTCAAGTAGTGCTGAAACATGGCATAACCTTGTATTTGAGGATCACTTTACTGCCCATCCTCCCTTACCTGGGTTATGTAATAAACTGGATATCAGTATTTCCAGAGCAGTAACTGATCTGGAAATCAGTGGAAATCTTTTCCTCATACGTGAGCTCATGGACACTCATGATTGGATAACGTCACTGTTATTGACCATGGGGGAAAGGGAGAGTATGCCATGCCAGGAATGAACATGTTGGCTGCATCCTATATACATCAAAAAGTTTGAGAGGGTATGGACATTTTAGAAAAATACCTCACAGTTCCACCCTAAACAGAAATATCAGAATGCAGAGCAGTGTTCCAGATAATACACCGCATTGTGCCACCTCTGTTCTCTGTAATATACTGACCACTGTTGTAACAAGACTGGTTTAATGGCTTGATGATGTCTATTCAATTCAGTTCTGTTCTATTTTTATAGCACTGTTAACAATTGTCATTGTCGCAAAGCAGCTTTTGGAAATTTGTGTGAAATGTGAAAAAATGTGTACAGTACTGTATGTCACAGTATTTCTACTGTTATTGCTAGATACACAGTGATGCAGTCTAAACTCAACAATCTTTGCTGTTTACCTTTTTGTGCACTTGATGTAAATATCCAGTGAAGAATACCCTCCTTAGTGGACTGAGATTTTAGTTCTGTTGATGTGCAAAAAATATATATAGGAATTTATGGAAAGTGCTTCTTATGTAGTTAATATTTAGCAATATTTGGCACACCCTTATCCAGTTTAACGGATCTGAGCAGATAAGGGTTAAGGGCCTCGCTTAAGGAGCCCATCAGTGGTAGCTTGGGGGTGCTGGGGTTTAAACCTGCGACCTTCCGAACCACTGAGTTAACCCTGCCTTCATCTGCCATGTCTGCATGTATCAGGCCCAACTACTTGATTCTTGATTCTTGTTTTCATACAAGCTACCCAGTATTCGTTGTAAAATTTTTGTTTCATCACTTTTAAACATGTACACATTTTTGTGTGGGTCAGTGGTAGGTTTCTCGATTGCCATGCAGAAGGCCCGGGTTCGATTCCCAGGCAATGCTCAAACCTCAGCCACTGGATGCAGTGCTGGTCCCAATCCCGGATAAAATGAGAGGGTTGCGCCAGGAAGAGCATCCGGCATAAAACCTGTGCCAAGTTGTGGTGTGGATCGAATAATCCGCTGTGGCGACCCCTCGTACACACTTTACATGTGCTCATTGATTTTGGTGCACTCCGCAATTGTTTGGCTTTTAAACATAGCGCTATTGGTTTATGGTAGGGTTGCATATTTCGACATGGCAGCTCAACTGACACTGAAAGCAGATGCTGACTTTAGGAACACTGCTGAATGAAGAGTGAAGGTTTCCGGTTATTCAGGCTGCGTATAATAAACGGTGACAACGCTTCCATGACGTTACAGGCGTAGTAGTTTTCCTGTAATCCAGTGTACGTGCAGGAATGTATCAGAAAAAAGTCCTGCCCCAGGCAAATTCTTAAATGGATTCTATTTGTAGAAGATGTGCAATGCTGCACTCCTTTTTTCCAGTTGTATTTTTAGGAAAGTTTCTTTGACCAACTAAACACGTTTAACAACTGCTTTGCTCATTGAGTCACACTTACAAATTCTAAAAAAAATAAATAAATAAAAATTTGTTTTTAAATGCATTAATTATTAAAAGAGAAGCTGTATATAATACAACATTACAAACTGTGTATACAGAACAAATAAAATGAGTGATAATTTCATAATGGCATAGATATAAATTTTATGAAAATCTTTTAGAAGAAATTTTTATAATATTCAGGTAATCAAATCTTTTAAATAATAAAGTACATAACCAGAACTATTTTTATTATTATGCAAGATGTTACATAAGAGTGCTTCCAAGGCAAAGAAAATTAGTAAAATCACTGTACTGCTGGTGTGCATCTTGGAAAGCATAACATTTTAGGCAGGATGGGTTACGGGGGGGGGGATGCAAAACAAACAAAAAATATTTTAAGGAAGCCGAATCTCTGATTTGATTGTTATGATTGTATTAAAAAGACAACCAGATGATACAAATTTTCCTTAGAGGTAAATCTGGTGATCAGTAATTATGAAACATTGCAGGTTTCAAATATTTTTAGCATGGAATGGCTGGAATACCATGACACACAGGGTTGATGGTCTTTTTATTATTATTATTATTATTATTATTATATTAAGTATAGAAATATTTTTGTCAAACTTCATCTGCAGTCAGCAGTGAGATGAAATGAAAATAAAAGTGTTTCATGAGTTCCAGGAAAATGCTGTAGACGGAGTCTGCAAATGTACAGAGTGAGCTAGGGGTTAAGCATAAACTTCCACAAAATACTTGTGGGGTAATTAACTAATTAATAACGTATGAATATTTGAGTCATTTAAATAAAATAATGATTCAATTAGAATTTATTAAGATAATTATACCAAGTTATAACTATACAAAGGTCACTAATGTAGCCCAGAGGTTCCCAGGCTTGGTCTAGAAGTTTCCTCCACTTCTTTTAAATGTTGACTTCCTTTGGATTGAAAATGAAAATTAAAGTTTGTCAAGCTTTGTATGAGTTCGTCACACTGTGATCGGTGATTGGTCAATTTTACAATAAGCATTTTGATACTGAGTAATGAGAGATAGTAATATTACACCCTTTAGTCGGAAACTCCAGACTGGTTGGAACTCGGCCTATCCTTTGTTGGAGATTGATTCATCGCAGGTGTAGACTGCTGCCTTTACAATCATGTTAAATGGATTTCTCTTTAATTGTGACTGATGAATTGTTCATGACCTAGATTTAGAAGTATAACCCTCTTGCTTTCTGTTTCCAATGAACGCTGTGTTGGCAGAAATCCAGCAAGAGGAGGAGGCCGAGCAGCATCTGGAGAAAACCATTCTTAGGCTACGGCAGGACCAAAAGGGTGAGCTCACACCACCATTCACTCCTCAATTTGAGGACATGACAGCATAAACGTCATTGACATCAGTAATAGCAAAATATAAAGATGGGTATAGTTATAAATGTGACGTACAATGGTGGCAAGAAGTATTAAGACAAAAGTGATATTCAGTGTTTTAATGACATTCTTAATCTTTTAAAATGATTATAACATAATAGGAATATTACTTTATGCAATAAATTTCCTTTACAGAAATCAGTATTTAGTATGATGTCCTTTATTCCTTAAAACTGCTGCATCCAACTGGGCATAGGGTCAAAAAGGTTCTGTAGTACTCTGAGATCACATGCTCAATCCATGCCTGCTTGATTGCTGACGATCATGTACAGAAGCCAGTTTTAAACAGATTTTCGGTTAATTAAAGCAACTCTTCAGCCAGATAGGCTAAAACTAATTAGTGAAATCATTAAAATGTTTTTTTTTTGCCCAGGGAGAACTATAATACACACTGTATGTTGTGTTAATACTTTTGTCCACCATTATGTATTAGTGTTGTATAATCCCAGTAAGATACTTACACAGGTCCTCGTTTAGACATAAATTATATTCGTTCCATTAAGTATTGCCTTATTTTTGAATGCCATTTTGATCTTCTATTCATCATGTACAACAAAACAAAAATCGAAGTTCATGTAAAGGGAAGATAATCCATTTTATTTGATTGTAAAGAAAAGGATATTTACGGTAATTATGTTCAGTGGTCTAGGAAATCATCTAGTTACTCTGTCGTGTAACTGTCGCTTCTATGTTCAGAGTCTCTTCTGCGATACTGCGCGGTGTGGAACACAAATGCACGAAGCTGTCTGAGCGCCCAGGCAGTGTTACAGGTGCTACTGACTCACATGAGTCCAGACGAGCTGCTGCAGTTCCAGGGAGTGCGCACTCATCTAGAGGGCCTCATCCCTTATACTGGTTAGTATGATTTGTGGTGGGTGTGGTGTTTGTGCATGCCATTAATTTGTCCTGTTTCATTTTCTTAATGATGCATAAAAAGACCCTAATTCAAGCAATCAGTATTTTGTAAAGATTCTAGTTGTGTTTCTAAAGCCGTACTAACCTCTGTATTTTGCACACGCTGTACTGCGTTCATGATAAACTGACACTGATTTACAAAATCCATCCAATTCCTGCAGTACATTTTTATCTCCTGGTTACTTCTGATGGGTCCATATATCCATCATCATTACCAGCAACATGGTCAATGCTAGGTAGCTAGCTAAGGGCTAAAACTAAGTAATTTTACTTTCAGTGTTAAGAATCAAAGCCTGGGGGGTGGTCCTCGCGGAAACGGAGATTGGTTTATAATTTGCACTTAATGTGAATGCACGTATGAATATTGTCCTACCATGGTCATAGAAATGGGAATACAATGGTATTACCGTTGAATACAATGGTATTACCGTTGAATACAATGGTATTACCGTTGAATACAATGGTATTACCGTTGAATACAATGGTATTACCGTTGAATACAATGGTATTACCGTTGAATACAATGGTATTACCGTTGAATACAATGGTATTACCGTTGAATACAATGGTATTACCGTTGAATACAATGGTATTACCGTTGAATACAATGGTATTACCGTTGAATACAATGGTATTACCGTTGAATACAATGGTATTACCGTTGAATACAATGGTATTACCGTTGAATACAATGGTATTACCGTTGAATACAATGGTATTACCGTTGAATACAATGGTATTACCGTTGAATACAATGGTATTACCGTTGAATACAATGGTATTACCGTTGAATACAATGGTAATCATCATTGGTTTCCATGGTACCTTGTTGGACTGTAGAGGTTTGTAGATTCTCATGTTTTATAACGTCATTATCATTAGTATCCCTATTATTACTGTTTGGATTTATTTACGACGGGCATTCAAGTTAAACCAGGATTTCAGATTATATTTTTGGTGAATGAACGTGTAAAACCGATTGATAGTTGCCGCAGACTCCGAGCACAGTACAGTGATGAGACTCTTGGCCTCAGTAAAACATTCGAATGGTGGAAATGTTTTAAAGAGTAATGTATGTCCATGAGTGACGATCCCAGCCAAAGTGACTCTAAGCAATTATTCTCGTTAAAAATTTGGTGTGTGGAACGTCTGAACCTTGAAAATTCACAGATTACTCATTGCTAACTTGCGGAAGGACACATCTGTCTAAGGGAATTGTACACAGAATCATTTACAGACACCAAACACATTTTCCTCATACACTCCTGACCTGGCTCCAAGCAATTTCAACCTGTTTGGCGAAGCACTAGTCCAACACTGGGATAAGTGCAATAGTGTAGCAGGGGATTATATAGAGAAATAAAGATAGTTTTTACTCTCATAACTGAGTCTCCGTTTGTCTTGAACATTCCTTGCATTTTAGGTCTAAATGTACTATATTGACTGACTGCATCCTGTTGAGGAATAAAATACTCTGAGGAGTGCTGTAATAGGAAATTTATTAATAAGGTTTTAGTGTTTTATGCTTACTCTATTAAAGCCATAAACAGCCATTCCTGTAGAAGCCTTTATTTTATTGTGTCTTGGACAAATACTTGTAAATCACACCAAAAATATTTTTTTCTTAAATAAAACCTTCTCCAAAGCACCGCAGTAACCATCAGTCCTTATCTTGGTTAAATTTGTGTTTGACTTTAAATACATGAGCAGCTATAAAAGTGACACATTAACATGTTTTAGAGATAATGTTTAATGCAAAATCTGTAACTAAAGCAAAAATAACATGAATGCATCTTTGTGGACCTGGCTTTGGCCCTAGGGAACAAAATTGCTCCCATTTCCTGATGAAGGTTGTGGTAATGATTATGACTTTAATAGCCATAAACATTTTTTTTGTTTGTTTGTTTGTTTTAATAATGTCATACAGTGCAATGCAAAGATTTTAATATTATGTGATTTGCAAGTTGTTTTAGGAGTAGGGTTAATTTTTGTTATAGATATGTGATACGGTCCTGGCTTTGCTACTTTTGCAGAGAGACACATGCAAAGGATCAGCCGTCTGCTCCAGGCCTCCATGTTCTTGGATTACATGTGGCAGAAGATGCGAGTGACAGGAAGCAAAGACGGGTGAGCAGATTTGAACTTAACCTTGCTTAGGATTTTTCCCCTGAACAGGCTTCATGTGTCAAATACTCGTGTTGTACTCCAATATTTTCATATCACTGTGTTCATATTATTTCATACAACACGATGGCAACTGGAAGGTTAAATGGTCTTAAACTGACATTCTTTAAAAAATATATAGTACTGTGGAAAGCCCTGACCCATCCTGCATCTCTTCATGCTTTGCTTCTAAAGAGGAATTCTTGAAGAATAGCTCTCCGGCCTTCACTTTGCAGCCTTTTTGTTCCCAGTTGAAGAATTTAGGGGGTGTGTCATGTAGCCGTACTGTATACCACAACTTTTGCAGAAAATACAAACGACTTCCATCTTCCACAGATACTCTTGTTTTGTGAGAGAATCATTTCTTCTTTTTCTGAGTTTGAGTGGTTGATGCAATAAGGAAGGAAAAGATTGTCATGACATGACTTGTAACTAATCAACAACACAAATTTCCAAAGCACCGTTTACAATGTATATTGTCATAACTCTGCTTTACAGAAATAGAATTTCTGGCTATAAATTAACAATGTAAACTTCTTTTTCAGATTTATATTTGTCCCTAATGAGAGAGTCAGAAGCGACTGTGTTAATTTTGATCTTTGAGATACTCAAACATTTAGTCCTCTTTAAAACATATAAAGCTGAAAAAAATCTATTTGCTTGAGATAAGTCAGACAATAAACTATTGGTATTGAGTCAAATTAAATCGAAAATTATAATGGGCAAAAATAAAATTGAATTAAATGGGCAGTCTGTTGACAGTCAGAAAGTGTTGACTCACAGAAAGTGAGCTGAAACATGAATAACATTCATGTGCTTGTTGTAACATTTGTTTACGGCTCTTTCAGAAGGATCGTCTAATAATAATAATAATAATAATAAATGGATAAAAGACTGATCAGAAATTGTTTTTGTTTTTTTAAGTAAAAAGTATAAGCAGTAATGTGGTGACGATGTTTACACCTTTACCTTTTTTTGTTAGAAGACTTTTTTTGTTGTTGGACTTTTGATTTAAGGGAGGAATCACGGTACTTTCCATTAGTCAAAAAGTATGTGTTCAGGACAGAGGACTTTAAGATTCATTTCAGATTCTTAGTAAAAAAGAGTGTCTCTTTCAAAAATGCAGACAGACATTGCTCTGTTCATTACAGATATAATTTATGTGAGAACATTGAGTAACTTTTCTTTTGAAAATTCCACAACGTTAATACACGGATTGATAGACAGACTTTTTGGACCCTGTGAGGGATATTGTTACTGCAGCAGCACAGATTACACAATCAGTAGTAAGGGAGAAACAAAAAGGTGTGTGCGCATACGTGTGTGTGAAGTGATGGGGAATAATGGTGTGTGTGTGTGTGTGTGTGTGTGTGTGTGTGTGTAGTGATGGGGAATAATGGGATATGTATACAAGTTGCTTAGGTCTTGTTACATAGAGGTGAGTCGTTGTACAGTGCAATGGCGAACGGTGGGAGAGATCTCGTTCTTTGTGACAGTGAAGCTGGATCAGTCTTTTAGAGAATGAACTTTGCTGCCTCTGTATGGGATCCTGTAGTGGGTGGGGGTGGATTTTCCATGATCTTCCATGATTGACAGGAGTTCGTTCAGTGATCTGTTTTCCCACCATATCAGGTTTTACTCTAATAGGAATTCCAGGCTAGAGTAAGCCCATAGTTTACAGAAACTGGACACTTTTCCCGTATGTTATTCTGTATAACCGTAACCATAAACTATTAAACAATTAATCAACAAAAACAATATTGTACCTATAAACATTTAAAATGTGTGGTTTGTCTTTCATTAGTGAATGGAATTTTGTACATTTTGGCAATTAGCTGTGCTAGAACTGGAGTTACACTCTGTTACCACTCCATAATTCTGTTGTCTGGAGATTCATGGTTCGCTACACTGACTCCAACATGTATATTTAAAAAATAATAATTTATGTGGTTACATTTTGAGGTACTTTTAAGTGGTGTGCTGTAAACTAGGGCTGCAACTAACGATTATTTTGATAATCGATTAGTTGGGCGATTTTTTTTTTCCTTCGATTAATCTGATAAAAACTAAATGCTTCGTTAATTTGATGTTTTGCTTATAACTATATAAAACCATAAATCAGGGTATTAGTTATGTATATAACTAAACTTTAAAAAATGCAAAAGCCACATATAGAGTTTAATGATCTTTAATTTTTACATTTTAAACCTTAAATTAAAGACAGTTAGCTTTGGAACAGTAAAAATCCTCTAAATATCCAATAAATAAATAAAAAAGAAAAAAACTATTGATGTACTTTTATGTTGGATGGCATCTGTTATAGTGGCTGCTTGTTGTCGAGTGCATGGGGGATGTTTTTTTTATTATTATTTTTTTTTAGCACAACTCACTTGTGCTGACTTGTCTCTTTCTTAAAATAAATAAATAACAGCATTTGAGTATGCCAAATACAGTTTTTTTTATTGTATTATTTTTTTTATAATTGCAGATATTGCCAGCTGATAGAGAAGGAACAGCCAATCAGAAGTAGTGTGTGGAAGTCTGTGATTGGCTCGTTTTGTGGCAGTTTTGTAACACTGGACAAAGTTGAGCGAGTGTATAGGCAGAGTCGAGTGCGCCCAGAACATCAGAATCGAGAAGTCGCGCGTGCGCGGAGAACATGTTGCTCGCGCAGAATCGAGCTGTTGAGCGCGCAGACACTGCACACGTATAGAGTGCTTTGTCTGCTCTCAAATTGTCAAACCACGCGCTCAGAATTGTGGCAGGAATATAACGCCATAGGCACGCGCGTTTTCCTGCAGACGCTTCTGTAACCTCCATTGCGCGAGCGGCTGTGTATCTTTGTGTATTTGTGCAGAGTACACAAATCTCTCTTGAGTCTCTCTTGTGCTAAATATTACAAGTTCAGTGATTGTGCCATAAGCTATAGTGGAGAAACAAGGTAAATGAAAAAGGGAAATTAAGTCTCAGACAGACTGCAATAAGGTATTTCATCAGATAAAGAAAACATGAACAGAGACACTAATGCATGGAAATGAAAGGAAAAGTTTCAGCCATGAGGAAGTCATCTGATTAGGCACAATGATTAATTGAAACTTAAAACACATACTTACTGAAGAAGTGATTTCTGCATCATCTATTATTCATTCCAAAGCAGCAGAAACATTTTCTAAACAAGCATGCATGACCGTTTTATCTTTCTGTTACATTTTAAACAGACAAAGCATAAGCATTTTAAATATTCTGCATTCCAAACTTGCGCAAAAGGTCATTCTGGTATGGAAAAGCTATTGTTTATCAGTATTTAGTGCTTCTTGTTGTGCACATGATCAGTTAAACTAAGAAACCAATTTATTCATGTGGCTTTGCATTGTTGGTTATCTAGTGTTAAATTTCTGTGCATTTCTGTGATATTTCATGTGATATTTTTGATCCTTGTTGTTTATTTATGGGTTTTGGTATTACTCCCTTTTGTGAGTTTGTATGGCTAAGAATTATGAAGATTCCATTTTTTCCCCTTAGGATTGGTTAGATCAGGGGTGTCAAATGTTCTCCATGCCTGATCCCAGCTGAATAATTAATTTATTGTTGGCCTTCAGTAGACTGTCTGTTTGGCTTCTGCTTGGTTGGAATGAAAGCTTTCACTCATACCTGCCCTTTTTGAAGAAGATTTAACACCCATGATCGTGATTATCAGATGACCTCCTGGGATTTTTACACAACCTGATCTAGCATTTACACAAAACGGTGTGGGGAGAAACAAAAAAATGAATGCATTCAGTGGTAACTGAACTAGCCACGAATTCATAAATTGTCAAACCTTGTTGCAGAAAACCATATCAGGTTCTACTTATAGAAATTCAACGCAAGAGTAGGCCCATGGTTTACAGAAACTGAACATTTGACAGGTTACAGAAACAGGACACTTTTTCCATATATTATTCTGTATATAATGTGAATAAATTATATTGTAGTTTCACAACATTCCTTCACTCATTTAAGCTAACTAAGCCTCTTTACGCCATTAAATATTTGGAATACTTTTCAAGTCTAATGTCTCAACCCTGTTAATCAGTTATTAACAAAATCAGGCCATTGTCATCAAAGATGCATCTAGTATATTAAAAGTATGTATATAAACTTTCAATGCTTTTAAGAGCTACAAGGCATCCAAATCGCACCAGCTCATAGAATTAACTTTGTATTTTTGGTGAAGATTTAAAAAGTCATCATTTAGCTTAAACGGGAAGTGTATGATGGGCCTTGTCATGATTTTATAACAATCGGATAACTTTTTCTCCAGTGGGGAAATACAGGGAGAAGAGATGGAAACCGAGCCACAGAACATATTTGCACTTGTCAAGAATCCAGGACGGGAAAAACCGAGTGGACAGCAGGAGAATTCTGATGACAGTGATGTTGTGGAGGACGCAGACAGCAGTGAAGAAGACTCCAAGAATGTCGACAGAGACAGTGTCAGCGCATTGAAAGGTTTCAGAGCCAGAAACAAGAGGGTGAACGGGGTAAAAAACAGAGGTCATCCATACAGTGATGAGAGCTCTGATGATGTGGAAATTTCCACGGTTGGCCCCAACAAGGCTGCAGTGCCAACTTTGCGTATAGCAACCAATGCAAGCTGATGACTAAGATATAAAACTAACATTCTCTGTATACAGTACTGAATGGTGTTGCCGTGTTGAAAGAGAGCAAGGACCAGGCCTCGCTGTTAACAGCTAGTATTAAGCTAAGAGTCATTTAATTGCATGTACAATTATAAATGACATACTTTGCTTTTTATACCACCTTCCTAAATCCAGGGGGAAAAAAACTTTTAAATAAATTCATTGTTTTCATTAAGTTCTTTTGTTTTATTTATTGTTGCATCAGATGAAATGTTGCACATAAAATCCCTTCTGTGGCTTTGTATAGAAAAATTGCGTCCTGTCCTCAGTGAAGCTTTAAGTCCGATCTAAGTAATTTCTTCAATTTACTTCTTGTGACTTGAAGTAGGATCAAGTGACTTCATCCTGCTTCTGTCCTAAACATAAATATTTAGTGATTGCCAAAGTTGTTAGGTGTCTACCACAGTTTATTGGAGTTTAAACTAAATGATACAAGCCCAAGGTGCTGACTTTTAACATATTGAAGGGTGTTTACATCCAAATCAGGATATAAATGTTTTATGGACCAAAGGTTGTTTGATTGGATGATCGATAAAAAGTCCATTTAGTTCTAGAAGAGTATGGAAAGACAAACATCAACTGTCTCACAGTGACTGGAAGAGAAGCGTATAAAGATGGAACTTAATTCCTCATAATCCATAGCCTTCCACCTCATCTTATGGTCACTGGTGAAAAAAAGCAGCAGGATGAATTCTATAGAGTATGGAGCAATATTCAGAACTATAATCCACAACAGTGCTTTTCTGTAAAATTTGCCATGTTGGATGTACTTCCTCTCTCCTTTTAAGGGACCAAACATAATTATTGCTGTGACGTCATCATGCCCAAGCCCTATTCGTAGCCTGTTTACCTGGTTTGGATATAACTACCCCCAGATGAAAAACTATTTTTATATTGCATTCATCTTAACTAATTATTACAACATTTAAGTCAGACTACACATAACTGATATTTTTGGTAGACCCTTTGGAGCATTTCTTGAATCATCATTATCGTTTGCAAAAATATAATTGCACAACCCGATCAAAAGTCTCAGTTTAGTAAATATTTATGTAAATGAACCTGTCATTGCCATCAGAATGTGTATGTGATTGTTTATGAACAAGGTAGTTATCTTGTCAGTATAATAATGTACTATAAGTACACATAATTACACATAACTGTATGTGAAATATTTATTGAAGAGATTGGAGAGGATTCATTTTCACACTTTGTACTGAGTGTACGGTTTGTCAGATTAACCGGAAAACAGTTTAGGACACATCTAGAAAATATCCTTTACATGACAACTGGTTCAAACATTTTACAAGTAATGACTTAAGAAATTAACTTGTGCTTAGATGAAAACGAGCAGGCAGTTGTACATAATTTGCTTTAAAGGGCCAAAGCTCTTGCAATTTGTTAAAAAATAATAATAAATTGCTTTTATGATGTGCACAATAGATGTTTGGCCTTATCGCTGAGTTATACAAGTTATTTTGAGAATTTTAGCTCTGATTTGAGAAATTACCTAAGGAGGCAAAACTGTGCTTATGTCTATTTTTATGAGATTAGTCCTGTGAAAAATACAGTTGGAAAGATCTTTATTCAGACTGAGTGTTTTTACTACAATGTTTGTTCAAAATTACGCATACAGAAAGAGCTTAGGCAAGGTTACATTTTAAATACTTTAACCAGAGTAGTTTTACCACAACTGCTTCTTTTAACTAGAACATATTAGAGATAAGTTTCAAATTTAAATAATCTCCTTTAATTGTCATTTAAAATGATCATTAAAATAAATGGCACAAAAATGGCCAAAAAAGTCACCACATGGAACCTCCTGGAGCCATCCTTTGGCAGCAAGCCAAAGGCCTATACAGTATGCATCAAGATCTCCAACCAGATGTGGGGCCCCAGGATGAGTTGGACAGGTCTGGAGAGCAGAGGGCGTCTGAATCACTGGCAGCTCAGGAGTGCCATTTAAAGCTCGAGAGCGAGAAAAGTTAGTTATGGCCATAGTTACATCATGTCGAGTTAATCTGTGACTTTTCTTGCCTTGAAATTGGCAATTAACAGCACTTCAGATTTAAATATCACACAAATGCTTCAGGTGAGACTGAACGAGTCAGGCATTCATGGATGAATTGTAGCAAAGAACCTATTACTTCAGAAGAACAACAAACAGGAAAGATTTGCTCGAGTAAAGAAACACAATTAATGGACATTAAATCAGTGTCCTGTGGCTAAAATGATGTCCTCAAAATGTCCTTCACTCTGATGAGTCAAAATTTGCAACCTCCGGGGTCCGGGTTCGAATCCCGGCCAGGCTTGATTACTGTCTCTGTGTGCATGGAGTTTGCATGTTCTCGGTTTCCTCCCACAGTCCAAAGACATGCAGATTAGGCTAATTGGCGTTCCCAAAATGCCCATAGTGTTTAAATGAGTGTGTGAGTGAGTGGATGTGTGTGTCCTGCGATGGATTGGCCCCCTGTCCAGGGTTCACTAAGCCTCCTGGGATAGGCTCCAAGTCCCCGCAACCCTGAATACAGGATAAAGCGGTATAGTAGATGAGTGGGTGAGTGAGTGAGGGCTCTTACCACTGTGTCTTTGTTAGC
Source organism: Clarias fuscus (assembly GCA_030347435.1). NCBI lineage: Eukaryota > Metazoa > Chordata > Actinopteri > Siluriformes > Clariidae > Clarias > Clarias fuscus. Next base: position 16,976,722 of record CM059222.1, read on the forward strand.
ATAGAGAGGGTCAACAGACAGTTCCTGAATGTGTGGTTCTGAAGCATAGAGGAAGACGTGTGTTGGTGTGGTGGTGCTTAGCTGAGGCACTGTTGGAGACAAAACTGAGGGTTCACTTTACCAGAACACTATAAATGTATTATACATATTGTATTATACATATTATAAACAATAAATGTTTTCCGTTAATGGTCATTCGAAATGAGAATTAAATCATTTCGGCAAAAATTGCCAAAAAAGTGCCATTAAATATTCCACAACACCTGCTTGCCTGCAGGTGTCTCTAAAACATGCACTGCGTGAGGCTGTGTATATCTTGCAAGCCAATCATATAATGCATGCAGTACTTGCATTTTTTTGCAATCTTCATTTGTGCTCTACATTCCAAACTACATGGACCTGCTATTCTACTTGTATAACCTGTATATGACTCTCTTTCCACCGGCTGCAGAACTGCCCTTGTTTTGGTCTCTTTACAAAACCACACTGAAATAATGAGGTGCAGAGAAGTGCTACGTATTGTAATTATACCTAATCTTTTTTTTTTTTCCACTTCAAGCCACAATGGGGCTTTTTATATAAATGTAACCAAGACCTTTAAGTGTTCACTGTACCTATTTTGAGTTGAGATACATATGAATACAAGAACTGCAGTTATTTTTTTTATATTTTTTTATTTGATTTTATTGTACATGAGAGAACCCAACTGTTAACAAGTCATCTTTTTTCAATTTGACATATAGGCTTGAAAAGAGGATCAAAGAATCACACACAGCAAATGATCTTCCCAGACACTTTACATTACATTTTGCAATGAGAGCTCAGCTTGTATGATTCACATAATCATTCCATTTAATAGTAAAATAGAAAAATATAATAATAAAGTTACACATTCATATACAAATGCAATGATGCAATCCAAGATCATGCATCATCTCAATATAGGGAGTATAATAAATTCTGCATATTTGATGCACTACATTACGTTTCCAGTATGGAAGAGATTTTCAGTATGGTTGAACAATGAAAAAAATTATCTAAAGTATTTTTGGAAGATTTCATTACAGACAATTGAGAATATGCATCAGTATAATTCAAGAGAGATTGTATCATTCATTCACTGTAGTCTTTTTTGATCTACATCTAGATCAGGTCTCAACATTGTTACATTAAATTGAACCAATCTATTTAAAAAAGTCTCAGCCTAAAACAGTGTTGCGTGTTTAAAAATTGGCTGATGTTATATAGCACTGTTAAAATAAAACATGCAGCAGCTAATTCACAATTCACACAAATGACTCGTATAAATGAACTAACATAAAATACTTGGCATGTATCATTAGGCAGATTGCACTTTTCCTTCAAAGACTTTCTGCATAGTAAGAAAGCCATTATATTAGATATATCCAATAAGAAGAAGAAAGCATATTATGACTGTATTTTCCTTCACTGTACTCTGACCTCTACTTGAAGCATTAAATCGACTCCTGCTTGCCACATACAAACGTGCCTCTATGCTTGCATTGGTGTGGTGATCCACATCTAGCTAGAATAATGAAACAAGCAACATTTCAGTTGTGTTCAGCGGCTGTGGATGTAATCATTTGGAGATAACATCTGGCTCTTGGAGATGTTTTTACATGTCACAGTGGTGCAGCGCTTAAGGATCTCCTGTGCTTGAGGCCTTGGTGGAATTTTGGGTGTCCCGGCCAATTTAAAAACATTGGGCTCAGATGTACTTGGCAGGAGCTTAATGCTTGTGGGATCCAGGTGGTCAAGCTGAGGCATGCTGCCCTGTCGGATGACCTTGGGGCTGCTCATGCGGAAGGACCCACTGCTTGAGGAGCTGTCGGAGTCACTAAAGCTTCCTTCACTGCTGCGACTTAAGGTCCTTATCCTGCTGTCCTCCTCATGCTCCACTTTAATTGTGATTGGCATCTGTGGAACAGCTGTGAGAATATTCAGCGAATGTGATTTGGCTTTATCGCTGATATTCAGGTTGTCTCCTGGAAGCTGCTGGAGGTTGTACTGTGAGCGACTGAGCTCATGTCCTGGGATCATCAGGGCAGACCGAGCAGAGACTTGAAACTGACCCATGTTTATGGATGAACTTTGATTTTCAGTCTGGGAGCTAATTATATGCACTCGTGGATTCATGTATGGTTGTAGGTACATGGAAGGGATGTAACCAGTTCTGCAGTTGTACCTGAGATAAAAGAAAAGGACAACAAGAAGTGAAGAAATGATATATGGAACAATTTCATGTAAACAAATTACAAGAGAAAAATCACTGACAAATGCTTCATACCATTACACTGTCCACTTTTATTTATGGTTGACATGTAGGTATCTGTCTGTTCAAGAACAAAAGGTGTGGTTTGTGCATTTAAAAAATGTATGCTTACCTAACTAGCCACCATCCATCATTCGATTTTCTTAAAACCTCAACTACGGATCCAATCTCCACAGACAGTTCATCTATTTTTGTGGATTTGTAACTTTTGGAGGCAACATATAGAGCACCTATGGAAAAAAAACATTAGGAATAGAAATTACATTAAGGTTGTCCATTTTTGTCATGATATTTACAATGTCTAGTAGGCCATGACAGAAGACGTCTGCTCTGTATGTGAACCCGGATCTACAGTAACATCTTTGTCTGTAGTCACGTAACATTCCTAGAAACTGGCCTAAAGCCAGCAGTGACAGTTTTAACAACCAATACAAGCCCTCAGGCATGTGATTTCTCTGTACAATTTAAAAGGAGCATATTTTAATTATCTTACTTTCTCCAACTTCATCTTCTTCATCATCTGCTTCAGCACTCTCCAGGTATGGAGCAGGAAACCAGGCGAGGCATTTAGCTTCATTCTCAACCAACCACCAGCCTGTGAGGATGCAGGTGCAAAAATTTTAATGCAGATCATGTAAAGATTAAATGATTAAATAATAAGGCAAGAGTGTATATAATGATGCTCACCTGCTTTGTCCTTTATTAGCACATCAACAGCTTCCCCTATTTCAACCTTAAAGGGACGGTTCTTTGTGTCCTTAGTTTCATAGGAAGCGATGCATCGGTACATCTGTGTCACGAATGGTTGGGTTACACTGGCATCTGATTTCAGTTGACTGCTTCTGCCCAGAGATTCTTCTGATGGCATGATTATAATGCTGTGCCAAACAACATAACACTTAGAATGCTTTACTCCACTTCTCATATCTTAAAAATAGTTACATGGTGTTAGTTAGTTGGTGTGTGTGCGTGGATACCTGTTCTGGGAAAATTCTGGTTTTAAATCCTCTGGTCTGGGAAGCAGAAACTGGCTGAGCTCTGAGCTTTGAGAGACAGTGGGATGAGCACTCAGCAGTGCCATGCAGTACTCTTCCAGCGGCTTCAGCCTCAGCAGAGACTTACTGTAGCTCTTCTGAAGACCTCGCTTTACTTTCTCCGCTGTGAGCAGATGTGTGAAATACAGGATCACCATTAGGTCCACATTTTATTCTTTCAAGGTTATTTCAAAAGAGGTTTCTTTTTAGAAATAAGCAACATGCACTATATAAGTACTATATTTAAAGTACATTCAGCAATTATTGACTTATTTTTATTTATTTTTAAATATATTTTTAAATAAATTATATTCACCTTTAAACTTGGGAACAATCCTAACTGCTTTTTGAAACGGACCTACATTTGAAGCTGCACATTTCTTCTTCAGTTGATTCTGGAAAATAAAAAGCACTTGTCAAAAAGTCTGTAAAATCAGACAATAATTGAATTCATTTTGATTAGTGCGGAGATTTCAACTTACATGCAGTGATCTGAATTCCTCAAGCGTTCTGTAGACCACGATCTCATTCTGATCTGACCAAAGAACCGAGGTCATGTAGAGCTGGAGAAAATACACATGTTTAGATTTACTGTTTAAAACGAAAGAAAAGCAGCACACACACACACAAATAGTTAAACTCAGTCTTACTTTACTCTTCTCCTTGTGCATCACTCCTAAAAGGCGAACACTAATGGGAAGTCTGCGTTCCTCCATGTCTCTGTCTGTTTCTCGGCTTGTTCTGTTCTGCTCTGTCCTCTATCTCCTCTGTTCCACTGCAGATGACACACTGAGGAAACGCACCATGTCCAGGGCTATATGAAGCTCAGGAAGGCGGAGTCAGAAGCAGGCAGGAGAACCGACCCATGTACCATTTCTTCCCCCCTAATTGTTAAACATGAGGCAGCCGGTAATTATGTCTTGCTTATATTTAAATAAGTTGTGAGAAAAAGGGAAATTTCTTCGCATGCACTTCACTACAAGATAATTGTTTTAAGAGAGTTACAGATAAGAAACAGAGAAACTGACTTTGACATGTTTTTTGAAAATTATAAAATCCATTCCAGTTTTAAGGAAAATAAGAGAGAGAGAGAGAGAGACGTAAACCATTTTTAAAAAAATGTAATTAAATTAAATGTATAAGTCCTATTGAATTTGCAGGTTATAAAGAAACTAGTCGGTCACACCTTTGCTTTTTTATTATTACTTTTTAAGTAGTAATGCCTGGAAATATACACTGACTTCATAATGCACTGAAGACGTGAAGATGCCCGTTTTGTGGACTCTTTATTCTGGAAGGTATTAATTTTATTTTATTTTATTTATTTATTAATATATATAAATATATATTTAATAAAACAGGTATTTTAGACAGTTGGCGTTATATATATAAGGGCGGTGTGTTTCCTTATACGTTATACAGAGACACCCTGATATAACTAAGGTGAGCTTTGCTAACGTTACGCTTCATGTTACTGCACTGTTAGGGAGCTCATCGTATCTAACTTTCCTCCCATTTTTCCTTGAATTTTGTCTAGCGACAGCGCCCTGCTCCTCTCCAGCACACACGCGGCCGCGCGAGCGCCCAGCTAACGAAAGTTCGAGAAAACTCCAGAAGTGTTTAACAGTTTCTGAGTAGTGGCGCTTCAGTACGCGGTAAGTTAAGGGATATAAAATTGTCCGTGTTAGTTTGGCTTCCGAGTCGCTAATGCGCATCTACAGTACGTACGATAATTATATCGGTTACCTTATTTGTATGAAAACTGAATTGAGTAAACACCCGATTAATTTAAAACATCACTCCAAACATGTAGTTACTCCTGAGAATGAAAAAGTAAAATCCTTGAAAATATCAAACCCGTTTGTTTAAACCAATCATTAGAATTCTGGAAGTCTTAGAAGTCTTTTGCGCACTCTATATATAGTGATATATAGTCTTGTTAATATATTTTATTTTTATCATAACTAGATATTCTGTTAAATGTATCATCTTTGTCTTTACAATGCTTCTCTTGTTTTTTTTTAACCAGAGCTCTGCTGTGGAGGATTTAGGTCAGAGGGGTGATGGCTAGCCATTTGGAGCTACAGGAGGACCGTGATTACACTGTTGCAGGGGACTGTAGTCCCTGAGGGTCTGGGTGACAACGTACGTAGCAGCTTTAGGAGTGATGTTTGGTCAGGTCTGTGCTCTGAAATTTTAATTCCAAAAGGACTGAACGGACACCTTTTGAAGCCATCCAAACGATTATTATTGGACTTGGAGAAACATGCTCTCCTCAGATTCACATAAGTCAAATCTTTGCTAATTTGATTACATGGTTAGTATATTGTAATATATCTGATTGTCTGATAAACATCTGGTATACTCACTTTTAAACAAAGTAGAACACTTATTATTCTGTTTTATGCAGATCACTGATTTAACTTTGACTAGTTTTGGAAGAATTGAAAGTAATGTTCAAAGGCTCATCTACACCTGCAGGAAGCAAAAGCTAGCCTGTCTGTTCCAATCCCATGGAAGAGGCAAGGCAGCACAAAATTACTAAAAAAAAAGTCAATGCTGGTCATGGTAGAAAGGCACCAGAACACCTGGTGCACCACAGCCCGCCACACATGACGTCAATAGACAAAGAGCCCAAGACTGTCGATCTGGCTTCCAAATTCCACAGACCACAATCTGATTGGACATCGATGCTGGACAAGCAAGTCTGATCCATGGAGCCCCTACCTCACAGCACCCAAAAAATTGCCAATGTTCAGAGTAACTAGACCTGCCTTGGCAGCACATGGGAATACAAAATCTAGGTGGTTATATGTTAATGGTTTTAATGTTATGGCTAACAACTATTTCAAACCATAAACATGGTTATGTTCACATTAAGAATCTCTTCTGCACTTCATGTAGTTCTGTATTGTAGTCTAGTGTATCTGTGTCTCTTCTAGTTCACATATTGTTTTATGTGGCACCAAGTTGTATCATGGCACCAATGTTTAATTTCATTGTGTACTGTTGAAGCTGTATATAGTTGAAATGAAAATAAAAAGCCAGTTGACATAACTTGACTTCAACATGTCTTCAACATAATTTAAAGCCAACATAATGTTCTTTAGAACTTTGAGAAACAAATAGGACCATCTGCATGTTTTTTAGGTGTTTATACACAGTACGTCTGTACCACTTTACTATCTTAAGTTTCATTGTGGCATGCTTAGTGGTATTGGGCAGGCTGGTTTAAATATTTAAAAAACTGCTGCGCTCCTGCGACTGCTGCATTCAACAGTTTTTCTAAAGTTTAACCAAATGCATACCATTGCAACTGAGCTGACATTAAGCCTACAGTACCTGGTGCAACCTCTCTTTACACCTATGATGTGGCTGCAGTAGGTGCAGACTGCAAAATAGATCAGTAGATTCTACTGTCCAGATCTGGTGAGACTGTAGCCTCAGATTCCTGTTTTAAGCTGACAGGAGTAAAACCTGATGTAGTATTCTGTTATTGTAGCCCATGCATCTTAAGATTGCATTCTGAGATGCTTTTCTGTGTACTATGGCTGAAAGAATAGTTGCTTGATTTATGACAGATGTCCTATCAGCTCAAACCTGTCTGGCCATTCTCATCTGATTTGACATGATAACATTGATAAGACATATCCACAGTAAAAACAATTGCTCACAGTGTCTGTATGTTTATTTTCCATTGCTTATCTCTTTGCTTCTTCTTTTTTTCCATTATGATTACTTTTTTCCTCAACATGCATTTGCTGTCAGTGATAAAAATGCTTTTTAATTATATGTTCTCATAAAAAAAAGTTATCATACTTCTCTCAATAAAAGTTTTCTAATTGTAATACCCTACATATTTTGTTATTAAATAGTATAATTGGGTGCTTAAGCATTCAAATATCAAAATGGTCTCGTATGGTCACTAGAGCTGAGTGTATTTAAGGCTATGCAATATAAGGGTTTAACAAACATTTAACATCTTTCATGTGGAAAAAAACTATATCAAATTGTGTAATTTTTAAAATGCTGTTTAAAAAACATTATTTAAAGTGTGTGAACATGTAAAATATGCTGCAATATTTTACTAACATTTGTAATCATCAACTTCTGCATATTCTCAAGAATAACATATGAACAATGAGTTGTTCTTTTAACATGTAACACATGTTAAACAACATTTTTCTCATTAACAAATGAAAAAAAAAACTGAACTACTGAATTATTTATGCTTGGAGTATACTTGTAAATAAAACCAATTTTAAAATTGCAAGGATCTCAACATAAAAAGTGATGGTTTTAAACAAACCTGAGCAAGAATTGATCCAAAACTGTCTTTGAAGCATCTAACAGGTGTGTCAGATTAGGCTATCTTGGGCAATGCTGTTAAACCTGAGACATGGATTCAAGGAAGTTTTTATCATGTATTCCTGTCAGGCCATAAAAGATGTTGTGGAAATCTTGATGCATGCTTCTACACTTTGACCTTTTTCTTTTGAAATGTTACAGAAATACCTTTGTTCGTCTTCAGTGTTTTCATCACGTACGCAGTATTTGAATAGTCAGTGCTTACGGTTATTAAACTCATACTGATGTCTGCTTTGATGTAGATCCAGGAATTTTTTTTCTAACAAGGAATAATGTCCAGAATTTATTTAGACACCATTCCTGTCTCAATAATTCAATATTTTTATTATAATATAATAACATAATATAACTCAATAATAATTATAATATTTATTATTATTATTATTATTATTATTATTGAAAACTAAAATATTTAAGTCTCTGTGACTCTTTGTACTTGAAACAATATTGACATTTATTCATGTGGTCTCATGCATGGTGTTGTTTCTCTGGAATCTGTGATTGTGTCAACCTCTGTATTTGTATTGGGCTGGTACTGTACTTATCTTTGTGCACCATAGAAAAGCCCTAAATTGTGGAAGTCCGTTTAAAATAGACCATTGTTGGCCACTAATGTTGAATTATAATTCAACATTAAGTCAGTAGTGGGACCTATCTAAAAAGCTGATTGTAGCATGTAGTAAAGTCAATTCCTATGCTATGAATTTCCTAATATAAATAAAAAAATTAAAATTTAACTGCATGCAGCTCCCTTCTTTTGTTACCTAGAAGTTTGCAACTTTGTATTCAAGTGTTTCCCCAATTTTCCTTCTATACCTTCCAAGCGGCCCGGGAATCCACATCAGCAGTGTTATTTCAGGGATATTTAGTTTTATTTTTAAAAAGTGTAAAAATACGAAAACCAGTACTGCTTGGAAAAATTAATTGGGATTTCAGTTGAGTGAGGAATGGTGGTGGGAGATGGCCATAGACAGGATCCCAATTTTCCTGAAACAAGACTGGCTGATGAGGACAGATGTGATAGGAGTCATGCCTCTCGCATGGCATTTAAGTCACATGTTTTTTGGGGGGGTTTTTTGCCGAAATACACAGGAGTTCTGGACAGTTTTTTTTTTTTTCACTATACTTGGGGTACAGTTGCAACAACGTGCATTAATTGCTTTATCTGGTACTCCAGATGATTTCTTTGAGTTCTGCACATAAGGATGTTATCGCTTTCTCATCTTTGATGACCAGATGGACATTGGAAGTCCATTAAGTGTCCCTCTTTCTCTCAGTGGATTAAATATTTATTAATTATTCTTAATCTGGAGAACATTAAATATACACGGAGAACTTCAACTGAGATGTTCTTTTACAAATTTCAATCAATTGTTTTTTATTTTACTAATTTACCAATGCTGATTATTTGAACTAGGTCTAAAATCGAAACGAATGTATGACCTGTCTGATACACACAAATCCATTTGAGCTGGAATGTGTGAGTGTGTGTGTGTCTGTGTGTTTTTGGTTTAGTTCTGGGTGGGTGGTTGAAGAATTCGTAAAAAAAAATTGTCTGTTATTATATAATTAATAATAATAATAATAATGCACTTTGTTCAGGTTTTTAAAAAATTTTTTTGTATATGATTATAGTTTAAATAAAAGAGCAGTTTACTGCACACATATTGAGTTAAAGAGAAAACAACTGTTAGCAAGATGAACTTTACCAATTACTGTACAGTCATGGCCAAAAGTTTTGAGAATGACACAAATATTAGTTTTCACAAAGTTTCCTGCTAAACTGCTTTTAGATCTTTGTTTCAGTTGTTTCTGTGATGTACTGAAATATAATTACAAGCACTTCATACGTTTCAAAGGCTTTTATCGACAATTACATGACATTTATGCAAAGAGCCCTTCTTTTTCAGGACCTCTGCAATTCGACTGGGCTTCTCTCAATCAACTTCTGGGCCAAATCCTGACTGATAGCAACCCATTCTTTCATAATCACTTCTTGGAGTTTGTCAGAATTAGTGGGTTTTTGTTTGTCCACCCACCTCTTGAGGATTGACCACAAGTTCTCAATGGGATTAAGATTTGGGGAGTTTCCAGGCCATGGACCCAAAATTTCAACGTTTTGGTCCCCGAGCCACTTAGTTTTCACTTTTGCCTTATGGCACGGTGCTCCATCGTGCTGGAAAATGCATTGTTCTTCATCAAAACTGTTGTTGGATTGTTGGAAGAAGTTGCTGTTGGAGGGTGTTTTGGTACCATTCTTTATTCATGGCTGTGTTTTTGGGCAAAATTGTGAGTGAGCCCACACCCTTGGATGAGAAGCAAGCCCACACATGAATGGTCTCAGGATGATTTACTGTTGGCATGACACAGGACTGATGGTAGCGCTCACCTTTTCTTCTCCGGACAAGCTTTTTCCAGATGCCCCAAACAATCGGAAAGAGGCTTCATCCGAGAATATGACTTTGCCCCAGTCCTCAGCAGTCCATTCGCCATACTTTTTGCAGAAGATCAATCTGTCCCTGATGTTTTTTTTGGAGAGAAGTGGCTTCTTTGCTGCCCTTCCTGACACCAGACCATCTTCCAAAAGTCTTCGCCTCACTGTGCGTGCAGATGCCCTCACACCTGCCTGCTGCCATTCCTGAGCAAACTCTGCACTGGTGGCACTCCGATCCCACAGCTGAATCCTCCTTAGGAGACAATCCTGGCGCTTGCGGGACATTCTTAGACTCCCTGAAGCCTTCTTAACAAGAATTGAACCTCTTTCTTTGAAGTTCTTGATGATCCTATAAATTGTTGATTTAGGTGCAATCTTAGTAGCCACAATATTCTTGCCTGTGAAGCCATTTTTATGCAACGCAATGATGGCTGCACGCGTTTCTTTGCAGGTCACCATGGTTAACAATGAAAGAACAATGATTTCAAGCATCACCCTCCTTTTAACATGTCAAGTCTGCCATTCTAACCCAATCAGCCTGACATAATAATCTCCAGCCTTGTGCTCGTCAACATTCTCACCTTCAGTAAACAATACGATTACTGAAATTATCTCTGCAGGTCCTTTAATGACAGCAATGAAATGCAGTGGAAAGTTTTTTTTCGGGATTAAGTTAATTTTCATGGCAAAGAAGGACTATGCAATTCATCTGATCACTCTTCATAACAGTCTGGAGTATATGCAAATTGCTATTATAAAAACTTAAGCAGCATCTTTTCCAATTTCCAATATTTATGTAATTCCCAAAACTTTTGGCCACGACTGTACGTGTAATGTATGTGTAAGTTTTAAAAGAGGATGAGATGAAAGCAATGTCCTTCCCACACACTTTACACTTTTATTTTACAGTTAAAGCTCAGCTGGTGCACATTTCAGAGAAGCATTTTATATCATTGTAAAATATATATTAAAAAAGAAAATAAGTTATTCTCACTTAAATACAAATGCACTAATGCATGATAAAGGATCAATCATGTGATCAGTAAAGGGAGTACAATAAGTGTTGCATATCTGATGCACTACATTGGATTTCCAGTATGGAAGAGATTTTTAGTATGGCTGAACAAAGCAAAAAGTATATAAAACATTTTTGGAACATTTCATTACAAACCATAGAGAAAAAAAATGCACATAGTTTACAGATTATTCACTGTGAGAACTTTTTGATAGGCACTATATAGAACCCCCAAAGGATTTCTCAACTTTGGTCAAATGTAATCAATTTATTAAAATTGCTTTAACATATAAGAGTGAAAATTAGCAGATGTTATATAGCACTGTTAAAATGAAACATGTGTAAGCTAATTCACAACTCCCAGACATGTATTATTCATTAAGGCGTGGCTAAACTGAAGCTTAAGAACCTACAGGTTGGACAACCAAAATTAACCTTGTGTACGGTCTTATCGGTGAGTCTAATTCAAATGACCTACAATGAAATGGCATGCATCATTAAGCAGATTGTACTTTTCCTTCAAAGGCCTTCTGCATAGATCTTTAGATGAATTAGAAGAAAGCCACTGCATTAGATCAATGCAAAAAATATATTTTTAAAAATATATAATATTCTCTTTTAATGCTACCTGGTTTCTGCTCGACACTCAATCTTGCTTCTTACGCAGAATTAAGCTTCCATGCATTGGTCCAGTGACCCACATCTATCTGGAATAATGAAACGAGCAACATTTCATTTGTGCTCAGCAGTTGAGCGGTTGCTCAGTGGATGTCCTCAGCTGGAGACAACATCTGGCTCCGGGAGATGTTTTTACGTGTCACAGTGGTGCACCGCTCAAGGATCTCATTAGCTGGTCTTGGGGGAATTTTGGGTGTCTTGCCAGACTTGAATCCTTTGGGGTTAAATGTGCTGGGAAAGAACTTACTACTGGTCGGATCCATGTGGTCATCCTGGATGGCCTCAGGGCTGTTCATGCAAAACGACTCACTGCAAAAGGACCCACTGCTTGAGGAGCTGTCAGAGTCACTAAAGCTTTCTTCGCTGCTGGGACTCAAGGCCCTTGCCCTGCTGTTCTCATGTCCTGGGATCATCAGAGCAGACCCAGCAGGGACCTGAAACTGAGCCGTGTTTACAGTACACTGTAAAAAATAAAATCTTGACTTAACTCAAAATTTCAAGGCAACTTGCTGCACAGCTTTTTTGAGTTAACTCCACTTTTAACCCAAATTGTTGAGTTAACTAAAAAAAAAACTGTGCAGCAAGTTGCCTTGACATTTTGAGTTAAATCAACAATTTGGGTTAAAAGTGGAGTTAACTCAAAAAAGCTGTGCAGCAAGTTGCCTTGAAATTTTGAGTTAACTAAAAAAAACTGTGCAGCAAGTTGCCTTGACATTTTGAGTTAAATCAACAACTTGGGTTAAAAGTGGAGTTAACTCAAAAAAGCTTTGCAACAAGTTGCCTTGAAATTTTGAGTTAAGTCAACTTGTTGTTGACTTAACTAAATTTACTGAGTAAGGTCTCCCAACTTATATTCTTTTGTTAAGTTAAAAGTGTTTTGATAGTTTCAAAGACTTATTAATTTCATAAATGTGAACTTGTCACATGTTCTGGGTTCAAAATATGTGTTTAAATTTACTGAAGCAGGTTTTTTTTTTATTAACATGTAATACAATGTAATGAAAAAAGCTGTAACTGCATGCTTAAAAGTTTCTTCCAAATTTTATTTTAAACCAAAAGGAACACACTACAACCACATTCCTTGACTTTCAAATAAAAGTAAACTAAAAGAAACATGGCAAGATGCCTTTTACAGTCTAAACTTCACAAAACAAGAAAAAGAGTACAAAATAATAGTAATAATAATTTGTAAGTCTGAAAACAGCTCACAAAAGGAAAGTCATAGTTAAGTCTTAAGGGATTGTACCCTTGCAGAGCAGTGAGTGCCCAATTCCATGAACACCTTCTCAATCACCTCAAAAGTGTACTTCAGATTTTTTGGTACTGAAATCCAAGACAAACAGGTCAAAGGCCAAACTGTTAAGTAACAGCAGATTGCAGATCTGGAGCATCTTCCAAGACAATCTCTTCCTCCAACACAAGAGTAAAGTTTATGGCACTGGTCAAAGTCGTAGGGGAGTCATCTTATTGTGAATCATCTTCAATCACAATAGGAACTCCCACTTTCATCCCTCTGGTCTCTCCGCCATCAGGAGTACTGTCATCGTTGACATCCATCTTTTCTATGTTGTTATATTTCTTTTTGTTCCATGAAAGTTTTGGATTCTACTAGATTAATGTAGACAAAATGTACAGAAAGAAACACCTCATAAATCCTTAAAATCAGTTGTCTCTGAGCTATACAAGTTTGAGATGATCAGTATAAAGTAAAATAAGATAAAGTAAAATAAGAGCCGGAGTTCAAATGAATAAGAATTAAAATATCTTAGTAATGTCAACACAAACATTAACAGCCGTATTTTTGTCAAAGTGCCTGCAGAGAATCAATGCAACATACTCACCAGACATGTTCTGAATAGTGCAGATGATCCAATACAGATAAACACATGGAGATCATCCAGAGCAGTTTTCATTCAATGAGCCACAATATTTGAAGTCTGAAAAAAGGCACTAATGTTATGCATTGTCACTTCTGACAAACTTTCAGGTATTCATAACATTTAACATTAGGGAGACTCTAATTATAAGAGAAAGATTTTGAAATATGCAATACTGCTTGCATAGAAAAAAAGATGTTCAGGTTTGGGCTCAAGGGTCTCAGCATAAAATTTTTCTATGTCCATTTCTCTCAATTCTACATGTGCACAAGGTGAAGTCCCACCTTCAGGTTCACTGTTCAGCTCAGGTTCTGTTTCATTCAAGATTTTCTCTGGTTCCTTATGCATTACTCTGAAATCTTTGATGGTGTTATTTTTGTGTTTTCTTGTTCTATGGCTGCTAAAGCTTGAATCTACATTTCTGTAAGAGGCAAAATACGATCTCTCTATTTCTTATATGTTTTCCAAGAAAAGAACTGTGTGCGTCAGAGCAGATCTAACTGAACTCGCACAAGTATGTTCATGAAGGTTACATTTAATTGATCAGAAATACAGTAAAAACTGGAATAATATGAAATATTACAATTCAAAACAGCTTTTTTCCACTGGAATGTATTTAAATTGTTTTATTTATTGCTGTGATGTAAAGCTGTATTTTCTGCATCATTACTCCAGTAATGTCACATGAGTCTTCAGTGTCACATGATCCTCAGAAATCACTATTTCTTTAATTCATTCATAATGATCAACATTTCTTGAGTTTTGTGGAAACAATAACTCCCCCACTCCCAAAGGACTGAATGACAATATTAGACATTTTTATAGGCTAACATTCTTATTATTAAAATTGGCAAAAAAGCTATAACTCTCTATACAAAAATATCAAGAAATTTTCCCATGATCAGATCCTCATATTAGAGGGATTTCTGAAGACCATGTGACACTAAAGACTTAAGTAATGATGCAGAACATTCAGCTTAATGTCACAGCAATAAATTACAGTTAAGTATAGTGCATTCCAGTAGAAAACAGAAATTTTTAATTCTAACATTATTTCACATTATTCCAGTTTTACTATATCAAATACATGTAGTATTTTAATTTTGATCAAATAAATGTAGCATTGATTAATATAAAATTATTTTAAAAACAAAAACATAATACAGATCTAAAACTTTTGAATGTTAGTGCACACTGTTTTAAGAGCTAATCTGACCAATTCAATTCAATTTATTGTCATTGTTAAACATAACAAGTATAGATAACAACGAGATATCATTTGGCAACATCTCCCGGCAAGTAATAAAGTGCAACCATAGTGCAGCAAAGCAATAACCATAACGGCTATGTGAGGTAGGATATAAAGGATATATATTATAGAAGGAGAGGGGGCTGGGGGGGTGGGTCAAACCACGATCTTATGTGTATGTATGTATTCTGTGTGCTGCATCAATGCAAAGTCCAGTTCACAGTTATTGTAATGATGTGTAATAAAGAATAAATAAATAAATGGGCGCAAGGTCCGAGAGGGAGGTATCTAATCATTCAGCAGCCTCACAGCAATAGGAAAGAGGCTGTGGGACAGTCTGGTGGTTCTGGCCCGTAAGGACCTGTACCTCCTACCTGAGGGCAGTAGCTGAAACAGGTGATGTGCAGGGTGATGCTGATCCCGCTGGATGTTGTGTACTCGACGAAGGCAGCGTGTAGTATAGTTAGTACTTATCTCCGGAAGACTAGTCCCGAAGATTTTCTCCGCTGCTTTCACCACCCGCTGTAGTGCCTGTTGTTCCGCCCTAGTGCAGCTGGAAAACCACACCAAGAGTCCATATGTCAGCACACTCTCTATAGCACAACGATAAAAGTTCACCATAAGCTGCTGAGAGAAATTAGTTATTCTCAGTTTCCTGAGGTAGAAGAAACGCTGCTGGGCCTTCCCTATGGCAGAGTTGATGTTATTGCCCCACGTTAGGTCCTCTGTCACAGTTATGCCAAGAAATTTAAAGCTTGTAACCCTCTCAACCGTCCCATTTCCAATAGTAAGTGGTAAGTGGATGGTCTTTGTGCCCTTACGAAAATCCACAATCATTTCCCTGGTTTTCTTGATGTTGAGGGCCAGGTTGTGGGCGTCACACCAAGTTGCCATATGTTCCACCTCCCTTCTGTATGAGGACTCATCATTGTCAGTGATCAGGCCTAACACCGTGATGTCATCAGCGAATTTAATGATGTAATTAGAAGGAAGGGCGGCACAGCAGTCATGCGTGTATAGTAACGGGTTAAGTACACATCCCTGGGGGACCTCGGTGTTGATCAGCACTGTGGATGATGTACTTTTATCCACTCGCACACACTGTAAGCGATTTGTTAAAAAGTCCATAGTCCAGTTGCACAATACAGTGCTTAGTCCGAGCTCACAGAGCTTAATTTGGAGCTTATTTGGCAAAATGGTATTAAATGCCGAACTAAAGTCCACAAAGAGAAGTCTGGCATACGTATTTTTGTGTTCCAGATGTTCCAACATGTGATGGAGCACAATAGCCACCGCATCCTCTGTGGATCTGTTGGCTCTGTATGCAAATTATAGGTTTGCAAGGAAATATTCAATAGTCTTTTCTACTTTATTTCGTTATATGTAACGAAATGACGGGCGGGGGGGGGGGGGGGGGGGGGGGGTGGATAATCTTACATAAAAAAAGTAAACTAGTAAGGTATAACAAGAATAATTTTTTGCCCTAACTTCATACTTCGTTCTTAAAATCATTAAAAATACAGCATTGTAAATGTTTCCTTACATGAAATGGCAAAGTTTGAGGTCTTGCGATGAAGTCTGGAAATGCATTTATCCGGGAGGATATTGAGAGAATGTGTTCTGAAACGTTAAATGCAAAGATTACAAACACATTCATGGTGCAAATACTGCATATTATATGTGTTGCATAAGTGTTGAAGAGTTATTAGGAATGTGACTCGACTTTCTAGACTTGTCTTACTCTTCTCCAGTCTCTTTGGCTGTGGGTAATAAGCGGGCTCCAGTTAAGTTTGAAACAACTTATTTTATTAAGCCAAACTGCAAGCCAGTATACAAACTGCTCTCATGTGCTTCCCTCACACCGTGTCACACTCTCACCTGTCCCATGGGAAACCCCAGGCAGGTAACTTGTTAGTTCCTCTTAACATAAGCAACATAACTAATAAATCAAATATCACACATGCAGGGATAGACACAAAATAATAATGTGCTGTAAATAATAATTAAATAATATTCTAAATTGAAACATAATTAAATATACTTCATAATATGTAACACCTGTAATAAATAACAAATAAATGTAGTAAACCTAAAATAATACAAAATATATTGATTGTAGTAACTTCCTGTAGTTACAGGAAGACTTGCAGCTTTCTCACTGTCTCACGTTATATAAACAATTGCACCAAGCTAGATGTACTTCACAAAGAGCGCCATATAATAACGCTCATTTATGCTAAGATAAGATCTACAAAGGACTTGATATAAATATATGCACTTACTTAAGTTTAAACGAAGTTGTCCGTTGTGAGGTGGAGAAACGGGCTACTAACCCAACACGCATGCGCCGCTTCAGAAACGTATCAGCGCGCATGTGCCAACTGTGGAAACGTAACAGCGCGCATGCGCCAACTTCCGAGCCTCGTTAACTTGCATTAGAACGTCTGTTCAGTGATGAAACCTTAGTTGATCCAGCGAGTTTTTAATGAACTTGTTTTCACTAGTTCAGTCAGCTTTTTCGTGTCTTATTGTTCAGATTACTAATAAATACTCATTATGCTAACATTTTGCTAGTTGGATTTTTTTTTACAGTGTAGGTTTGAACTTTGATTTCCAATCGGAGAGCTAATTATATGCACATGTGGATTGATGTATGGTTGTAGGTACATGGAAGGGATGTAACCAGTCCTGCAGTTGTACCTGAGTTGAAACAGAAAGTCAATGAGATGTTAAAAAATAATATCTGAAACAATTGTGAATAAATCAAAGGATTGCTTTATGCTTCATTTTTATACATAACATGTAGGTATCTGTCTGTTCGATAACAAATGGTGAGTTCATCTGTGGTTTGTGCATTATCTGCTTCTTTGCAGGCACAAAAATGAATGCTTACCTAACTAACCACCATCCGTCATCCAGTTTCTTTAAAACCTCAACCATTGATCCAATCTCCACAAACAGTTCATCTATTTTTGTAGATTTGAAATTTTTAGAGGCAACATATAGAGCATATAGAACATAAAGATTGAGGATATAATTATTATTTTTATTTATTATTGTTAATTATTTCATATAACCAGAGACAATCTAGCAAGCCATCTGGATCTAAACCCAGATCTAAAGTAACTTTATTCCTGTAGTCAAATATTTCTAGACATTGGCTTAAAGCTGGCTTTCTCAGCATGCACTTCCACTGCAATTAATGTTTAAAGAATGTTTAAAGAGTTACAAAGATACAAAAGAAACACAGAGAAACTGATTTTTTTTATTGTCTTTTTGAAATGTTTCTGAAAATCCTAAAAAATTATTCCAGTTTTAAGGACCTAACAGATTCTATAATCTATAACAGGACTCCATAATCTACACGGGTCGATATGAAGTGGTGATTAGTAACTACTGTTCGAATGTTTAAAAGTATTAAAGTTGATTTTTGCAAGTTGTAATTTTTCTTGAAGTATATACAGTGAGTACGGAAAGTATTCAGATCCACTTAAATTTTTCACTCTTTGTTATATTGCAGCCATTTGCTAAAATCATGTAAGTTATTTTTTTTTCTTATTAATGTGCACACAGCACCCCATATTGACAGAAAAACACAGAATTGTTGACATTTTTGCAGATTTTAAAAAAAAGAAAAACTGAAATATCACATGGTATTTAGACCCTTTGTTCAGTATTTAGTAGAAGCACCCTTTTGATCTAATATAGCCATGAGTCTTTTTGGGAAAGATGCAATAAATTTTCTACAGCTGGATTTGGGGATCCTTTGCCATTCCTCCTTGCAGATCCTCTCCAGTTCTGTCAGGTTGGTTGGTAAACATTGGTGGACAGTTATTTTCAGGTCTCTCCAGAGATGCTCAATTGGGTTTAAGTCAGGGCTCTGGCTGGGCCATTCAAGAACAGTAACGGAGTTGTTGTGAAGCCACTCCTTCGTTATTTTAGCTGTGTGCTTAGGGTCATTGTTTTGTTGTAAGCTCAACCTTTGGCTCAGTTTGAGGTGCTTAGCACTCTGGAGAAGGTTTTCATCCAGGATATCCCTGTACTTAGCCGCATTCATCTTTATAACAGAGTGAAAAATTTAGGGGGGGGCTGAATACTTTCCGTACCCACTGTATATATACATATTTTTTTGCTCACCTACTGTATGTACACACGCACACAGATTATAAGGATATTACCTGGTCACATCTTCTTCATCCTTTTTATCTTAAAAGTAATCTGTAACAGGGCGGCACAGTGGTGTAATGGTTACAACTGTCGCCTTGCGCCTCCAGGGTCTGGGTTCGATTCCCGGCCTGGCTCGATTCCCGTCTCTGTGTGCTGAGTGTGTGTGTATGGATTGGCACCCTGTTTAGGGTCTACCTCGCCTTGTGCCCTAGGTCTCCTGGGATAGGCTCCAGGCCCCTGCAACCCAGGATTTTTTCAGGATTAAGCGGTATAGATGATGAGTGAGTGAGTAAGTAATCTGTAACTATGAACAATGTAATAATATGTTGCATTTTTTCTGATTACTGGAAATATAAACTGACAAGTGATGAAATGAATAGGTTGCAATAAATAAGACTGAACCGTAGTTATATTTTCCATTTTCAGTACAAAGGTAATTAAGGTACAATATGTTCATCAGCAGTCAAGATTCTGGAATCATTTTCGTTAGATCGTGTAAAGCTGCTTTATGACAATGATAATTGTTAGGGACCTATACAAATAAAATGTAACTGAATTGAATTGAAATTGAAAAAAAAATCCTTCTGTGAGCATTCTAATTTAGGATAAGAGTGGTTTCTAGTAAAAAGTGTCATGTAGAAACTCGAATATTTTGCTGTTATTTTTTCTCCGAATTAACAGAAAAAATATGTATTTTCTTATTTGAATGCATACCGTTGCAATTGAGCTGACAGTAAGGCTACATTAACTGGTGCAATCACTCTTTACACCTATCATCCTGCTGTAGCCTCAGATTCCTGTTTTAAGCTGACAGCAGTGAAACCTGATGTAGTATTCTGTTGTTGTAGACCATGCATCTTAAGGTTACATTCTGAGATGCTTTTCTGCATATATGGCTGTAAATAATAATTGCTTGATTCATGACTCTGAACCCTCTGAACGATTCATGACGCTTGATTCTGTCGGCTAAAACCAGTCTGATATAATCTGGCCATTCTCATCTGGTTTGAGATGATAACATCGATAAGACACTTTTACAGAGTAAAAGTAATTGCACTCTATGCATGGTCACTAGTGATGTGTGTATTTAAAAGGGTTTAACACAGACAACATTTTAAGAACTATATATATATATATTTTTTTAAACAAGATATATTTAAAAAAAAAAAAAAATATATATATATATATATATATATATATATATATATATATATATATATATATACAGTACAGACCAAAAGTTTGGGCACACCTTCTCATTCAAAGAGGTTGAATTTGTATTATGGCAAGAAAAAAGCAGCTAAGTAAAGAGAAACGAGAGCCACAAAAGACACAAAAACCATCAAGCACTACAACGAAATTGCCTCACATGCGGACCGCCCCAGGAAAGGAAGACCAAGAGTCACCTCTGCTGCGGAGGATAAGTTCATCCGAGTCACCAGCCTCAGAAATCACAGGTTAACAGCAGCTCAGATCAGAGAGCAGGTCAATGCCACACAGAGTTCTAGCAGCAGACACATCTCTAGAACAACTGTTAAGAGGAGACTGTGTGAATCAGGCCTTCATGGTAGAATATCTGCTAGGAAACCACTGCTAAGGACAGGCAACAAGCAGAAGAGACTTGTTTGGGCTAAAGAACACAATAAAGAAAACTCTTTGAATGAGAAGGTGTGTCCAAACTTTTGGTCTCTACTGTATATACATATATATATATATATATATATATATATATATATATATATATATATATATATATAATTTGTTATATCTTGTTTAAAAAATGACATTTTATATTTTTATATTGAAAAGAACAGTATAAAATTGTTATATTTAAAACAAGATATTTAAAGAATTCTAAGCATTTAAAGAGTGTTGAAAATGTAAAATATGCTGTAATATTTTACGAACATCTTTAATAATCAAATTCAGCACAATCTCAAGAATAACAATAATAATTATTTGTTACATGTGATACAAGCTAAACAATTTTTTTTTCATTAACAAATGAAAAAGCACTGAAATACTGCAATGGAGTGTGCTCAGATGAAACCATTTAAAAAAATTATAAATCTTAACATACCAAAATTTTAAACAAATGGTGAAATAAGCAGCGTTTTGATAACTTTGATAAATTTTTATTCTAAATGAAAGTACCAAAACTGTTGTGTTTGTAACATATATATATTTATATGTATATTTGTGTGTGTGTGTGTGTGTGTGTGTGTGTGTGTGTGTGTGTGTGTGTGTGTGTGTGTGTGTGTGTGTATATGTATATATGTGTCATATTAGGCAATATTGGGCAATGCTGTTACTCCTAAGACGTGGATTCAAAAAAGACTCAAGGAAGTTTTCATTGTGTATTCCTGTCATATCATAAAAGTGGAAATGTTGTGGAAATGTCTGAATGGTCAGTGCTTATGGTTATTAAACTCATACTGATGTCTGTTTTGATGCAGATCCCATGAATTATTATTTTATCAATTATTTTTTGTGACAAGAAATAATGGCCAGAAGTTACTTAGACACTATTACTGCCTCAATAACTCAATAGCCCAAAAGCTCAATAACTTGGTTATGATTTTTATGATTATTATTATTATTCTCCATCATTTGTCCATCTGGGTTTATTTTAAGTAATGAAGGGATTATGGGCATTGGTCCCCTTAACATTCTCTCAACAAGTCTGGGTTTGTATAAATGTGTGCTTGCAACGATATGAGATCATGTCATGAAATTTAGTTTGTATCTTCTTGGAACACTGTAGATGAAGTGTAGATAAACGTCAACTTTATTTACTGTACATATATTTTTACTTGAGTGTGTGTGTGTCCTGTATGCCTGTGTTATTGTGTTTGTGATTATTGTATACTTCTGTATTGGGCTGGTACTTATCTTTTTGCACCATCCTTGGGATTTAGGAAAGCCCTACATTGTTTTGGATAAAACAGATAAAAACAGATAAATATCAAAGTAGACGATGATGTGGTCTAGCATTCACTATTACACCCCCAGTCAGTTTGGCTCCTTCAAGCCACAATCAGCTTTTTAGATAAAAATAATTTGCTGTGCTATGAATTTCTTAATATAAATAAAAATAAGAGTACAATCTGCCTGCAGCTCATTTCTTTTGTTACCTATAAGTATCATGTCCACTATACTTGGGGTCCAGTTGCCACAATGTGCATTAATTGTTTTATGTGATATTCCAGATGATTCAGTTCCATTGAGTTCTGCACGTGAAATGTTATTTCTCATCCTTGATGGCCAGAAGTTCCATACTTTTACTTTGGAAGTCCATTAAGTGTTGCTTATCTCTCAGTACATTTAAAGATTTATTAGTTTTTACTAAGCTAGAGAAAATTAAATATCCACTGAGAGGGTCAACTGAGATGTTCTTTTACAAATTGCAACCAGTTACTTTCTTTTTTATGAATTTACAGGTACTGATTATTTGAACTAAGTGTTGATTTATGATCTGTCTGTTCACAGATTTGTTTGAGCTGGAAAGTGTGTGTGTGTATGGAAGGTGTGTGTGTGTATGTCTGGGTGTGTTTTTCTGGGTGGGTGGGTGATGGGTTTTTAAGATTTGTTTTCTATTATTGTATAATAATAATTATAATAATAATATACTATGTTCAATTATTTTCTTTGTATTTCTGTATATGATCAATAAAAGTAATTAGCAAAAAATTAAAATAAATAAATAAAAGAGCAGTACTGTGCATTTTTTGAGTGGAGAGTTCAATAATTAGTTAGTTGTACATCATTTTTATTTGTTTTTTATTGTACATACAAAAAAAAACAACTGTTAGCAAGGTTCACTTTACCAATTATATGTATACGTTTTTACAATAGAATAAGAGGATGAGTAAAATGTAAAATAAATAAAATAATTTTTAAAAAGATGTTTTGCTTATTCAAATACAAACGCAATAATACATGATACAAGATCAACCATGTGACAGCTCACTATAGGGAGTACAATAAGTGTTGAATATCTGATTTCCAGTATGGAAGATATTTCCAGAATAGCTGAACAAAATCTAATACATTTTGAAACATTGCATTACAAACCATAGAGAAAAAAAATGCCTCATTACAGATCACTGGATGATCTTTTTGATAGGCACTACTTTGGTCAAACGTAATCAATTTATTTCAATTACTTCAACAATTAAGAGTGTAAAATGTTTAAAATTAACAGAGGTTATACAGCACGGTTAAAATGAAAAAAAAAAAAAATGTGCCAGCTAATTCACAATTTCCAGCCACTTATTATCCACTAAGGTTTGGTTAGACTGAAGGTTAAGAACCTACAGCTTTAAGGTGGACAAGGAAAGAACCCTTAACTTGTGTACTTGTGTAATCACTCATCAGTGATTCTAGTACAAATTACTGTATATGACAGTATTCTCTTTTACTGCATGCTGACCTCTGCTTGACACTCAGTCCTGCTTCTCACACAGAATTAAGCTTTCATTCTTGCATTAGTCCAGTGACCCACATCTTTCTGGAATAATGAAACAAGCAACATTTCATTTGTGCTCAACGGTTGTGGATGTCCTCAGCTGAAGACATCTGGATCCGGGAGATGTTTTTACGTGTCACAGTGGTGCAGCGCTCAAGGATCTCTTGTGCTTGAGGCTTTGGGGGAATTTGGGGTGTTTTTCCTGACTTGAATACATTGAGATTAAATGGGCTGGGCAAGAGCTTACCACTGGTGGGATCCAGGTGGTCATCCTGGATGGGCTCTGGGCTGCTCATGCAAAAGGATCCACTGCAAAAGGACCCACTGCTTGAGGAGCTGTCAGAGTCACTAAAGCTTTCTACACTGGTTTGACTCAAGGACCTTGCCCTGCTGTCCTCCTCATGCCCTACTACAACTGTGATTGGCGCATAGGGAACAACTGCTTTATCGCTGATATTCAGGTTGTCTCCTGAAGGCTGCTGGAGGTTGTACTCTGAGCGACAGAGCTCATGTCCTGGGATCATCAGATCAGAACAAGCAGGGACCTGAAACTGAGTCATGTTTAGGTTTGAACTGTGATTTCCAATCTGGGAGGTAATTATATGCACTCGTGGATTGATGTATGGTTGTAGGTAAATGGAAGGGATGTAACCCGTTCTGCAGTTGTACCTGAGATAAAAGAGGAGGACAACAAGAAGTCAATAAATTATATATGGAACAATTTCATAGAAACTAATTAAAAGAGAAAAATCTTGGACAAATGCTTCATACAATGATTCCGTACACTTTTATTCATGGTTGAAATGTAGGTATCTGTCTGTTCAATAACAAAGGGTGAGTTTATCTGTGACTTTGTTTGCAGGCACAAAAATGAATGCTTACCTAACTAACCACCATCCATCATTCGATTTTCTTAAAACCTCAACCACTGATCCAATCTCCACAGACAGTTCATCTATGTTTGTTGATTTGTAATTTTTAAAGGCAACATATAGAGCACCTATGGACAGAAGATTGAAGATAAAATTATTATTTTCACATAACCTGCAACAATCTAGCAAGCCATCTGGATCTGAACTCAGATGTAGAGTAACAGAGTAACTTTATTCCTGTAGTCAAATAATATTCCTAGAAATTGGCCCAAAGCTAGTGGTGAAACTTTTAACAACTAATACAAGTCCTCAGGTTATATTTTTCTCTGTATAATTTAAAAAGGGCATAATATTTCCATAATCCTGTCAAAGATCTTACTTTCTCCATCTTCATCTTCTTCATCATCTGCTTCAGCACTCTCCAGGTATGGAGCGGGAAACCAGGCGAGACATTTAGCTTCATTCTCAACCAACCACCAGCCTGTGAGGATGCAGGTGCAAAGTTTACATGGAAGTATCCAAACATGTGAATAATGTTTGAATGATAAGGCAAGAGTGTATATAATGATGCTCACCTGCTTTGTCCTTTATTAGCACATCCACAGCTTCCCCTAATTCAACCTTAAAGGGACGGTTCTTTGTGTCCTGTGTTTCATAGGGAGCGATGCATCTGTACATCTGAGTCACGAATGGTTGGGATACACTGGCATCTGATTTCAGTTGACTGCTTCTGCCCAGAGATTCTTCTGATGGCATGATTATAATGCTGTGCCAAACAACATAACATGCTTTATTTCACTTATCATATCTTGAAAATAGTTATTTTGTGTGTGTGTGTGTGTGTGTGTGTGTGTGTGTGTGTGTGTGTGTGTGTGTGTGTGTGTGTGTGCGTGTGTGTGTGTGTGTGTGTGGATACCTGTTCTGGGAAAATTCTGGTTTCAGATCATCTGGTCTGGGAAGCAGAAACTGGCTGAGCTCTGAGCTTTGAGAGACAGTGGGATGAGCACTCAGCAGTGCCATGCAGTACTCTTCCAGCGGCTTCAGCCTCAGCAGAGACTTACTGTAGCTCTTCTGAAGACCTCGCTTTACTTTCTCCGCTGTGAGCAGATGTGTGAAATACAGGATCACCATTAGGTCCACATTTTATTCTTTCAAGGTTATTTCAAAACATTTCTATATTTAAAGTAAATAGAATATTTATTTATTTATGTTTCTTTAAAAAAATAAATGTTTTAAAATAAATTATATTCACCTTTAAACTTGGGAACAATCCTAACTGATCTTTGAAACGGACCTGCATTTGAAACTGCACATTTCTTCTTCAGTTGATTCTGGAAAATAAAAAGCACTTGTCAAAAAGTCTGTAAAATCAGACAATAATTGAATTCATTTTGATTAGTGCGGAGATTTCAACTTACATGCAGTGATCTGAATTCCTCAAGCGTTCTGTAGACCACGATCTCATTCTGATCTGACCAAAGAACCGAGGTCATATAGAGCTGGAGAAAATACACATGTTTAGATTTACTGTGCAAAAGAAAGAAAAGCAGCACACACACACACACACACACACACACTTGAACTCTGTCTTACTTTACTCTTCTTCTTGTGCATCACTCCTAAAAGGCGAACACTAATGGGATGTCTGCGTTCCTCCATGTCTCTGTGTGTTTTCGGCTTGTTCTGCTCTGTCCTCTATCTCCTCTGTTCCACTGCAGATGACACATTGAGGAAACGCACCATGTCCAGGCCTATATGAAGCTCAGTAAGGCGGAGTCAGAAACAGACAGGAACTGTTGTTAAACCGCACCAAGGGATTTTTTAATAATTATAAAACAAGTGGCAGAATGTAATTATGGTAATTAGCCAATTATGTATGTGGGAAAACACGGTTATATGACGTCTCTCAATTATATCTACATTAACAGGTTCAGAGACAAAGGGAAATTTCTTGGCATGCACTTCCACTGAATTACTGAGCTGATGAGCTGTTAACACTGATGAACGAACAAACACACACACACACACTGTCACAAACAAACGGAGACGGACCAGAAGACTATCAGTTAGCCCTGTAGCGTGGATGGTAAACCCAAACGCGGAAGTAGCGCGAACAGGCAGGATAACCACGCTGTTTATTTTTAGAACTCTCCCGGAGCGAGAGCAAGAGTTTACACAAATAAACCCGCGTTCTAATAACACACACTCAATCGAAAGCGAAACCCAAGAAAGTGAGTACTCACGATTAGACGGTGTGAAGCGATGTGTGGAGCCATCTTGTCTCCTTTTATGCTTCCTGAATAGCGACCGTACTACTTCCAGGTCCTAGTGCACATGACAGTACCCCCCTGTCCAGGACCGGCACCCGACGGTCCTGGGGTGGAGAATACCCGAAGACGGTAGTCCCGGATTAGCTCGGGGTCGAGAATGAACCGTGCCGGAATCCAGGACCGCTCCTCGGGGCCGTAACCTTCCTAATCAACTAGGTATTGCACGCCTCTGCCCCGAGGCCGCGAATCGAGGATCCGACGTATGGTATAAGCGGGACCGCCCTTAATGATTCGGGGAGGGGGAGCAGGGTGGGTGGGTGGAACCATAGGGGAAGTGGTGAAGGGTTTGAGTTGGGATATATGGTATACCGGGTGGATCCGGAGCGCCACAGGCAGCTGGAGCCGGTAGGTGACAGGGTTAATCCGGAGGGTGATGCAGTATGGACCGATAAATCTGGGGGAGAGCTTCCGTGATTCTGTCCGTAGATGTAGGTTCTTGGTAGATAGCCATACCTTGTCACCTATCTGGAACAGTCGTCCCGGAGGGTGTCGACGGCGATGTTGGAGGGTGTAGCGGGTGTTGGAGCGTCGGATGGCGTTGTTTGCTTGGTTTCAGAGCCGTCAACACCGGCGGATCAACTGTTGGGCCGACGGTACTTCAACCTCCGGTTCTTGATGGTCGAACATCGGAGGCTGGAAACCGTAGCATGCCTCAAATGGGCTTAGATTGGTGGCGGAGGAGACGTGGAGGTTATATGATAATTCTGCCCAAATGAGGTAGCGGGCCCAGGAGCACTGGCGATCAGCGACAAAGCACCTCAGGTAGCGCTCCAGTTGTTGGTTGGTCCGTTCCGTCTGACCGTTCTGTGGGTGGTATCCAGAAGACAGACTACAGGTGGAATTGATCAGACGGCAGAAGGCCTTCCAGAACTGTGAGGTGAACTGGGGCCCCCTGTCCGAGACGATGTCCCTTGGGAACCCATGCAGGCGGACTACGTGTTCTAATATCAGTTCGGCTGTGTTTTTGGCTGACGGGAGTCCGGTGAGGGCCAACAGGTGGACAGCTTTGGAGAACCGGTCGACGATCGTGAGGATGGTGTTCTTTCCTTCGGAAACCGGCAGGCCCGTGATGAAGTCGACAGCAATGTGCGTCCAGGGCCGACGGGGAACTGGGAGTGGTTGAAGTTCTCCTGGAGATGGTCGATTGCTGTCTTTGGGCCGTGCGCACACTGGGCATGCCTGGACAAACTCATCAATGTCCCTCCTCATGTTGGGCCACCAGAAGGCGCGTTGGATGAATTGTAGCGTGCGATGCCTTCCGGGGTGACCTGAGAGGAGGGAGGAGTGCCCCCATTGGAGAACCTCTGGCTTGACGATGTTGGGCACATAGAGTCGTCCAGGCGGCACACCTGCCGGTTCGGTCTCCGCAGCCTGTGCCTGGCGAACCCTCGTCTCTGTCCCAACAGAGCGGTGCGATGATCTTGGTAGGTGGTAGGACAGGCGCAGGGTCCGCCCAGGGGACGTCTTCCTCATACTGTCATGAAAGGGCGTCAGCTTTGGTGTTCTTCGACCCCGGGCGGTATGACAAGTGGAAGTTGTAGTTGTAGTCCCACCGCGCCTGTCTGGGGTTCAGCTGTTTCAGTGAACAGATGGTGATGAGGTTCTGGTGATCAGTCCAGACGATGAATGGCTCTCTGGTGCCCTGGAGCCATTCCTCCAAGGCCCACTTTATGGCCAGCAGCTCGCGGTCCCCTACTCCGTATCGCTGCTGAGTGGGGTCAAATTTCTTGGAGAAGAAGCTACAGGGATGCAGCTTGTGGTCTGGACCTCGTTGGGAGAGAACGGCCCCAGCGCCCACATCCGACGCGTCCACCTCCACAACGAATGGTTTGTTGGCATCTGGATGAAGGAGGATAGGAGCCGTAGTGAAGCGGCGGCAGAGTTCACGGAAGGCGGCGATGGCAGTAGAGGTGAGGTGGAAGGGGTGACATGATGGGCGCATCAGAGCAGTTAGCGGAGCTGCAACCCTACTGTAGTCCCGGATAAAGCGATGATAGAAGTTCGCAAACCCGAGGAAACGCTGGAGTTGTTTGAGAGTCCTGGGTAGGGGCCAGTGACTCACAACCTCCAGCTTCTGCGGGTCCATGGCCACACCCTGGGGCGAGATGACAAAACCCAGGAACGTGGTGGAGCGCTCGTGGAAAGCGCACTTCTCCAACTTACAGTACAGCTTAGAACCGCTCTGACGTGTTGTACATGTTCACTGACAGTCCGGGAGTATATGAGGATGTCGTCTAGGAGTGGGAGTGATGAAGGCCGTCTTCCACTCATCGCCCTCCCTGATGCGCACCAAGTTGTAGGTGTGTGTGTAGTGTGTAGGCGCTCCGGAGGTCCAACTTAGTAAAAATGGTGGCACCAGAGAGGGCGTCCAGGGCAGAGTTGGTAAGAGGCAATGGATGTCGGTTCCTGATGGTGATGTTGTTGAGCCCCCGATAATCAACACATGGGCGTAAGCTGCCATCGCGTTTCTTCACAAAGAAGAACCCCGCGGCGGCAGGTGAGGAGGAAGCCCGGATAGTACCTTGGCGCAGTCCACTGGAAACATATTCCTCCATCGTCTGCGTCTCGGTGGCAGATAATGAGTAGAGGTGGCCGCGGGGTGGCATGGAACCTGGCTCAAGGTCGATGGCAAGGTCGTAGGGGCGATGAGAAGGTAGGTGGGTCGTCCGTCTTTTACAGAACACCTCAGCCAGGTCCCGGTAGGCACTCAGGATGTTGTCTGTGTCGACCTCGGGAGCCTCGGACTTTCTAGAACACGTCCCAGTCCGGGCCCGTAGGCAGAGTTCGGAACAAGTCGGCCCCCATTGTAAGATCCGACGTTGTGTCCAAGATATGAGCGGGTCATGGTGAAGTAACCAGGGGTGTCCGAGAATAAGAGGAGGCGAAGAGATGGGGGTGAGGTAGAAGTGGAGCTGTTCCTGATGTTGGCCGATGTTCATGGTGATGGGTTGGGTTTGGAAGGTGATGGGGCTGGAGGAGAGGGGCCGACCATCGACAGATGTAATATTTACGGTCTGGGATAACGCCTCGATCTTTAGCCCCAGTTTCTTGGCGTAAGAAGAGTCAATGAAGTTACGAGCAGTACCGGAGTCGATGAATGCGGTACTTCCGACCTATTTGTTGCCAAACTGGAGGTGTACTCTTACCGTGAGACGGGAATCATTAGTCAGGGTGGTGGAGAGGGAGATGGAACCCGGTGAGTCACTCTCACTCCTCACCGGGGCTGCGCGTTTCCCGGGCGCAGAGGACAGATGGCTTGGTGGTGCGCTGCTGACCTGCAATACGCGCAGAGGCCCTCTCTAAATTGGCATTCCCGTTCTGCAGTGGTTAAGGAGGCGCGCCCTAATTGCATGGGTTCCCCGGCTCCGGTGTCAACCACGGCAGGAGGTGGAGAGCCGACGGGTCCAGTAGGTGCAGTAGAAAACGAGGAGCGAGCTTCCGGAACAGGCGTGTGAGAGAAGAAGGAGGGGGTTCGGGGCGTGAAATGAGGCAGTGATGGCGTGATGGGCGGCAGGGTGCGAGGGGCTGGCTTGAGTCAGGCGAGCATACGCTGGTCGATCCGGAGGGCGAGTTGGATTAAGCCCTCCAACGTAGCTGGAAGTTCTCGTCCGGCGAGCTCATTCTTGATGCGCGCAGCCAGTCCCTCGTAATAGGCCGTCTGGAGGGCGGAGTCTCCCCAGTCGGTCTGGACGCCGAGCGTTCGGAAATCAGCCGTGTAGCGGCTCATGGATGAGCCTCCCTGCCGCAGATGATATAATTTGGAGTCGGTCTCCACCTCAGCAGCAGGATGTTCAAAGGTGAATTTTAGCTGGTGGGTGAACTCTGTGTAGGAGTAGGCTACATCTGAATCAGATCACAGGACCGCCGTGGCCCACTCCGCTGCCTGCCCGGATAGCAACGAGACGAGAAGGGCAACGCACAGTAGGTCTGTGGAGTATCTGGTGGAATTAAACTCAAACACAAGATCCAACGCGGTTAAAAAAACACTGCATTTCCCATCCGTGCCAGCCCACTTATCCGGTAGAGCAATGAAGACATCAGAAGAAGGGGGGGTGGGTGGCGGCGCAGCAGCCGCTGCAACGGGTGTGGCGACAGCCGGCTGAGCGGCCACTCCACGGAGCATCGCGTTCTCTTGCCGTAGCTCCGCCACCTCGCGGCGCAGGGCCGCGATGTCTTGGATGCCTTGGCGGAGAACCGAGACTTCACTACGGAGCTGATCGATCAGCTTAGCATGTTGATCAACCACATCGCAGAGGTGAGCGTAATCCGCTGGGTTTACTGCTGATGGCTCAGTCATTCTGTCACAAACAAACGGAGACGGACCAGAAGACTAGCAGTTAGCCCTGTAGCGTGGATGGTAAACCCAAACGCGGAAGTAGCGTGAACAGGCAGGATAACCACGCTGTTTATTTTTAGAACTCTCCCGGAGCGAGAGCAAGAGTTTACACAAATAAACCCGCGTTCTAATAACACACACTCAATCGAAAGCAAAACCCAAGAAAGTGAGTACTCACGATTAGACGGACAGAGCATCGGCGATAGAATGGGCAAACTCAATGACTGAGCGATGTGTGGAGCCATCTTGTCTCCTTTTATGCTTCCTGAATAGCGACCGTACTACTTCCAGGTCCTAGTGCCGGTCGTGTTAGGAGTGCGCATGACACACACACACACACACACACACACACACACACACACACACACACACACAGATATTTTACCTGAAAAATTATTTGTAACGATGAATAATGTAATGTTTTTTAATGCATTTTTATGATTACTTTTCAAGCTGTAATGGTTGGAAATATACACTGTCTCCGTAATGCACAAGTGAGGAAATACAGTAAATATATAGGTTACAACAAGTAAGACTTTATCACAGAACTGTAGTTATATTTCCCATTTTCAATTCACAGGTATTAGAAAGATCCTTCTGTGAGAATTCTAATTTAGGGTAAGAGAGATTTCCAGTAAAAAAATTTAAAAAAATGTCATGTAGACACTGAGATTTGTTGCTGTTCTTGTTATTTTTCCGAATTAGCAGAAGGAGAAAAAAAATATTTGAACGCATACCGTTGCATTGAGCTGACTGTAAAGTTACATTAACTGATGCAATCACTCTTTACACCTATTATGTGTCTGCAGTAGGTGCACTCTCACCAAAATAGGACAGTAGATTTAGGGGCAATCTTCTACCCTCCAGATCTGGTGAGACTGTAGCCTCAGATTCCTGCTTTCAGCTGCCAGGAGTGAAACCTGATATACAGTATGTTGTTGCTGTGCTTGTTGCTTAAGGTTACATTCTAACATGCTTTCCTGCGTAATATGGCTGTAAATAATAGTTGCTTGATTCATGATAGATGTTCTGTCAACTCAAACCTCATCTGGTTTGAGATAACATCGATAAGACATTTCCACAGTAAAAGTAATTGCACTGTGTGCATATAGTCACTAGTGCTGAGTGTATTCAAAAGGGTTTAACACAGACAACATTTTAACACCTTTTATATTAAAAAAGAACAGTATACAATTGTCACGTTTAAAACATGATCTTTAAATAATTTTTAAGCATTTTTAAAGGGTGTTGAAATTTTTTTTGTAAATTTATCACATTCTCAACAATAACGTGGTATCAATTAGGTGTTCTTTTAACATGTAATACAAGCTAAACAATATTTTTCTCATTAACAAATGAAAAAGCACTGAAATACTGCGGTGTTTGTGCTTGCATGAAACCAATTAAACATTTTTATAGATACAAACAACATTTTAAGCAAACAGTAACTTGAGTTTAAGATTTTGATACCTTTGATTCATTTTTATTCTAAATTAAAGTACCAGAACTGTGTTTTTTTTTTGTTTAAAATAAATAAATAAATAAATAAATAAATATGTGGCATGCCGTTTAAGAAAATATTCATGAGAGAACTTAATGAAAACTCTGAATATATTGAATGAAAGGTGAGAAAATTGGATGGAATCCATTGAATATTCTCACAGTTCATTCAATATATTCAGAATCTTCATTCAATATATAGAGAGTTTCAATCAATATATTCGGAATCCATTTAATATTCTCACTGTTCATTCAATATATTCAGAATCCATTCAATATATAGAGAGTTTCAATCAATATATTCAGAGTTTTCATTAAGTTCTCTCATGAATATTTTCCTAAACGGCATGCCATATTATTATATATTATTATACACATATATATCTATATGATATGTAGAAGATAATCATTATACACAAAAGATTGGTTGATTTTGCTTTTAGGTAAACTGTCTTTTAAGCATATAACAGGTGTGTCATATTAGGCAATATTGGGCAATGCTGTTACACCTAAGACATGGATTTAAAAAAAAAGGTTCACGGAAGTTTTCATCATGTATTCCTGTCAGGTCATAAATGTGTTGTGGAATTGTTGATGCATGCTTCTACACTTCGCCCCTTTAATTTCGAAACTTTACCGAAACGCTTTGCTTGTCTTCAATGTTTTCATCACGTACGCAATGTCTGAATGGTCAGTGCTTACGGTTATTAAACTCATACTGATGTCTGTTTTGATGCAGATACCATGAATTATTATTGTTTTTATTATTATTATTATTATTATTATTATTATTATTATTATTATTACACTATCTCTGCCCAAATAACTCAAAAGCTCAATAAATTTATTATTATTATTATTATTATTATCGATCCATTTAGAAACATCGGAAGTCCAACCAGGGACCGTGGAGTGGTGACCATTATATTTATTCAAAAGTCATTTGCTGTGCTATGAATTTCCTAATATAAATAAAAAATAAGAATACGATCTGTCTGCGGCTCATTTCTTTTGTTACCTACAAGTATCATGTCCACTATACTTGGGCTCCAGTTGCCACAATGTGCATTAATTGTTTTATGTGATATTCCAGATGATTCAGTTCCATTGAGTTCTGCACGTGAAATGTTATTTCTCATCCTTGATGGCCAGAAGTTCCATACTTTTACTTTGGAAGTCCATTAAGTGTTGCTTATCTCTCAGTACATTTAAAGATTTATTAGTTTTTACTAAGCTAGAGAAAATTAAATATCCACTGAGAGGGTCAACTGAGATGTTCTTTTACAAATTGCAACCAGTTACTTTCTTTTTTATGAATTTACAGGTACTGATCATTTGAACTAAGTGTTGATTTATGATCTGTCTGTTCCCAGATTTGTTTGAGCTGGAAGGTGTGTGTGTGTGTGTATGTCTGGGTGTGTTTTTTGGTTTTGTTCTGGGTGGGTGGGTGATGGGTTTTTAAGATTTGTTTTCTATTATTGTATAATAATAATAATTATAATAATAATATACTATGTTCAATTATTTTCTTTGTATTTCTGTATATGATCAATAAAAGTAATTAGCAAAAAATTAAAATAAATAAATAAAAGAGCAGTACTGTGCATTTTTTGAGTGGAGAGTTCAATAATTAGTTAGTTGTACATCATTTTTATTTGTTTTTTATTGTACATACAAAAAAAACAACTGTTAGCAAGGTTCACTTTACCAATTATATGTATACGTTTTTACAATAGAATAAGAGGATGAGTAAAATGTAAAATAAATAAAATAATTTTTAAAAAGATGTTTTGCTTATTCAAATACAAACGCAATAATACATGATACAAGATCAACCATGTGACAGCTCACTATAGGGAGTACAATAAGTGTTGAATATCTGATTTCCAGTATGGAAGATATTTCCAGAATAGCTGAACAAAATCTAATACATTTTGAAACATTGCATTACAAACCATAGAGAAAAAAAATGCCTCATTACAGATCACTGGATGATCTTTTTGATAGGCACTACTTTGGTCAAACGTAATCAATTTATTTCAATTACTTCAACAATTAAGAGTGTAAAATGTTTAAAATTAACAGAGGTTATACAGCACGGTTAAAATGAAAAAAAAAAAAAATGTGCCAGCTAATTCACAATTTCCAGCCACTTATTATCCACTAAGGTTTGGTTAGACTGAAGGTTAAGAACCTACAGCTTTAAGGTGGACAAGGAAAGAACCCTTAACTTGTGTACTTGTGTAATCACTCATCAGTGATTCTAGTACAAATTACTGTATATGACAGTATTCTCTTTTACTGCATGCTGACCTCTGCTTGACACTCAGTCCTGCTTCTCACACAGAATTAAGCTTTCATTCTTGCATTAGTCCAGTGACCCACATCTTTCTGGAATAATGAAACAAGCAACATTTCATTTGTGCTCAACGGTTGTGGATGTCCTCAGCTGAAGACATCTGGATCCGGGAGATGTTTTTACGTGTCACAGTGGTGCAGCGCTCAAGGATCTCTTGTGCTTGAGGCTTTGGGGGAATTTGGGGTGTTTTTCCTGACTTGAATACATTGAGATTAAATGGGCTGGGCAAGAGCTTACCACTGGTGGGATCCAGGTGGTCATCCTGGATGGGCTCTGGGCTGCTCATGCAAAAGGATCCACTGCAAAAGGACCCACTGCTTGAGGAGCTGTCAGAGTCACTAAAGCTTTCTACACTGGTTTGACTCAAGGACCTTGCCCTGCTGTCCTCCTCATGCCCTACTACAACTGTGATTGGCGCATAGGGAACAACTGCTTTATCGCTGATATTCAGGTTGTCTCCTGAAGGCTGCTGGAGGTTGTACTCTGAGCGACTGAGCTCATGTCCTGGGATCATCAGATCAGAACAAGCAGGGACCTGAAACTGAGTCATGTTTAGGTTTGAACTGTGATTTCCAATCTGGGAGGTAATTATATGCACTCGTGGATTGATGTATGGTTGTAGGTAAATGGAAGGGATGTAACCCGTTCTGCAGTTGTACCTGAGATAAAAGAGGAGGACAACAAGAAGTCAATAAATTATATATGGAACAATTTCATAGAAACTAATTAAAAGAGAAAAATCTTGGACAAATGCTTCATACAATGATTCCGTACACTTTTATTCATGGTTGAAATGTAGGTATCTGTCTGTTCAATAACAAAGGGTGAGTTTATCTGTGGTTTGTGTATTTATCTGTGACTTTGTTTGCAGGCACAAAAATGAATGCTTACCTAACTAACCACCATCCATCATTCGATTTTCTTAAAACCTCAACCACTGATCCAATCTCCACAGACAGTTCATCTATGTTTGTTGATTTGTAATTTTTAAAGGCAACATATAGAGCACCTATGGACAGAAGATTGAAGATAAAATTATTATTTTCACATAACCTGCAACAATCTAGCAAGCCATCTGGATCTGAACTCAGATGTAGAGTAACAGAGTAACTTTATTCCTGTAGTCAAATAATATTCCTAGAAATTGGCCCAAAGCTAGTGGTGAAACTTTTAACAACTAATACAAGTCCTCAGGTTATATTTTTCTCTGTATAATTTAAAAAGGGCATAATATTTCCATAATCCTGTCAAAGATCTTACTTTCTCCATCTTCATCTTCTTCATCATCTGCTTCAGCACTCTCCAGGTATGGAGCGGGAAACCAGGCGAGACATTTAGCTTCATTCTCAACCAACCACCAGCCTGTGAGGATGCAGGTGCAAAGTTTACATGGAAGTATCCAAACATGTGAATAATGTTTGAATGATAAGGCAAGAGTGTATATAATGATGCTCACCTGCTTTGTCCTTTATTAGCACATCCACAGCTTCCCCTAATTCAACCTTAAAGGGACGGTTCTTTGTGTCCTGTGTTTCATAGGGAGCGATGCATCTGTACATCTGAGTCACGAATGGTTGGGATACACTGGCATCTGATTTCAGTTGACTGCTTCTGCCCAGAGATTCTTCTGATGGCATGATTATAATGCTGTGCCAAACAACATAACATGCTTTATTTCACTTATCATATCTTGAAAATAGTTATTTTGTGTGTGTGTGTGTGTGTGTGTGTGTGTGTGTGTGTGTGTGTGTGTGTGTGCGTGTGTGCGTGTGTGTGTGTGTGGATACCTGTTCTGGGAAAATTCTGGTTTCAGATCATCTGGTCTGGGAAGCAGAAACTGGCTGAGCTCTGAGCTTTGAGAGACAGTGGGATGAGCACTCAGCAGTGCCATGCAGTACTCTTCCAGCGGCTTCAGCCTCAGCAGAGACTTACTGTAGCTCTTCTGAAGACCTCGCTTTACTTTCTCCGCTGTGAGCAGATGTGTGAAATACAGGATCACCATTAGGTCCACATTTTATTCTTTCAAGGTTATTTCAAAACATTTCTATATTTAAAGTAAATAGAATATTTATTTATTTATGTTTCTTTAAAAAAATAAATGTTTTAAAATAAATTATATTCACCTTTAAACTTGGGAACAATCCTAACTGATCTTTGAAACGGACCTGCATTTGAAACTGCACATTTCTTCTTCAGCTGATTCTGGAAAATAAAAAGCACTTGTCAAAAAGTCTGTAAAATCAGACAATAATTGAATTCATTTTGATTAGTGCGGAGATTTCAACTTACATGCAGTGATCTGAATTCCTCAAGCGTTCTGTAGACCACGATCTCATTCTGATCTGACCAAAGAACCGAGGTCATATAGAGCTGGAGAAAATACACATGTTTAGATTTACTGTGCAAAAGAAAGAAAAGCAGCACACACACACACACACACACACACACACACACACACACACACTTGAACTCTGTCTTACTTTACTCTTCTTCTTGTGCATCACTCCTAAAAGGCGAACACTAATGGGATGTCTGCGTTCCTCCATGTCTCTGTGTGTTTCTCGGCTTGTTCTGCTCTGTCCTCTATCTCCTCTGTTCCACTGCTGATGACACATTGAGGAAACGCACCATGTCCAGGCCTATATGAAGCTCAGTAAGGCGGAGTCAGAAACAGACAGGAACTGTTGTTAAACCGCACCAAGGGATTTTTTAATAATTATAAAACAAGTGGCAGAATGTAATTATGGTAATTAGCCAATTATGTATGTGGGAAAACACGGTTATATGACGTCTCTCAATTATATCTACATTAACAGGTTCAGAGACAAAGGGAAATTTCTTGGCATGCACTTCCACTGAATTACTGAGCTGATGAGCTGTTAACACTGATGAACGAACAAACACACACACACACACACACACACACACACTGTGACAAACAAACGGAGACGGACCAGAAGACTAGCAGTTAGCCCTGTAGCGTGGATGGTAAACCCAAACGCGGAAGTAGCACGAACAGGCAGGATAACCACACTGTTTATTTTTAGAACTCTCCTGGAGCGAGAGCAAGAGTTTACACAAATAAACCCGCGTTCTAATAACACACACTCAATCGAAAGTGAAACCCAAGAAAGTGAGTACCGTATTTTCCGCACGATTAGGCGCACCTAAACGCCTTCAATCGTTTCAAAAGCTGATCATGCGCCTAATAATACAATGCGCCTTGTATATGGCCCAGTATTAAAACGCATACAGGTCTCAGTTACGGTAAGCAGCCGCGACTCGATTTTCCCCCGTAATAGTGCGCAGTGCATGCTGGGATACCGGGAAACTGGCGTTTCATTTCCATTTTAATATTTTTGTAAATACCCTGAAATGGCTCCTACCAAAAGACACGCGTACAACGCTGAGTTTAAACTCAAGGCGATAAGCCACGCACAAGAACACGGCAATAGAGCAGCAGCGAGATAATTTAATATCAATGAATCAATGGTGAGGAAGTGGAGGAAGTATGAGGATGAGCTCCGCCAAGTAAAGAAGACAACAGAGTGTGGCATCGTTTCATACAGCGATGATCTTTGTAAGAGTCAAAATCTCTGCGGAAACAGCCCAAGCAGCTAAAGCTCTA
This sequence comes from Clarias fuscus, assembly GCA_030347435.1. Taxonomy (NCBI): domain Eukaryota; kingdom Metazoa; phylum Chordata; class Actinopteri; order Siluriformes; family Clariidae; genus Clarias; species Clarias fuscus. Next base: position 17,015,330 of record CM059222.1, read on the forward strand.
AGTTACAGTGTGATCGTTATTTTAACACTGTGATTTCCAGCGGAATTATTTCTTACATATCGTGTTAAGGAATATAAGTTAAGATTTATCTGAGAGCCAGATGCAGTCGTCAAAAGAGCCACATGTGACTCGCGAGCCATAAGTCCCCGACCCCTGATCTAATGGATGCGTTATGCATCTAATGGATGCATAACGCACCGTAACTCCAGCCTCTACTTTAGCGCCTTATGCGAAGCGTTTTATTAAAGGTGCGCCTTATGATGCGATGCGCCTTATATATGTAAAAATAATTAAAATACGTCATTTATTGAAGGTGCGCCTTTTGATGCGGTGCGTCTTTTCGTGCGCAAAATACTGTACTCACGATTAGACGGACAGAGCGTCGGCGATAGCATGGGCAAACTCAATGACTGAGCGATGTGTGGAGCCATCTTGTCTCCTTTTATGCTTCCTGAATAGCGACCGTACTACTTCCAGGTCCTAGTGCCGGTCGTGTTAGGAGTGCGCATGACAGTACCCCCCCTGTCCAGGACCGGCACCCGACGGTCCTGGGGTGGAGGATACCCGAAGACGGTAGTCCCGGATTAGCTCGGGGTCGAGAATGAACCGTGCCGGAATCCAGGACCGCTCCTCGGGGCCGTAACCTTCCCAATCAACTAGGTATTGCACGCCTCTGCCCCGAGGCCGCGAATCAAGGATCCGACGTACGGTATAAGCGGAACCGCTCTCAATGATTCGGGGAGGGGGAGCAGGGTGGGTGGGTGGAACCATAGGGGAAGTGGTGAAGGGTTTGAGTTGGGATATATGGAATACCGGGTGGATCCGGAGCGCCGCAGGCAGCTGGAGCCGGTAGGTGACGGTTAATCCGGAGGGTGATGCAGTATGGACCGATGAATCTGGGGGAGAGCTTCCGTGATTCTGTCCGTAGATGTAGGTTCTTGGTAGATAGCCATACCTTGTCACCTATCTGGACCAATCGTCCCGGAGGGTGTCGACGGCGATGTTGGAGGGTGTAGCGGGCGTTGGAGCGTCGGATGGCGTTGTTTGCTTGGTTTCAGAGCCGTCGACACTGGCGGACCAACTGTTGGGCCGACGGTACTTCAACCTTCGGTTCTTGATGGTCGAACATCGGAGGCTGGAAACCGTAGCATGCCTCAAATGGGCTTAGATTGGTGGCGGAGGAGACGTGGAGGTTATGTGATAATCCTGCCCAAATGAGGTAGCGGGCCCAGGAGCACTGGCGATCAGCGACAAAGCACCTCAGGTAGCGCTCCAGTTGTTGGTTGGGCCGTTCCGTCTGACCGTTAGTCTGTGGGTGGTATCCAGAAGACAGACTACAGGTGGAATTGATCAGACGGCAGAAGGCCTTCCAGAACTGTGAGGTGAACTGGGGCCCCCTGTCCCTTGGGAACCCATGCAGGCGGACTACGTGTTCTAATATCAGTTCGGCTGTGTTTTTGGCTGACGGGAGTCCGGTGAGGGCCAACAGGTGGACAGCTTTGGAGAACCGGTCGACGATCGTGAGGATGGTGTTCTTTCCTTCGGAAACCGGCAGGCCCGTGATGAAGTCGACAGCAATGTGCGTCCAGGGCCGACGGGGAACTGGGAGTGGTTGAAGTTCTCCTGGAGATGGTCGATTGCTGTCTTTGGGCCGTGCGCACACTGGGCACGCCTGGACAAACTCATCAATGTCCCTCCTCATGTTGGGCCACCAGAAGGCGCGTTGGATGAATTGTAGCGTGCGATGCCTTCCGGGGTGACCTGAGAGGAGGGAGGAGTGCCCCCATTGGAGAACCTCTGGCTTGACGATGTTGGGCACATAGAGTCGTTCTATGAGCACGTAGAGCCGGTTCGGTCTCCGCAGCCTGTGCCTGGCGAACCCTCGTCTCTATGTCCCAACGGAGCGGTGCGATGATCTTGGTAGGTGGTAGGACAGGCGCGGGGTCCGCCCAGGGGACGTCTTCCTCATACTGTCGTGAAAGGGCGTCAGCTTTGGTGTTCTTCGACCCCGGGCGGTATGACAGGTGGAAGTTGTAGTCTTCAAAAAATAGAGCCCACCGCGCCTGTCTGGGGTTCAGCTGTTTCAGTGAACAGATGGTGATAAGGTTCTGGTGATCAGTCCAGACGATGAATGGCTCTCTGGTGCCCTGGAGCCAGTGTCGCCATTCCTCCAAGGCCCACTTTATGGCCAGCAGCTCGCGGTCCCCTACTCCGTATCGCTGCTGAGTGGGGTCAAATTTCTTGGAGAAGAAGCTACAGGAATGCAGCTTTTGGTCTGGACCTCGTTGGGAGAGAACGGCCCCGGCGCCCACATCCGACGCGTCCACCTCCACAACGAATGGTTTGTTGGCATCTGGATGAAGCAGGATAGGAGCCGTAGTGAAGCGGCGGCAGAGTTCACGGAAGGCGGCGATGGCAGTAGAGGTGAGGTGGAAGGGGTGAGATGATGGGCGCATCAGAGCAGTTAGCGGAGCTGCAACCGTACTGTAGTCCCGGATAAAGCGACGATAGAAGTTCGCAAACCCGAGGAAACGCTGGAGTTGTTTGAGAGTCCTGGGTAGGGGCCAGTGACTCACAACCTCCAGCTTCTGCGGGTCCATGGCCACACCCTGGGGCGAGATGACAAAACCCAGGAACGTGGTGGAGCGCTCGTGGAAAGCGCACTTCTCCAACTTACAGTACAGCTGGTGGGCGAGCAATCTCTTTAGAACCGCTCTCACGTGTTGTACATGTTCACTGACAGTCCGGGAGTATATGAGGATGTCGTCTAGGAGTGGGAGTGATGAAGGCCGTCTTCCACTCATCGTTGTTGATGCACACAGCCAGTCCCTCGTAGTAGGCCGTCCGGAGGGCGGAGTCTCCCCAGTCGGTCTGGACAGCGAGCGTTCGGAAATCAGCCGTGTAGCGGCTCACGGATGAGCCTCCCTGCCGCAGATGATATAATTTGGAGTCGGTCTCCACCTCAGCAGCAGGATGTTCAAAGGTGAATTTTAGCTGGCGGGTGAACTCTGTGTAGGAATAGGCTACATCTGAATCAGATCGCAGGACCGCCGTGGCCCACTCCGCTGCCTGCCCGGATAGCAACGAGACGAGAAGAGCAACACACAGTCGGTCTGTGGAGTATCTGGTGGAATTAAACTCAAACACAAGATCCAACGCGGTTAAAAAAACACTGCATTTCCCATCCGTGCCATCCCACTTATCCGGTAGAGCAATGAAGACATCAGAAGAAGGGGGGGAGGGTGGCGGCGCAGCCGCCGCTGCAACGGGTGTGGCGACAGCCGGCTGAGCGGCCACTCCACGGAGCATTGCGTTCTCTTGCCGTAGCTCCGCCACCTCGCGGCGCAGGGCCGCGATGTCTTGGATGCCTTGGCAGAGAACCGCGACTTCACTACGGAGCTGATCAATCAGCTTAGCATGTTGATCAACCACATTGCAGAGGTGAGCGTAATCCGCTGGGTTTACTGCTGATGGCTCAGTCATTCTGTCACAAACAAACGGAGACGGACCAGAAGACTTGCAGTTAGCCCTGTAGCGTGGATGGTAAACCCAAACGCGGAAGTAGCGTGAACAGGCAGGATAACCACGCTGTTTATTTTTAGAACTCTCCCGGAGCGAGAGCAAGAGTTTACGCAAATAAACCCGCGTTCTAATAACACATACTCAATCGAAAGCGAAACCCAAGAAAGTGAGTACTCACGATTAGACGGACAGAGCGTCGGCGATAGCATGGGCAAACTCAATGACTGAGCGATGTGTGGAGCCATCTTGTCTCCTTTTATGCTTCCTGAATAGCGACCGTACTACTTCCAGGTCCTAGTGCCGGTCGTGTTAGGAGTGCGCATGACACACACACACACACACACACACACACAGATATTTTACCTGAAAAATTATTTGTAACGATGAATAATGTAATGTTGCATTTTTATGATTACTTTTCAAGCTGTAATGGTTGGAAATATACACTGTCTCCGTAATGCACAAGTGAGGAAATACAGTAAATATATAGGTTACAACAAGTAAGACTTTATCACAGAACTGTAGTTATATTTCCCATTTTCAATTCACAGGTATTAGAAAGATCCTTCTGTGAGAATTCTAATTTAGGGTAAGAGAGATTTCCAGTAAAAAAATTTAAAAAAATGTCATGTAGACACTGAGATTTGTTGCTGTTCTTGTTATTTTTCCGAATTAGCAGAAGGAGAAAAAAAATATTTGAACGCATACCGTTGCATTGAGCTGACTGTAAAGTTACATTAACTGATGCAATCACTCTTTACACCTATTATGTGTCTGCAGTAGGTGCACTCTCACCAAAATAGGACAGTAGATTTAGGGGCAATCTTCTACCCTCCAGATCTGGTGAGACTGTAGCCTCAGATTCCTGCTTTCAGCTGCCAGGAGTGAAACCTGATATACAGTATGTTGTTGCTGTGCTTGTTGCTTAAGGTTACATTCTAACATGCTTTCCTGCGTAATATGGCTGTAAATAATAGTTGCTTGATTCATGATAGATGTTCTGTCAACTCAAACCTCATCTGGTTTGAGATAACATCGATAAGACATTTCCACAGTAAAAGTAATTGCACTGTGTGCATATAGTCACTAGTGCTGAGTGTATTTAAAAGGGTTTAACACAGACAACATTTTAACACCTTTTATATTAAAAAAGAACAGTATACAATTGTCACGTTTAAAACATGATCTTTAAATAATTTTTAAGCATTTTTAAAGGGTGTTGAAAATGTATTTCTTTTGTAAATTTATCACATTCTCAACAATAACGTCGTATCAATTAGGTGTTCTTTTAACATGTAATACAAGCTAAACAATATTTTTCTCATTAACAAATGAAAAAGCACTGAAATACTGCGGTGTTTGTGCTTGCATGAAACCAATTAAACATTTTTATAGATACAAACAACATTTTAAGCAAACAGTAACTTGAGTTTAAGATTTTGATACCTTTGATTCATTTTTATTCTAAATTAAAGTACCAGAACTGTGTTTTTTTTTTGTTTAAAATAAATAAATAAATAAATAAATAAATATGTGGCATGCCGTTTAAGAAAATATTCATGAGAGAACTTAATGAAAACTCTGAATATATTGAATGAAAGGTGAGAAAATTGGATGGAATCCATTGAATATTCTCACAGTTCATTCAATATATTCAGAATCTTCATTCAATATATAGAGAGTTTCAATCAATATATTCGGAATCCATTTAATATTCTCACTGTTCATTCAATATATTCAGAATCCATTCAATATATAGAGAGTTTCAATCAATATATTCAGAGTTTTCATTAAGTTCTCTCATGAATATTTTCCTAAACGGCATGCCATATTATTATATATTATTATACACATATATATCTATATGATATGTAGAAGATAATCATTATACACAAAAGATTGGTTGATTTTGCTTTTAGGTAAACTGTCTTTTAAGCATATAACAGGTGTGTCATATTAGGCAATATTGGGCAATGCTGTTACACCTAAGACATGGATTTAAAAAAAAAAGGTTCACGGAAGTTTTCATCATGTATTCCTGTCAGGTCATAAATGTGTTGTGGAATTGTTGATGCATGCTTCTACACTTCGCCCCTTTAATTTCGAAACTTTACCGAAACGCTTTGCTTGTCTTCAATGTTTTCATCACGTACGCAATGTCTGAATGGTCAGTGCTTACGGTTATTAAACTCATACTGATGTCTGTTTTGATGCAGATACCATGAATTATTATTGTTTTTATTATTATTATTATTATTATTATTATTATTATTATTATTATTATTACACTATCTCTGCCCAAATAACTCAAAAGCTCAATAACTTTATTATTATTATTATTATTATTATTATTATTATTATTATTATTATCGATCCATTTAGAAACATCGGAAGTCCAACCAGGGACCGTGGAGTGGTGACCATTATATTTATTCAAAAGTCATTTGCTGTGCTATGAATTTCCTAATATAAATAAAAAATAAGAATACGATCTGTCTGCGGCTCATTTCTTTTGTTACCTACAAGTATCATGTCCACTATACTTGGGCTCCAGTTGCCACAATGTGCATTAATTGTTTTATGTGATATTCCAGATGATTCAGTTCCACTGAGTTCTGCACATAAAGATGTTATTGCTTTTTCATCCTTAATGGCCAGAAGTTCCATACTTTTAAATTGGAAGTCCATCAAGTGTCGCTATATCTCTCAGGGGATTAAAGATTAATTACTTTTCTAATCTGGAGAAGATTAAATATCCACTGAGAGGTTCATCTGAGACGTTCTTTTACAAGTTGCAACCAGTTATTTCTTATTTTTACGAATTTACCGGTACTGATTATTTAAACTGGGTGTTCGAAATCTCTTTATGATTTTCCTGATACATTCAAATCCGTTTGAGCTGGAAGGTGCGTTTGCGTTAGCCTGGGTGTGTTTTTGGTTTTGTTCTGGGTGGGTAGGTGATGGGTTCTTCTTCTTTCATTGTATAATAATAATAATAATAATAATAATAATAATAATAATAATATATTTTGTGAAACGATTTTTTTTATTGTACATACAAAGAGATCAACTGTTAGTAAGATTTACATTACCAATTACATGTGTAAGTTTTACAATATAATAAGAGGATGAGTAAAATATAAAATTCATTTTAAAAAGACAAATACAATACAATTTATTCAAATACAAATGCAATGATACATGATACAAGATCAATCGTGTGATATCTCACTATAGAGAGTACAATACGTGTTGCATATCTGATGCACTACATTGGATTTCCAGTATGGAAGAGATTTTCAGAACGGCTGACTAATACATTTTGAAACATTGTATTAAAAACCATAGAGAAAAAATATGCATCATTGACAGTTCATTCACTGGGTGATCTTTTTGATAGGCACTACATCAACTTTGATCAAATGTAAACAATTTATTAAAATTACTTCAACATTTAAGAGTTTAATGTTTAAAATTAACAGATGTTATACAGCACTATTAAAATGGAAAAAAAAATGTGGCAGCTAATTCACAATTTCCAGACACTTATTAGCCACTAAGGTTTGGCTAGACTGAAGGTTAAGAACCTACAACTTTAAGCTGAACAACCAAAGAACCCTTAACTTGTGTACTGTCCTATCAGTGACTCTAGTACAAATGACTTACAATAAAATACCTGGCATGCATCATCAAGCAGATTGCACTTTTCCTTCAAAGATTTTCTGCATAGATCTTTAGACAAAGCAAAAAAGCTACAGCATTAGATATGTTCAGTATGAAAACAAAAGAACATTTTATGACAGTATTCTCTTTTACTGCATGCTGAACTTTGCTTTCATTCTTGCATTGGTCCAGTGACCCACATCGTTCTGCAATAAAGAAACAAGCAACATTTTATATGTGCTCAGCAGTTGTGGATGGCCTCAGGTGAAGACAACAGCTGGATCCGGGAGATGTTTTTACGTGTCACAGTGGTGCAGTGCTCAAGAATCTCCTGTGCTTGAGGCTTTGGGGGAATTTTGGGTGTCTTGCCTGATTTGAATACATTGGGATTAAATGTGCTGGGCAAGAGTTTACCACTGGTTTACCACTGGTGGTTATCCTGGATGGCCTCTGGGCTGCTCATGAAAAAGGATCCACTGCAAAAGAACTCACTGCTTGAGGAGCTGTCAGAGTCACTAAAGCTTTCTTCACTGCTGCGACTCAAGGACCTTGCCCTGTTATCCTCCTCATGTTCTAATTCAACTGTAATTGGCCTGTGGGGAACAACTGTGAGAAAATTCAATAAATGTGATTTGACCTTATCGCTGATATTCAGGCTTCATGTTTATTTATTTATTTATTTTTAACAAATTATATTCACCTTTAAACTTGGGAACAATCCTATCTGCTCTTTGAAACCGACCTATATTTGAAGCTGCAAATTGTTTCTTCAGTTGATTCTGGAAAATAAAAAGCAGTTGTCAAAACGTCAGACTCTAATTCAATTCATTTTGATTAGTGCGGAGATTTCAACTTACATGCAGTGATCTGAATTCCTCAAGCGTTCTGTAGACCACGATCTCGTTCTTATCTGACCAAAGAACCGAGGTCATGTAGAGCTGGAGGATATACACATGTTTAGATTTACTGTTTAAAACAAAAGAAAAGCAGCACACACCAACACAAATAGTTAAACTTAGTCTTACTTTACTCTTCTCCTTGTGCATCACTCCTAAAAGGCAAACACTAATGGGAACTCTGCGTTCTTCCATGTCTCCGTCTGTTTCTCGGCTTGTTTTGTTCTGCTCTGTCCTCTATCTCCTCTGTTCCACTGCAGCGAAGCATTCAAATTTAGGGTAAGATAAATTTCCAGTAAAAAGTGGCATCTAGAAACTAAGAAAAAAATGTCTTGCTGTTCTTCCAAATTAACAGAAAAAAAGATGTATATTTAATTAAATTTTTTTTTTTTGTTTGTTTTTTGCAACAAACGATTCTACATACAGTATAAATTAAATCATGTGTTACACACCAGTAAATGTGTGTAAGGGACCACCAGGAGAGGGCACTGTATGTTTTTCTGTTTGTGTAGTTTTTGTTAGTCGACTCAGTTTCCCAGAAGGCACCTCGGTCAAGTGATGACGGAGCTCACCTGAACCGAGGTAGCTCATTAGAGTAGTTATAGCTGGCTGTTCTGGGAAACTGAGTCGGTCATTAAAGATGTCAAGTGGGCATGTCTTTGTTTGGTATCTTCTTGATTTTGTTTTGTTTGGGTTATGTTTTAGTTTGGTTTTGTGTTATGACGGCTCCCTGTGGTTGTGTGTGTAGTTTGGTGAGTGTTTCTGTTAGTTAGTCCTTTGAGTAGTATGTGTGCTCCAAAACCTGTATATGCCCTAGGCTAGTGTGTGTGCTTTAAAATCTGTGTATGCTCTAAGCTTGTGTGTGTGCTTTAAAATCTGTGTATGCTCTAAGCTAGGGTATATTCTAATCAGGTACCTGTGTATGCTCTAACTTGTATGTTCTAAACCTAGAGTATGCTGACAACCTAGAGTATGTGCTAACTTGCGTGGGCTCTAACCTGTTGATGCTTAACTTGTGTATGCCCCGTGTGAGTGTGCAAGAGGTTACGAGTTTGGCATGGAGCATCTAGCAGGTTAGGCTTAGAAGAGCCTGTATGTCAGTAAGGTATATAGAGCCTGTATGTTTGTGTTATGTTTAGGGTATTCGGTGTCAGTTCGGTGTAAAGAGCTTGTGTGTTTTTTGTTTAAAGAGCCTGAGTTTGGTTTAAGTTTTGAAGTCTAGCTTGTTTTGTTAAATAAAGAACATTTTGTCCGAATGTTTCGTATCACACCCTAGTTCGTGACAATGTGGTTTAAATTATTTCCCTTATAATATAGACTACAGCTTCTTCAACGCTGTTGAGTTTCAGATAATGGCTTAGGTTGTGTGTGTGTTTTTTATTTTTTATTTTATTGCAATCCATCACCCCCAATAGCTGAATCCCAAACTCCTCACTAATGCCTACACATGTTTAACACATGGAAGTGTGTGTGCACATGCACTGATCAGCCATAATTTTAACACTAACACAGGGACCAAAGGCCAGCCCATTTGTTCGCTTGTACAGTTGTTCAGTTGTACTTCAGTTTTATGGTGCAATCACTCTTTACACCTATGATGTGACTACGGTAGGTGCAGACTCACCAAAATAGGACAGTAGATTTGAGGTCAGTCATCTACCGTTCAGACCTGGTGATGCTGTCATCCGGGTGTAGCCTCAGATTCCTGTTTTCAGCTGAAATGAACGAAACCCGATTTAATATTCTGTTGTTGTAGCCTATGCATCTTAAGGTTAAATTCTGAGATGCTTTTCTGCTTACTATGGCTGTAAATAATAGTTGCTTGATTCATGACAGATGTTTCATGACATTCATCACAGTTGCACTCTGTGCATGGTCACTAGTGCTGAGGATTTACTCATTCATCATCTATACTGCTTAATCCTGTATTCAGGGTCACGGGCTGCTGAGAATTTAACACAGACAAAATGTTAACACCTTTTACATAAAAAAAGAACAGTATAAAATTGCCATATTTAAAACGAGGTCTTTAAAAAAAAGAGCATTTTTTAAAGTGTGTTGAAAATGTAAAATATGCTGTAATATTTTACGATCCTCTTTAATCATCAACTTCAGCAAATTCTCAAGTATAACCTATTGACAGTTGTTCTTTTAACATGTAGCGCAAGTTAAACAACATTTTTTTCTCATTAACAATCTACAAAAACTTGTTTTGTGTGTAAAAAAAGAATGTAGAAGTTAATTATTATTAAAAAAAAAAAACCATAGACAATGTGTTTGGTTGATAGTGCTTTAAGTTAAGCTGTCTTTAAAGCATCTAACGGGTGTGTCAGATTTGTCTTGTGCAATGCTGTTAAACCCAAGATGTGGATTCAAAGAAGGATTCAAGGAAGTTTTTATCATGTATTACTGTCAGGTCATAAATGTGTTGTGGAAATGTTGATGCATCTACAGTACAGTACACCCTCTTACTTTTGAAACTTTACCGAAACACCTTTGTTTGTCTTCAGTGTTTTTATCACGTACACAGTGTCTGAATGGTCACGCTTACGTTTATTAAAACGCATTCTGATGTCTGCGTTGATGTAGATACCTGGATTTATTCTTTTTTTTTGTTTTGTTTTGTTACAAGAAATAATGGCCAGAATTTATTTCTGCCTCAATAACTCATTTGCTCTATAACTTTGTTGTTGTTGTTAGTATTATATTTATTATTATTATACTTTTAAAAACTGAAATCTTCGATTCTTTGTGACTCTTTGTACTTAAAACATTATTGACATTAATTCATGGGGCCTTGTGCATGGTGATAGAGCTTTTGAGTCAGGGGTTTCATCAGCTACTGTTTCTCTGGAGTCTGTGTTTATGCCAACCTGTGTCCATGTGGGTTTCTTTTAAATACATTTACATTTAGGCAAAGACGATGCTCTTGTCCAGAGCGACTTACAAAAAGTCCTTTGAAGTTTCCGTCATTGGATAAATACTGTGGGTTACAGGTTACTAACTTAGTGCCATCAGTCAAACACAATTGGGAAGGGGATTTTAAAAAATATTAAAGCCCTACATTGTTTTGGAGAAGCCAATTTAAACTAAACTAGTGCTGAATCAAATACGGTCATAATGCTGCTCACCTTTCTGTTATCATAAAAACAAAACAGATAGAAGTAAAAAGCAGATGACGCTGTGGTCTGGCATTCACTATTATACACAGTTAGTTTGACTACTTCAAGCCACAATCAGCTTTTAGATAAGTTATTTGTTGTGCTATGAATTTTCCTATATAAATACAAATCTGAGTACGATCTGCCTGCAGCTCATTTTTTTGTTACCTACAAGTATCATGTCCACTATAATTGGGCTCCAGTTGCCACAATGTGCATTAATTGTTTTATGTGATATCCCAGATGATTCAGTTCCACTGAGTTCTGCGCATAAAGATATTATTTCTTTTTATCCTTGATGGCCAGAAGTTCCATACTTTTAAATTGGAAGTCAACTGAGACGTTCTTTTACAAGTTGCAACCATTTCTTATTTTTACAAATTTACCGGTACTGATCATTTGAACTAGGTGTTGAATCGAAATGTATTTGTGATCTGTCTGATACACACAGATCCGTTTGAGCTAGCAGGTGTGTGCGCGTGTGTCTGGATGTGTTTTTGATACCTTGTTCAACGATTTTCTTTGTATTTCTGTATATGATCAATAAAAGTAATTAGCAAAAAAAATGAATAAATGAATAAAAGAGCAGTAGTGCACACATTTTAAGTGGAGATAAATACGAGTTCAATAATTAGTTAGTTGCATATCGTTTTTATTTGTTTTTTATTGTACATACAGAGAAACCGACTGTTAACTAGATGCGCTTTACCAATTACGCGTGTCAGTTTTACAAGAGAATAAGAGGATGAGTAAGATGTAAATATATTTTAAAAAGAAAAACAGTTTTGCTTATTCAAATACAAATACAATGATACATGATAGAAGATCAATCATGTGATATCTCACTATAGGGAGTACAATAAGTGTTGCATATCTGATGCACTACATTGGCTTTCCAGTATGGAACATATTTTCAGAATGGCTTAAAGTCTAATACAGTTTGAAACATTGCATTACAAACCACAGAGAAAAAATCTACATAATTTACAAACTTCACTGTGTGATCTTACACTACATAGACCCTCTGAAGGAGTTCTTAACTTTGGTCAAATAATCAATTCATTAAAAATGCGTCAACATCTCAGAGTGTAACATGTTTAAAATTAGCAGATATTATATAGCACTGTTAAAATGAAATGTGGCAGCTAATTCACAGTTTCCAGACACTTATGATCCACTAAGGATTGGTTAGACTGAAGGTTAAGAACCTACAGCTTTAAGCTGGACAACCAAAGAACCCTCTTGTCTTATCAGTGATTCTAGTACAAATTACCAACAATAAAATACCTGGCATGCATCATTAAGCAGATTGCATTTTTCATTCAAAGATTTTCTGCATAGACTTTTAGATGAAGCAAAAAAAAAGCTACTGCATTAGATATGTTCGGTACAAAAACAAAAGAACATTTTATGACAGTATTCTCTTTTACTGCATGCTGACCTCTGCTTGACACTAAATCCTGCTTCTCAAACAGAATTAAGCTTCCATGCTTGCATTGGTCCGGTGACGCACATCTTTCTGGAATAATAAAATGAGCAACATTTCACTTGTGCTCAGCGATTGACTGAGCTCCTGGAGATGTTTTTACGTGTCACAGTGGTGCAGCGCTCAAGGATCTCCTGCGCTTGTGGCTTTGGGGGAATTTTGGGTGTCTTGTCTGACTTCAATACATTGGGATTAAATGGGCTGGGCAAGAGCTTCCCACTGGTGGGATCCAGGTGGTCATACTGGATGGCCTCAGGGCTGCTCATGCAAAAGGACCCACTGCTTGAGGAGCTGTCGGAATCACTAAAGCTTTCTTCGCTGCTTTGACTCAAGGACCTTGCCCTGCTGTCCTCCTCATGCTCCACTTCAACTGAGATTGGCATGTGGGGAACAACTGTGAGAATATTCAACGAAGGTTTCAGATTCAGGTTGTCTCCTGGAAGCTGCAGGAGGTTGTACTGTGAGCGACAGAGCTCATGTCCTGGGATCATCAGATCAGAACAAGCAGGGCCCTGAAACTGAGCCATGTTTAGATTTGAACTGTGATTTCCAATCTGGGAGCTAATTATATGCACTCGTGGATTGATGTATGGTTGTAAGTACATGGAAGGGATGTAACCAGTTTTGCAGTTGTACCTGAGATAAAAGAGAAAGTCAATGAGATGTCAAGAAAGAATATCTGAAACAATTGGAAATAAATCAAAAGAAATCATACTTCAATTAAATGCTTTATGGTACACTTTTATACATAACATGTAGGTATCTATATGTTCAATAACAAATGTGAGTGTATCTGTGGCTTGTGCATTATCTGTGACTTTGTTTGCAGGCACAAAAATGTATGCTTACCTAACTAACCACCATCCGTCATTCGATTTTCTTAAAACCTCAACCACTGATCCAATCTCCACAGACAGTTCATCTATTTTTGTAGATTTGTAATTTTTGGAGGCAACATATAGAGCACCTATGGAAAGAAGATTGAGAATAGAATTATTATTTTCACATAACCTGAGACAATCTAGCAAGCCATCTGGATGTGAACCCAGATCTAGAGTAACAGAGTAACTTCATTCCTGTAATCAAATCATATTCCTAGAAATTGGCCCAAATCTAGTGGTGAAACCTTTAACTACCAATAAAAAGCTCTCAGTTATATTATTCCTCTGTACAGTTTAAAAATAACATAATATTTCCATAATCCTGTCAAAGATCTTACTTCCTCCATCTTCATCTTCTTCATCATCTGCTTCAGCACTCTCCAGGTATGGAGCGGGAAACCAGGCGAGACATTTAGCTTCATTCTCAACCAACCACCAGCCTGTGAGGATGCAAGTACAAAGTCAACATGAAAGCATCCAAACATGTGAATAATGTTTGAATGATAAGGCAAGAGTGTATATAATGATGCTCACCTGCTTTGTCCTTTATTAGCACATCCACAGCTTCCCCTATTTCAACCTTAAAGGGACGGTTCTTTGTGTCTTGTGTTTCATAGGAAGCGATGCATCTGTACATCTGAGTCACGAATGGTTGGGTTACACTGGCATCTGATTTCAGTTGACTGCTTCTGCCCAGAGATTCTTCTGATGGCATGATTATAATGCTGTGCCAAACAACATAACACTTAGAATGCTTTACTCCACTTCTCATATCTTAAAAATAGTTACATGGTGTTAGTTAGTTGGTGTGTGTGTGTGTGTGGATACCTGTTCTGGGAAAATTCTGGTTTCAGATCATCTGGTCTGGGAAGCAGAAACTGGCTGAGCTCTGAGCTTTGAGAGACAGTGGGATGAGCACTCAGCAGTGCCATGCAGTACTCTTCCAGCGGCTTCAGCCTCAGCAGAGACTTACTGTAGCTCTTCTGAAGACCTCGCTTTACTTTCTCCGCTGTGAGCAGATGTGTGAAATACAGGATCACCATTAGGTCCACATTTTATTCTTTCAAGGTTATTTCAAAACATTTCTATATTTAAAGTAAATAGAATATTTATTTATTTATGTTTCTTTAAAAAAATAAATGTTTTAAAATAAATTATATTCACCTTTAAACTTGGGAACAATCCTAACTGATCTTTGAAACGGACCTGCATTTGAAACTGCACATTTCTTCTTCAGCTGATTCTGGAAAATAAAAAGCACTTGTCAAAAAGTCTGTAAAATCAGACTATAATTTAATTAATTTTGATTAGTGCGGAGATTTCAACTTACATGCAGTGATCTGAATTCCTCAAGCGTTCTGTAGACCACGATCTCATTCTGATCTGACCAAAGAACCGAGGTCATGTAGAGCTGGAGGAAATACACATGTTTAGATTTAAGATGTAGATCTTAGATTTAAGAAAAGCAGCACACACACACAGTTAAAATCTTACTTTACTCTTCTCCTTGTGCATCACTCCTAGAAGGCGAACACTAATGGGATGTCTGCGTTCCTCCATGTCTCTGTCTGTTTCTTGGCTGGTTCTGCTCTGTCCTCTATCTCCTCTGTTCCACTGCAGATAAACACACTGAGGAAACGCACCATGTCCAGGGCTATATGAAGCTCAGGAAGGCGGAGTCAGAAGCAGGCAGGAGCTGCTGTTAAACCGCACCACGGGATTTTTTTTCTTCTAATTATTAAACAAGAGGAAGTCTGTAATTATGTAAATTTCCTGAGGCAATTATGTATGTGGGAAAACACGATTATATGACGTGTCTCAATTATAGGTAAATAAAAGGTTATGAGAAAAAGGAAATTTTCTCACCATGCACTTCAACTACTATATGCCTGGTTAGAGAGTTACAAAAATACAAAAAAACAAAAAACAGAAATTGACTTTGTCTTTGATAGATTTCTGAAAATCCTACAGAGTTAGCCAAAAACTGTATACACACTTACGGTTTTAAGGAATTAACCTGCTCACATCATTTTCTTCAAATGCAAAACTCAGCAGCAGCCTTTGATATGCTTTATATCTTTTCTGCTTCAAATATATTGATTTTTAGATAATGGCAAAGTCTGTAAAAGATGATTGACGTGACTCCATGTTTCCTTCTACAAATAAGGAAGACATTTGACAAGTATGAGCAGGAAATAAATTATTCCACATTTCCAGGTAACAAAGTTTCAATTGTCAAATAGCCTAAAATCTAATTGTCTAGTATTGTCTACATGGGAAATCCCGCAAAATACCAACACCAATGCCTGAAGTCCAAACGCCTCCTTACAGCCTCCACATGTGCACTACTCTGGCTGTAAAACAGTACAACCTGTCTAGTCTACTGTGAGATTAACAACCTGTCATTAGATTCAGCCGCTGCTTCTGACTGAGTTGTGTAGACTTTATTGTCATTTCGTAGTACAGGTACTCAAGAACGAAATGCTGTTTTACTAGAAGTACAAACAGAAGTGTACGTGTATATACATCAGTGCAAACATTTTCAGTGTACAATTTATAAGGAGCGCGATACACACTTCAGGAAAAGAAAAGAAACTTCTATAAATATTTAATTACTAAATGTATTGCTATCCATTTAATATAAGGAGTTATTGTTTAAACTTTAAACTTATCTTCCTCATTAACAAATGAAAAGTCACTGAAGTACTGCAGTATACGTATAAAACGATTTCATTTGAATAAGTAGGAGGATTTATGATTACGTCCCTAAAATAGAGTATGAAAAGGTTTTAAAGATCATGTGCTTAATTAATCTTGCTTTCATTTAAACTGTCTTTTAAGCATATAACGGGTGTGTCAGATTCGGCGATCTTGGGCATGCTGTTAAACCTGATATGTGGATTCAGGAAAGAATTCAAGGAAGTTTTTATCATGTATTCCTGTTAGGTAATAAACGTTGTTGGGGAAATGATGAATACTTTTTTTACTTTGCCCTATTTCTTTTGACACGGTACAGAAACACCTTTGTTTGCCTTCAGGGTTTTGATCACGTACGCGCTGTCTGAATGGTCATTGTTTAAGGTTATTATACTCGTACTGATTTCTGGGTTGATACAGATACTAGATTTACACAGATTTATTTTCTAACAAGGAATAATGCCCAGACACATTCAGTTATAAAATATCACTAAATATTTTTTTTTACTGGTTAAAACGTAAAGCTTTGAATCTTTGTGACTTTTTGTGCATAAAAACATTAACATTTATTCGCATATAAATGTTAATGTTGGTGGAGCTCTTACATTAAGCCAGGGGTTAGATCAGCTGCAGTTTAGAATGCAACATCATCAACGCTGCCTGTCTCCTCCAAAATCCATGTATGCCTGTATCATCTCATCCTCTGAAGTGCAGAACCATAGCTGATAAGCTAGGACGGTATGCATGAGGGTTGCTTTGAACATTTGACAGATTTCAATGTACTTTTCTTCTTTCTTGTGTTTCTGGTGTATTGCAAACCAAATAGGTATGTACTACCGCCTTCTTGTTCAGCGAGGACCAGAATGTTCTTACCTAATTTGGAAGCTGGTCAAAAGATGATGTTTGCATCGCACCATATTTGTGCGACCACTTATTTCATGCTATATTAGCAGAAATCTGCTTGAGATTTTGCTCTGAAGATGGCAAGTAAACACAGTCAGCAGTATTTTTAGAGGTCCATTATAGTCAGATAAATGTTACTTATCATTATGGAGTTGAACTGTCGTGACATGCAAATCTTATCTGACCAAAAGAAAAAAGAAAAAACAAGGTATTAACATTGTGGCTTGTAATGTTAACATAGCCTCGGTTATGTTTT
Organism: Clarias fuscus; assembly: GCA_030347435.1. Classification (NCBI taxonomy): domain Eukaryota; kingdom Metazoa; phylum Chordata; class Actinopteri; order Siluriformes; family Clariidae; genus Clarias; species Clarias fuscus. The sequence goes on from CM059222.1 coordinate 17,032,795, forward strand.
CAAGAAGGAATAATATATTCTTAAAATTTGTGCTTAAGGAAAGAAAATATACAGTTGCTTAGTGGTTAGCATCGTTGCTTTGCACGAGAATTTGGTTTCTGCCTCAGGGGCTGTGTGAATGGAGTTTGCATATTCTCCCTGTGGTTTCCTCAGTTCCTCAGTCCGGTTTCCTTCCACAGTCCAAAAACATGCAAATTAGGCCAAATCGACTTTCCCAATCTGACCATCCTGTGTGAATAAGCATGTATATGTGTATGTGCCCTGTGATGGATTGGCACCCCATCCAGAGTGTACCTTGCTTCATGCCTTAGGTCTCCTGGGATAGGCTCCAGGTCCCCCCATTGTATAAACAATGAGAGGATGATGATGTCTTCAAGACCACGTCCATATTTAGCAAGAGCAGTGCTCAACGCGGATGCAATTTTTTTCTTAGCTTCCCCCCAAAAAATCATACTTAAATTTTAATTATGTGTTTGTCTTTTCTGCCACCTCTTAAAAAGAGCTTCGGATCAGGATTCTTGAATATTTTCACACTGTGTAATCCAAGCTTTTTTGGGAAACTGCAGCCGTACCATTGTCTGACATGACAAAAAATGAACCTGAATTCAATTTAACATCAGTTCCAGTCCACCATGGGTATTCAAAACTCTGCCAACAGTTAATGGTCTAAGTCAGTTTATCTGATTTCCTTCAGGAACACTCATAATGAATAATAAGATCAGTTTCACTCATGCTCAGTTCTCTTTCCCTTTTCTTGTCAAACTCACTCCTGACTATTGTTTCGCATACATTCTCATTTGTCACTTTATTGGACCTGAGGTGCCTTCTGCTCACAATTTTTGCAAGAAATGCTTATTTGACTTACAATAGAATTTCTGGCAGCCCAGACCAGTCTTGTCTTTCTTTTCTCTTGTCTCTCATCAATAAGGTTCTTTAGCCTGCAGACCTTGTGGCCAACAGGATATTTTTGCAACAATATGTGTGAATTCTGAAAGCGTGTGTGTGTGTGTGTGTGCGCGCGCGAGAGAGAGAGAGAGAGAGAGAGAGAGAGAGAGAGAGAGAGAGAGAGAGACCGTTCCTGGAGATAAGAAGTTCCTGAAAGACTCAAATTAGGACAAATCAGTACTATGTCACAACCAAAGTCACATATATCACACTTTTCACCCCGTTCTGATGGCTGATGTAAGAATTGCCTGAAGCTCTTGACCTTTAGCTGAATGATTAACTGATTAGATTTGATCGTGACCTGTATGAATGTGCAGACGAACAGGTGTTTCTATTATTGTGGATGGATGAGTGTTTTTATTGTCACACGTTCACTGACACTTAACAGTGTTACAAAATCTCAGTAGGGGGTGTTTAAAATGCTTTGTATATTCAATAGCAGCACGGTGGCGTAGTACTGTTGCACTGTTGCCTTGCACCTCCAAGTTCGATTCCCACCTCTGGTCTGTGTGCACGGAGTTTGCTTGTTCTCCCTGTGCTTGATGGGCTACCTCCAGGTACTCTGGTTTGCTCTCATAGTCCAAAGACATGCAGATGAGACTAATGGCCGTTCCCAAATTGCCCGTAGTGTGAATATTGACCGGAGTTCCTACCATGGTTGTGAAAATGGCAATAAATACAGTGGTCTTCGTTGGACTGCAGTGGTTACTAGATGGATTGATGGATTTGTATTTTTAAAATGGGCTTAATTTTCTGTATGAAAAGGACACATTCTCTAAAATGTAAAGCTCAATATGAATGGTTGTTTAGAAATTCTTATAATTAAGGTTTTTGGAAAATATTTTGATCTACACCCTAAAGACATATTTGTACACTAGGCACATATCATGTTTGTCCTCAAGTGAATTGACAACTCAGACAAACCAAAGAGTGAGTCAATGCTCAAAAATCCGAAGCTGGCAAATGCTCAGGGGCTCAGCAATCAGGCAGAACCTTAGGGATATTGTGCGTTTTTTATATGTAGGTTATTTTGTTGATACCATATAATGCATTACATGGCACACAGGTTTACAAGCGTACAAGTTTTCCCAAACGTTCCGGATTAACAACCATGCACTCACCTGCTTCATAGCTAGTATAGGAGGAGTAAATAGGAGTTTCCAAGGAGTTGTCTGTCTGCAAACTATATAATTGCTTAATCTAATTGCTGAAATGCCTTCTTACATTGTTGTAGCAGGTTTAATTTAAGCTATTTGTCAACATTGGTTACGGTTGTCTCTGTGGTTATGACATTCCAAGGAAAAAGAGGTAGTTAGAAACCCAGTACGCACTAAAGTTTTGTGAACTACAGCATGTGTAGTGCAAGAACCACAGAGTTAAGAGAACGAGATGACCGTCCTTAATTCAGGTGCATCGCAATTAATCATTTTTATGGCCGGAAAGAAGGTGTGTGTCCATGATCAGTTCTTAGATTTTTCATGTAAATACTGTCAATTGTCACAGTAAACACAGACAATTTTGATACATTTGTTACATTTATTTAATATTGTTTTAAAATAAATATGATATAATACATTCTGTAATAACTGAAAAAGATCATTATTTGATTATATAATCATTATATGTCTAGCAAGGATCATGTGACATGATGGTCAGTTAAACCACTTGGAATTTCTCACTCTTGTCATTATCAGTATTATCAGTGTTTTGTTAGATTGCGCAACCTCGCCTTCGTCATACAGACGTGTGTGTGTAAGTGCTTACTTACATTCTGTCACGTTCGCTGCTGAATGTTACCTGATTACTTTGAATTCAGTCTAAACATCATTTAAAAGTTTCCACAGCTTCTCTGAAGGACAGCGAACAGAGCAGATTATGCTATCCTAAGAAGAAAATTTTTATACTGGGTGAAATAAGCAAATTGATACTTTGTATAAACAAAGTCGGTCAAAACACAGTATTGGTGCTGATTTACCTTTTTTTTATGTTATACATATAATATAAAAAAATGTGTGCTCCAAAGAAGCTTCTTTTGAAGTTTATGAAACATGGAATTGATCTTGCTTCCCTAAAAATGTAAAAAAAAAAATGTAAAAAAAATTCAAGTTGACAACTTCAGCCGTTTTGGAGAGATGATTTTCATATGTGCCCCCAAAATGGCATTTATTTTCTTTTTGCGTTATCCTGTCTCGCTTCAAACAATAATAATAAAAAAATGCAAATTTCTTTATGAATATTGATATTAAAAGTAGTGTAAGCTTCCAGAAGCATATGGTCTAGAAAAAAGTGTTGCTGAAATTAAAGCATTCCGTAAAAAAGTATCCCACAAAAAAATCTTAGAATAATACACTTTTTTCAGGTTCATGTGTTTGCGTACATGTGAAATCTAAATTGGCCAAGTTTAATCTGAACGGCAATTAAGATCATTAAAAGTTACAGACTCCTACATAAAAGGGCATACAATTGTATTGAGCAAATGTGTTTTTTATATGAAAGAAATATAAATTAATATGCATATTTACAAAAAAAAAAAAAAAACGAAGCATGGATCCTGAGATAAAAAGCATCAAGTATTATGAAAAAATGTTATGATCCTATAGAAAAAATAACTTTTTAGCACTAATATCATGTTTTGGCGAGTGTTTAAAAATGTAATTGATGGAGGCGGCATTTTTGCCTACGGTTATAAAAAATTGTGGTTGATCATTTCAGATTTCAGATTTTTATGTTAAGAAGAATTTCGGTTTTTCTAGCTTTTGTATTTAAAATTTGGCTTATGCTGCACCGTCCAATTCCCCACTATTTGACCTGATGGAATCAATTTCAATCTTTCATACACTTCCAGTGGATTCAAGTCAGTAGGCTGAGTGGTCTCCTCTAATGCAGTATTTCTCATTGTTTCCTTTGATGACATACTGAGTACTGAATGCAGGACCAGCACCGTATCATGATGCTCCCACTTCAACACTGAATTTGGGGTATGCAGTTATCGGGATCATATACGCAAGGCTTCTTTCTCCAAACATGATAACTGTATTACTTCTTAAAAGGTCTTGATTTTCGATTCTCCTAATGCTTTTAGATTCCCTTGATTTTTAAGAGCGGAGTTTTGTGTTATGTGCAGGACTGGAGGTGTTTGTTGTGCAGTTCAATGCTTGTTGCTTCCTAAGTTTGTTTTAGCTGCTTTCCGGTCATCCTGCCACACTTTCCCCCCGACTCCTGGATTCTCTCTTACTTGACTAATTTATTAATCTGAGGGCATGTTTGAAATCTTATGAAGCGCAATAAATCTTGAACAAAAACTTGCGGTTTCTTGAACTGTTCACCTGCATGCAATTGAACAGACAGGAAAGTTTCAGGTCTTGCCCATGGCTCTGTAGCTTGTTTTAGCTTCCTTAAATGTAAATTTTCTCAGCCAATCACAATGTACTTTATAAACATATTTGCAGTATATCCAGAACCTAGTTTTCCTCTTCACTATAGAATTTACTGTTTAACATCTCTTTTGTTTTCCATGTATTCCTTTAGCATACATGGGTTTTTGTTCATATTTATATATAGGCAGTCATATTTTTTTTCACTGTCTTTAAGTACAACTGTATATAAAATGGACATACAGTACATTCTTGCGGTATTTGACTGTATTACACTCATGCTGCAATTTAGTAATAAAAGAAATGAACTAAACAATGAGATCAGGATCCTATCAGTTTCAGTAATAAAACGTTTCCTTCCTTTTTTTACCCTTACTGACTCAATGTAGGGATAATGTGTTCGAATTGTTTTATAACTGTTATAAAATGAATAAATAAAAAAAACGGTGTAAACAATGTCATGGGCTTTGTACATGTTTTTGACCTGGACAACAAGTTAGCCATTGCACTGCGCATCTTTGATTTTAAATTTCAACAACACATTCTTGGGACATTTCTCATATTTTTTATTCTCCTCTGCTTACTTATATTCTGCATCCTGTCTTACATTTAAAAGAAAAAAATATGGCTATGCGACATAATTGACGGAAACCTACCTAAGCATTTCAAATATTTCTTTTAACTTGTGCGCACATGCGCATTCTGATAAAACAGTTTTAGTTACAACACTCTGTGATCTGAAATGTTTTATATCACATTCACATAATGGTGAAATTAAATATTACAAATTAAGAACAAATTCTCTAATTTAAGGTTTAGGGGGAAATAAATATTATATGGCATTGGACTCATTAGAACAGTCAAAGCATTTAATAAAATCTTGAAATGAAATGCATGTTCCTTAGGCACCAAAGGGAATCTGAATCCTCGTTGAAGGTGTAACCATAACTGTTCATTCTTCTTAATTCATGGCTATTGTTAGCATTTTTAGGATGTGGTTAAATTAACGATGTTTCTTATCATATCACTTAGGAATAAAATAAGCCAGCTGGAATGTAATCTCATAAAACAACCTTAATAACATCAATAAAAATCTCCTAGGACACTTCCAGTCAAGGCTTTCTGAGCATTTTTTTCTTCCTGCTGCCAAAATAAACGTGATTTAGATAGTGACCCTTTTTTTTAAATCACAGCAAAGAACTTAAAAACGAAGTAATCTATGTGTGATTGGAATAGAAAAGATTTTCAACTATTACATTTCAACTTTAAATAAAACTTTTACTTTAACTTTTCAACGTTAAATCCAGATTACTTTAAACAGTTAGCAATATTTTTTATTTTTTATATGGATACACCTTAATAAAATGGGAATGGTTCGTGATATTAACGTCCTGTTTGTAAAACATTAGTATATGTGAGGGGGAAAACTTTTCAAGATGAGTGGTGACCATGGTGGCCATTTGGAAGTCGGCCATCTTAGGCCAAATTAGCTTTAATGCCTTCAATCTAAAGGTATGTACAGGAAACGTCCGACTTCAACTGTATAATGAAAAGGAAAGGATAAGGTGAAGCTGTGTTGTACCTGAATGAATTAAGATTTAAGATTATCTTGCCACTTTTCCCCACTCTCTTTTTTTTACTTACCCAGAAATAGTCGCAGTAGCTCCATTCATTGGGTTTGAGGAGTTGTTGCTCAGGCGTAGACTGTGCCAATGGGAACGTAACGAAGTTGATCTACAGAGTGATTAAAGTTGAAAAACAGAACCACATAAGGATAAAAAGAAGAATTCAGCATAGGAATTGTAATCTCAGGCTTCATAGTAGTATCAAATAAACATAAATGCATATTACTGTATATAGTGGATTATACTCTACAGATATAAAATACACAAATGATGGGAGCTACAAATTAACCTGCACATACTATATGGAAAGATGAGAGAAAAGGATTCACAACACTGTACACATTTTTCTCTTTTTTTTTTATTGATTTATTTTTTAACACCACAATAACCTAACACATAATAACCACAAAACCGCCCAAAAACTGTACAAAAACATTTTTAAAAAAAACTTAAATAAGTCTAGAACACTGAACATATTTATGCAAACAAAAACAAAAAAAATCTGAAGTTAGATTGTTTGTCCATGTCTACAACTGAGATTAAAATATGATATGATTGCAGGATACAGAAACGAAGTGCATTTGTATTACTGTTGCATGAGTATATTATAATAATAATGATGATAAAAATCAGTTCAAGCACAGAACTAAATATAAATAACATGTTTTAACCTCTATGAAGTAGTAGCCCCTTTACTGTCATTCTGGCCATACACAAGTAAACAGTACAGGGTGGGCCATTTATATGGATACACCTTAATAAAATGGGAATGGTTGGTGATATTAACGTCTTGTTTGTGGCACATTAGTATATGTGAGGGGGCAAACTTTTCAAGATGGGTGGTGACCATGGTGGCCATTTGGAAGTCGGCCATCTTGGATCCAACTTTTGTTTTTTCAATAGGAAGAGGGTCATGTGACACATCAAACTTATTGGGCATTTCACAAGAAAAACAATGGTGTGCTTGGTTTTAATGTAACTTTATTCTTTCATGAGTTATTTACAAGTTTCTCTTTGTTCACAGCCATGGACATGTCGAAGAGGTTAACACATGATGAGCGGATCGAAGTTGTGTTGATATCTGGTGAACGCAGTAACCGGGTCATTGCAGCAGATTTCAATGCAAGACACCCTACGAGACCACCCATCTCCCATGCTACAGTTAGCAAACTGCTTGCTAAGTTTCGTGAAACTGGTTCAGTGTTGGATTTGCCAAAATGTGGACGCATGAAAACTGTCACTAATGAACAAACATCAGTGGCTGTCCTAGCTTCATTCAGCAAGAGCCCACAGCGTAGCACTCGCCGCATGTCACTGGAGAGTGGCATTAGTCCAACATCCCTTCGGCGGATATTAACTACTCACAAATGGCACTTTTACAAACCCCAGCTACTGCAGCATCTCAACGAGGATGACCCAGATCGGCGCACACAATTTGCAGAATGGGCAAAACAAAAATTGGAACAGGACCCTCAGTTCACGCAGAAGATTTTGTTCAGTGATGAGGCAAACTTTTATGTGAATGGTGAAGTTAACAAACAAAACCACCGCTATTGGTCTGACACTAACCCACATTGGATAGATCCCTCCAAGACTGTTGGAACAAAAAAGTGATGGTATGGTGTGGTATATGGGGTACAAAGATAGTGGGGCCATTCTTCATCAATGGAAACCTCAAGGCCACTGGATATTTGAAATTGCTACATGATGATGTGTTTCCCTCTTTATGCACTGAAGCTGGCACGTTCCCTGAGTTTTTCCAGCAAGATGGTGCACCACCACATTATGGGAGTCAGGTCTGAGCATTCCTAGATGAACAGTTTCCTGAAAAGTGGATTGGTCGTCGTGGGCCAGTTAAATGGCCCCCAAGGTCTCCCGATCTGACCCCCTTAGACTTTTATCTTTGGGGTCATCTGAAGGCAATTGTCTATGGTGTGAAGATACGAGATGTGCAGCACCTGAAACTATGGATACTGGAAGCCTGTGCTGGCATTTCTCCTGCGGTGTTGCAATCAGTGTGTGAAGAGTGGGAGAAGAGGGTTGCATTGACAATCCATCACAATGGGCAGCACATTGAACACATTTTATAAGTGGTCAGAAACTTGTAAATAACTCATGAAACAATAAAGTTACACCATTGTTTTGATTTGTGAAATTCCCAATAAGTTTGATGTATCACATGACCCTCTTCCTGTTGAAAAAACAAAAGTTGGATCCAAGATGGCCGACTTCCAAATGGCCACCATGGTCACCACCCATCTTGAAAAGTTTGCCCCCTCACATATACTAATGTGCCACAAACAGGACATTAATATCACCAACCATTCCCATTTTATTAAGGTGTATCCATATAAATGGCCCATCCTGTATATCGGTTTCACTTTTTAAAGAACGGTAAATTACAAAAGAAAATTACCTTTTTTTAACTTAATTTCCAAAACAATCTTTTTAATTGCATTGTATATTGCACAATATTGCACAACAATAGCTGTACAAACAATATGGATTATATAAAAACATTTATTTATATTTATTTCTTACATTGATTAATCATTTTAGACGGTTTAACATTTTCATGAATTTTAATTAATTCAATACAAGATACAGGATGATAAAAACATGTCTAACTCTGGTGTAGCCTGTGTAACTCTGGTGTTATCTTAACATCAACTGTTTATTTTATGTTAATTAAAGATTACGAGCAGTTATAAATGATAATGCTAAATGCAATAAACCTTAGTGAATATTTATATAGCTGCTATATGAACAAAAAATATGGACAAAATTATATGACACAACTGTTAATTATTGAATTCAGGTGTATAAATCAGGCCCCTTTATCCACAGTGAAGAACAATCTCAATGCTACATCATACCAAGACAATGTTTCCAACATTGTTACAACAGTCTGCCAAAATTCTTTTTTCTAATTAAAAACGACTGAGCAAGGACTATAAAGGCATGGTTTGATGAGGTCGGTGGGAATTAACTGGACTGGCCTGCACACTGAACCCTGACATCTACCACATTGAGGACCTTTGGGATGAACTGGAACGAAGATTGCGAGCCAGGCCTACTCATCCAAAATCAGTGCCTGACCTCAGAAATGCTCTACAGAATGCACAAATTCCCACAGAAACACTCCAAAATCTTGTGGACAGCCTTCCAAGAAAAGTGGAAGCTGTTATAGCTGCAAAAGGGGGACCAAGTCCATACTGAAGCATATGTATTTGGATACAATATCATTGCAGGTTTGGCCAAATACTTTTGTCCATATAGTGTAGATCAAGTCAATCGTTTCAATAGATAATGCCAAGACTAAGCAGGCTGTGAGTATAAAGTAAACTACAACAGCTCTATCTAGTGGTCAACATCAATCCTTGCAAAAATGTGCTAAAACTACAGATGACATTCTGTCTGCCTAGAACAGAACTATGAGGCTACACAGCACAGGTCTTTTCATTTTGTGCCCACTGTAACATCGAATTGTTGTGTTTTGATTTTTTATTGACTGGTGTAACCTGATGTGAGCTTCCGCTGTTGTTTGCCATTTTGTGTTCAGAGATGCTTCTTGCACTGATACATAATACAGTATGATGCAATACGGTGCCATGCAAATCATCCCTTTCCCAATGTATTATCAGTAGTCACACAATACTGCAATGGGATTTGCACCATTATAACCTGCAGACTTTCATTAAAAAGAGAGGAAATAAGTCTCTGAAGAGTACCCTTTTATTTCAATGCAAATGAAACAAAGCTCATCTCTTCATCCTGCACTTGCACGCTCATCTCGTTTCACGTTTATGACAGCAAAGCTCTCTCTCTCCATGCACAAGTCCTAGTCTTAAGCAGGTGTCAATTTCAATCTCTTGTATTTTTTTTTCATTCTAGAAATTAATGATAAAGATCTTTTATAAGGAATCAAGTAATGTACATCACAAACTTTATTATGTACACCTTTTCTCGGTTCAATGTTTCACTTTACACTGCTGCATGTGTCATCGTATAAAACAGTCTTAAAATGCTTCATACCAGCTCTCTCAATCGCAAGCTCCTTGGTTATGTGTGATACAGTGATGTCAGTGCGCTGATTAAGAGTAAGTGTGCATTTATTATTTTTTTCTAGCTGATAGAAGAGGAAAGAGACGGAAGTGGTGCTTTAGTACAAAACTGTGATAAATGCATACAAGCCGAGATCTACTGTTTATTCTGTTCAGATCTCAGATGCTTCACTGTTGAAAAATAAAACAAACGCATCAATGTTAAGGTAAAGTTGGGTATGGAAAGTGTTCAGAGGTTGACTGAACTGTGACAGTGTGAAAATAGATTTCTTTCAGCAATTGCCTCTTGTCATATTTACACAATCCAACACCAAACCAAAGCCTGGTAACACTGTGTCCATGTTTGTAACCCAGTCAATTAGTAAGGATATCCTCAGAAAGAAGAAGAAAAAAGTTTTGGAGGTTGTTTTGGCTGATGAGCCATTGCATTTTCTGTCTCAAATATTCCTCATCCGATACAATCTTACCATCCAAACATCATTACTCATAGAACCACTACACACATACACACACAGCTGATGTTTAAGGCAAAGGGTTTGACTAAAGCTTAGGAGGACTGAGCTGTAATTTTCTTCAACAGGTATTTAGTAATTACACAAAGACCTTTTGTGCATTTCTTAACCTGAAGAACAAAAACAATTTCTCTTAATAGACAGATATTAACATTACATTTGTCTTTCCAGGAAACCCACCTGACCTGACGTCTGAAAGCCATTTAAGAGGACACTTTCCTTTTTCAAGTTCCACCTGTTTTCATGTTGATGCTTTTCGGGTTTTACACCAAACATCAGAAATCATCACCTGTTCATGATAATACATCCCATCCGCCTGAATCGATAGACCGATGATCATCAAAGTGCTTACCAATCAATACTCTTTTGCTTGGTACGTGTGGGGGAAAAATGCTACCTTGAAATAATGTGTGGGAAATGTCAGTGAGCTAAGATTTTCATGTTGCATAGCAAAACGAAGAAAATATTGTCATTTAGCTTTTCTTAAAAGCTGCACATCATTGACGAATAAGGAAGGTGGAGGAAGAAGAAAAAAAAACTGCTCACTCAAAGCACTCTGGGATATAAAATACCTCTTTCCAAAACCTCTGAATAAGATTTGTTAGAAAATATAGAATCATATAATTATATTCCTTAATCTCTTTAAGAAGCAAAAGCGACCTCTCCGTTCTGATTCTGATCCGTGGAGACACACTTGCGCTCTTCCCACTTTGGAAAACACAGACTCCGATGCCCAAGTCACTCAGGCGTCGTAATTACGTCCACCTTTAACTTCGTTCTCTCTAAGACATCCCGCTTCTTTCGTCCAATCTGATTTGAAAGAATTTGACTATGTGCGTATAGTAATCTATATTTGTTTGACCTGGCAAAAAAAAAAAAAAAAAAAAAAAGATTTAACGTCAAGAAAATGAATCTCAAAACACAGGCTAAAATCTTTAAATAATTAAGATGCCAAAAAGAATGAAAGAGGCTTTAAAAACCTGGAGGCAAAATTAAAGCAAAAAACAAAAACAAAAAAAAAAACCACCCAAAACAAACAAGAAAACACTGCTGTAAATTCTACAATTCATCACAATGATCTGCTTGTGGCCTGTGAAGACTTCTTTCATCCGCATGTCTTTTTGTCATCCTTTCCGTCGTGAGAGAAAATGACAGAGTACTTGGCATGATTAGGCAGTTCTGCATCATTTCCTTGAGACCAGTGTCTTTAATCATATCTCAGTCCAAAAGTTCACCCTCTTCCACTCATGAGAGGGCTTTAGTGTCACCGGAACTCGTAGATGGGCGCGCTGTGTTCAGGAACATGAGTGAGGTTCAGAGACTGGTACCTGAAAATCAATGCACAGAGATGATGAGACAAAGCAGGAATGGTATTCAAAGGTAGAGAGACAAATATAAAGATTCACTTTGAGCTCATTTGCTATAATCAAACCTCTTAAAGTGGATTATTTTAGATGTGTGGAACCAATAGCAACAGCATCATCGGTGGTTGTTTAAAAATTTTTTTAAAAAGAAGTAAAATAATAAAAATCTAACAACTGTAGTAGTTGATCCATGGTTTGTACGATAGGTCCTCACAATTTGGCACACAAGTGACCATGGATTATCTGCAACGTTTAACCATCAGGTAGCACAGTAATGCAGTGGTTAACACTGTGGCCTCGCACCTTCACGGTCTCATGGTGACCTTTGGGTCTGTGGAGTTTACATGTGCCTGGTATGATTCCTCCGGGTACTCCAGTTTGCGGCAGCCAACAAGTGCAAAACTAAATACATTCGAAAACAAAATAAAACCGAAACCGAAAACAAAATAAAACATAATCAGAAAACACATTTGCAAATGAAATTCTTCATTGCCGATTGTGAGGCTGCATTACGTCCTGTACAGTACAGACCAAAAGTTTGGACGCACCTTCTCATTCAAAGAGGTTGAATTTGTATTATATCAAGAAAAAAGCAGCTAAGTGAAGAAAAACGAGTGGCAATCATTACTTTAAGAAATGAAGGTCAGTCAGTCCGAAAAATTGGGAAAACTTTGAAAGTGTCCCCAAGTGCAGTCACAAAAACCATCAAGCGCTACAAAGAAACTGGCTCACATGCGGACCGCCCCAGGAAAGGAAGACCGAGAGTCACCTCTGCAGCGGAGGATAAGTTCATTCGAGTCACCAGCCTCAGAAATCGCAGGTTAACAGCAGCTCAGATCAGAGAGCAGGTCAATGCCACACCGAGTTCTAGCAGCAGACACATCTCTAGAACAACTGTTAAGAGGAGACTGTGTGAATCAGGCCTTCATGGTAGAATATCTGCTAGGAAACCACTGCTAAGGACAGGCAACAAGCAGAAGAGACTTGTTTGGGCTAAAGAACACAATAAAGAAAACTCTTTGAATGAGAAGGTGTGTCCAAACCTTTGGTCTGTACTGTATATTTTGAGAGACAGATGTCTCGTCCAATCAGCGGTAAGAATCAGCAAACCAAAAAAGGTAGTGTGAATGTAAGGTGAATGTAATTTTTACCGCTAATCTTGAGTGGCAGAAGTCAGCGGTATGAAATTCCAGAAATAAGAATTTCATTCGCAAACCACACTCTCTTTTTTTCAGTTTGTTGATTCTTACCGATGATTGAAAAAGAAATGTCACTCAAGATATACAGTACAATCAGCGATAAGAAAAATTTGCAAACTATACCTAGCCTTTTTCGAGTTTGACTGAACTGTCATGGGGTTTTCTCATTTGGTATTTTGTTTCTGGATATGTCGTTGTGCTTTCTAATTACTATGTTGTGTTCGGTTTTATTTTGTTTTTGTTATTAGGGCCCAAGCACTATAGGATACGCAGAACCCTCTTGTTTTCCTAAGAAATTTTTTTTTAAAAACTTTTTTCAAACTGCTCAAAAACACATGAAAATTGGCAGACAGGTTGGAATCTGCTGCCATTGGGATGCCTGGGAGTCGTGTGGTCCGGGCCCTCAGGGGCCCCCACATGAGATTTTGACACTGTATATAATGTCAAAAATGCAAAACCAAATAGATTTTTTTTACCCCCATCTCTAATAAATATCACATTCCCGTGTCTACTGCATCCAACACATCTTTTGAACACGGTCACTGAAATGAACAGAAGCCCTGTTATTTTCACGTTGAAACAGCTCACGGGCATCATGCAAATACTACAGATGCAGGAGGCTGAGATTACGCTGAAAAAAATTGCACTGCCTCTTTGTCTTGCATCTGTGATCGTCTGTAATTAGCATTTCAATTAGTAGCTTCTGCACTGTTATGAATCAAAAATAGATGGATCTCATAGAGGAAACTGCTTTGTTACAGCAGCTAAAGAAACCACTGTGCATACATGAAGAGCAGCTCATACACACGTAGCATCTAAATAATTCAAGAGCCGTAACATCAATTAAATACAAAATTACCAGATCGAACTACTAAAAATTCCAGCAGAACGTATGCCATAATGCTGATGTATTAATATGGATTGCACAATAAATGTTCCTCTGATGTGTTTAAAAAAAAAACATGTGTCACCTATAACAAAGTGATCTAGATGACTTGTGATCAAGTTGAAACCGTACCATTCTGAGCTTCTGTGGTAATAGAAACCCTCGATGGTGGCTGTGGACTTCTGGAAGCAGATATAGTAGAAACCAGCAAAGGAAGCACCGCTGATGTCTTTAATTGTGTGGTCTGGGACAAGAAACTGCTCCTGCACTCAAGAGAACAAAATACAAAATCAGCCTCTTTTTGTGTAAAAAACAAAAGTGCAAAAAAAAAAATTACAAATCAAACTTTCATTTTTGTGTAATTTGACTTGAGAACAGCCTCGATTTTGCATCTGGATTTGAACTCCACTGCATGAAACGCAGCACTATTACTCATCCTTATGTGCTATGACCACTGTTCACTTATTATAGAACAGTGTATGCACCCTAGGAATGTTCATGATTAATAATTAATTAATTAATTACCAATAAATTAATTTATAATTGAACAAGTATGGGGTGTTTGGAATCATATTTCTCCATGTGTCACGCATCTAGTGATGGTGGCTCAATCGGCTGTGTGTTACTGGATTACTGATCGTAAGACCGGAGGTTTGAGCCCCAGCACTTCCAAATTGAGCATTTGAGCAAGGCCCTTAACCCTATCTGCTCCTGACTGACCCTCCATTCTGACTCCAGTTTCCTAACTGCGATATGCAGAGGGGGGGGATCATATTTCTCTGTGCTATAGATTATATGTGACAAGAATACTATCATCATCATCATCTTTTAACTTGTGCACCTTGAGCGATTTACAGGACTGTCCACCAGCTCCATGGTTTATGCTCCTTGTCCATTTGGCTACAGAGTTAAGAATTTAAAACTACTGTCACCCTAGTTAACGACACTCATCAGCTCAACGTTAGTTCTGCCAGGAGAACGAGGTAATGTGTTGGTGGAGAAAATGTCTGATTAAATGAACAAACAAATCATAATCTGTTGATGTTCGTGCAACTGTTGTATAAAAGCAATATCACACTTAAGGTCATGCTGTTGTACTGAATATCAGCTCTGTATACAGTATTTTAAAATTTGCAACGCTAATGCGCGCGCACACGCACACAAAAGAAACAAGATTACAGAAGGAAAAAATTAAGTAACCACATTGTAAAAACACCCACTTATAGTGAGCAGCAGGAAACCTAAACCATTATTTCAGGTTAAGTACTGAATATTAAATTTACAATGATTAAAGAAACAAGAACTAAAAGTATTAAATGAAGGAATGAGGCGAGAGAGTCACGATGGTGCACAACATCCAAAAACCTGCCAATAATTCATTGTGCACAGAATGTGTGTCAAGAGCTTTTTTCTTTCGTGTGTGTGTGTGTGTGTCAAGAGCTTTTTTACCCACTAAAGTCTTATGATTCGCTATCAGCAGAAGAACAGAAGCACTGCCAAGAGTAATTATGTAACCAGGTGGTAATATCGCTCATTTGCTTTTGACTTTAAGCCTTTAAGCTTTAAAGCATGTGCGATTACATTTATCACACACCCTTATCCGGTGAGCCTTACAGAAGGCTACTGAGTTATAGACGCTGCAGCAAATCTGTGATTCAAATTGCAGACCCGAGCATCCTCCAGTAAAATGGAGCAGTAATGAATGAATTTACAAAATGCACTTCAAAATACTGCTCAACAAACACCACCATACCTTCCATCGCATGAAGACAAAGTCGCTGTTCTTGAGCTCTTCGTAGTCGAAGTCGTCGGAGTTGAAGCTTTTTGCATACTGATAAAATGGCTCGAACTTTCCCTGTGGACATTCAAAGCAAATCAGACATGTTTCATTGATTTTGTTAAAGCTTTACAGCATTTTCAACCCTGTCTACGTCTACTGCATGTGTAATACAGGGTGGGTGAGCAGTAACCAGGCATTAAAAATTGATAGTAAAGTCCATATTTCCGATAAAAAATGTACACGTACATTTACACAGGAAAATGAAAGCACATCTTAAATTTTTTTCAAATGCAGGCACCAGCCACTTCTTATTGCACCGTTCAGTGAGCCTGTGGTCATCAATTTTTTGATTGTCTCTGGGCGTAGGGTTGGATTCATCCTGAAAAGTCGAGCGGTCTGCCATCTTTATTTACATTGCATGCGCTGCCTTTCATGGCCAATGCCTGTACGATCGACGCGGGAAATATTAAATCCTATTATCGTCTATTTAGAGACCGTTTTCATCACGACTCTAGTGATACAGCCATTAAATATTAATAAGCTAATAATAATTATTATTAATAATAAGTTAATAATAAGCCTAGTTCATTTCCACCCACCCTGTATATGAACACATAACACAAGATAAAACAACAAAAACTTGGATACTCAAAGCAGACTAATGGCACATGCTTGGCTATGTTTCCCTTGACATTTTCATAATTACTTTCAGCAAAGGCGTTCATAAATTTCGCTTTAAAGAAATGAGACTGTTTTTTTTTTTTTTTTTTTAAGAGGGAACAATTTGTGCTTGTGTTACCAACTTGTAAATACAGAAGTGTCTCGGTTTCTGTCAGTATCACTTTCAGCACCACAGCTAGTGAAGAAAAGCTGCAGCACCTTCATTGTTGAAGTGCAACGATTATAGTTGTCTGCGTTTATTCGCAAAAATCAACAGCTGTCCTTCAACGTCTTCTTTAAATGAACTTTAAATGAGTAAACGTGCTTCCTGGAAATGCACTGAAACCATTGTGCTCAGTAATCTTGCACATGCTACAGATGCATATACTACAGTGGCACCATATCTATACATGAAATAAATAAATGAATTAACAAATGCTTCCAAAGTGTTTAAACAAAGAACATTAAACTCACTTAAATGAAACCAGTGTGAGATGACTTGTGACATTTTGAGCTTATGGTTGAAGTAGCCATTAAAAGATAAAAAAGGGAAAACGTGGCCATGAAGGGATGCACATGATCAGCAACAATACTCAAATGTGCTGTGGCATTCAGGTGATGAATGATTGGAGTTAACAGGGCAAAGTGTGAGATGCCTTTCTGCCCACCACAACACTTGAGTAGTTACCAGAGTTACTGTCAGCTCAAATCAGACTGAACATTCTCTGTTGACCCCTCTCGTTAACGAGGAGCTTCCATCTGTAGAACTGTCATGTCTTTATCGCACCAGTCTGAGTAAACACTAAAGACTGTTATGCCTAGAAATTACAGGAGAACATCCATATAGAAATACTCAAACCAGCTTATCTGGCACCAACAATCAAGCAGCATTTAAAATCAGCGGAGGTCATATTTTCTCCCATTATGATGACTGATGTGGACATTGCCTGCAGCTGGTGGCTTGTATCTTCATGACTGAATGGACTGGTCTGCTGCCACATAATTGACTGATTAGAAAACTGCATGAATGAGTAGGTTTAGTGCTGCTCCTTATCAAGTGATTACTGAGAGTTTAAAACTCTTTTGGATGCACAGATTCTGAGCAAGAATTTACACTATACAAGTGTTTTGGCCAGTGAACAAGTGTGCAGGTTAAGATGTTCATTCAGTGATTTCTGTCAAGTGCTAAGGTCACCCTTATGGGTGTAATTAAGGATTAATGCATGTTGATCAATATGACTACTTTCTGTAAAGATTAAATAATTTAATGTGTTTGCTACAAAGAGAATAAATTACAGGATATACAATGCAGGATTTGCTAGCTAAGCACTACTATTTAAATATGAATCGTATACAAACTGACATCACAATATGGACCTGTGCAACTATTTAATCTCTAAAGACTGCAATTTATTACTTGGTTATATACGCACATTCAGGAATTTATGTAAAGGTTGTCAATAATTTAAGTTTTTTTTTTTTTTTTTATATGTATAATCTTGAAGTGATAACTATTAATTCACTTAATATTATTTGTTGTTAGCTAACATAAATATGTTTAAATACAAAATGGCACATTTAATAGTTAAATCGCAATTGCAATATGTCAAAATAATACAGACGATGTGTTTTTTAAAAATATATTTAAAAAAATAAAAGGATTCAGACTCATTACCCAGTGCTTACGATCGACATCCTCATCTGCGTCCCACTTCCTGGTTAGAAAGGGACGTTTCTGACTGATGATCTCACCAGCAAAGAAAGTAGTCAGTGTTGGATATTCCTAAAGAGAGAAAGTGAGCAAAGTAAAACTTAAAACCCACTAACATTCTGCTAATATGCATGGAATTAGCACGATGCAATGTTTTAAAAAAAAATATGATGCTTATTACCACTTTTTATCAATTACTAGTAAACTCCATGGACCTCTTCATATAACATCTAGTTTAAGCCCTTTTTTAAGATCTCTCTTTACACTGACATCTACATCCTCTGCAATTGGTCAAATCTAATAAAAAGGGATTCCATCTGGTATCTACTTCAACTGGTCCCTCTAGGAAAATCTTTATCTTTAAAGTTCTACGAAGAAACCTTGTACATGAAACATTTCTTCACAAATAAACAGTACTCATGATGAAATTATAGCAGGATGTACAAGAACCAGCAGATACAGAATACATTCCTAAAAGCAAGTCAGACACTATAACCTGCACCAATGATGCAGTCTGGCATTGCAAGAAGAGAATTAAAACCGAAACCATACGTACGGCAATGTTGATAAAAAAGCAAATGTTAACTCAGAAATGATGTGTCATTAGGATGTGACAAGTCTCCTCACCTCAGTCAGCCCCTTGATCTTGAGATATCCACACAGGTACGAGTCCTCCATCGTTACATGCTACAAACAAGAGGACGATAAAAGATCTATCTATTACTATAATCAGAATGCAATGCAATTCACATAATCATTCATTTTAGATTTCTGTAAGGCTGTAGACATGATTTATTCCATGTGACTAATATATGCTAGTGGTGAGAACCACATTTTTACAAAACTATGCCAGTAATGACTTTTTAAAAAAAAACACTGCTTAGACATAAGGGGAGAAAAATCTACTTTGTTTCTTTTTTTGTTGTATAATTTGTTGTCTTGGATGTGTAATATACACAGTGGCCATAAAGTAAAAGACTGACATTGAGATGATGGTGACATGAAAAATGTTAAAAGTTGAAACAAACAGGTTACTTACTCTGAACTGACTGAGGTTACTCTTTTATTCGAAGTACGTACTAATGTACAAATGTGAAAGTGGGTCAAATCAAAATGAAACGGGGTGACTACTTGTAAAGTGCGACATTTAATATTGATCTTGTGTATCTTCACCATATATGTTAATCAATGATTTGTACATTTTTTGCAATGGAACATTGTAAAGGAGATTTTACCCTTAAAACACAAGTGGCGCAGATCTGTGCCGGCAGTACAGCATGGGTCAAAGACGCTTTCCAAATTAAAAAAAAATTAAATATAATTTTATATATACTCATCAATTTTTAATTTGGGTTTAATTTTGTGTGGCTCAGTAGTAGGTTTCTTGCCTGCGATGCGGAAGGCCCAGGTTCGATTCCCAGGCAATGCGCAAACCCCGGCCACTGGATGCAGTGCCGATCCCAAGCCCAGATAAAACGGGTGGGTTGCATCAGGAAGGACATCCGATATAAAACCTGTGCCAAGCTTGTGTGTGAGTATACATAATTCGTCAGGTAGAACAAAAGTTATCGTTAATTAAAAAAAAACATGTAAATGTTACCACCACCGGAATATGGGAACGACTTCGCAAAAATGTAGAACTTTCAAAGTGACCATATTATCATTCTTTTTTTTTTGGTGACAAAAAGGGGATGCCATTCTATCCTGCACAAACCTGAGGCATTTATATAATATTTACTGTACTAAAACTACCCAAACAAAACGTTATATATATATATAAATAAATGTGTCCTGTGAAGTAATGGGGGAAAAACTGTGACTAAAAAAAATATATAAAAAATGTCCCACTTTACCAGAGTTCACCCTATTAAGCAGAGAATGGATGAGTGTGCGGGAGTGTATGAGTGTGTGTTCACACTGTCATGCTAAAGTGACAGATCAGTGCTACATGATGGAGGATTTAAAAAAAAAGAATCGTTAGATTTGGGTCAGTGTGAATGAATCCTAGCGCCTTCACTTATCACACAGCTCTTTGGCACAATTTCACACTTTCGTGAGCTAAAGCGATAACGTGTCTGAAACACGCAACTTGTTTAATCGGCCATGTTTAATGAAGTAACGTGAACGTCTGACCCGTTTAGAAAGCGTGCCTGTCTCATGACATACACACAGCAGCTGAAGCACAACACGCAGTGTTAACGATATAACGTCTTGACTGGGAGTTAACCGGCTAGTCAAGCGCTTACTAAAACTGTGAACCAAACTAGCTCACGAACAGAGACGTCAGCTGCTAACAAGTGGCGCGTTAAAAAAAAAAACTCCCGGCGTGTTGAAAATAACCCGAGGTTAGATCACTGGACAGTACTGTTTTTACCCCTGAATTACCTGTAGAACCACTTCGACGTCATAAGAGTTGCCTTTGCTCTTCTGGTGTCCGCGGAACTGCGAGCCGCTGTACAGGAGCGATGTGGCGACGCCGGGCTGCTGCGTGTTGATCGGGGGCGGCGGAATGAGAGAGGCCGAGGACACGCAGGCCGCTGCTGAACCGGGACAGCGCTCGGTACGGACCGGCATGGCTGATAGATGACGCTGGTCGCTTCGGCGGGGTGAACCCCGACTCAGAGTGACGAATCGAATTCAACAAGGTGTAGGAGGAATCCGAACCATGGGCCGGTGCGGGGTGTTTATTCGCAGACTGCGCTCTCCTCCGCTCCTGCAGACGCGCCTTCGGTCTCTCGGCATCTATGAAGGAATGAGGTCGCTAAAAACCAACATTTCTCGCGATTGGATGGCGAAGCGTCACGTGCTACAGTAAAGCAACGCTGATTCGTCAATTGAAAAAACAGTTTGGTGGGTAGTTGTAGTTTGAAAAAAAAAAAAAGTCCAGACCCCCGGAATAAACACTATGAACTGTGTGCTGTATACAGTATTAACATGACACAAGAAAATTTCTTGTATAGAAAATAGGCAGTAAGGTTAGTCTTCAATTCCCATCTTGGGTCTGCTTGCAGTGCTTGGTGGGTTTCCTCCAAGTTTTCCAGTTTCCTCCCACAGTAGTGTGTGTATGTATTTGTATGTGCCCTGAGATGGATTGGCACCCCGCCACATGCCCTAAGTTTTCTGGGATAGGCTCCACCCACCCTGCATCGGGGTATGCGCATGTGCATGTTCTCCCTGTACTTGGTGGGTTTCCTCAGGATATTCAGGTTTCCTCCCACAATCTAAAGACAGGCAGACTAGGTTAATAGGCATTCCGAAATTGCCCATAGTGTGTGTATGTGCTCTACTATGGATTGGCACCCTGTCCAAGGTGTACCCGCCTTGTACCCTAAGTCTCCTTGGGTAGGCTTCAGGCCCTGCAACCCTGCACACAGGACAAAGCAATATCAAGGATGAATAAATTAATGAATGGATGAAAGAATAAATGGGTAAATAGCACAGGATAAAACATACAACACCTCAGGATAAACCAGTGGTGGGGTTAATTTTTTTTTTAAAAAGAGTATGATGGTTCAGTGGTTAGTTATGTTCTTGCTTACAGTCTCTGTGTGTGTGTGTGTGTGTCTGTGTGCATGTAATTTGCATGTTCTCCCCATACTCAGTGAGTTTCTCTGAGTAACCAAGTTTTCTTCTACAGTACAAAAGTATGCGTTGCCGATTGGCATTTCCAAATTGCTTGCAGTGTATTTTGTGTTGGTGGTTGTCATGCTGTTTGAGTTGCCATTCCTTAAAGTTAGGCTATACATAAGAGAAATATTAAGTGATATTACATGAATCCAAACACCATTTCATACATACCCTGCTTTGCTTAACTTTTACCGAAGTTTAAGAGGTTCATGTTCATGTCTGGATTCGCTCAACCAGAAAAATCATAACATCCAGAAATCATACTAAGTCATATTTTTCTAACTTTCACTGGTGATAATGATAGATATTCAAAATGAAATGTATAGAAACCATGAACACACTGATAATAACTTGGTCTCTGAACTCTGAATATGACTTTGAAGAAAGTCTTTCTGACTTTCAGCAAAAATGAAGGGGGTTAGATTGAACCATTTTTCCTCCTTTATTCAAAAGCATATATTTAAATGTGTTCAATCATTATCAATATCACAAAATCACGTTAAACAACACAACGTAATTTTGTTTGGCTTGATAAAGGCCGAAATGTTGCATATCCAGTGTCTGAAAAAAGCGCTCAGCAAAACCGAAAAGGGAACTCCTAAACCATGTTTATTGTTTGCGATACATATTAATTCCTGTAGGTGGCCGCATTGTGCAGGAAAAAAAACGAAGAATCTGTGCTAAAGGACGTGGCCGTTTCAACACTGACCTCTTTCGGCATACAAAGAGAGAGAGAGAGAGAGAGAGAGAATATACGGCCAATATATCAGCCCAGAAATCTCACAAAATCAATTTTATATATGAATAGCACTTATCCTAGGTTTGGCCCATAGTTACATCATTTTATTCATTGAGCTGCTGCATCATAATTGGGATATTAGATGTTTGCGTGAATGAGCAGATGAGGTACCTGAGACACTTGATAGAGCAGTAGTTGGGAAGTGGTTTTATAATGCAGTGGCCTGCACTTAAAAAAACATAAATAAATAATAAATAGTAATAGATAATAATAACAACAATAATAATATTAATAATAAAATGGTGGGATACAAAACTAAAAATAGGGACAGGTGTGCAAACATGCAAGACATACATATATTTGGTATTACTATTTTATTTTTATTTTTGGATTTTTCCCCACTTCCTCCCTAATTTAGTCGTGTCCAATTCCTCCCCGTCTCTAGGGGGCTCCCACATTAAGGCTACTACTACCACTCAGCCGGACCACGTGGCGCCAGCCGCCCGCATCTTTTCGAACTGCTCGCTCGCGCACCGTTGGGGGCGGCGTAACACACTCGGAGGACAGCGCTATCCGCTCCCTCCGTTGCGCGAGCTCACAGACGCCCCTGACTGGCTGTAGAGCCGTGATTAATGTGGAAGCACTAAGTACCTCTCATCCCTCCCCTCTGAGAGAGCTCGGCCAATCAGCTCTCTCTAGACCTCCGGCTGCGAGAGGTTACAGCACGACCCGGGATTCGAACTGGCGATCTCCGGATGATAGGGCGAGCGCTTTAACCACTGCGCCACTTTCAATTCAAATTTTAATCTGGACACTGTATTGTGCAAATGTTTTAAACTTCAAAATCTGCTCATTTGATGGATAATGGATTAGGGGTAACATGGAACATGAAGTCTAAAACAACTACTATCTGGTTAGTTTTTATTATCCACAAGTTCCATGTTACCCCTAACCCCACCAATGCCTATAAGACCCTGGTTGTTGTTTTTTTTTTTTTTTAACAAGTTATCACTACACAGAAATAAAATGACTTATGTAGTATTGAAGAGATGTTAGATTTTATTATCTGATTTTATCTGATTAATAAAACAATAGTGATATGTATTTCAGTAAACACATCATCAATGGTTGATAGAAAATTGTTTGATAGCGTATTTAATGTAGTCCATGAGTCCGCAGGGTTGGTCAGTACCACTCGGTGGAATAAATCTCATAGTGATTTTGGTAAGGTATTCAACCCTTGAGTTAAAAAGAAAGTGTTTCTGGAATTTTATGCCTAAATTGGCAAATGATGCAATATGTAATTAAATATGTGCTGGTTTGCATACATTGTAAAAACAGAAATCTGAACATTAGATAAAGTCTGGTCCTGAATTCCTGTTACATTTTGTTGACATATTAGAGCCAGATATGCTTACGGAGGTAGTTTTTTGGATATCTACTCTTATCACTCCATCAATAAAAAATATCGTCAACAAAAAAAAAAAAGTAAAAATTGCAATTTTTTGTCTAACATGTTTTTTCTGGTTGTTTTGGTTGTTTCTATGACCAAAAAATTGTTCATTTTAATTATACAGTACATTTTTGCAACATCATTCCAATATTCTGGTAGTGGTAAAATTGACATGTTATAAAAGTAATGATAACTTTCATTTTAATGAACATATCTGGAAACCCAAATGCACAGATTGAAATATGGATACTACCCATTAACATCCACCAACAACACTTCTATATAAGCTCATACAGTATATTGTTTTTGAATCATCATTACCCTGTGCTGTGTTGCCAGCACAGATCAGTGCAGCTTGGGTTTTATTAATATGTTCTTTTCTTCACTCTTCCACCTCACCACAATGCACCAAGGATCAAGCTGTTTACTGCTAGTTTGGAAGAAGATTGTTTGTTCTTGGTTACATTGCACTGTCACTTTTGTTATAGATATTTAGTGGGATGTTTTGACTTTACTTACTTGCACTGTATAATTAGGATTCCAAATTAAAAGGTATTGTAAAGTTATTTGTCCACACACATTATTAGAACCATATGGAATCCCCAAGGTGGCACAGTGGCATAGTGGTTAGCTCCTGGGTTGAGGGTTCAATTCCCAGCTCGGGTCTGTGTGCGTGTAGTTTGCATGTTCTTCTCGTCCTTGGTGGGTTTGCACCAGATACTCCCGTTTCCTCCCACATTCCAAAGACATGCAGATTAGGCTAATTTGTGTTCCCAAACTTGCCAGTAGGATTGGCACCCTGTTCAGCGAGTACCCTGCCTTGTGCCCAAAGTATCCTGGGATAGGCTCCAGGCCCCCGTGACCCTGAAAAAGGATGAGCATTATAGAGAATGAATGAATGAATGAATGAATGGAGCCTCCAGGAGTCAAGAGAATATTATGGCAAACAAAAAAAGACCACATTGTACTTGATTTGTAATTAAGTGTTCGATCCAATTTTATCCTGAACATTGGGAATCTTGTATGTATTTGTTATACTGTGTATTTCATCCTACATATATTATGTTGAATTATACTTCTTCAGGTTATTGTTATTTTGTCTTCCAAAATAACAATATTATTACAAAATAATCAGGATGTTGCGTTAACAATTTATTGAATATGTTTGATATATATTTATGAAAAATCTGTAAAATAACATTATTTTTCTGCTAAACATCTAGTGTTGTTGCTTTAATGAAGGTGTTCGGTTGTATAAATAAAAAAAAAACACATTGTGTAAAATAACAGTATTTCCCTGCAAAAGATTAAATAACAATTTCTGTAGATTTAATGTTGCATCTAAAGTAGCATATTTTACTTCAATTTGACTGTTTTTGTTTGCCAGTCATTTGACAATTTTTGCTTTTGTTCCAGTCTGGCGCAGCTCCTGCTACTGGAAGTCAATAGTGTGTTCCCTCCAGCTGGTTTCTTGCATAATTGACATATTGATGAATTTCTGAGATCCGTTTGCGATTCCTTTTAACTTTGTCATCATGTAACTGTTAAGGAAAAAAAACAGTCTTTTATATTGGCTCTCCCACATGTTCAAAACAAACAATGAGAATCAGTGCAATTGTACAGCACACCTCGCTTGATCTCATATGCAATTCAATGAAACACATCCTTCACCAGTGAGTTGCCTACTGTAAGCTGAATGTTTAACAGGCTCTAACTCTCTCCTACCGACTTTATTAGTTCACTTTTCCAATTGTTGATCCGTGTCAAGAGCTCATCTTCTCTGTTGTCAATCTTCAGCAGATGTGTGTCATGTGATGCGCTGACTGCGTTGCTCATCGTGTCTTTGTCCACAAAGAGCTAGATGACAGTGATGAGAAGTGAAACCAGATGCCATTGTCACTCTATGTAGATGTTAATAACGCTCGCCAGTTGTATGTTGTTTCACTAACCAAGAGGACGTCCTCAGGCAAAACCTCCTTCAGCTCATTCTTAGACACTTTATTCAGTGTTTCCACAGCAACCTCCAGCACATTCTCATGATGTTGGTTCTCCAGATCTCGACACTGAGCAAATGTGAAGCTGAGTTAAAGAAGGTAGATCTGATAACGGGTGACATCAAAGTGACACCAAAGTTTCTATTGGATATTTTTGAAAGGATATATGCCTTGCACAAATTCGGTAAACCCTCCAACCATTTCTGTGATGTTTCTGTCAAATTCTTTAATGATATCCTGAGAAAAGAGAATTACATATGATTATATTTATGGATAAATAAATCCATCAAGCACAAACAACTGGAGATTTAATAGCATAAAGGAGAACATGCAGGACCATGTGAAATAGCTCAGTCTGTTTCAACGCACCTGCACTGGAGACTTCCTCCAACTATTGCTAAATACATTTCTTTTCATGACCAAACTTTATCATATCAAGAATTAAATTTTTTTTTTATCTGTATGTACACTATATGGCCAAACCTGCATTGCCATTGTATTCACATACATATACTTCAATATGGACTTCCTCTTTTGCAGCTATAACAGCTTCCACTTTTCTTGGGTGCTTCTGTGGGAATTCGTGCACATTCATTCTGTGGAGATTTTATGAGGTCAGGTATTGACGTTGGACGAAAAGACCTGGCTCGCAATCTCCGTTTCAATTCAACCCAAAGTTGCTTGACAGGGTTGAGGTCAGGGCTCTGCATAGGCCAGTCAAGTTCTTCCACACCAAACTCATGTCTTTATAGTCCTTGTTTTGTGAACTGAGGCACAGTCATGTTCAAATAGAAACGAGCCTTCTCCAAACTGTTACCAAAAAGTTAGAAGCAAAGCAATGCCCATCATGTCTTGGTATGCTGAAGCATTACGATTGTCCTTCACTGGGGATAAGGGGCCTGATTGCAAAAAAACTGAATTCCATAATTTACTGGTTTGGCCAAATACTTTTGTCCTTAAAATGTATGTCATGTGTGCAGGTCCCTGGAACTTCTGTTATTATAGAATTTATACAGTACCTGTGATTAGCCTTATGCTCAAAGTAATTAAACATATTGAGTAATGTTAACTTAAATAATTACAATTAGTTCAAATTAATAGACCTTTATGAGTATTTAGAACTTTAATTTAGAAGTTAACTGAACAAATTTGATATTTTAAGTAACTATAAATACTTAAGTAACAGTAACTGTCACCTTAAAGTTCCACCAACTTAAAATCTTTCAGAATAGCGATTTTGTGTTTGACGTAATCCGGGCAATAGGGCACTGGTGGCTCAGTGGTATATATTTCGTCTGCCATGCGTAGCCGAAAGACCAACAACCATTTATTTAATTTGCATCAAATAATAATAATAAAAAAAGATAATTGCTATTAAATAGCATGAGTTAGGATACGTAATAATGCAAGTAAAGTACGATTAATATGAATGAGTACAACAAACTTAAAAAACGATAGTTCTGTTTACTTAAAATTGGAAACATTACAGTACTTAAAAAATTTGATGTAAGTTTTGCTAACTTATTCGAGTTTACAGTGTATTATAGAAAACCCTAACCCTAACCCTAATCACAATATGGGTAAAATTATGTGGACGACACATGTGCATTTTGAACATACAATTCTAGATTCTAGTCTTTCCTTTGCAGAGAAAGCTTCCCATTAGATTAGATGAAGTGTGGCTATAGGGATTTATACTCAATCTTTGTTTGAGGTCAGGGTTCTGTTCAGGGCAGTCAGTTTTTTCCACACTAACCATATCTAGATGAACATCGCTCCGATTGAACAGCTTTGGGCATCTTAATTTAATTTAACTGGTAATATTTATGCCATGTGGTTCCACATTTTTGGCAGGTTTTGGAAAGACTCGCATAATTATGGCCATATATTGTATTTATATATTGGTAGTAGCTTATGCACCATACCTCCAACTGAGACACTAGCTGCAGCTCCAGAGACAGGAGTGTGTCACAAACCTGCGCGATCTCATTTCTGACTCTGTCTTTCAGCAAGCTGTGGTCTGCCTCCTGCTTCATCTCAACCATTACCTCCAAGAGAACAATATAGTATTTGGGTTATGTACCATATGAGTAACATTATTAGCACTCTATTAGTAACCGTCCACTGTCTGTCTATGTCTGAAACTACATGTTAAAAAGAAAACCAACCTGTCTCCTTGACCTCTCAAAGTCAGATACTACTTGAGCTCCTCTCTGCTGATTGTCAGTCATGGCCATTTGTAAACAGGTGAAGAAACATTCAATATCATCCTGCCTTTGAGTGTGCTGTGTTAAACCTGCTTCAAAAATCTGCATGCAGAATGCTTCGAACTGCGTCCGGTATGTGTCAATGCAGTTAAGAAAAATGCAATGTGTATTACTGTCTTTAAAGGCACCATTTTTAATATTTAACCTTTGTGTGCTTCATCTCTGTTTATGTGCATCCTTCCTTTAAGGTTTCAAATTTTGCCATTTTTATACCATCCCACCAGGTGATGTATGCCCAATGAATTTCCATTTACTGCATTGCGAAGACATCCTTAGCCAGAGCAACGTACATTAGGGCTATGAAGTTTTCATCAATAAATATACAGTATACTTAGCTCATATTGGTTCACTAAGATACCAACTTGTACCATCAATCAGACACTCTTGGCTATTGGCTTAAACCAGTTACCAAAGAAACAGATCTTTATATAGTACATCGTTAAAAAACAAACAAAAAAAACGAAAACACCCATCAACATGGCTTGCCTTTTAAGGAAACGAGGTACAGTATGAGCCAAGCAGCTCTATCACTGCTTGGGGTGAGTTATGCTGCATTAAACTAATTCTAAAGTGAAGTTAGTTACTTGGAATTACATCAATTCTGACCTGAGCTACTGTACAATAAGAGAAAGCTATGAATGCTTCCATGTTTTGTTCTTGTTAGCAAAAATGTAGCAACTATAACTGTGATGAATGATGTATATTATCGAATTGTTGCAAAATGTCTTTAACTTACAGTGCCTTGCAAAAATATTCATACCCCTTGACCTTTTCCATATCTTGTCATGTTAGCTCCACAAACCTTTATGTGATAAAACATCACAATGTGGCACATACTTGTGAAGTGAAAGGAGAATCTTTTACAAGTAAAAATCTGAAAAATGTGGTGTGCTTACTATGATACCCCAAACTAAAATCCAATGGAACCAACTGCCTTCAGAAGTCACTTAAGTAGTGAATAGAAGTCCACCTGTGTTTAATTTAATCTCAGTATAAATAAGGTGTTTTTTTGAAGCCCTCAGAGATGTGTTGGAGAACATAAGTATCATTTTCCTTCCACTTGACAATTACAGTATATGCCTCTTTGTATTGGTCTATCACATAAAATTTCAATAAAATACATTACGTTTGTTTACGATTGTAACGTGACAAAATGTGGCAAGGTTCAAGGTGTCTGAATACGTTTACAAGGCACTGTATCTCAGATGCTTGCATATTGACTGATCAAAACCAGACACATATTATATACTGTACAATATACTGTCCATGACTTAAAGGTAGGAAATGCTACTTGTTCGCTGCTCTTATGAGGAGCCATGTCAATATGACATGCAGAACTCTGGCTTCCAGGAATCTCCCTGATTTCCAAGCTGGCATGTCATTATTGTGTGATCTTTTCAGTTTCGTTTTTTTAAACTGATGACCCAGACCAGAGAATGTAAACTGTGTTTACTCAGTATACAGTATCATCGTTTTAAGTCTGATGTCAGCATCAGTGTAAAGAAAGGATATGATTCCAGCAAGTCATCAACTCCAGAAAGGTGCAGAAACTTAGATGCCTCAACATCATCTGCAAACATGCTCTCAAATAGCTGAGGCCCATTCAAATATTCCACAAATGCATCCTACAACACACAAATTAGAAGAAAATTGTATCATTAGCTTGTATAATTTATTCACAGACATCTAGTCACTGTCATTCTGTAAACCGTATAAATGCCGTTATATCAACTACAGCCAAAACATTTCCATAATCTGTGTTAAGATAGCAGAGATACCTAGGGTAATATAAGCAATGAATGATATTGTCATTGTTATGGTATAACAAGTATGTTAGTGTTAAATACATAACTGCAAGCATGATAAAAACTGAGATGCTGTTACTGAATCTCATTTGACTTTCTGTGACTAAATGGAAGCTAGTTTATTAGCTACTAGTTATTAGCTATTAGTAATAGCTACTTAATAGTTACTGAGCAGTCTAGTGGTTAGTTATCCAGTTTAACTAATGTTACTGATGAGCAAATTTCCTCAGTAGTAAGAGATCCTTTGCTGTTTAGCATTCTTTTAAATACATCACACTAGTTAGCTAGTTATTAGCTGATTTAGGATGGCGGGAGGATGTGGGACCTTTTGCACGCTATAAAGTATGTTGTGCCTTACAGCAAGTCACAGTGTATAAGTAGCCCTCCATTCAAGTATACAAGTACTCTGACCATGATGCACCATCACCTTTTAATATGAGCATTAACAAATGAAATATTATTCCGCCTTTAAGGATTGTCACCTTATGCAGCTGAATCTCTTGTTCAATTTTTTTCTCAGCCTCTGCTGCCTTCAGCTCCTGCATTTCATTGTGTTTCATGTTCTCAACTGAATTCTGATACTGGGACTGTGCCTTTTTTCTCTTTGGAGAGAGCAGAGATCAAAGTTAAAAGAAAACATTTTAGACAATACTCAATGTAATCACTACAATCCTTCAGTTCTTCAGTTGTAGTACACTGTGGTATAATTACTATGTGATTGGTAATGCAAAAATGGGCATTATGATACACTGTGCCATCGTTAGACACAACTCTCAAATCCTCTTTGAAAACATCTCATCTTCAACCATCTGTGCACATTGCTCTCGTCAATGGTGTCGTCTCCATAACCATTCCGTAGTGAGGAGGCAGCCCATAAATTGCAGCAAAGTGGACTTTCAAAAGAGGATTTGAGGGCTGGGCTCAACAATGTTCACATTTGTGATGGAGACGATGTAGAGTAGTACCTTTGTATAGAGGAAGATTTACTCTACCTGCAATTTGAACAACTTATGGCAATTAATAATAATTTAAAAAAGTTATGCCCTTAGACGATTTTTTACTTTTGATTTACATTCAGTATAGCCCTCGTATTATGCCACAATACAACTGAATTCTCAATTCTAATTCCAAAGTGTAACCATACTTCAAAATCACTCTGCTGATTTAAAGCTTTCAGAGTTTATCTGAGATGAACTGGGTATTAAATTAACACTGGGGAATTTTCCGTGCAACTGCAAGCCAAGTGACAGGTTTATAATATTTCACATTATAAACATCGTATAACAAATATAACACTTATAAACATATAAAACATAATACACAGTAAAGTCTCCAGGGTTGAACTGGACCTACTGTATATAAACACTGTACAGTATTAATTCATCACTGCAGATTTTGCTGTGCATAAAACATAATAATAAGAATAAGAATAATAAGAATAATAATTTGTAAGGGATTCTGTTCCTTCAAATTTTCTGATTAAGAAAAAAAAATATTTCTGAGTTTCTTTGTAACAAACTGCATTTTATCTTATAACCGTAAAGGAAATAGAGGCTTATGAGGATATGACTATTTATAGGAACTATGACATAAGTTGTAAATTATTTGTTATTTGATCAAAAATATAAATTGATTAAAATAGCATGACATTATGTAATGCGTAAGAGGAATAAGAGGAATAAAATATATGTCATGGTAATGGTGGTAGGTGTTAATTAGACATTTAAAAGGTGTTAATTATTGTCCTATAACAATTATTGTCCTATATATATATATAAATGTCTTAAAAGATACACCATGACTTGTAAGGTGTAGTAATACATGCTTTTACTGAAGAAAATTAAAACCATGCAAACGCTCAAGAGTAGATCTTTTGTGAAGCTTAGCATAATATACATAAGTATCTGTTCTTTCTTTTTTTCTGAATGATTCATAAGTCATGTGCTTGTTACATATGATTTATTACTCACAGTTTGTTCATCTATTAGCCTGTAATCGAGGTAAACCAGATCTGGAACGTACGCAGCTACAAAACATTTGTAGTTTTTATCTTTGCAGAGCCTATTTCCAGCAAGGTCAAGTGTGCGCAGGTTCTTAAACCTTCTTAGGTATATTACCTAAGGGTAAAAAAAACAGAATTAAAATGAAAAGCGTACATTCAGAAGGCACAGTAATGCATTACATGCTTAAGATAATAATTATTTACAGCCACTCACAAAAGTGAGTACACCCCTCTAATTTCAGCAAGCATTTTAGTATATCTTCTCAAAGGACAATACTATAGAAATGAAATATATTTTTGAGTAGTCAATGTGCAGCTTGTATGACAGTATAGATTTACTGTCCTCTGAAAATAACTCAACATACAGCCATTATTGTCAAAATAGCTGGCAAGTAAAGAGAGTACACCCTAAGTGATAACGGCTATACATCTTTAACCATGCAACAGTAAGTCACATGTCCGATTTATCATTTATGTGTTTGTCAATGGCCAAGTATGTACTAGACCTGAACCCTATTGATCACCTGTGGGGCGTCCTCAAGCGGAAGGTGGCAAAGCGCCATGTGTCTAACATCCAGCAGCTCCGTGATATTATTATGGAGGAGTGGAAGAGGACAACATGTGCGGCTCTGGTGAATCCCATGACCAGGAGGATTAAGGCTGTGCTAGATAACAATGGTGCTCACACAAAATATTGACACTTTGGACATAGTTTTGAGGACATAGTTTTGTTCACTTAGGTTGTACTCATTTTCATTGCCAGTTATTATGACAATAAAGTCTGCATGTTGAAGACATGTTAGAAGACTGATCTGTAGATCTGTAAATTCCCAATGTTGAATTAACACCCGGAGTCTTTATATATTTTCAAATGATGACAAATGTACATTAAATGGATGTCCAGGTGTTAGAACAACACTGGGGATTTTGCTGTGCACATAGCTGGCTGTGGTTCCAAATTCACTTCTTCAAAACACAAAATCTCAAAAGAAAAAAAAAAAACGATTATGAGTTATGATTTGCACAAACAAAAATCTAATTGTTTTAACTTTTCAAAGCTTTTTGGACTTACCCCTTCAAGCCGCGAGATTAAGTTGTTTCCAAGTGAGAGAATATGCAGGTCTTGCAGGGTGTCCATGTTCTCAATTACAGAAATACGATTGCTGAATAAACTCAGGTCCTGAAGTTTCACTAGCGTATCCAATCCTTCAATCACCTTAATATTATTGAAGGACAAGTCTAACACAACAGCAGAAGAAAGAATGACATTGCTAGTGTGATTAAGAAAGTCAAATCAGAAGAAAGCTTTTAATGCTCTTGAAAGTAAACAGGAGTAGAACTCACCAAGCCATACCAGGTTAGTGAGCTTTTCCAGTCCATCAATCTTCTCAATGATGTTATTGTCGAGCTGAAGCTTGGTTAGAGACGTAAACTGCCACAAATGGTCTATCTTTAAGATTTCTGGAAAAATACAGTACATGTACAGGCATCATACATGAAGCAGAACATACAGCAGAAATGTGAATGTGCAAAAGAAGAATGATGAATTCCTACTTCTGTAGTCCAGACGCAGTTCAGTCACGTTTTCGTACTTTAAGCCCTCGGCTTTGGCTATAATTCCAGCTTGATCTTGAGGTCTCTGCTCCTCAACTGCCTTTTCTAGCATTTCTTCATCGATTACATTGGATTCTTTTATATCGTACAGTCCACTCATTTTGACGATGCTGCCAAAATATGACACACACTAATAACCTGGCTACTACACATTTATATACACATATATATAATTCCTCATAGTTCTCATAAAACAACCTCAAAGCTGTCTCTTCAATCCAAACGCATTATTAGTGTCTTATTTTGGTTAATATTGAAGTTCTGGTGGCAGCCTGGGGAAACCCTTCACATGTTTAAATTACCTACAGCCAAAAGAATCTACAAGTTCTTTCTAAACTGAAATGTTCCTCATCTCCATTAGAATTCCACGGAAAGATGCCTACCTTTATATTTTTATAATGTAAACAATTTATGGAAACCAATATTTATTCCTGCAAATAATAAGATGACATGTTGATTATCAAAACATTCCACATCGGTCTCAAAGGTAAAAGTCACTCACAGCAGGTTCTAGACTAACTTTCTTGTCTTTTTTCAGGTAATTTTGTCATTTAAACATATTAATTATTAACTTGTCTGCTGTACAAAATGTGTATTCACTCTTCTCTTTTTTGATGAAGGTGTTTCAGTGCAGGAACATCCCCTGTATATGAACAAGCAGTGTTTAATTACAAACTGAACTGATAAGACTTCCATCTTTTTGCCATAACATTGACATAAACGCCAGGTAAATTAAATAACATTGATTTAACACGTATGCACCAGAAAACATCTGGTTACAGGATCATGGGTACCCAAGGCTTACCCATTTCTGCATTTTTGTCCGATCCCACAGAAAAGCCAATGCTAGATATGACAGAAAGGCACCAGAATGACCAGTGCACCCTAGCCTGCTGTACATCGGGTCCATCAGGCAAAGACCTTAAAGCCGCCAACCCATGGGATGCACCAAACAAAAAAGTCTGGTTCAGGGAGGCCCTACCTCAAAACACACAGCCCCCAAAGGATCCACCATCAACATACTGGTGCCACACACTGCAGCACACCTCCAGAAACCCTGAAGAACCACACCCAGTGGGACCAGAGCCACCCCAGTGGCACAAAGGGAACCCAAAATCTAGAGGTTTTAATGTTATGACTGATCAGTGTATATTAACTCTGTAATGCCATGTAGCTATGACAGTCACTGTGAGAAAATGTTCACACGTCATAGATTTTAATTACTGATTTGGTTAAACTGGTTCCTTATTCAGGGTTATTTTTGAAGGAATGCAAACAAGGCAATTTCGTTTAAAAACGGATTATTTTGTGCAAATACTGATAGAACAGTTACTACAGCATACATCACATTCCAAACTATTATGCACATGACACCAGAAGGATTTCAGTAAAAATAATCAATGAGGAAAGAATTAGTTTCATTTATCATTTATTTTTAGGTAACTGGTATCCATCGAAGGATAGGTTTGTTAGTTAGTTTGCTAGGTGATCTTATTTGAAAAGGAAACCTACTTAAAGTGGTTGTTCCACATTATTAAGCAAGTCACAGTTCTTACGCAATAAAGGGAAGAAGAAAGATCTGTCTGAAAATAAAAAGTTTGAAATAATGCAATCGCTTTCAAATGACTTAAAAACAACTGATACAGTAGTTCATGAATACGATTTGTTTTTAATTACCTGTCCATGCAACAAATACAGTATATCCGATTTCATTATGACCTGCTGAACATCTTCAAACTGCATTCTGCATAATTATTTGGACCAGTGTATTATCTGTTCTTTTTAAAATATCATAAAATCTGTTGTCATTATCAATACTTTCACTCATAATCATTTCAAAATTATCGATTAATCGACTGTTTAGGAAAAACAATTAAAAAAATGGCACATGCATAATAATTTGGAATGTACTTTGATCAAAGCGCATAGTAATATGAAAGCAGGTTAATATGAAATAATTATGAAATAAGAGGTACCAATTATTAAAGTGTTTGCTGGCTAAATATTGGGAAACTGGGAAAAAATTAACTAGTTCATGGCAAGGTTTTGAATCTGCTTGTTTCCATCTTATTACAATCAATGAGAAATAGAGGATATAGAAAGGTTTATGTTCCCGTTAGCCAAATACACTCCCTGTTTGTTAATCAGAGAGTAAATCGGTAAAAAACAGACGAGATATCGAAAAAGTAGATCAAAGATTATATTTATTTATACTTTAAATAAAGATTAAAGTTTATTTAAAGCGTAAAAATATTCAGTTTAGATTTTCTAATTAATATCTGTTGGTGCAGGTGTTTTTTTTTTTTTTTTACATTGAGCAAGTATCTTATTAGTAGCTTATTTTGAAGTAGATTAAAGAATCTGAGACATAACTGTTCATAAAATCGCTTTTACTCAACATTACATCTCTAACCAAGCTTCAGCTCGACAACATTTTGTTTTGGTTTTGCGTGATGCAGTGACAAAATCTTACGGACAGACATACATAGTGTACATACATACAGTAATACAGACAGACAGACAGACAGACAGACAGAAATGTTCCTGTGACTGGTTTCAGGTCCTCCAATGTATGAAACATGAAGATCATGAAAAGAGTTCTGACCAATGTACAGACCAAACTTCTCTCTTTTATTTATATACATGTATTGTAATTACAAATTAGCACTGGTAGTTCTGAAACTGGTTGGTAATTAAATATTAGAATTATTATTTAATTTCCATGTTTTTTAAATGGCATAAAATTTCTTTTTTTTTTTATTTGACTTGAACGAATCCCTAGCCCAGGTTTAATGCAGTGTTTTAGTTCTTTATCTCAGAATGACTCATTTACTAATACTCTCACAATACTTCTATATTATAAATACATTTTTAAATGTCATCAGAGAAAAGTTAAAAAAAATTCGTAGTCTTTAAAAAGTAACTTACCAATTTATTTTTTTATTTACATCGGAACTCGTGTCTCGTTGTTAGACTAACTATCGCTTAGCAACAAAACGTGTTGCTTTGGTGCCGTCACGCTGTTGCTATGCAACAAAGCGTATTTCTAAGAGGCATTCGCGCTGTTACGCAACATAACGTATTTCTAGGGTGCCTTCAACAGCGCGAAACGTTCATGTTGGTTGTTTAATGGACGAGCCAATTGAAAATTCACAAGGACAAGCACAGAAAGTAAGAGGATTCATTTACACAACTGGTGTTAAAGGTGTTACTGGTGTACATATGTATATTTTTGACATGTATTATCCACTGTTTGCCATGCTATATTGTATATTATTATTATTACTCTATACCTTATTCATATTACCTCTTGCAATTTATGTACATTGCACACTCTCACCCCTGTATACATACCATTTATTTACCACATTGTTATTTCATGCAAAAATAGGTCACTTATGCACTTCTTGTTTGATGCAAACTTTGATTGAAACTCATTGGCTTTGCAGATTTACTTTGCACAATGGCAATGAAGTTGAATCTAATGTAATGTAATCTCTTGTTTCTCTTCATATCGTATAAACCCTTCAAATCTAATTTAAAGAAACTTTGAAAATATGCAAATATTTTGTACCAATAAATATAAAGACTTTTGATGTAAAATTTTTTTACAGTTCCTATATAGTTATAACATATGTTGGCCACAGATAGATGTTTCCAAATCGCTCATAGTGTTTGAATGGATGTGTGTGCTTGTACCCTGCAATAGGTTGGCACCCCATCCAAAGTGTACCCCATCTTGTGCCCTGGAATGTAGTTGTTGCTGTTGTTTGTATTTCTGCTTCTCCCGTCAAGGGGTCACCACAGCGAACCATTCGATCTGCACAATAACTTGGCACAGGTTTTATGCCGGATGCCCTTCCTGATGCAACTCTCTCATTTTTAACTGCATCCAGGGGCTGGGGTTAAGACATTGGGTGTAAATTAAACCCCGGGATGGATAATATAAATGATTAAATGAACTGATTTGTTTCATGGACATTCCAAAAAAAAAACACAAAATTAAAAAGCATAATGTGTTTTCTTTTTTTTTTTAGGTAAATCAGTAACATTTATGAGTAATAAAATACTCCAGATCATGGATTAATAGGAAAACAATCATGTTCTGGCTGATAAAAAAACTTTTATAAAATTACTTGGTAGGAAATAATTTTTGTCAGATACTATCACTCCACCCATTGCTGAGTATTTTCCTAGGAGTATATTTTTAATCATATGAGTCTAGCTAAGTAGTTATAATGGCTTAAACACTTAAACGCAAATACAAATAGTTAGTCATTTAAATAGATAGAAATCGGTTTTGGTGAATTGAACGAGGAGCCTGTGAAGGTAGCACAGATTGCTTTCGACGTTTGATGGACAAGCACTGCAATCATCTAGAGAAAACCTTTTTCCCCCGTATTGTCCAATCAAATCTCGCCGTGTGAGACGCTTCGCTCTGCGCCCGCCCACTGTGCTCTCTTGCCTGTGCAGGGTTTGTTGTTATCAAGATGGAGTTCCTGCTGGGGAATCCGTTTAGCACTCCTGTCGGCCAGTGCATTGGTAAGTTACTGGGTCGGCACAGGCTTTTCTTCAAATATATCATTTGGTAAACTAACTTGTGTAACGCGGAGCATGAATTTCAGCGTACTTCAACGTCAGTTAGCTCACCGCCGGGTAGCGCAGCATCCGGTAGCTGTAATGTTAGCCTAGCTGGCTGGGTGGCTAACGGGATTAGCTAGTCTGACTCATTGGAATTATTATTATTATTATTATTATTATTATTATACATAGTCATGTACCAGTGTCCCTATTAGCATTTCTGCTAATTCACGTTTACGCTAACAGGTGTGTTAGAAAAGAATACATACGAGACGCTTGTATTATATGATAAATAGTCATAAAAACTGATTAAACTTTTCTTTTTTAATGTAAATATTGTACTCTTGAACGCTCACTTTATTTCAAATTTGTCCAGTAAGATCTATTGCGTCGTAGTTGCGTGATTACTTCACTACAGTTGTATTCTTTCAGTTTTTCCTACCCTGTCAGAATTTCCTACTAGCAGCAGAAATTTATAGTTGCATCAGTCTGTGCTACTTTCTCAATATATCCTACTTACAGTTTTTTAAATGGTTGTAACACTGCAAAAATATAGTCTAGCTTTATCAGAGGTTTAATTTCCTGATATACTGGTTAGCACTTTGTGATAAAAAACAAAACAAAGAAACAATAGTTTTATTGAAGTTTACAGATAATTCCATACACACGGTAGACAATAATAACAGTATTAAAAGAAAACAGGATTATTAAGTGTAATGTCCAATTTGTGTGCAGCATTCAAGTGCACACAACAAACTTAAAATACTTGCATAATTTGTGCGCAAGAAAATTTATAAAAGAATTCCACACACTTTCAAACACTTTCTCTTTCCCCAACTTTCCCCTAAAGTATGTAAGTAAGTTAGTTTTTCTAGTGTCATACAAGAAGTTATCTCTTTTATTCTAATGTGGTTTAGAGGCATGTTCATTTTTTTCCCAAGATAGCGCTATCATTCTTCTGGCCTGCAGGAGTCCAGAATCAATTAAAAAAAAAGTTTTTTAATAACAATAACGTCATATATTATATATACTTAAAATACCAATTTTTGTTTGTCAAGGCACCTTTACTCCAACAATCTCAGATATAATCTAAACAACCATGTTTCAGTACTCATTAAATATTGAACAGTCCCGTCATACACAGTGAAAAAAGTACCTTTTTTGACTAAACATTCAGTACGAGTATATTGGGAGGGCATTGGTAGCTCAGTGTGTTAAGGATCTGAGTTACTGATCAAAACTCCTTCAGGTTGACGCTGTTGGTCCCTTGAGCAATGCCCTTAACCCTCTCTCCTTCAGGGGCACTGTAAAAAAGCTGGGATAGGCAAAGAATAAAGGATTTCACTGTGCCATAATGTATATGTGATGAATAAAATACTGAACTTTGGATGGCACACTAAAGCAGTAAAACATGTTTTTTTTTAGCCATACATGTTCCTGACATGAAATACTGCAGGGAATTTAGTGCAACTAGGTAAGGAAAAAGGGCTAGTAGGATTTGGATCATGGCCGGTGCCACCCCAGGTTCTGCACTCCCACAATTACAAGCAATTCCTGCATCATAAAATACTCATAATTTCTAACATGCATGTTTAACATTCCTTATTTGACGTTCAATCGTCCACCAGTGAAGTATTTGTTTATTCAAGAATGAATGTATCCTGATTGTTTATTATACTACAAAGAAATCTTCCCGCTTATCGGCATGCATTATTAGCTAACTAAAAAAGAAATCCTGCTCTCATTTCAAGCGGAATAAACAAAATGTCATTTTCAATATGCTTGGGAAAATCTGTTACGATCTTCTTGGCAGTCTGGGTTTCCTGTTGCTCTGTAGCCCGCTGTGTGATTCAGCAGTTTGTGGTGTAAAAGTGGAGACGTGTGAATCATGCACCGGTGCGAGTTTTCTTAATCTTCGCTCTGAATATTTGCTGAATATTTTGCATATGGATAGGCTGAATATTCAGTAGATGGAAATGCTCATAACAGAGCTGTTCTGGTTATCTCTGTGGCTGCTTACTGACCTGAATGTCAAATTGCTGTGGTCTGATATAGAAAGGAAAACCATTGAGGGTAAATATCAATGAGGGCAATAGTAAATAGGTCAGCACATGCACGCATGCACATACACAAACACACTACATGCAATTTGGGAATTTCAGTCAACCTAATCTGCATGTCTTTGGACTGTGCAGAGTCCGCAGGGAGAACATGCAATCTCCACACTCGCGCACACACACACAGACCCGAGGCGGGAATCGATCCCTCAACCTTGGAAGTGCGAAGCCACAGAGCTAACTACTACGTCACTGTGGCATCTATGTGCCATGTCACGTTGTAAAAAAAAAAAATTAGCTAGGCAAAAAAACAGCCCAAATAATATCATTGCTAGAACGCCTACTATAGCTCAGCTATTTATGAACATACCTCCTTTCACCAAACTCTACTATTTATGACCAGCCTAAGACACGTTTTCCTGCCAAATAAAAAGTATCCCAATCAGGATCGCTCAGCTTTGCAAAAAAAAACTCTGATTGGCCATTTCTTTTCCTGAACGTCAATATGTTCTTCCTTCCACCAATAAAGAATGATAAACAGCCTTTTTTTTTTTTTTTTGTTTAGTTAACCTTATTACAAGTTATTATATACAGTTACAAGTTCTTATATATAGGAAATTAACATTATTACACGTTAATATATGCAGAAAATATGTTCTTCCTTCTACCCATAAAGAATTATAAACAGCTTGTTAGTTTAGTTGTCCATTATACCTCCAAGCTGTCAAAATATTGTTTTGACTCTTTGTGCCTTATTCAGAATGAAGTTATTATATACAGTAGGTGCTTTACAGAGCATTAAGGAGTAATCATAAACATTGCTACTTCCTCCAGTAGTCACTCACTGTAGCATTTGCCTGCCAGAGCGAACATACTGGAGCGTCATGTAGAAGGGGATTTCTCAGGGGATCTCTCTAGTGTTCCTTCGCGTAGGCATTTTCTTCTTAGCTGGTTGGTCTGATGTTTTGCTTATCAGATGTTTTTTAATTAATAATAAAAAAACATTTCTTAACCTTAAAAGATGCACCAATACTGTTTGTGAGTAAACCTATATACATTGATACACGTCAGGAATCATTAAGGATGTTCTCTAGCTGTCGTTCATCTCGGCGATGCTGCAGATCACTCTGGGTCTGTCTGGTCGCGGTTCTGAGATACACAATAGAAAAAGCATTCACTGAGTTGTCTGGATAATCCGTAGCCCGGAGACCAAAAGAGCGAAATAGGCCGTGCGCCTCTGAGAATTAAAGTGCACACTTCCCTGCCGATTATAGTGACACTGAGCCAATCTGTGTGAAGTGTTTATCTCGAAGTGTTCTCGACTGCTGATTTTACCTCAAAAAGTATGGCTTCCCAGCTTGGCTTTCCCGTTGTAGAGACAGAGACAGAGGTGTTACAGGGACTCTCATGCATTCTGTAACGTATTGAAAGTGGAGTGGTTAAAGTATAGGACTAATAGGCTACTGATTGGTGCATCATCAGTTCAAACACCTTCGAGCAAGGCTGGGCAAAAAATTTGAGTAAAAAAATTAAATTCATATTAAAATTATATATTTTTCCGTATTTGTTTATATAGATAATTAATTACAAAGCTCTGTTTTTTTTTTTTTTTTTTTTTTTTTACATAAACAGCAGGAGAGAAGGGTTTAATTAAACCACTTTTGTAGCAGGAAAACACCAGATAGAGAAACCCTCACCCTAAATCAAAATAAATAAGTATAATGGAATTATCGTACTGGGGGTCAAATTAAATAAAAATACAAGTAAAGTCAACAAACCTAACATCAATAATATGCAATAAATATGCAATAATGGGGCCTTCTTCCTCACATTCCACACTGCTTCTGTTGTTGGGTGTGTCTCATTTCGGGGGTTGATGAGTATGTGTCTCCGCTGACTGTATAGACCACAAAGGCTAAACCAAAATGAGACGATCTGGAGACGGTAAGGAGCCGAACTGGCGTTGGTTAACACACTTAAGCACGTTTTTACGGAAACCTGTCTCTCAGTGAGCGGATTTCTCATAAATCCCCTTGTTTTTGAACTATTTTAACATGTTTTATTTTGGCACTGTGGCCTCGCACCTCCAAGATAAGTGGTCGATTCCTGCCTTGTGTCTGTGTGGTTGGCGGGTTTTCATGCAAATTAGGCTAAATGGACGTTCCCAAATTGCCTGTAGTGTGCGCATCTAGGCATACGCATGGGTGTCTCCTGTAATGGATTGGCTGGCACCCTGTCTAGGATGTAAACCCCCCTCTCTCCCTCGTGACTCTATATACAGGAGAAGCAGTATAGAAGGTGAATGAATGAATTAATAAATGTTTTAGTTTTAGCTTCTTGGGTCTTGCGTTCTCCATCATCTTTTCCTTGAGACACACCGGTGGTCTTATAGTGCGTTGCTTTTAACCATCCATCATATCAAACCATTTTTTTATTGTTAATGAGAAAGTGTCTATAGCAGTGTGTATTGTTATTGCCCAGGTCCACCCTTAACTCAAAACTGCTCAGTTGTATTTTCTCTCAGCTCTAATCTAGTTTAAAAGAAAGCGTTGGCTGAGTGAGGTAACAGCTCCGCAGCAGGACGGGAATCTAATGATCGTGGTCCATTTTTTGAGTCCAACCACATGTCCTCCTTATGTCTGCCTGCTTTCCCTCCATAATATCCCAGGAAAATTTTCCAAGTGAAGGTGGATGTTCTGGATCCCTTCAGCTTCCTCCAGTCTGCTTAACAATTCCAAGCTGCTGCTCTTGTGAATGTGGAGAACAGATTGTTTTGCTTGTCCTGAAATGCATTAGCGGTTGTTGTTGATGTATTAGCTATTGTATTAGTACACACTTTCCACTTTATCTCTTAGAAAACCACCAGATGAGTTGGACTCCATGTCGATGTGATGATATGGTATTGATTTTCAGACTGGGAAATACGAACAGTATAATATTGTGATAAATTCTGTACATGTTTTGAGATATCATGATATCTCTCTTTTATTATTATTATTATTGTTGTTGTTGTTGTTGTTGATAATAATAATAATAATAATAATATTATTATTATTATTATATTACTATCATATTACTTATAGATATACCCAATAAAGTGGATGGTGATGTTGTGTGGATGTATATATACTGTATTTATTTAATATACTTGAAAATTCCACAGTTTTGTAAAAATGGTCATATCATACTAAGTGTGTGTAGATTTACTCAAATGAAACTATTGTACTGATCAGAATAACAGATCAGAATAAAGATCCACCATTCTTTATCAGAATGAGAGGGGTGGTTTAAAACTTTATTCATTTGTTTAGTATGTAAATATTGGCCATGTTAGGAAGTAAAGCTGCACGATGCATCGTCTCAGCATTGACATCGCGATGTGCGCATGCATGATAGTG
The DNA here is from genome assembly GCA_030347435.1 of Clarias fuscus. Taxonomy (NCBI): domain Eukaryota; kingdom Metazoa; phylum Chordata; class Actinopteri; order Siluriformes; family Clariidae; genus Clarias; species Clarias fuscus. The sequence goes on from CM059222.1 coordinate 17,076,452, forward strand.
ACATCACCGGAGGTGTGATCCAGGGTGGTGTTTCCCACACACAGAGTATAGTTCGAGTATATTTCCATACACTTTTTTAAAAATCTGTCCATCTGCCATCCACGATTGATTAGATTAACTAGTAGCCGACAGTCCTCTCTCGCGCTAACAGAATAAACAGGTACAGGAGCGGTAGCACCAGAGCGCTGTACTGAAACACAGTAAATGCAGCGGATGCCAGCTGTCGTAAAAAGTATAGGAAGGAAGGCTGTAGTGACGGTTTCACATGCTCTGCAAAGAAACACAGTTTTGCACAGTGCACGGGCTGCTGCTCTCTTAAAAACACACACACACACACACACACACACACACACACACACACACACACACACACACACACACAAACAGGATCACTAACCCTTTAAAACTTAAGCAGCGAGGATCTGTGTGGCAACACAGAGCTGGACAGATAAAAAAATAAACAAACAATTATACGGACATCCTGCCGGTGTGTTAATGGGGAGGCTACAGAGATCATACTAAGCATTTGGGTTTTCTGATATGTCACATAGTACCAAAGTTATCATGACATTTAAAACGTGTGAATTGTACTGCTACCGGAATAGGGAATGACATCGCAAAAATTACTAGTGTTAATAGTCACAGAAACAACCATAAAAACATGTGATCTTATGAATCTGTGCAATTTTTTGCCTATCCAACCCTACCAGATTGCACATTCAAAATGAGCTCTCGTATTTTAGGGTAAGAACCAAATTCATTATTAATGTCATAACATATTAGATCCTTGATTTGCCCTAAGTTAGGCAAAGTTAGGCAAAAAGTAAAAAGTAAATTTTCAGGGTTTTTTATATTTATTTTCTATGAAGATGTCTACAAAATCACCTGAATTATTTTTTAATTAATAATTAAATGAATAATTTCTTTTTAAGCAACTCAAGACATCTGATGAACATTTCTGTATTTTTACATACCCCAATATAACTATATTGCAGGAATAGAAGATATTGTAATGTCATTATTTTTTAATTTCGTGCAGCTCTATTAGGAAGGAAATTTAGCTTCCATTCCTGATCATTAAGCTCTGCGAGATCAGCTCTCTCTCTCTCTCTCTCTCTCTCTCTCTTGCGCTCTCCCTCCCGTCTTTGTTTCAGACTTTTATCCACTATGTCTTTGGCAATCAGGGTTGAGACTGAATTCTTGTAACCAACAGTGTGGGGTGTAATGCGTTACAAAGTAACGCATTAGAGTACTAGGATTACTTTTTTGATGTAATCTAACGCGTTAGGTTCGCCATTCAAGTAATCAGTTACTTAGTTACTTCTTCCAAAATTTAATCCGTTAATCAGACAATTTATGTAATCAGTTAGCCAGACAGCAGTCATTCCCAATCCATTACTGTTTGTGTGCGAGAGGAAGTCACACTACAAACCCCGCCTATGCGGTTTGATTAGGCAAAGATGGTAGTGGAAGATGGCGGAAAGATGGTAGATGATGGTAGAATAATTATAAAGGTTTTGACTAAAACAATATGCATGAGGAAGCACAAAGAAGTTTTCATTTTCTCCAATGGAAAAGTACTCTTAACTAGTTATTTTTATCAGAAAGTAACGCAGTAATTTAACGGATAACTTTTTAAAGACAGTAATTGTGTAATGTAATTAGTTACTTTAAAAAGTAACGTCCTCCCAACACTGGTAACCAATTATAATGAAGAAGGTAGGATTTGTTGGAAAAGACAAAGATGAAGTAAAAATACTCCTTCTGTTATATTTGTTGCAGATTAAAATCTTCACAGAGGACAGAACCATTACGCACATGGTGTTGCGATCCCCAGTTGATAGGGCGAGCACTTTACCACGGCGCCACTTGGGGGGCCGGGGCTATTTTTTAAATATTCTTCATAAGCTTAATGAAAATAAAATGACCTTTTCTGTTATGTTATTTTGTTAAATAAATAATAAGCAAATAAATATTAAATGTGAAATAAATTAAAGAGCAATCCTAGCCAAAACCATAAATTTCGACAAATAAAACATGAAGACATCCTAGAATGAGGACATGCTGGTGTGTGCATAGCCCACACACTGACGTGTAAATTGGAACAGTTCGCAACAGCAGCTTCTTTTTCAACGTGTCAGTTTATTAGAGGCAGTATTAAGTATCTGTTAAGTGACCCCCCCCCCCCCCCAAAAAAGTTAAATGAGGCTCATTGATTCTAAAAATAGGTTGTTCATCTGTTAAGCTTGTGAATAAATGATTTGGGGAAAATCACATTCTGAACCTGTTCATACCAAATCAAAATTTATTTGATGCTTGATCATGATTATCTAGAGCATGAAGCCAGTGCATTAGTAGGGCCTGGATGGAAGTTTCCAAACTAAAGAAGACTCCTTCAGCCATCCATGAAAGCCAGCTCTGTACTCCAGCGTGTCTCTAGCATGGCATAGACAGCTCTCTGGCACTGCCAGGCAGAACTGAGGGCCATCACGGATGTTTGATGGTGGCGCAGGCCCACCACTGAGAAAAGCCAACTTATTAAAGCTTGTTTATCTATTTAATAATTTATTCACCACTCCCTCGGTGAGGTGAAACATGCACGTTCTTTTAAACCTGAATCTTAAGACCTACATGTTTTATATTCTCGACAGTAGACAGTGCTACACGGAGAGAGAGTGAAGGCAGAGGCCCTCAGGTTTAGCTTTTAAGCACAGGTCGTGAGTCCAGAGCAGAACTTCTCAGCAGGCTTTGAGTTTCAAGTTTGTGCCCTCACACACAAGGTACAGAGGAAAAGGAAAACTACAGATCTGTGGTTGTGCTTGGTGTGGAGTATCAATAAAGTTTAATGAGTAATCTAACAGCAGTTAAACTTGTTTAACAGAAAGCAATGACCTTGACACCTGTTGACACAGTTTTTTTTTTTTTTTTTTTTTTTTAACCATGAAGATTGTCAAATCGCTTTCAGCACAATTAGCCACAGTTTATGCAACTATGCTATCACACAGCTTGCCAAAGTCATAACATGGGAAAGTGTTATTTGAAGATTTATCTTTTTGTTTCAATGTCCATAATGTACTAGAAGAACAATGGCATTTGTTTTGTTATTTAGACTCGATAGAATAATGGGCGTCACATAGTCTAGTGATTAGACAAGTTTAGCAAGGTCTGAAGATATGCCACATCTCAACTGTCTGAAAAAAAGCAGATGATTATAGACTATTTTATTAGATTTCATTTTTAGGCTTTGTGTTTAAATTATTATAATTTTTTTATTATTATTATTTGATTTGACTACACTAAGGTTTATAGTTGGATTTGTGTCTAACAATCTTAACTACTAAACATGTCTAATAGACTTTGAAATGGTGTGTAACGTGTGTTGTTTTTGTTTTGTCATCTATGCAGTAGTACAAAGCTTTTTTTTTTTTTTTTTTTCACGCTCGAAAACTCCAGGCCAGTAGATGGCGGTATTGTACCTACCGCCCCTAAACTCTAAAAGAAGAAGAAGTACTGATGTGAAATGCTAGTGTTTGCAGAAGATGGAAGCAATTTTATTTACTTGTTTATGTATTTATTTATTTATTTATTTATTTTTGTCTGCACAAGTTTGTAACTTTAACCATGTTTAAATAGTGGACTCGATTTGGCATCAAAAACTGTCCCAACAGTTCATAACTATCATAACTAGTTCCCAACTATCATACCCAGTCAAAATAATCTCACAGCTCCAGTAATGGCCGTGCAATAGTTTAATAAATCATTATTTTTAGGGCTTAAGATGTGTTAATTTTTAATTTTTTTTGTATAATGTGTTTATCACAGAGAAGGCCACTGATGGGTCCCTGCAGAATGAGGACTGGATGCTCAACATGGAGATCTGTGACATCATTAACGAGACAGAGGAAGGGTGAGTTCAACCCCCCTCCCTACACCCACACCTTTACAGACCTAGAGTCGATGGGTGACTCACTGCCGGTCTGGATGACTCATTCATGTTTCTCTGAAATAATTCTTACTTCACTCTTTGTATCCTGTTGGCTAAATCAGTCCTTAATGAGGCCGAGGCACTCAACCTTGCTTACCCTTGACTGCGCTGCCTCTCGTCATCTTTCTTTAAAATGTTCCTTTTTCCCTCTCCATCTTTCACCCAGTTTCGCTCTCTCCGTGTCACACCATCGTCACAGTCCTGCCTCTGTTCCATGTGAGTGAAAGAGCGTCTTGTAGTGCAGGACAACAACAGGTTACTTTGGACTGGCGTATTCTCGAGTAGTCTTTTGTGTCCGAAGTTGTGGGTGATGACGAGAATGCGAAAAATGACTTGGCTTTATCATACAAACTGTATTCACAAAGTCTGTGAAATGAGTCTGTATCGTATCTAGAACTTCCCCAAGATAATCACCTACATGTGTGTTTTTGGTTCCTCATTGCAGGGCCTGTGCTTTATAAGTGCCTTAAACATCATGTTCGATTTACTGTTTTATGAGGAGTTCAGAATGGAAGTGCAATTAAATAATGCAGCTTGATGTAATGAAAACAGAAAAGTTCAACAGATGAATTGAAAAACTTTTTTACACTGACAGTGTGCGCATGGCTCATGAGTGCCTTTCAGACATTTTGTTATTTGATTTTGTTTGTGCTTATTGGTATTTTTTAACTGCTTATGTATTATTTTGTATCCATTAGTGCAGGTCAAGGATGTGACAGTTTGTGTTCGTAGATTTCAGACAGATTTTTTTATTAGCTCAAAAAAAGTGATAATTTCTAGTACAAAAATGTTTTAGTGGAAATATTAAATTACTAGATGTTCCAATGACTTTTAAAATGTAAAAAAAAATCTATGCCATCTTTAGAACGTGTTTACGTGTTACCATGAAGTGCGTATGAAGTATGAAGGTGTGAGATTGTGTTTATTAAATATATTTCAATTGCACACTCATAAGCATATTTTTAAAAATATACAGCACCATCTAGTGAATTTTGAGATGAACCAATGATTTTTTTTCAAGGTCGATTATTATTATTATTTTTTTATGATATAAGGGCGTTTTCCATTGAAAATTTAAATTAGCACATTTTCTCTTCGCGTGGGCCAATTGCAATGAAGCAAAGCGTGTGTGTTACCTCAAGCTCGGCCAAATACGCTTGTGAATGCCCCATTAAAATTCAGTAGTTTTTACGTGATGTGTGCACAGACAAACATTCAAAATTCTATCTTGATGTGTTGTATTACTCATCTCACGACCTCTCAAATAATTGTTCAGCAAATATCTTTACTGTACAGACACACCAACTTTACAGTTTTATTATATGTATAGATTGTATGCCCGGGATTCCAAATTAGTGATGGCATTTGGTTTATAATTAGGTCTGTGAGAGAAACCTGGAAATATAAATGCAAATGTTTGGTCTGAGACTGATTTGCAATTTTATTGACATCCCGATACAGATTTTGTTCGATTACAAATTATAGTTGACAGCAAGCAAAAACTTTCAAAGTTTTGCAAATTTTTATTTTTATTTTATTTTTTTGCACACACCGTTAGGGGGCAGGAATTAAACGCAGCCTCACATGATTGTATAGTGCCGCTACGATTATTGTGAGATTGCCCCCCTCCCCCGAGATCACAAACCTGCTCCCTAGAACTAGATTCAGCAATCGTTTCTGTGTCTTCCTCATATTCTGTATGTAAACTATGTTGAATGGCTCTGTTGAGTCTCACTCACACACACACACACACACACACACACACACACACACATATATATGCTGTGGCAAAATTGACAGACATACAGACAGATAACTTTCTGGGATGGGTTTGGGTCCTTCAATGTATGCACCGTAAAGATATCATTGAAAGACCAAGCTCTGACCAATTTATAGACAAAACCTTTTATATTATGTAATAAGATATGATATATTATATTATATGTTATATTGTATGATATTATATTAGCGTTAGCACCCAAAGAGTTTGTAAAAATACTTAAAAGGTTAAGGCTAAAAATAAGCTGATCAGCAGCTGATACATAACTGCTCATAACTTCCCTTCTACTCAACATTTTGATTTAATTTGTGATGCCAGATTCAGTTTTCATAGTGTACATCCTATTTTTTTGGAGTAAGATTTTTTGTGTTTGGTGAGGATTGTGGAAGTTTGTACAGTAGATGCATTGCCGTCATTTCTCTGTCTTCCTCGTACCCTCTGTATACCCAGGAAAAGCGCTGATTGTCTCTACTGAGTGATGCATATAGCCACGCCCACCTCAGGGAAAGATAAGCCACAGAAAAAAACGCTATATTGGAAAAAAGCATTATAAACACTATATTCGCCCAAAAAAAGCGCTAGATGCTCTGACATAATCTGGCACGAAAACAAAACATCCTTTCTCCTCAACAGATTTAACTTAAGGAAAAACCAAAGGACTGTCAAAGTTTCATTAAATTGTGTTCAGCCAGTTTTGTGTTATGCTGTGATGAAATCAGCTGGACAGACAGACAGACAAATTTGGTTTGGTTTCGGGTCCTGCAGAGTATGAAATGTTAAGATATTATTAAAAGAGCTAGCTCTGACTAATGTACAGAAAAAAACTTTCTTTTATTAATGTAAATTAATTTTGTGAATATCATTGTGAATGAAGAGGTACAAAACTTCGACTGCATGTTCTTGAATGCTTTGTGCATAATATTCTATAAATACAGTGTAGAGTTCAAGACTAAGAGAGAAGAGACTAAGATATGATATGATTTCTATTAAACACTTGTATACAGGATATTGGTACTTTGATTCGGTTGGACATTGTGGCGGGGGTCAGTCAGTAATTAGTGATTGCAGGATTGATGTTCAAAAAACAGATTCAAAATGAATGCGGTGTAATTATGATGTCAGTAATCAACAATCATTTGCATAGAATTCATTTGCACATGCCCTTAATCTTCGCTTCTAATCCACCATGATGTGTGCCGTGTGTTTGTGTGTAGGCCCAAAGATGCCATCCGTGCCATCAAGAAGAGGCTGAATGGGAATCGAAACTTCCGGGAGGTGATGCTGGCCCTGACTGTGAGTAGTGCTGCCTGCGGGTTCGTGTTTGGCAGGGGGCGGCTCCACTCATTAGACGTTAACAAGCTAAACTAAGTAGTGACGGATTTAGCATGTTTGTAGAGTTCTGCTTCACTTCATGACTTGATGGAGCTCATGCACCATGTGATGCTCACTGCAATACCAACTAGAGGCTGTTTATTTTTCTTTAATGAGCTGATTTGTGGCTTCTCAGCCATGAGCCTCGCTTGGCTGTTGGATTCTTGCCTCGTTAGTTTAAAGCTTTGACTGTCAGGAAAAAAAGCACATGAACTTTTGTGAACGCAGTTCATCGGCCGATTGGAATTTAAAGTCCCGTGTGTTCCCATAGGTGCTAGAGACTTGCGTGAAAAACTGCGGCCACCGATTTCATGTGTTCGTGGCTACCCGGGACTTCATCGACGGCATCCTGGTGAAGATCATCACTCCGAAAAACAATCCTCCCACTATAGTGCAGGATAAAGTATTGGCACTGATTCAGGTGAGCAGTTTAATTTAAACTCTCCTCCTCCTAGATCCGTTTTCTGTATGTGGTCTGTAATAAGGTGCTGCTTCCTCCTGCATGCCCTGTTTATTTGGACACAGGGGTTGAAAAAATACTTGGTACAGTAATGATAAATAAAGAGTTTTTTCTTATTTGAATCGCTTTAAAGAGTTAAAGTTCTGACCAGTATTCTTGTATTGCCAGACTGTCTCCAAAATCAATGTTTAAAAAAATATATTTATAATAGAGATAAATTAGAATTTGTTTTCAGTTTGATCAGCCAACTGGTGATCGTGTAATCAGCCTCAGATATAACCGATTTTATATGGGGAGCAGAAGCTTCTTAGTGCAAAAGAAATAGATATTTATGGCATTACAATATCAAAAAATGTGTCAAAGGCCCCTGAGCAGCCTTTTTCTCCAAACCGTGTGGGTGAATTTGTCTCAAATCCCACTCATTACACACGCTTACAAACACCGCTTCTCAAAACACCGCAAGCGCTAATTAGTTTTGAAAAGAAGTCGTGCATGCCCGTGTTAGAAGCCCCGCGTGCCCGCGTTAGAAGCCTCAACCCACGCACTTACTGTTAAGTCGAGTGTTGAGACTTTGGAGGCATTTGAGGCAGTGAAATGTCACCGTTTCTTTATAACCATACAGGCAGTAGACTCTAAGCAATTCACGCAATTTTATCCAATGTGGTAGGAATGAATTATTGTGAAAGGAGAAAAAGTTAAATGTTAAACTCCTGTATTTGAAGTTTGTTTGTATTGTTTAAATGCTGCTCTTGCTTTTTAAGGTTAAACTGATGTTATAAGGAATGGGCTCCATTTAATTACTCTTGTTCAAATCAGTTGTGAAGCTGTTAAACAAAGCTATAAAACTTTCGATTTAAGACGACTTATTTTTAAAGGTCTTAAATCTGAAACAAAATATTTAAAAAATCATTAATATGTAAAAATCGCAATATAAATTGAACCGGTACCTAGGTATCGTGATGATCTTGTGTCCGGTGGTCCCTGGTGATTCCCATTCTTACTGACCAGAATAGGTTTTGCTGTTTGAATACAGTCAATAGAAACGAAATTCACATTTTGATGTTCTACTTTAATGATGATGTTAAATTAATTAGCTGAATTATGGTTGAAGAAATTTCAATTGCATGCAAATTTACTTATCAACAAAGTCAAACTGCTATAAATAGTATTATATTTGTATAAACCAGTAGAGTTTTTCTCTGCCTGAATTTTAAATGCCACATAATTAGGTATGTAGGTTCTGTAACTGCATTATATTGTGCGTTCAGCTGTTTGTTTTCTTCAGCTTGAATTATATAGTAGGTTATATTTATTTTTAGAAAATCCTAGAAGATCCCAGGTTTTCTTTTTTTTGCAATAAATGCCAATAAAACATCACTGTGGGTAAGTAAATAAACCTAAGCCTAAAGCAATAATGTTTGAGGTAAACTGATATTTTCATATCATATTGTGCTTTTCAGATGATGCAAACTGTCTTGAATTTAGCTGACAGTACACAACAGTGCACAAGACTATGAATGCAAGAGTGAATGCAAAATGTCAGTGCTTTTGTGTTTGGTTTGCAGGCTTGGGCAGATGCGTTCAGAAGCAGTCCAGACCTGACTGGAGTCGTCCAAATTTACGAGGAGCTGAAAAGAAAAGGCGTCGAGTTCCCCATGGCAGACCTGGATGCTCTTTCACCAATCCACACGCCGCAAAGAGTACGACAGCTGTGTCATACAGCATATTCTACTGTTTCTCTGACCTCGTTTCACCTTTTCCCTTTGCTCATTCGAAGTCGCTTGGAGAGAACTCCACGCTGAAGCTTATTATATTTCCATTGTTAAAAAAATGCAAAACATTCAAACAGAATAAGAATGAATACATTTTATTTTATACTTCAATACTTAAAAAATATATATTGATGTCTCTGCCCTTACTAATTAACTAGGGAGTCCCAGAAGTTGATCCAGCCTCACATAAGTACAAAGCACCTCCCCAGCCGAAGCCAGCATCCCAGGCACCTCAAACATCTGCAGCTAGTGTCTTGCCTGCTCAGACTCAAATGCCAAACATGACTGGGCCGATCACTCCAAACCCAGAACAGGTCAGTCTCATCATAAAGCTTTGTGTCTTGTATCATTTATGGTAGAGATAATATAAACCTAATACTTTGGTGAATACAATGAATGGTAACACAAAATTTCTGTTTAAATTGTAAAAAAAAATTGACGAATTAAGCTTTATGTTTATAAAAAAGAACCCTACGTAAATTCTGCTGGTGTGTGCAAGGGTGTGTTTGTGCTTTCAAAGATCGCCAGGCTGAGGAGTGAGCTGGACATTGTCCGAGGGAACTGCAAAGTGATGTCAGAGATGCTGACCGAGATGGTGCCAGGGCAGGAGGATGCCTCTGACCTCGAGCTTCTCCAGGTCCTAAATCCCTCTGGGTTTTCCTTTCTGCTTTGAATGACTCTATTCAATCACTATTTGTCTCTCACAGTATCCTCTTCACATAATGGCCAGTCCTGAATGCACCACTAGAGGGAGTACAAGGATCATGTATATCAGGAAACAGTCATTTTAATGTATTTCCTTATCTTACAATTGGCCAGTTTGAGTGACTGTGAATTTGACATATTGAACATATTAAGAAAGCAGTATTGTCAGTATTAATATCATTTTCTTTTGTCCAACAATTAAACTGAACTGTTAGCCGCTATAGATACATATGAACAACAAGTAAAGTGCCACGCTGACGACATATATGTGCTGTCTGCGAGCAGGAGCTGAACAGGACGTGTCGGTCCATGCAGCAGAGGATAGTGGAGCTCATCTCTCGTGTGTCGAATGAAGAGGTCACAGAGGAGCTGCTGCATGTCAACGATGACCTAAACAACATCTTTCTTCGCTATGAACGGCAAGTACTTATAGTTGAAGTGACAGGAAGCATAAACAAGTCATTCCTTCCACGTGGTTTTTGTGATTAATGACTTTCCAATGTAATTAACTATGATTTGAATGTAAAGTTGGTGGCCTAGTCTTACCCATCACAGGGCTTGTCTACTCCACGTTATTTATCAAAATTGTGCATTTATGCTTGAATGGTTTCTTTGAGAAGCCACATAGTGAGAATCTATCAAGCGTAGATGACTGATAATGCTAAGATTTGAACACGCCACGTTGAACAGTCCTGACACTTCAAGCTTGTATTTATTGTATTTAGTTCTGCTTGAGCGGCAAGACGGGCTGGGAGTCTTGAAAGGAGGCGCGTCAATCAAGAATGCTTATTACAGTATTAGGCCCGCTTTTTGGATCAGTCTGCTGAGAGTTTGACTTATCAAGTGAATTTACTGGATTTTTAAAGTATACACACACACACACACTCACTACGGGCAATTTGGGAACACCAGTTAGCCTGAGGTTTTTGCAAGTTTTTGGAATGTGGGAGGAAACCGGAGTACTCAAGGGAAACCCAGCAAGCACGGCGAGAACCTGTAAACTCCATGAAGACAGACCCGAGGTGGGAATCAACCCCAGATTCTGGAGGTGCAAGGCGACAGCGCTAACCACCCACACCACCGTATCGCCTGGGAAAAGAGCATGGGATTTAAACACACCAAGTTGTGCTGTTTTGCTGACAGATTGACTGTTTCTGTGCTCACAGGTATGAGAGATACAGACTGGGCCGGAATACACAGAACAACGGGGTGAGCTGGAATCTGTTGAATATTATCTTATAAGTATATTTAAACTAGCTTATAAAATTTGACCTGTATTTGAATACAATTTAAGTTTTAACTGGCGTGTGTATATGTTGCATGCTGATATGCCAATGGTTTTTTTTGTTTCTTTGTTTATTTTGTGTTTGTGCACTGGATAGCTAATGAAGGCAAGTATAGTAGAATTCCAGCATTTGTGATAAATATGGGTGAAGGTAAATAGGGGGAAAGTTAAAACATGACTTCGAACTCCAAGTGGGGCATATCCGACATGCCCCAGTGACATGTTTTAACTTTAACTTGCTGTAGAATACACTAGAGTAGTTAGTCATCTTCATGTTTTATCCCACCTCTCGCTCACTCGCACATTCTTGCAGTTGTCTGATCCCATAGCCGCGTCCTTTTCACCCCGATCCTCCGATAGCAGCTACAAAACTGATTAAACGGACAGCACTTCTCTATTTCGATGAACCTGCTTCCTGTGCATGTGAAGGTCTATCGTGTAGTGTGTAATATAGTGATTGTGTGTGTGATGATATGCAGGTGTTAAACGAGGCTTCAGCGGAGGATAATCTGATCGATCTTGGTCCAGGCTCCCCAGCTGTCGTCACCCCTCGAGTCAGCGCTGCAGCCACTCCCACACCTCCCTCTAGCATTCCTGCTGCCGCCGCTGCCGCTGCTGCTGCCCCGTCACTCTCCACACAGCTTGCAGGACTGAGTAAGACACGCGCACACACACACAAGAACAATCATGCAGTTGAAGCCCATCATTATATTCAACTCTGACAGCTATAATGGTCTACTTCACACTGATGCTAGGATTCAGTGAGACACAGGTGCACATGCATATGCTGAAATTCATTCACATTCAACACCCTTCACAGCTCGAAGGACCTTTCTTCTAAATGCATTTCTGAAAACGACTGCCTTTTTCCTCAATCTGTGGTGTAATTATAGCATTTTAAAACCTGGTCACACCTGGAAGCGAGAAGGAAAATTATATTTAAAGATTTCTACAGCCAAGCTGGAGCAGTGCAGACATTTTGACAGCTGCTGTCTGATCTGGAACGGAGTTGATTAGGCTTATATACATTTCGCTATGGCAACCAGACAACCAAATTAAAGCATGCGAGTACCGTACATCCATTAGCTAGCAAGGATCACACTAATTTCTACTACTTGTCCATCCCATTCCAGATAATGTGCTTTCTAGTGTGTAATGGGTTCGATGTCAGTGCCACTTGAGATCTTTCATACCAGCCTTGCAAGACCATGGCTTTATTGACCTCAGTTTGTGCACAGTGGCATTGTGATGCTGGTTTGGGCTTGGTAATTGGTTTGGGAAGTTGTAATGCTAGAGCATACAAATCCATTCAATATAATTGTGTGCTTTCAGCTTTGTGGTAACGTGGGACTAATGCTAAAATATCCGTAAAAATACACTACCAGTCAACCACACCCCTGGGTCAGAGGTCGCTCAGTGGTTAAGGCATTGGGCTACAGCTCGCAAGGTCCCAGGTTCAAACACCACGACCACCAAGTTGCCACTGTTGAGCCCTTGAGCAAGGCTCTTAACCCTCAACTGCTCAGATGTATAATAAGATAAAAATGAATGAAAGTTGCTCTGGATAAGGGCATCTGCCAAATGACTAAATGTAAATTGTCATTCCTGATTTTTTTATTTATTTTTATTTATTTATTTCTACGCTGTGAAACAATGCTGAAGGCTTTCAAAATATGCAATAATCTCCTTTGAGCAGTTGACATTAAGATATACTTATATACTTATAAATACTTATGCTTTGTAAATCCTTCGTAATGGCTTTACAGCCGTGGTGAAAAGTTTTGAGAATAATACACGGATGGTAGCTCTCACCTTCATTCATTTCAAGAATGGCAGCCAAAAAGCCACTTCTATCCAGGAACAACATCCGGGACTGACTGATATTCTTCACAAGGTAAAGGGATTGGACTGCTGAGGTCTGGGGTAAAGTCATTGAATTCTCTTTCTCCGATTGTTTGGGCATCCGGGAAAAATGCTTGTCCGGAGATCAAAAGGTGAGCGCTACCATCAGTCTTATGTCATGCTAACATTAAAGCGTCCTGAGAACATTCAGAGACGAAGTGGGCTTATTCACAATTTTCCCTAAGAACACAACCATAAATAAAGAATGGTACAAAAACATCCATCCAAGAGCCACTTCTTCCAACCATCCAAGAACAGTTTGGTGATGAACAATATCTTTTCCACTTGACAATACTGTTCTTGCAAGAACTGTCCCCAAACAAGGAAATAGTACATCTACATGTTTGTATGATTTATGATTCAGCATTGACACCGACTGCCACTAAAAAACCTGGTGTGTAGCAACAGTATGGGACAAAAAGTTTAAATGGGCTTTAGGAGACGGACCCCCTTGCAGGCCTATAAACTCTAGGATATTTATGTTAATTCTGCACCTTTACTAATAATTCCACACATTTAACAGTGAAGTCAGTTATACAGTGACTTTATGATTGTCTGTGTGTAGATTTGGAATCGGAAAGTGTCAGCGGCACTCTGAGTACGCTGTCTACTCACAATCCTCGTGATGACTTTGACATGTTTGCCCAGACCAGAGGCAGCTCCCTTGCTGACCAGCGCAAAAAGTAAGTCCTCTACACTCAGATATTAAAATCAATAATGCCGCCATTGATTTGCTTCCTCACTAAACTTTCCCCTGGCCTCTCTCTGTTCCAGTGTGAAATATGAAGACCCACAGGCTCTCGGCGGCCTGGCTTCCGCTCTGGACGTCCGACAACAAAATGCTGCCGGGGTGAGTGCTTCGCCGCATGATATATAAGTGAAATATCACTTTTAACCTGCCGTGTGTCGTGTGATGGAGGATTGTATGAAATGTTTAAGGCTGACAAGACTTGTATTCTGCGTAATTACTATCTGCATGGCCTAGGGATATGTTTACTCTAGCTTTAACTAACCTTGTCAGAGAGATTGCATCCTATTATAGATTGCACATAATATTTACGTTTTGCAGAATTTCTGGTCAAAATATATACAGTATGTATATGTTTAATCAACAATTCATATGTGTAGATAATGCAAGCAGGTTTAGGTTAGGGTAACAAAGTTCACCAAGACCATCCAGGCTCACCCTTTAGTATTCCAGTACGCTTTATTGTACAATTACCAATTCATATCTGTTGCCTGATGTGTTAGAGTTTAGCATAATTTTTATTTTCATTAATATATTCGTATAATGAAATTACCCTTTGCTAGTGAGTATATTTAAGAAAAATTACTGGCATGATTAAGTCTGAGTCTGGCTTAGATACAGTATTACAGTAGTTAAATTCCAGACATGAAACATGCAGGGGTACCAATAAAATACTAATTACAAGACTTCAAAATGATCAGCTTCAAAAATATTAATAAATGTACATTGTTATCATCAGATCATTATTTATCACCAAGTACATAAAGCCTGATTACAGCTGGTGTTCAGCGCCAAGGACCATTGAGTGTTGAAATCTGGCTAAAGTCAGTGTGCTGTGTTACTATAGTGCAGAATCTCCTGATCAGCCCACTGGTCAAAGTTTAGTCCTTTTTTTCCTTCACTTCGTACCTGTTACAGTAGGTAATTCTGTTATCGTTTGTCACGACATTTCTATATATATTAATAGAGTTCTACACATTGAAGATGGCAGTCACATGTCATTTCTATATTTCCCTTTTTTCATTTTCCTTTTATATCTGTATTTCCTTCTTTTTCTCTGTGAGGGGTTGGTGGTGGGGTCGGGGGATGAGGTTGGGTTCTGCTTCACATTTGTAAGGTGTTTTCTGTCGTTGATTTAGCCGAATGTAAAGGGTGATAACGCAGAGTTGGAGCCCATAGACAGCTGGCTTATTACCCAAGGAATGGTGAGGACTTCACCAGTAGCACTATTTCCTCCTCACTGTCCTCCTACGTCTATCCACCGTGTCATCCCTAGCCACTCACCACTGCTAAACAAGCCCATTCCATACAGTAAAAGGGAGAGCCTATTTAACCGTCTTAATTCATTTGCTATAATATAATTAAATTATTTCCTATCTTATTTTACTCGTCAGTCATTCGGTGATAAAGATTTGTTTACGAACCCTACAAAATGCCCAGAGCCTAAATTTATTTCAACCTATTTTAACGCTCTCTTCGTATTTTGTATAGTTTTTCTTTAAACGAACGCTGCTTTTCTTCTGTAACTGTAGGCCTTGTCCTTTCAGACAAATCATTTCTCTTTGTTTCAAAGCCTAAGTTTCTCAGAACACTTCAGGGTCTGCAAATTTCCTCCAAACTTTTTTCCTTCACTCTGTCCCTTTTACTGTGGGCCACTCCATCCTCCGCTGTCTTCTCTGCATACTATGACTGCCAAAATGAAAAGACTAGCTTGTTCCTTGGGGGCAGGTGTGGATTTTCATAAAATGCTAGCAGGATTTGTTCTTTAGATTTAACCAAGTTGGCTCAGCTTTTGGTAGAACCATGCTGGTATGGTGTGTATTTACTGCACTAAAAAAGGTTGTGTCTTATTTAAACGTTTAATAAAATAAAATCAAGAGATAATACAGTGCCTTGTACAAGTATTAATCTCAATTATTTATTTATTTGGTTTTATTAAGCCAGAATTGAAATGGCATAAACTGGGATTTTCATTTGATTTAACCAGTTGCCTTTGGCTGCAATTACAGTCTTCTTGAATATGTTTCTTGAAGCTTTGCACATCTGGATCCTGGGTGTGAATACTTTTCCAGGGCACTCTACCATTCTAAGTTGCACAATGCAAAACCTTTGTGGTCTAAAAAGACCATATTTATACTGGTACAGTTTCCTGCACAGGGCTGGCAAACGGTATTATCTCATGAGCCTCACATGGCTCAGCCATTTGAGACTCATTCACTGGTTTTCTTACAATAATTGCCTACTCTGCATTCCCACTGACTGTTTTCATTTATCCCGTCTAACTACATTAATAATGACTAGCATGTTCATCCTATTTTAGATCTTAAGTTTGATACACTTCCTGTTTACTAATCCAGTTTTAATCCCTCTGAAAAAACAACAACAAAAGAAACATGTCAGAATCTATTGTTGGACAAAAGCTATTTGATGCTGAGGAGTAATGGTCTGTCTGACTAGAACTGAATATGCTCTCTCACAAATTGTACGCATTAAGCAGAAGAGTTATGTGATGGTTTTTCCCTGGTTCAGTAAGTGCCTTTACATATACAGTACTACAGTATATGGCCAAAGGTATACAGGTACCTGACCAGCAAAACCATATGCAGCATTTACTCAAAATGTTGCCACAAATTTGGAAGCACACAGTTTCTAATCACTGGAACGTAACCTCCCAAATCTGCTCCAGCCTAACAGTATTTTGCCAAATCCTTTGTTTGCCAACGTTGGCACTGGAGAACTTGAGCTCAGACCTCAACCGCCGTGAACACTTGGGATGAAAAGGAACACAAAGGGCACACCAGGCCTTCTTGCCTTGTCCACACAGCCTCATTCCAAAATCTAGTGGAACACCATCTGGAGAGAGGGCCTCCGTTTTGGAAGCATTGCATAAATTGTTAAACTTTTCACATTGTTCACATCATCCATCCAAATATGGTAAAAAATGTAAAGTGTAAAGGAGTGGTTCAGGGAGCATGAGACATAATTTTCACACATGGTTTGAACACCACAGCGTCCAGACATTAAGGATCTTTGGGATGTGCTGGAGAAGTCTTTACGCAGCGGTTCTAACCCTTCCATCATCAATACAAGATCTTTGAGAGAAATGAATGCGACTCTGGACGGAAATGAATGTTGACATTGCATATGCTTATCAAAATTATGCCACAGCTGTAATCACAAGCAAAAGGAGGTCCAATGAAATATTAGTGTGTGCAACTTTTTTTTGGTCAAAATAGTTTAATTAAAAACTAAAATAGTTTAATTAAAAACTTAATTTTAAAAGTAGTGTAGCATTGCTATATCACATTAATCTACTGCTCTACTTCATATGGCTGAGTCTACATACACACGTAGACAAAATTGTTGGTACCCTTCGGTCAATGAAAGGTACCAAAGGAGGATGTTTATTTTGCAAAGGTCACAAAGAAGTAGCTTTTTATTCTCCTCTGGTTGTTGAACATTGTCTGTTTTTCACCTATAAAAAGCCCAAATATAAAAAACTGATCCTGGTCCTGTTTTGTCCACTCCTGTTTAAGATAACTGCATTGTTGGCATGTTTCATGCCAGGTTATGTGCTCACATAGCCGGCTATCTTAGTTTAGATTAGATTAGATTTTTTTTGTTTGGTTTTTAAACAGGACACACCAATGTCCTATTTGGCCAATGTTTTTTTTTTTTTTCACCTTGGTCCAAACTGAAAAAAGGCAAACACAATTACAGAAACAATAGAAAAAAGGATAAGTCTTAATTGTGGTGAGTATTTCTTAACCTGGCAAAATCACTTGGGGTAAATAAAACACACTGAAGAGTGTTGAGTGTTGAGCTTGAGTGTACGTTTTCGAAAATCAGTCAACTTCCTGTTTTAGGAACCTTCTTACTTAACTATGTACACAAATTTGGAACATCTGCATCGCTCGATCAGAGCTATTGAACTGCCCTTTACGTGCTTGAGCTTCACCGCGCTTCTCTCCAGGCAGCTCCTTATTTTTCACTCTCACTGCATGCTGTACAATATAGCAACATTCATGCTTAATGTGCGCTGTGTGTGTGTGTGTGTGTGTGTGTGTGTGTGTGTGTGTGTGTGTGTGTGTGTGTGTGTGCGCGGGTTTGTGTGTGTGCGTGCGTGGCTTGCTGTGTGAATCCATGCATACTATGATTGCATGTGTTGCTGTTATTTTCCTCGCAGAGCTCCTTGTGATTTTAAGGTGTTTTTTTTTTCTTTTCTTTTGTTTCTGTTTGTGTTCGGGGGGCGGCTTTATTTGGTGGCTTTGCGGGGCCCTTGGTTTGTCCATGGCTTTGCTCCATAGATTCCTGTATCGCAGTCTTCTGTCATGGATGACATTGAGGAGTGGCTCGGTGCTGATGTGGTGAGAATTCTTTTACCTTGATTTCATTCTCTTTGTTTTTGCCATCGCATTCCATGCCCATTTCACATAACCCAGCACATCTACATAGGTTTCTTAACTTCATATATGCATTTGGCAGTCGAACAATCATATTAACACAGTCCACAGTCGTGCTTGGCTTGCGTCTGTACTCATATCATTGTTAATTTTTTTATTAGGGAAAGCAGACTAATAGCAACAGGAAGTCATGTAGCAAGGTCGTGTGTCACTTGGCTTGTTTGTGTGCACTAAAAAGCAAATGATGAAAAAGGTGGTCACTGAATGTTTCGGTGAAATGGTGCAAAGTGCTCTGTGGGTCTAGTAAATTGTCCTCATACTCAGCTGGATTGTTTTGCTTTTGTGTGGATCAAATGAAAAGGGTGTGCTACATCTAAAGTGATATGTTCATTGTCTTCAGTAAAGGTGCTCTGGAAGGTGGGTATCGTTTAAAGGATTGCTCCATTGTCTTTCAACCAAATTTGTCTCCTTTCCAATACTTGTATGTAACTCATCTTGCTTTAACAGCAGTGTTAAATAATGCCATCAGTGTCTTAAAAATTTAGCTCTTTAGACACTGTTCCAAATAAGCCTACTAGTTTTCTATTAGGATTATAGGTCGAGTGATTGCACAGGCCAGGCAAAGGGTCCCTGTCTTGTGGACACGGTTTGCAGATCCACAGTTTAAGCACTAATTTGTTAAATTCCACCCGACTAATGGCAAATTTAATATTAGTTGGACATCTTGCTTATTGCAACATTAAAATGCCAAATTTTTGTTATATAGAATATATTTGTTATAAAGATATAGGTAGAAAATCAGATAAACTAGGAGAACTTGTTAAACGTTGGTTAATAACTATGATTCGTGTAGGTATATTGCTGATCGTCTGTACTCACAGACACCCAAGAGTCAATTAAAATATAAAATCAAAATATTGCTCAAAAAAAGTTACTCAGGCAGGGTACTCCATGCCAATCCATCGCAGGGCACGCACATGCACAAACACATATACACATTACGGACAATTTGGGAATACCAATTACCCAATGTCTTATTAACAGTTCACCTGACCCTGACCCTGGAGCTGCGAGGCCAAAGTGCTAAGCACTACACCACTGTGCCGCTTTTACAAGGATAATGCTATGTAAAAAGTTACCAAAAGCTAGACATTTTGGTTTTCTTAAACGGCCCCATCACCCTCTGTATCTTGCAAGGGTAGTAATTAGTTGAAATACAATGGAGTATTCTTTAACTTTAATTAGACATGAGACAAAACGGCAACGATACAAATGATCCAATAATCCAGCAGTACAAATAATTACTTTGCTTCTTGTGTTCTGCTGAACAGAAAGGCGATGAGGCTGAAGAGGGAGTGACCAGTGAAGGTAGGAAGTTTAAAACTCTGTGAACCAGTAGATTCTGGAACAAAACCAGCACTGCTGATGAATCGTCACTGTTCTTGGGTTATGTTCTAGAGTTTGACAAGTTCTTAGAAGAGCGAGCCAAAGCAGCAGACACTGCATTACCATCACCCCCTAGAGGCGATCCCTCTGTTCCTGCAAGTGCGCCGAGTAGCAGTCGTAAGAAAGCCGAGCGGACTGAGGACAACCTGTTTGCACTGTAAGGTCGATCCTGAACTTTAAGAAACGCCCAGTTTCATTCCCGTCAGCGTTCCTCTGAATGCCTGCTGCCTTTCCATGCTGCTCTCTGTCACACATTTCTTGATCCATCACGGGACTCCCGGTCCATTTCCACCTCTCAAGCTGCTGGCCGGAGCAGGGCAGCTTCTGCTAGTTTCCCAGACTCGACATGCTTTTGTGTGTAAATTCAGAGGCAGAGGGATGATCTATCTTAAATGAGCAAATTTCACAGCAGCGAATTCATGATGTAGTTTAAATCTGTTTGGCTGAGATACGCCAGGATTATAACTTATTTCTGTTTATTAACAGAAGCATTGTGGAATCTGGCTTTTTTTTTTAAAAACTGGTTATATAATATCTCAGATTTCTCATGCAAGTTTACATACTAATCTAAAATATGCCATTGCTTTAGGGTAAGTCTTAAATTCCTGTGGTCCAGTGCCATTATACCACTAAGGGAAAATCAAATATGTAAAAGTGACAAATTAAAGGAAAACCAGACATAACGTGTCAGATTCAGTAGTCTCTGTGTAATGTGGCTGGATGAACACCACTATTTCCTAAAAAAAAAAATTGGGATTTTGATGATGATCGAAAGCGCTGTCTAAGATCTCTCATGGGTGCTTGATTTGATTGAAATCTGTTGATTATAAACACACCTACATTATTTTCATACTCGGCAAACTATTCAGTGAGCCTTTTGTGCCGTGTCAGATAGGACGGGGTCATCCCGGAAGAGCTTCTCATCAGAAGAGAAATGTTTTAAAGGGTAAGGATGATCACTCAAAAGAATCCTGTATTGATTTGCAGTAACTCCTTTAATAGCGCGTTTGCACTCAGCAAGCTACCCATAATCCCACCATGTAAGTGCAATTAAAATAGTGCTCACCATTGATTGGTAAAAAAAATTTTCAGGAAATTACTAATACTGACTACAAAAGTGATTTACTCTTGATTGGACATTTCTCTGACAGGTTTAAGAAACACAGTCACAAACAGCAATTTACGCCTTCACCACTAGATCAGTCGATCTGTGCATCAGTCTCAGCAGAGCGATATCTCCAGAATGAGAGGTTCAATGTTATGCAGAACCATCATTGTTGCATTCCCATTACATTTGGGAATTATTCTAAACAGGGCTGAGATCATAGTGAGGTCAAATGGCTGAACATTTTTCTTTAATAGCTTCCTACTTGTTATGAGTATATTATAAGGGTATCTAGGGCATACAAAAAGGACTAGTCTTGTTGGCAGAGAAGGCATCCTCATCAAAACCATTGTACTTATTATTTAAGCAAAGTGACATCTTCTAAAGCAAATCCCCTACAACGTCCTCTTCACATTGTCTGTGCCTAGGATGAAGCTGTCTGGTGCTCTCATGAATATTCTAGAAACATATTTCAGATTTAGTCCCGGAAACACAGCTTTGTGTGTGTGTTTGTTTTTAATATCGTCTAATATCGACACTCAAATGACTCTTGTACTAGCAAGCATTACTATGTTTGGGTTTGTAGGCAGCCGTTAATTAAAAGATTGCTTCTCTGATTAATTTGTTGTCACACTTGTGTTTGAGTGTGTGTGCTTCCATTAAAGTAAATGTTCATTAGGGAGGGAAACATAATTCTAGATAATAATTCTAAAATAGGGAGGGAGACAGTTTTATTTAGTGCGATTGCTCAAGCAATCACATTATTGTCTATCTTATGGTTTATCTTTATCGTTATGTCCCTTTGTTTTGTTTTTTTTCTTTGGTGCCACTTCGAACGATTTTATAACTACAAATTGAAATACCAAATTGGGGGGATATATTTGTTCATAAAGACCCCTGTGTAGTTCAGGTGTGAAAATGCTTGCACTGTCCCATGTCATTTTTTGTGACTTATCCTTTTTTTTTTTTCCTCCATTGAAATGAATTTTCCAATGTTTGCCAAGTGGATGTTACTCACTTTGCCACTTTATACTGCTGTAAAGCAATCCTATATCACTTAATTTGATAACTCGTCCATGACTACAGTTATATAATGGGCAAAACAAGCAACACAAGCACTATAATGATTTCTGATTTGGGGCAAATTGCGCTGGTTGGTGGAGAGGCACTACTATAAAGGGATGAGCTTCAGTATGCTAAGAAAATACCCTCAATAGAATACCAGAGCCACCAGTTTTTCCTTTAATTTGTCATATATGTATGTAAATCTGGACAACAGGATATTTTTTAAAAGGGATTTTTTTTGCCACCGTCAGGGTTTCATTCCTCAATTGCGTTGTGTGTTAGGCTGCTGAATAAAATTACATTGTTGTAATCATGAACATGGTGACCAAAGACATTAGATGACACTTGCTCTCCTGTAGATTTCCATTACAATAAAAGGAAATGTTCACTCTTGTTTCAGAGAGCTAAGAGCATTTCCAAACAGTTCTTTAAAACACACTGCCTGCTTAATACTGTTTAAAACATTAAATGACCTTTAAGTGAGTGAATTGATGGAATATTTTAGAAATGCTTATTAAGCATTTGTGAAAGAATGTTATTTTATTTTCAGAATCATATATTTTTGTGCTTGGTTTGTTAGATTCATAGCCAAAAAAATATATAGAAAAAAGATCCCAAATGAATATCAGGGCCACAGCAAACAGAGCAGCATTTAAAGAGTAAATGGATGGAATTTGTTTCCTGGTTTAATCTTTTATGATTAAATTAGGGTAGCATAAATTGTACACTATGTATTTATATTTATACATAAACGTGTATATACAACCCAGAAGTAATGAAAATAAATACCTGTTATCATTTCTGTTAAGTTGTTCTTCAGAAAGAGATCAAATCCCACTCAGTCTGAAGCTCATTTATGTGACTTGGTTGATATTTTTTCTCGTGATGGTCATGGTAGGTGCAAAGTTTGACACCTGGACAAGTTGGTTAGCAAGTGGATACAGCTGTACAGAATGGGGCGGTTATACCAAAAAGTAATAAGCATAAGTGGGAAAAGCTTTTTTTTTTTTAATTAGATTACTCGTATCGGTAGAGAAACTCTTTCTCTATATGAAGGTACTCAAAATAGTTTCCACCACAATTTATGTATTTGGGTATCATTGAACCCAACTCTCGAATCCTCTTTGAAAATCCCCTTTGCCGCAGTTGATGGTCTTCTACCTTACTACAAAATGTTTATGGCGATGATACCGTTGACAAGAGCAATGTGCACAGATGGATGAAGAAGTTGAAAGGGGGGAAATCCGCATTGAAGACCAACCATGCAGTGAAAGACAATCAGCTGCTACAAAGGGGATTTTCAAAGATAGGATTCAAGTGTTGGGTTGAAAGACTGCATGGCTTGTGATGGAGACTGTTGAGTAGCACCTTTGTATAAAGTAAGGGTAACTTTACCAGCATGTGCAATTTGAATGACCTAATTTAAAATAATACTTATGCCCGATTTTCCATTACTCTCGGTACAGCCCTATCTATAAGATAGAATGTAAGTGAATGTTGAGACGAGATGAGATGCCTGATTCAGATCCAAGTTTTTCAAATTCAGTTTTCAGATGTCTGAAACTCAGTCGTAACCTAGATGTACATCAGCTTTTCAAATGCAGTAGTTTAGTGATCATTCAGCGTAACGTAGCATTACTCACAAATTGGGCAAAACAAGCTAAAAGATTTTCAGTACAACACGTAATACATTATTTTAATATAGGACAAGGTGTCATAAATCGGTGATAAAAGCCAAGTATAGATGGGCCTTCTATTGCTTTACATGAAAATAATAGACATTAACATCTAAATTGTACCTGTTTCCAGAAAGGAACTTACAACAATAGTCACAATTATTTGCATTCAATTACATAAAGCCCCCCCCTCCTTTTTTTTGTTTTTGTTTGTTTATAGCTTTGTATAAAATTAAAACAATAAAGCTGACATGTCAGTAATCGTGTCCTATAAAAAGCTTTGCTTTCCAATAAGGTGGCAATCGATATTTTTAATAACTGCTTTAATAAATGTTGCCATGTGACATTAAGTCCTAACTATTTTGATTATTTGTCTCAAACATTAATGTCTTAATGTATTTTAGGATATAATAAAGTTTCTTATTGTCATGTGTAATGTTTACGTGTCTTCTTTTAAGAAAAGACGAAGTTATTCTCAGTAACTTGATACTTTTTAAGTATTCGCTTTTAAGTGCATTTTATAGTAAATTGCTAGTAGTTTTACTTTTAAACAGTACTTTATTTCCTGCAACTAACTGTCTACTTTGAGATAAAGGGTGGGCCAAAGGTAGGGTTATAGTTAACACTTAAACATTTTTCCTTTATCAGAAATTTAGACTTTTATTTACATATATTATAATTACATATTAGACATTTTACATTGAACATTTAATCTCTCAAGTGCTCATAGTCCACCTTCTTGATAATAATAATTTTTATATTTAAAACATGATTGTGAAGGTGAAGCAGATAATGAAGTAACTGTAACCCTACTTTTGGCCCACCCTGTATATACCGTGGCATGAAAACTTACTTGCCGATTTTCTGGAATTTTTTTTTTTTTTTTTTGAGAATTTTGTCACACTTAAATGATTGAGATCATCAAGCAAATTGTAATATTACACAGTGACAATCAGAGTAAATATAAAATGCAGTTTAAATGATGATTTCATTTATTAAGGAAAAAAGGCTGTCCAGACCTGTGTGAAAAAGTAATTCACCCCCTTGCCAAATCATAAGGGAACTGTGATTTTTGGAAAGCTATGTTAACTTGCCACACCCAGGCCCGATTAATGACAGACCAAGAATTAAGAAAACACTTAAATACAAAGTGACAAAGTGAAGCATACTAAGAGATCTTTAAAAAAAGCTACATAATATTTTTTTTTTAATAAAAAATCAAGAACAGATGAAAAACGAATTAATTAACGTGCTAGTCTGGAAAGAGTTACAAAGCCAGTTCTAAGTATTTTGGACTCCAGCGAACCTTGGTGAGAGCCATTATCCACAAATGGAAAAAACTGGTGAACCGGAACCTTGCCAGAAGTGGCCAGCCTACCAACATTACTCCAAGAGCACAGAGACGACTCATCCAGGAGCTCATACAAGAATCCAGAACAACATCTAAAGAACTACAAGCCTGACTTGCCTAGGTCAATGTTAAAAATAAGAATGAGACTGGGCAAAAATGGGAAAGCTCCAAGGCAAAAGACACTGCTGACCAGAAAGTACACAAAGAACAGTGGGCCAAAATTTATTCACAGCAATGTGAAAGACTCATTGCCAGTTATCACAAACGCTTGATTGCAGCCAAGTTGTTAGGTACAACCAGTTGTCATGTTTACAGGCAATTACTTTTTCACATAGGGCCAGGTAGGTTTGGACAGCGTTTTTTCCACCCCGTTAATAAATGAAATCATCTATTAAAAACTGCATTTCGTATTTACTCGGGTTATCTTTGTTTAATATTGATTTTTTTTTTGATGATCTGAACTGTTTTAGTTTGACAAATATGCAAATAAAATGAAAAATCAGAAAGGGGATGAATACTTTTTTCACGGCTCTTGTACTTTAATCCCTAAAAATACCTGTACACTTCAAGTTATGCAACATTACAGTTTTAAAGGTTGAATTGTGTCAAAGTAAACAATACACCGTGGATGGTGTAATAAAGCCAACATCAATTACAGGTCATGTTTGAAATTGGTTATAAAGCAATGTATGATGAAATGTTTTTTTTTAAAATAAATGTTCCACAATTGGAATCCGGTTCACCCTGTTCGAGCCTAAACTCTATCTCTTATAGCACGGAAACATGAATCAACCAGCAGTTCCTGAACAAATCTATACAAACTGCACTGGATACCTGTTTTAATGAAGGTTAGGATAATTATCTCATAAAATGTAAGCGAAGGAAACGTTTCAATAATCCAAGATTACGTGAAGAAAAAAATTATTTCATTGTATGTACTGTGGGCGGCACGGTGGTGTAGTGGTTAGCACTGTCGCCTTGCACCGTCCGGGTTCGATCCCCGGCCAGGCTCGATTCCCGTCTCTGTGTGCATGGAGTTTGGATGTTCTCCCCGTGCTTGGTGGGTTTCCTCCGGGTACTCCAGTTTCCTCCCACAGTCCAAAGACATGTAGGTTAGGCTAATTAGCGTTCCCAAATTGCCCGTAGTGTGTGCCCTGCGATGGATTGGCACCCTGTCCAGGGTGTACCCTGCCATGTGCCCTAAGTCTCCTGGGATAGGCTCCAGGCCCCCGTGACTCTGAATACAGGATTAAGCGGTATAGATGATGAGTGAGTGAGTGTATGTACTGTGAGGTACATGTGACAAATAATCTTTAAGTCACTAACTCACTGTCTTAGGCTTTTCTTTCAACTGAAATCATGAAAGACCAGGAGAACTTATTAATATCACGCTTTTGATAGAAAAAAAACCTTGGTTTTCTTCCAAGGTTTATTAAAAAATAATTACATTTCCCAATTAAACTGAAATGTTTTTGACATGTTGGACATTAAATAAATAAAAATAAATAACCTGTCTATCTGTATCTATTGACTGATTGAATCATTTCATACTGTTTTGGTTATTTTAGTTAATATCAGTACTATTCTTGAAACTCTTAAAACTACTATGGTTTTAAACAGCTACAGTTTATATGGCAACTGACACGAACCCAATTCTCTCTCTCTCTCCCTCTCTCTCTCTTTTTTGGTAACTACAAATTAACATTTGGTTACTCATTTACTCATCATCCATACCGCTTTATCCTGTATACGTGTCACGATGGGCCTGGAGCCTATCCCTGGAGACTTGGGGCACAAGGCGTGGTACGCCCTGGACATGGACCAATCATCACATGGCACATACCTGTTACACACACTATAGGCAATTTGGGAACGCCAATTAGCCTAATCTGCATGTATTCGGACTGTGGGAGGAAACCCACCAACCACTGGGAGAACATGAAAAGTCCATGCACTCAGATCTGAGGTGGGAATCAAACCTGAACCCTGGAGGTGCAATGTGACAGTGCTAACCTCTAATCCACTCATAATTAGTTTGCTAAATATATTTAATACAATTTACTGAAAATTGAACTTGTGCATGAAGTCGAGATTAAATATGAATAAACAAAATCATATAATGTATAAATGATGTCTTAAGTGTAGACACTGTGCTGCTGGTAAAACATAGTGTAAATGAAGAACTGCTTTAATGTTTTTTGCTCCCCCACTATAATGTCTGTTAATTCACCGTGGAGACTAATGGAGGCGCTCTAAGTGTCTACACAATAGGAGTGCAGCTTTGAGAATAAACTCTAATGTCTGATGTCTGTGTTACTTTCGGTCATTGACCCACTTCACCTTATTTCACCCATGTTTTTAAGTGCTTTGTTTAGACACATCAAATATTCCTCATACTGCACAGCACGAATTAATTCAACTATTTATCTCTAAGTCAGGGGGAAAAAAAGAAATGTTAACATCTAGTACTCAAATACATTATATTAATAACACAATGGATTATTACTGTTTAATGTGTGTATTATTATTATTATTATTATTATTATTATATAAAATCATGAATCCTTCCGTATGCAGTAACTTCATTATTTTAAGATAAAAAGCATGATGTAACCACGGGAGCTACATTCGTGACGTCATATCACCCCACTCCACGTCTGCTCTACCATTGGCTAGTTACTCTGGTTCTACAGGCGGAGTCGAGTCTGCAGATCGGAGAAGCTTGAATATCCAAAAGCCCTCCCCTCAAACATACTGATTGGCTGAGTCAGACAAACCCACTGCAGCCATCACGAAGCCGTGGAGACCCGTCAGACGTATTGTAAACAAGCAAATTGTCATGCATTTTATGTCCATTTTTTTAGTATATATGTCTACCTAAAATAACTATAATAATTGTGCACATTAGTAAAAAAAATAGTACATTCCCTTAAGTAATGTTGTACGGCTATTTTAACACCCGGTTTGCCTAATAATTAGGACATGGTTAGACATTTTTATCAATTCTGAAACAAATAATCCAGAAATAAACTTCCTTCATACACTCATGGCACCATAGAGAGCTAATTAAATTAATTTAAACAAAGCCTTGCAATTTAACCCATTACAATAGCGTTCACATGCTTAGATGTAGCGTGGGAAGCGTGACGTAGACAGACAGAGACCTGTACTTTGATTGGTTGCAGGAGGAGTCAATCAAATGTCGGTATCTCTGGGGTTTGCTCGCCCCGTTAGCACGCGCCTACGACGACTAAACTCTGTTTAGACAAGTTTGTCTCGTGCACCAGAGTGAGAATGGCAGCAGTTAGGATGTTGACAGATTAGAAACAAAGTTGGATTTTTTAATGAAGTTTGAAGAGTCTGTTTTAAACAAATGTACCTGGACATAGAGTTGGGTCATACTTGAAAGAAGTTTCGAGTTTATGTGGAATAACGTTGCGTCTTTGGATCTGAAAATTGTTCAAGAGAGAAGCGAATTTGCGAAAAAATGAATTTGTCTTTTGATGACCCGTCACTGGATAGCTTGGATCCAAGCTTATCCCTGAACGATCCAAGTGATATCGACACAGCTCTGCTGAACGATATTGACGGTAAGATGAGCTGTTTGAGTCAGTTTCCTATCCTAGCCTTACTTGTTCACAATTTACCATGATTAATTACACAAATAATAAAAATGCATTGAGTTTTTGGCTGGATACGTCAAAATATTCAGGTAGAAAAATACACGTGTTAGACAAACGCACATAAGACTGGAGTAAAGTTATAACACAGCATTTGTTGTCATATTAAAGTTGTCATTATTTCACTTTCTCTTATCTAATTATATAGTTTACATGCGTTATGGGGGAGAATAATCCTATGAATAAGCATCTCGTTACTGTCTACAGTTCTATAATAATGCTCATACACACCTGTACACACTGGGTATCTTTGTGACAGGTCTGAAGCACTAATAAATCAATCAGCATTTGGGATTAAAATACATATATATTTCTTGATTAAAAATTGATCATGTGTAGCTATTGTTTGAGTTATAAGTTGCACTGGTAGTGGCCACGCCCCCGCGAACTTATGCGCGTGACGCCACCAGAGGTTACTTCCGTTCATTCCCCCTACTGCGTAAGGATAGCCAACCAGCATGGTCACTCACAATCATTTCTACAACACAGACATTCAAATTTACGCTTCGTTTATCATTTCACGACCAACCTGAAAATTTCCTGTTTTATTTTTAAATCCACACGAAATTAAGTGCCTGTCTGTCATTAAAACAATGTCGCGTTTAAGATTTGTATTTTGCTCTGTTAAGATGGATATGTATGCTTTTTTTTTAGCATGCGTCCTAATACATTTTCGCTAAAACGCAAGCTTTTTTCACATAACGAAGCTGGATAACCGCGAATAACCCCAGTGTCCGATAGTAACCCGTTGTCAGTAGAGCTCGGCGCGCACTCACCCCTCCCGCGCGTGTGACTGTAATGCTGCGCTCGCGCGCTCTCTGATTGGTCGAGAGCGATCACC
Source organism: Clarias fuscus (assembly GCA_030347435.1). NCBI lineage: Eukaryota > Metazoa > Chordata > Actinopteri > Siluriformes > Clariidae > Clarias > Clarias fuscus. The sequence goes on from CM059222.1 coordinate 17,106,027, forward strand.
TCATCCAAAACAGTCGTGTATATATTCCTGTCAGGCCTGTGCTCAGACCTGTGTCTTGAACGACATACAATGTACACGTATATTTTGCATCAATAATAAACAGATGAATGAGGTAAACCTTTGATAAAACACACTGTACTGTATACTGCATCTCCTCCTATTATTCCCAAAGCACATAATCAGCCAGGATGTGTTGCATTTAGTTTTGGCTGATGTTTCTAACAAGGACGTAATGTTAAAAGCGAATACAAATCAATATGAAGCTGCTCTGGTATTGTATGAATTTAGGCCACAGATATTACATGAGCCTCATACTTGCTTAGTGTTGGGTTCAGAAGAAGAGTGTCTGAATTGTTATGTTTTGATGAAATAATAAGTATAAGATTTATTCCTTGTTGTGTCCGCCGCACCTCAATATACCTGGTAAGCCTAAACCCGAACAACCTGGAGAGATGGGACAATTTAAGCTTTGGCCAGGTGTCCTGTGTCACCTTCACCTCTTTCAACAGAGGAACCAGTTATTGACACATAACTCGTAGAGAAACCCGGAGACAGACAGACGATGGGGAATACAATTGCATTTTCCAGTTAAACGAAAGGATTTCAGCAGACACAAGCTGTTTGGATGAATATTCGTCTGGATCACATAATGGGTCAGGAAGCGCAATGTGGGGTTTCTCATCACATTATAAAGCTTTACGCTTAGAGTGAGGACAAAAGATTTCTTTAATTTATTGATCTCCAGTAAAAGTTTTATCCTAGTCAGAGTCTCAAAGGATCTTGAGCATAACCTGGGAACACTGGGTTTGATGCAGGAATGGTCCATTAAAGGGCATAATGCACACTATCTGCAGGGGGCAATTTAGATTTTTTTTTTTTTGTGAGATTGTTGAATTCCACACTTTTAATTCAAGCTCAGGATCCAACAAGAGAACCTGAAGACACTGCAAGATCATCTCACCTAAATCGTGTAATCTTTATTATGGCTGCCAGCTCTTTAAATGACCATAATCATATAAACCAGTAAACAGGTCTTTTTTTATTGCTATTTGATTCCCTTTGTACCAGCGTGTGAGATTTAGGCTTACTCTGTTACTTGTTAGCTTCTATAGATCCAAAGCTTCAGCGCTAAATTTAAAAACCAACCTCCAGATATCTTGGCTGTCTCTCTACAGTCCTGACTACATATTGCATCAGGAGAGTAGTCTTACAAAATATTATGTATTCACTTTCTTTGACATAAAAAAACATATATATATATATATATTTGAAAACAAGCTTTAATAAATTTTTCATGTGACTGTACAGTAAGTAACCCGTTAAGAGCATAGCGGTTTTGGAAGAAACCTCAAATACCACGGCACTTGGGAATTCTGCATTAATTCCGCCTTGGAGTATTTGTCTGATGGTGCCGGAGCTTGAAAAAAGTTAATGAGATTGGCCAGCCTGTCTCTGTGCCCTGAATGTGAAATCAATTCTTGCGCTATTAGCAGTCTCCTCACTTTGCCCTGTAAACCAACATCACCTGCCCTAGTGATCAGTTAACTGGTTGCATTTTCTATTAGCGCTGGTTGTGTACACGCAGTTTTACTCAAAACCGATTATAAAGAATTTACACTTTCAGTTTGAGACCTGATAAAGCTAGTAGCATTTTTTGTTGACCTGTACAATTGAATTTGTGTTTACATGTCTGGTGAAGGCTTTCCACTTGATTTTGGAGCATGACTATGGGTGTTTGTGCTCATTTAACCACAACCATCAGCTCATTCTTTTTTTCCCATCTCTCTTCTAGACATGCTCCAGCTTATCCACAACCAAGAGATGGAGTTCAGCGGCTTGTTTGATCCCACCTCCTTTCCACCGCCACCACCAGCTCCAGCGCATGACCTTTCAGCCCTGCCTTCTTCCAGCTTGCCTCCCACTTCTCTCCCTTCCTCCACATCATCTTCTACGTCGCCCATCCTAAGCAGCAGCCCACATTTGGATGCTCTGCTGGGTCCCCCTCTCAGTCGCAACTCCTCCACCCCAGACAAGTCCTTCCATGCCTCAAACTTTCAGCAGGCTCCCGCCACCCAGGTGACCTCTACGCCAGTGACCCCGAGCCAACCTCAAGTTCAGACAGCTCAACCTGTGCTTCATCCACCAAGCCAGACTCCCCAGACCCCCACATTCTCCTCAAGCCCTCAGCAGCCTGTGACTAACTACACAAACCAGAATGGATACACTGGTATGGGAACTTCATTTGTATTTAAGAAAAAGCTTGAGATTGTTGGAGAATTTCTTGGGTTATTTCTTTTATCATGCTAGATCAAGTTACATCACATAGCAAATACAAACCTTATTTAGAAAATTTGAGGTGATTATAAAACCTTACTGTTCCATTTAAACATTGACCCTCTTTTTTTTAAAATTTTTTTATTTTTACTAAAATGTATATAAAATAAGTAACATTTCTACATGACATTGCCTGTGTTTTGCATTGAAGTTGACGAGGAATTATAACATTTGTATGTTACATACTTACCTTTTATCTCAACACCCTTATTTGTTTCTTGCTTTCTGGTTGGAGTTGGATAACAAGTTAATAATGTTCGATTGTAATGTTGATTATCATCTAGGTTTTTCGTTTCCTATTTCCTGTCTCTTTTTCCTTTCTTCTATTCTGTATGTTCTTTTTTTTCTGTTCAACTTGACAGTGGGTGTAATAATAATTATAAATGCACTTAGTTCAAATATTAGAAATGCTAGATTAGAATTAATGCGTTATTTGTAAGATCTTTTTCCTTATAGTTGGAAATAATTAAACTACTGTACTAACAAATGCTGAAAATGGGTTTTCAAGTCTTGATTGTGCAGGACTTTTGATTATGCAGAATAACAGAACACGGTTATAAGAGTAAAACGTATTTCTCTATATAATCCCCTGCTACACCAATGCACTTATCCTAGCGTTTCACTAGTGCTTGGACACAGGTAGAAAGTTTTATCAGTATGTCAGAGCCATGATTGGACTCCCTGCTTTATGTGTTGGCCTTCCAGGAACTCCTTTAATGGCCCAAACATGGAAGTGAGGACAGGGCTGTATGGGAGTTTTGTCTAGAACTCCCTGTCGAGTTCCTGTAATGTGCAAATGGTGTGTGTGCATGATTTTATGTACAGTTTTCACAGACTACAAAAAAATGATCCATCAATTTTCAAGAATCAGGCGTTCCACTCGCTGAATGTTCGCAGGAACAGCTGCTATGGGCCGGGATCATCATTCACTGACTTGCGGCCTTGTTTAAAACGTTTGCGTTATTCAAATGTTTTACTGCGGCCAGGAGTCTCATCACTGTACGTGCTTGACGTCTTCTGCCTTCATTCGTGAGAAATTTTATCATGTCGCAGTTTGTCCTGATTCATAGTGTTAAAAAAAAAGCACCTACCATGAGTGTGTTCAGAGTATTGATTGGGACATCGTTTATATATTTATATTTCCTGTTCTGAAGCAGTTGTTGCTTCTCCAGTAAATCTGCTATAACTGGTACTTCTGCGAATCACTGAATTGACATTGAATTGTTGTTAAGCCTGCAACAACAATTCAGTAGGAAGCAGCTTGTCCTGATATGACACACCCATGAAACAAGATATTGTTAGGGGGGCAGGCCAGGTTGAGTGGCCCATATTGTTATCAAACCACCGTGTTATGCTCTCAGTCCATCAGTGTATATTGCCCTCTGTGTATTTGTTTGTGAGTCTGTTAATAAGCAGGTCAAGTTCAGTCTTGCTATAGAGGAGTAGTATAAAAGTCAGAGAACAGGTCAAGGTACACAGGTAGACAGACACGTTGCTTGAGCACGTTATGACTCATCCTTGCAGGTGATATGACTGTATCGCAAGTAAATATTACGTTAGGTGCATGTATTGTGTCATCCAGTAACACACACAGGGCTCAGTTTGATTTTTATGATTGTGATATAAAGGATGCCAGCAGTAAATTTGCTTTGATTATTGTAGTAATGCATTTGAACTGTGGCCTACTTTTCCTCAAAGAGAAACTACACAATATTTTATCAGGAGATTATGTTTAATAGCGACTTCACCGTATTAATTATCTACTGAGCTTGGTTATAAGTCTAAATAGGTAATTTAGTCATATACTTGGAAAGCATAGCGATTACAGATCCCTTTTGTTCGTTTGCACCGATGGAATTAAAGACTATACCGAGCATTAAACTTGAGACCTCGTATCTGTTAAGGGTTTTTCCCCAAAGCTCGCTTCTATTCATTAGCTTGCAGGTCTCATTAAAAGCCCCATGGTAGTGGTAATGGTAGAGATCCAGTGCTAGCTGGAGTTTAGGTTTTATTGCAGTTTAATCACTGTAATTGCTATAGACCAAACATGATGGTGCAGAATAGCAATTAAATAAAGAAATATCTGAAATTACATGAAGTTAATTAACCAGTCTCTCTTAAATCTTTAAACGTGAATACTTTATTAGGGGGTAAAACTTCTGTTCATAGGCAATGCTACTATTTATCGTTAAGCATAAATATGTATCACTCTACAAGTTCATAATTAGAGGCATTGAAGTAAATGGTGTTCTACTGACCGTACAACTGCATACAATTGCCTTAATGCTCATAAGTCTTTCTGCCATCTGATTTGAATTTGCAGTAGTTCCACAGCAGGGCTCGTCCCAGCCCGTGCCCAGTGTCCCCACCTCTTTACAGAACGTTCAGCCAGTGGCCATCCAGGCTCAAGTCCAAAGTCTGCCCACATCTCCCATCATTACCACGTCCTCTAGTCCCCCAGCGCAGACTCACGTCCAGCAGGTTCCTGTAAGTGTGGATACGTGTGGGACATTTCCTGAGTTTTCCATTCCAGCATTTGATTTTTAATACGGAGTGTGTTTGTGTGATGTAGGTCCTGTTGCAGCCTCAGTTCATCAAGGCAGAGTCTCTCCTCCTTACCACACTGAAGCCGGACGTGTCCATGGTAACTACAGTAGCATCTCCATGTATCACGTCTCTGGCTACATCCACAGCTCCGATGCAGAGCACTTCACTGCAGGTAGCGCTCCTGATCCTCCACCCAGTTTAACATCTACTACACTTATTGCAATGAAACAATATTTTAAAGCATGTTTACACCTGTTTCGGATTACTTACAGGCCTTAGTACATAATAACAATAATAAAGTTAACTTTGCCGCACTTACTGTAACTATAGCAATAAAACTACAGTATGAATAACAGCCCAAGAGTGTCTTTTATCTACTGCAATTATGAGGCATGTAATCAATGCATAGTGCATTGTAATAAGTCATGCTGTAAAGTTTAATGCCTTTTTATAATATCAAATTTTATAGAACTATAATGTATGAAAACATGATACGAATGAGTTAATGATGCGTTATGGAATTTCACCATAGTGTGCCTGACTATTACATCACTGTTTTACTGCCTCACATTCTCGTATAGCATGTATTTGTTTTGTTTTTATCTTCTCTCTCAGGCCCTGATGAACGGCAGGACCATCCTGACCACTGTTCCAGTCATGGTGGACACCGAGAAGCTGCCAATCAACCGTATAGCCATCAGCGGCAAGCCAGGTATGCAGATCCAGAAAGGCGAGAAGCGTACCGCACACAACGCCATTGAGAAGCGCTACCGCTCCTCCATCAACGACAAGATCCTAGAGCTCAAAGACCTGGTGGCCGGCACCGAGGCTAAGGTCTGCCTTCTACTGGCTTCTTCTCTGTTCGTGTATAATATATATATATAATGCCTTCGGGCTTCAGTAGGCGAACAAATCTTCCTACTTGTGTTGCAGCTGAATAAATCCGCAGTGCTGAGGAAAGCCATCGACTACATCCGCTTCCTGCAGCAGTCCAACCAGAAGCTAAAGCAGGAGAACATGGCTCTCAAGATGGCCAACCAAAAGAACAGTGAGTCCATCGGCGTAACATGCGTGTACTTCAGTGATGCTTTCAAAGTAAAGGCTGTTTTAGTGGCTAAATAAGGCTGGCCCATCCATTTAAAAAGTTTTTTTTTTTTTTTTTTTTTTTGGTCAGCCAAAACAAATATGAAACTATAATATATTTAGATCAATATATGTTTATTCTTCCTGTTGGAAATTTGAAACCAGTTCATCTCGTTTGTTCCGAAACCGTGGTGATGATAAAAAGCAGTAATGTGAAGCGCCACTTCACTTGGACTACACTAAGGATTGTTTGTATAACTTTGTATTACTGAAATGATAGGGAAATGTAAAATTGCTTTTTTATATAGAGAATTAAAATGACTGCATACAGCATATTTAATCCTAACACAAATGGGAAATTCGGACCTCGATTCGAAGAAAATTTTATTCACCAAGGGTAAAAATAAAAAGTATGGTTCTCCACTTTAGCCTGTTGTTCTTGAATTTGTGTGCAGAGTCTCTGAAGGACCTGGTTGCCATGGAGGTGGACGTGAAGGCCGAACTTCCCACTCCTCCAGCCTCCGACGCCGGCTCCCCAGAACCAAGCGGCTCCTTCTCGCACTGCAGCAGCGACTCTGAGCCTGACAGTCCCATGGGAGAGGACTGCAAGGTTTGTTCCGGTCTTGTTCCCCATCTAAAAGTGGGATCTTTTTGGTTTTTAATAATAAAGTATAAATCATTGTTAGATGTTGATCCTGTCCCAGCTCTCAGATTGTACTGGTGCCGAAAAGGATATTTATTTTGTTTTTCTCTGCTTGTTTCACAGCCCATGTCCAGTGCTGAGAAGGCAGCGGGAGGGATGCTGGACCGCTCCCGGATGGCTTTGTGTGCCTTCACCCTCCTGTTCCTCTCCTTCAACCCGCTGGCGTCTCTGGTGTGTGGGAGCCAAAGTAAAGCTGGAGAAGCTGCCCCTCCAGGCCACTCGGGAACTGGCAGGACCATGCTGGGATTTGATAACGCAGGTGCTTTCCACTGAAACGTTCAGGATGAATTCTGAAACTTCTCAGAATTCTGTGGTCTCATTCGTTTACTGTTTTAATATGTACATCTACTAGACTGGATATTGGACTCGTACACTTTGACATACACTGTGAGCACTTACGGAGTGTGTATTCTGCAGCTGATTCGTGGGGCTGGATGGACTGGATGCTGCCCACTCTGTTGGTATGGCTGCTTAATGGCGTTCTGGTAGCTGGTGTTCTGATCAAGCTCTTGGTGTATGGAGAGCCCATCACTAGACCCCACTCTGAATCCTCCGTCTTGTTCTGGAGGCACCGCAAACAGGCTGACCTCGACCTTGCCAGAGTGAGCCACACATTTGCGCACAAAAAAAAAAGAATTAATTAAAGCTATGAACATACCTAGATAAGTTTTTCTTCTCATCCTTTTCATGCAGGGAGACTTCGCCCAGGCCTCTCAGAATCTCTGGACATGTCTGAAGGCGCTTGGGCGTCCTCTGCCCACCTCTCAGCTGGACTTGGTGTGCGCCGTGCTCTGGTCCACCCTGCGCCTGTGGCTGCAGAGGCTGTGGGTGGGCCGCTGGCTGGCGTGCAGGGCCGGTGCCCTGCGTGTCGACCGCCCCCTACAGGAGGACGCACGCAAGAGCAGCCGTGACGCCGCCCTGGTCTACCACCGCCTGCACCAGCTGCACATGACCGGTCAGAAAGAGTCTTAGCCCATAGCTAATGATCTGGTATATTCTTTAGGTGTTTCTGAGACTGAACTCTTGCTATGTCTGTAGGCAAGCTGGGTGGCAGCCACCTGTTCGCTCTGCACATGGCCCTGAGTGCGGTGAACCTAGCTGAGTGTGCCAGAGACTGTCTGTCTGTTGCCACGCTGGCCGAGATCTATGTCTCCGCTGCCCTGAGAGTAAAAACCAGCTTGCCTCGTCTACTGCACATCACCTCTGTAAGAACATCTTACCCTGAAAGAGTGCACACAATCTGTCCCTCTCTATAGATCTGACATTTTTGTACATTTTTCCCCGTATGCCTGTCCATCTCTCTCTCTCTCTCTCTCTCTCTCTCTCTCTCTCTCTCTCTCTCTCTCCTTCTGTCATCTCGATCTCTCTTACAGTCTGACTCCCTCTTTGTCTGTCCTTTTGTGTCTGCATTATCACAGACTAATCGTCCATTAATAACTAGATTAATTAAAAATGCATAATAGAAACATTAGGATTAAATAACCTTAATGACATTTGCATCTAATTAACCTCTCTACACACGACTTATTATTCAGTTGTTCTTCTAAAAGAATATTGTTTAATGACTAGCATGGATTCGTAGCAGTACGCAGTGAAACACGCAGGGAATCGTGCTCAATTCCGAGAGGTGGGGACGTAGATCTAGAGCCACTTGGGCATCCAGGGACTTTAAGGTGTTAAACATGATGGATGTTATATTTAATAGAATATAGATAATACTTATTACTAGGCTTGTGTATCAGAATACTTACAGCAAAACACACACACACACACACACACACGCGGTGACTGGGGTTACTTGGGTGCATAGACAGGACGTTGAGACTAAACGTGCTTCCATGCACGTGCATGCATTTAGTTAGTACTGTATATCATGTATGTAAACAGATTTTCAACAGGCTGCCAAGTTGAGGGTGCATATACAAATAGTGCCTTGGGTGTCCGTGTACACAGCCTAAGGGACATTCACATGCTATGACCATTGACCATCTCTTTCTCTTTCCTCGTTTCTGACGGACCATTTCTTCTTTTCTCCCTCTCTCTAGCGTGGCTTTCTGAGTCGCGCTCGACAGGCTTGTCTGTCCCCCAGCGGCAGCGTTCCTCCCGCCATGCAGTGGCTCTGCCACCCTCTGGGTCATCGCTTCTTTGTGGACGGTGACTGGTCTGTACGCAGTATCCCTAAAGAGAGCATCTATAGCCAGGCTGGAAACACAGGTGAGCCCTTTTATATTTCGTCATACAGTAAGAAAATCAAAAGGCAGCATTACATCAGTGTTTTCTGAACTGCGCACATATAAAGTGCTCACGCTCCAGTTTCTATTGTGTGTTCGGGTTCAGTGGATCCTCTGGCTCAGGTGACTCAGGCTTTCAGAGAGCACCTACTGGAGAAGGCTCTGTACTGCGTCGCTCAGCCACACGGAGACAAAAGCCCCAACGAGGGCCAAGGGTGAGTCTCTCCGCACCCCTCGCCTGAGTTTTATCCGCAGTCTTTCAGAACACGGTTCCCTGTTTGGATTTTTCGTAATGCTCGGCTAGGCTCGGAAAGGTTTAGAAAAAAGTTTGGTATGGATGCTGTTTCAACTGTGTATATGTTGTCCCACAGAGAGTACTCGGATGCCCTGGAGTACCTGCAGCTGCTGAACAGCGCCTCCGACGCTGCAGGAGCTACCACACAGGCCTTCGCCATCGGCTCCAACATGGCCACAGTGACCGGTGAGTGTCCACACGTCAGTCGTTTCCATGGGAAGATTTCAGCGACGTGTTAATCAGGCTGGTTGACTGGAGTGTCTGTGTCTGTATTTGATCGTCTGTGGCATCTAGGATGTGACCCTCATTCAAAATGGTGGTCGTCCCTGGCTGTGGTGATAATTAACTGGCTTCAGGGAGATGACGTAGCGGCAGAGAGGTTGTATCCAGCTGTAGAACACCTTCCACGCAGTCTTCAGTCTGATGAGTAAGTATCTCACACGCACACATTTATCCAGTTGCGCAATACATTCAGGTTTTTAAAATAATTTAGGTAAACTTGCAAAAGTTCAAGAGACTAAATTTGATAGAGTTCCCTAAAATGTTCTAGAAAACACAGACTGCTTGTATTTTTCTCTTTTGAGTTTATGGGTGGTTGGTCCTTTACTGCCATCTACTGGACTGGAGTGTGACCAGGGAAAAGATGATCACTTTTTATGAGACATGAAATTTAAATAATCAACCACAGAGGCTGTACAACAATTCAATGCTTTACAGCTATTTAAAATAGTTTTTAATACTTCACAAAAATGTAAGAAATGTAGGCATTTAAATAAATAAATAACCCGGACAGTAAACTTTGAATCAAATCGAATACAATATTGCGGTTCTCAAAAATATCATATGTCTGTCTCTCTGATTCACGTCTCTACCAAATAACAATGGAGAGAAAATCTTAATCTAATCATGATGGCTTTTTATATAATTTTTGATAATTCACTTAAGCATCAGCAGATTTAGCCCTCGTTACTCGGTTAATGTCCGATTTCATCGATTGACACTTTAGTCTAAATGAAGGCTAAATTTAGCATTTGAAAAGTAACTTAAATCTAGAGCAAGTCTTCTAACCAAAGTCGAAAATGTAAAAGATCATCAAGCTTGACTTTGTATCAAAACAAACATGACGGATGGTGGGTCAACTCAACCAGTGCCTGATTATGTACGGGTTAAAACACTGTGTTTATAGTGCGGTTGTAGGGAAATAGTCAGGGTGTTGTGTCAGTTACAGTGTTTTATTAATGAATGACTTACTTGGTATCCATTTCAATTTCGATGGTATTTTGTGGAATGTTCGTTACTAGTTATATGATGATGATGATTTGTATTTCAATCCAGAGCAGCCATGACTGTTACGAGATTGGAAAGTCTATTAAGATTAGACTTTGCCAACTCAACCCTGCTGTATAGACCGGGAGGTCATGTGACACAAATCATCATCATCAAAGTTTTTTAATTCTAGTTTAGAATCATCACTTTATCATTCAGCCATTTATCTGTCATTTGAAGTGAACCGTATATCTGCACTGGTTTCTCTCTTCTGACTCTGTGTGTGTGTGTGTGTGTGTGTGTGTGTTTTTTTTTGTTTTTGTTTTTTTTAAACAGGAGTTCACTCCCCAAAGCCTGTTTGAATATGTTTAAAGCAGTGCGCGCCCTGCTGGCCAAACCAGAGAACAGACAGCTGAGCCTGAGCTACTGTGAGAAAGCCAGCAGCCTGTTCAGAGACAGCCTCAATCTGGGGCCTCACTGCAGCAGCAGCACTTTAGACAAGGTACGGCAGCACACGTGCGCGCACACACACACGCACACAATAGCTGTGCTCGTGGATACCAAGCGGGGTGAAAATCAAGGGAAACTTATATTTCACTCTATTTGCGCATTGAAGACATTTGTTCGAGATGGATGTGGACTTGTCCTGCCTTGGCCGGAGCTGTGGTGCATTGTAGTTGCATTGCATGTGACTGAACAGTGTGCAATGTTCCTGCAGTGCAACACAGAGCCGAGTCGCTGTGCAGGAGGGGGGGGAACCGTGACAGAAGCATATTATGATTCGCAGTCTAACGCGAGTTTGCCACGTCTGCGTTGCGTACTAGTGTAGTTACTGTATCTGTGGATGTCTGAACTTGTTATAAGATATCATTTGCGTTACGTTTTTAACAGTCCAAGCTTCAAGTATAAAACGGTTATGAACGTTTGTTGATTTATGACTTAAGAGCGGATAGACACTCAGTGGTCAATTTAATAGGAACACCATCCATGCACATTCATTCTGTTATCCAATCGGCCAATCGTGTGGCAGCGGCACAATGCATACGATCATGCAGAGATTTAAACTGCATGAAACCATTTAAACTGCGTTGAAATATCAATTATAAATATATTTTTTTTATTTGTTATTGAGGTTTGGATCAAGTATCAGTTAATTAGGCTTATACCTGTAACAGCATAGTAGACTACCTTGAAAAACCAAAATGCTTCTTCTAGACATTATTTCCATATTGCTTTCCAATAATCCACAAACATTGTTTATTCACACTTTTTTTTAATTAATTTTTTTTTATTGCTCTTCTTGTCTGTCTTTATATCTGTAGTTGGTGCAGTTGTTACTGTGTGATCTGCTCCTGGTGACCCGCACGAGTCTGTGGCGAGAGCAGCAGTTTTGTTCTCCTGCTCCCCCTCAGCAGAGCTCGGCTCCTGCCGCTTCTCCTGCCGAGCTGCAGGGCTTCCAGCAGGACCTGAGCTCTCTGCGCAAACTCGCCCACAGCTTCAGACCCGCCATGCGACGGGTAAGACTCGCACGTACACTTAGAACTTATGCACACGTAGATCTGCCTGCTGCTCCCCTGCTGATGAAGGGTGCAGAGAGGTGGCATGTGGCCACAGCTGGACACGGTTGGAGTGGATTCCAGCTCTTGATCTGGGTTTAGATCTAGTGATTTTAGGCGCTCTCAATGCCGCCACGCTGGTATTTTCCTCATGCGTAGTGCTGAAATAGGCCACTGCTCTGAAATTCGCTGAGTGCTGGGGAGCTGTTTTTACCCACAGTAGCTTGTGTGAGAAGTGAAGTTCTACATCAGCATTCTGGTCGAAAATAGTACTCGCGTGGCATAATTTGTCTTCCTCAGCTTTTGCTAACTTTTTCCTGGTTATATTTTCAGGTTTATTATTTTGGAAATAATTAACACGGGCGTTAATACTTTCCGCAGTGAGGTATGAATGTGTAAGTGTGAGTGCACCGTGATGCAACATGAGCAGCATGCGTCCCTCCATTTTACTTGTAAAATTAGAGCTACTAGACGATTGAATTTAATTAAAGTTTTATTGACGATGGTTTGTAATGATTAGTAATGTTATTTGAGCATTACCGCTGCTATAGAAACCAGAAGCAATCAAAGGGAAAACGAGCAGAGACTTTCCATACTGAAGCTCGTCTTATCTGTAAAAGGGAGCTGATGTCTATTTTTACACGACTGACCTGTGTGCAGCTACATAGCGTGTTCCTAAACTTTTTATACAGTATATTTAATTTACAATCATAAAACCGGACAGAATGAGCATCACACCGAGGTATTGTGTTCCATGTAATATTGTAATATAACAATTTTTCATTTTATTACTCCACGCTAATAAGAACTGTAGCAGAGCAAAGGGCAGAGAGAAAGAGAGTGTGTGTGTGTGTGTGTGTGTGTGTGTGTGTGTGTGTGTGTGTGTGTGTGTGTGTGTGTGTGTGTGTGTATGTGCTAGATAGAAGATGAAAGCATATGAGAGCATAGAGAGAGGAAGAGAGGAAGAAAACATGTCAGCTTCTAAAGGAAGGATTAACCCCCATGGGTGTGCTGTCTGCCAGCTTGTTAAGACTCTCTCTCTCTCTCTCTCTCTCTCTCTCTCTCTCTCTCCAGTTGTTTCTGCATGAAGCCACTGCCAGGCTGATGGCAGGAGCAAGTCCAACACGCACACACCAGCTCCTGGACCGCAGTCTGCGCCGGCGTGCCACACCTGGAGGCAAAATCGGTGAGGACTCAGTCAGTGTGTGTATATGTGTGTGTGTGTGGGTAGATGTATTTGCATCCTTGTTTGCAAATATTCAGATAAAGAGGTGTGTGAGTGTGTCTGCGTGGTTATCTGGTCCTGCTTAGTCCACGCATGCAAATGTTTACCAGTCCTGAGAAACAAAGAGAAAACCAATTACTGGACTCGCTCCTGAAAGACTTCTCTAGAGCAGATGGCTGACGGATTCAATACGTGACTAGATCATAAATTCGCACCGACAGGCATTATAATCTACCAGGTGTTAGAATTCAAAAGCCTAATCAGTACTGTTTTATGTAGTTTTAATAGAGTAAGCAAATTTAGTTTTTTAATCTTACATAACACTTTCCCACATGACTGCTTTCCTAACATCGCCCTTTAGGTTTCCATTAGAAGTAGGTCAACAGATTCTTTGTGCAGGTAGGAAGGTTCAATGATTGCTTAGAGCAATTGAACATTCTTAGTAAAGAATATGCTAAGAACATGCCAAGCCCTTGTTAGAATGAGGAAATGATTCAAGTTTTCATGCATGGGTCTGCATGTGTGTTGGGGTAATCATCAGATGAGTAGATGTTTAACGTTTAATATTAAGAATCTGTTCAATGTCTTATGTCAATGTGTGTGTGTGTGTGTGTGTGTGTGTGTGCGTGCGCACGCAGAGGAGTGCGAGACACGACCAGGCCAGCGCGAACAGGCAGAGGCGGCCATGTTGGCGTGTTGGTATCTCCCGCCGTCATTCCTGTCGGCCCCGGGCCAGAGGGTGGGGATGTTGGCAGACGCCGCACGCACTCTTGAGAAGCTAGGGGACAAGCGCACGCTCCATGACTGCCAGCAGATGATCATCAAACTGGGCAGCGGGACCACGGTCGCCTCCACTTAGAGACAAAACAAAAGACTTTCAATCCCAATCCCACCTTCCTGCACTAACACAATATTGCAAATGTTCAGTGCCACGTTTTCTGGCTACAGGCTTCATTCGTTATCAATTAACCAGTTAAGTTTAGTTTGTCAGGGTTTGTTTTTTTTTCCCCCCGGTTCTTTCTCATTTTTCCTTCTAACTGTTATTTAAATAAATTAATAATTTAATTTGTTCATCCAGACACAATTCTGATATTCGTATGGTTAACATTTTATACATCTTACTTAAAGGTGCGGTCAGTAATTTTAAATACAGATTTTTTTTTTTTTGGTTATTTGTTTTTCTCTCGTGGGATTCAGTTTTCTTCAGGTTTTTAGGCAGCTGTGGAGTAAACATCAGCTCTGAGGAGAAGCTCCGGTCTATGTGGTGTCCCAGGTCTGTGAAAAAAAGAGAAAAAAATAAATAAGTAAGAATTGAATGATATCATTCAATAAATGACAATTTCATTATTTCTCCTTACCTGGCAATCCTGAACGCTGCTTTATCAAAGTAGAATTCAGGCTTTTTATCCTATGCATGTTTATTTTTTTCGGTGTGTGGTTTTGGACACAACAACTCCTGTTTAGTTAATTTCTCTTAAAATTACTTACTACGCCTTTAAAGTAGTATTTCATATACAGTACGTACAGATGCTTTCTGGGCTCTCCTGTAACAAGGTGCTTTGCCCACTAGATGGCATTTTATTCAGCAGCTTTGGAAATGAGGTGGCTTTACTCAGTGATTGGACACAGATCGTTGCACACAGGCCTTGCACATAGAACAGTTCTTGTGTTTGCTGTTATAATATCGTAGGTATGTACATGTGTGTGCATGTTTCGTTTTAAAGCAGCAGCAGTATCTCAGACACTCGTTTTTGCCAGCAGAGTACTGGATTAATACGGCATGGCCAGGTGACTCCGCTGCCTGGAAATCGAGGCTTAACCTGTGTGCAAGCGAGCTAGACGTGAGGGGACATAATGAGTGTGATGACATTTCCTTTTCATTACATCTGCACCAACCTTTCTAATCTGCACTACCCTTACTGGGGCTGACTTCTTTATGGTTTAAAAGCGTATACGGCTTTACAAGGTTCTTTTCTTGTAGCGTTTCCTTTGTATATATTTTTAAAGATGTGTATTTATAATTTTGTCTGAAGATGTGGGTGAGCAGTATTTTCTAGGAACCGAGAAGCGAGGGACAACTTGGATTTTTCATTAGAATACAGTACTAGAGCAGAAACAGAACATTGGGGTTGAATCGCTTGTGGCTGTAAAGATGGGACCGCTTTAGCGGTTCACTTAAAGAGCAGTGAACCTGACTACTCCCAGACGAGTGGAAAAAGAAGCTCATTCTTGAAGAGGCTGGTCTGTTTGCACTACTGGGAGAGGTGATGGTTACTGTTCGAAGCACACAGCTCCTCAACAGTTTTTGGATGGAGAAACACCGTGAACTAAAGTATCTGAGCCATTCTGTTTTGACACAGTTCACCATCATTCTTACCTTTTATCCCAGGATCTTTTAAATAAGGCAGATCTTTGAGAGAGAGAGAGAGAGAGACCCTTCTGCATTCTAGTTCCATCCACTGTAATGTTTCGTATACTCTGTTGAACTTACAGTCGAGTTTCAGAGGTTGTATTTAAATGGCAGACTCATGACCTTTTATGCTAATCAATGTGTAGTGTTCATAGTCGAAATCTCAACACAAATGTTTGACCAGTCTGTCCGATTGTCGGCTCTTTGATTTCTTCATGAGAATGTAAATAAAAGACGTTTTGTAACTTATGTATGATCTCTTAGTGGTCCGTTCATTCATTCATCTTCTCAAATCGAATACAAATTCTGTTTGTCACATGCATATCCATACACAGTACGATGCGCAGTGTACATCTGCCTGTGACCTAAAGACAAGAAAGATTTCTCAATGAGTGAGAGTACATTCTATACCGCTTTGTCCTATGCACAGGGCCTGGAGCCCGTCCCAGGAGATTTGGGGGTACACCCTGGACGTTGTGTCAATTCATCCAATTGCAAGGCACACAAACATTCACATACTACAGGCAATTTGGAAGCATCAGTTAGCCTAATCTGCACTCCTTTGGACTGTGGGAGGAAACTGGAGTAGCTAGAAGAAACCCGCCACGCATAGGTGACCTGAGGGTGGGAATCAAACCCTGACCCTGGAGGTGGAAGGCCACAGTGTTAAGCACCAAGCAACTGTGCTGTCGAGTGAAAATTTTTTTTTTTTTAATTATAAAAATGTACAATATTTTCAGAAGCTATCAAAATGGACATAGAATTATACAACGTGGTTTGAGACACGAGACAGGGTACAACCTGGATGGGGTGCCAATCCCTTGTAGTGCACACAGACACACTCTATTTGGGAAATGCATGTTTTTGGACCAAGCCATGCACCCGGTTGGAGGTGCTAGGCGATAGATGCCACCGTGCAGCCTGTTTATGACGTTTGAATGTTAATTCACCCTTTATCACTTGCATTTTATTTATATTAAAACATGATTTGATGTTAATTGGCATCTGCTGTAAATGATGCCGGTGGGATTCAATCCTGCTTTCTCTACTTAGAGGCCGATGTAGGAGCACTTTAATCTTAGCCTGTTCGACTATCTTACCTCCTCATTTCTACACAGCTCCAATACATCAGGTTACAAAGGCAGCGTACATCCTGGACGGCCACTGTGCCGCCTTGTAACAAAGGTTCAGCTTGATGTTGCTCGCTAACTAGCTGAGTAAGTACATAGTGTGTCTTCAATGTGTTCTGGAATGTGGAGGTGAGCTTATTTATAACTCTCTTTAACTATTCTAAACAAATACAATTGTTTCAAGTATATCACAGAATGTCTATGGTATTACCCCCTGCTTGCTAGCTAGAATTTTTTTCAACTTTTTAAAAAAAATTTTTTAATACTCCTTGTATGTACAAATGGGTTTTAACCAAAAAAAAAAAAGGCTCTTCTAAACCATCTTCTAAATCTTCGACATTCGAAAGAATTTTGAGATTTCTTCGGAGGATGATGGCTATGGATTGCTTTGTTTCAACATAATAGCACAAGAAGAGAATATAAACCACAAGTTTCTCAAGTATCTCAACGGCAAAGACACCTGCGGATGTTCACAAATCCAGTATATTTGATGGCAGCAATACAAATAACATTCCAAACATCTCTTAAAACATCAAAACATCGCAATAAATCCTATGGGTAACGTGGACAAATACAATTCTGAAAAAAGGCATTTGAATTCATTGTTTTTAATAACATTTTAAAGGCAATAACATATTTTGTTTTATAGAAAATAAACATCTCTAAGAAATACTATACACCATTATAATAGTACATCACATCTTACATTTAAACAGCAGCAAATACTTATATACACAATTACTTCGAATTAATCATTGTAAGAGGAACTTAATCATGTGTGTGTGTGTGTGTGTGTGTGTGTGTGTGTAATACTGTAACGGGCTGAATGTGGAGAAAGTAACATAGCCTACAATATCGTGTTTGTCACGTACAGCGTAGTGGTGAACATAAAGCGCATCATTGCAGGTTCTTTTAGTTTTCTCCGGTTTCACTTTCAGGTGCGGTTCTTTCACTTCAATGTTAAAAACGAAACAGTCTTCAGTAAAGAAAGAAAGGCCCTTAAAATTGTTTAAGGTGCAGACCTGTACATACTGCTGCATTGGTTTTCGAGAACACGTATTTGGACAGATATCAGCGCCGTGTAAGTGGTGCCATGTGTTTGCAAACGCACATCAAAATACATCTTGGAAGAGCATTATATTAAAATAATATTTTGACTTTTTCAGAATATTTAGACCTGTATAGCACACCATGTACATTTTTTTTTTAAATAACACTTAAGCAGATATTGAATTACATCCAGTGGGTGTTTGATGCATGACATCTTCGAAACTGAATGCCTTTCAAAATCACCAGGCATGCATCTGTGCCAAACGGTGGCAGGGCTCGGGCCGCTAGAGAGGGCCGCCAGCCAAATCTGCCTCCAGGTGTCCCCGACTGATAACATCCCTTCCAGGAAAAAGATTGGGGAGGAAAAAAAAGGAATCAAACGGATGAGTGGCACATTCAGGGTTTTTTTGACCAGTGTCTCCTGTTTTTTTTTTTTTTTTCCCCCCCATAAAGGAGCTGCCCAGGCTGGAGGCAGAATGGTTGGGGGCAGGGGCATTTTGTAAGGGGGGGGGGTGCGCCTCAGGGCCTTGTTGGTGAATGCAGAGATGATCTGTTCTCAGGTCAGTATTGCTACAGTACCTTTGTGCTTCAGTCGAAGCCAGTTTCGGTTTGAGTTCGGTTGCGCAGGTAGACGTATGTCCATGCTGGCTAAAAGTCTCCCCTTTTACATATCCTGGCAAACAGAATGGACAAATAGAATCAAAATATGCAACCAAAGAAAAAAGCATTACAGTAATGTATTTCAACCCACCGAATTTATTAATTCATAAGGCATATTTATAGTACACACTGTGTAGTGTTCCTAAGAGAGGGCAAGAGACTGTAGTGTGTATGTGTGTGTGTCTGGCTCTGCATCAGCAGCCTGGTGTGAGCTCTCTAATTGCCCATTCTGAGGTAGTAGCCACTGTGCTGATGTGAAGGCTGCACCAAGTGGGCCAGTGAAGCTGGCCAGCTTTTACTCAACCACCCAGCAGGACTGCCCCCTAATTGTGCTGGCACAGAGCATTTTTTGCACAATATTTCTTCTCCTTCCACCTCCTGCACCAACGCTGCCTCTGCTTTTCTCACTCTTGCATCCTCTCTGCACTCATCCACTCATCCCTCTGGCTAACAGCCAGATCTATCTCCCTCTGTATCGAGCCATGATGTAAGAACAGCCCTTGATTCTCTTTGAAATGGTGCGAGCCATAGCCCTGCTCTTGGTTCCCTTTGTTGCTGCTTTTGGCCCGGTCTAAACCGATGGTGCAGTAATCCAGGGTCTTGCTCATGCTGCCACGAAAGCCCCCACTCTAGAAAAAGAGTCTGTGCATGTGTAGGCACAGAGAAAAAAAGAAAAAAAAGAAAACATTTCCTGGGAGACCTGCATGGGGGTGGAATATGTACTGCTTGCTTTCATTAAAACAGCAAATTGGCATGGCTGAGACCTAAAGCCTTTAGATCCCCGAGTCAATGTGCTTTCAGCTTGTTCTGAACTCCTCACTCTCTCTCCCTCCCATCCTTTTTGTCCTTTGACGTAGGACGAGAAAGGAGATGGGAGGATGTTTTGATCTGTTGCCAGGTTTTCTCTCACTGGTTGTCAACTACCGCTCTACCCCTGCACAGTCTCTTGCTCCGTACTCGCTTATGACTGCAATGCAAGCCAGAAACCTGTAGGCAGTTTATAACCAGGAGTTGTAGTCACATCACCTAGATTTACATCTGAGTCATGTAGCGTTCAAATCTGACTACAATTTTGAGTCACTGCTGCACAATTTAAGCTCATTTGGTTCATCCTCAAAGAAAAGCATCTTCGGTGACACATTCAACCCTAAAAATCTGACAGTATCACTAATGCTAATTTAGTCTTGTGGGGGATAATAGGTGTCAGAAAGCCGAGATCAGTGAGCATCTAATTAGCATCCACTGTGCAAGCATGACTATCGCTGGAGAGATGGTTCATCAATAAGGGTGAGCTCCTTGCTAGACTTGTCTGTTGCCCTTGGAGATGGAGCTGATGAGCGGCTGTGCTTTACATCTCCATTCACTCCCTTTGTTAGGGAGGTCAGCAAATGTTTCAGCAAGGCCACTGATGTACACGGCATAATAGGCATGTTTCTAAGATCAAAGACTTCCTTTTATGTTCTAGAACGGGCTCAGACACTTACCTGGTGTTTTGGACATTTTATTGAGAAAGTGTCTTCATCAAATATGCAGCCTGACAGAGAAAGACAGAAAATGAAAAAAAAAAAAAAAAAGGATTTGGTGAGAGAAGATGCTAATGTTGAAAGTCTTTGCTTCTTCTTATACAGTATTCTGACTCGAGTCAAAAGACATGGTGGCATTATGTTATGAGAGAGGCCAAAAATCTATTCATCATTGTAGATACTGTAGATAGATGAGGACTTTTAGTATATAAACAACATATACATGCAGTATTTGTGTATAGTATGTACAAAAACACATACTATATGGATTCTTAATGCCATACCTGTCTCTTTGGCGCAGACATAGTGGTATTTATGAATACAGTTCTTCCAGCTACAGCCGATCGAAGCTCCCTCACTTTGGCACTTGGAGCATTTCTGTAACATACATTTATTCAAAATTCCAAATATTTAAAATATTCTTATGATCATGAGCAATTATATTTCAGTTTCTACACTGGATCCTCAGGTTCTTTTGTTGGGATGTTTATAAGCTAATCTGTTATAAACAATATGTGACTTTAAAACAATATTACAAATAGTTATTACAATTCTTCTGGTTTTTATTAATAAGAATTCTTGAATGAACTTGATATTTATCAGCAATTATTTCTGGTAGCTAGTAGATGGCTAGATTAAAGAATGCCATTGGTGCCTGATGCACAGCTTAATATGGAACACTATGTGCTTTTTAAATATAGTAAGATGATGGTGTTAAAGGAGAATGGCATGGTTTTTCATGTAAAATGTATTTCTGCATAAGGGGATCCAATTTATATTATAAATTATTAAATAAATTATCTTTATTGAAAATATAATCAAGTTCCAGATTACGCATCTTGACCACAGATTATAATGTAGTATAGTCTAAATGTACTTCAAGGTTGTTTCTGTTTAGGCTGAAATGTAATGCAATAGCATTTTTTGAATAAAAATGTTTAATCTCTAGAATTTGTGTAGCATGTTTTTAAATATTTATTTTAAAAGACATTTCTATTAATTACTTATTTTAGTGTGCACAAAGAAAACAAAAAAATAAAAAATAAAAAGCTATGCAAGAAACTTGACTAAACAGCTGTTAGCCTTATAAAAAACACTGGTTAATGAGACTATTCAGAAAAAGGCTTAAATTTACTAGGGAACATAAAATGGGCGTTGCCATTTTTTTGCTGGTGCTATGGGGCTACTTGCCTTTTCAGCAAGGGTGCTCTAAAATTTAGGGTTTCCCATTAATGTGCCGGTCGACATAGTTTAATTTCTCACCTGTGAATATAAAATTTCAGGTGATTATGCCCTGACCTTGGCTTGCACACAAGCAGCAAACCACACACCAGTTTCTACACATTTCAGCCTCAGAATCTAATTTTCTAAATAATCCACAGACATTTTTGTTTGCGGCCCCTATTGTTAAGATAGGGTAGCTACAGCGCCCCAAGCCTCTCTTTGGCATTACCCATAGAGCCCAAAGATCGGATGGGACTTTGGAGCAATGGCAAAGGTCATGTGGTCTGTTTGATATAGACTGACCCTATGCAGTGTGCACATCGGGGTAAGAAAGAAAGCACATGATGGGATGGATCATAGACTGTATAAAAAGAACTGGACAAACCCTCCATGACATCATTCATAGGTAGAGCAGTTTAGAAATTCAAATATGGGCGCTCTGTTCGTCGCCATCTCGGCAGGAGCTGACTCCATATAAACCGTGGTTAATCCATAAATGGCTAAATGTGAGGAACAAACGGCTGTGAGCCTGGCTGTTGTTTGGAACCTGCCTACCTAACTTAGTTACCAACCACAAAGTACAGAGCTTAGTTTTAGCATAGCTAAATTGCTATGGTGGTTAACATGAATTTATATGCTAATGCATTTGATTGAACTTCATCCGTTCCCTACATCTCGTCCTGTGTCAACTCCTACATTTCTAGTGGTAAGTTAAACTACAATGATTCCAGTTAGCTGCTAAGCTAAAGTGATGCATAGCAGACAGTTAAAGGTCTGGCACCTGCAATGCAGCGGTCATTCAAATTAGAAACGCACCTAATTATGAATAACTTATTGTTGTCACATTATTGCCAAGTTCGTTTTTGTACTTGGAAACATTTATTACGGTTGTACAGTTGGGCATTTTAACATGGGAAGACAACAATAGGATTGACTCTTTTTTGGATTCAGCTCCCAGTGGACATTCGAGGAACTGTATGGTATGGCACATTGGCTTCAATTTTTAGAACTGGTGGTTGCCCCTTGGTAAAAACCCAAATAGTGCCCACTGCAGAAGCCTCTGGGGGAAGGTTATGATCTGGAGTAGCTTCAATTGGATTAGACTCAGCCACATTATGTGGCAATAAAATTAAGTCAGTTGACTACCTGAATGAAGCTACATTTTTCCTGGACATGCATGTATATAACAAATATGAAATATTACATAATGGATTGTATTGCCTTATATCGCCTATGCTTACTGTGAGTGTAGATTCCCGTGCAGCTTCCTTCAGTCCGTAGAGTTTGCCTGTGATTAGGATCACACCTCTGGTCCAAACAGCGCAGGCCTCATGTGCCCAGTGCTCATTAACCTCAGCCTCCAGCTGTAACCTGTGCAGGACAGAGTAAGAGCCCTCCTCACCAGCAGGGGGAACTCCTCCATCAGTTCTCCCTTGCAACAGTTGCAGTCTTTTGTACCTTGCTCGCAGGCCAAGACGACTTTTAAGCTGTGCCCTTCTTTC
Source organism: Clarias fuscus (assembly GCA_030347435.1). NCBI lineage: Eukaryota > Metazoa > Chordata > Actinopteri > Siluriformes > Clariidae > Clarias > Clarias fuscus. The sequence goes on from CM059222.1 coordinate 17,128,766, forward strand.
TCTGATCACCTGCCTGCAATCTCCTTCACTTGTCCCCTCTTGAAGTAAGTCTTTTCCTCCCTCTTTCTTCACATCATTGATTTGCTCAGCACTGCACATGGCCACCTTCACTTGCTCTCTGTATCTGCTTCGCCTGAAGTCTTCATGATATGCTAAAGACAGTGTTTTCCGTGGTATGGTATCCTCAAGGTAATATGGGCCACACAAATCCCCAAGTTCCTTGTAATTTGCTGGCTTTCCACACAGGCAGCATATTAAACACCTGTCAGTTAGGCTTCTGTTAACTAAGGGGCCCTGGAGCATAATTGACCAATTTGGTATTGTCTTGTTTTTTTCCAAGTTCCTTTTCCTTGTCTGGACAAGCAGATGTTCTTCCTCAGGTTTGTTTATGATTGTGCAGTGGGAAGCAGGCTTTTTGGAGCTATCAATGTGTACATATGGTTTGAAAGAATGCTTGCCTTCACTTTCTTGTGTTTTAAAAAAATCTGACAACGTTCCTTTCACAGTAGGAATACATTCCTTTTTGCATTTTAATTTAGGCTTCAGTCCCTTTACAGTGACCTTGATGGTACTGTTATTCTGTTGGATCTTTTTTTTAGGTCCAGGCTTTTTTTTGCCCTTTTGACGTTCTTCATTTACGATTTGCTGGCTGAAGTTTTCCTGTTTCTTTTTAAGTGATGGTCGTCTGCCTCTTTTTGGTTTAATTACATTTGAGCCTATTTCTATCGATAGCTGTTCACCCTGTGTCTTTTCTTCTGTTTTTGCAAAGAGAGATGGTGGTGACAGTGCAGGTGCTGGAAGAGAGATGATTTCATCTGTCTGTTCGTGTGTTTCCGAAATTGTCACATTATTTACAAGCTCAGTGCATTTTCTTCTCTTCTTCCGTTGCTTGAGATGCATTTCATGATTATTTTTAATGGCTCTCTGTTTGGCTAGCCTTGGTGTGTTAATAATGAGGTTCCCTGTCTCCAATGCTATATCTGGAGTGTCAGTGCTCTCCACTGTGGCCCACTTTCTACGCTTCTTTCGAGGAGTTTGGATACACGATGTGTCTGGAGCTTCCTCCACGCTTACACTCACACCGTCCTCTGGTGTTACCATTGTAGTATTTACTGTCTTTCTTTTTTCTGTTCCCTGTAGTTCTGGTGATGGCTTTGGTGCTAATTCTTCTAGCACAACATCTGGTTGGATATTAAGAGGCTGCTTTTTGGATGCTGGAGATGTAATCTTCTGAACCATTGCTTCATATTTAAGTCCTCTACCTTTCCTAGGAGGCAGATATTTTGTTTTAGTGGGACACTGAGGAGGCACACAAGGTGTGTCACTGATATCTTCCAATGGAAGGTTATCTTTGGTCAGAGTGCTGCAATCGGATGGTTCTAATTTATGGCCTCGTTTTCGCCTTCCTTTTGAACCTTGGGTTTCTACTTCTAACTGCTGTGGCAGAGGTTCCTGTATTTTTGTTTGACTACCTTTCAGACCTTTCTTTTTCTTGGTTGGGTCTGGGGCTTGTAAACTAGATTTTCTCTTTATTGAAACTGACACAATTTGCTCACTAAGTGAATCTGTACAGATCTCCTCATGATTGGGGGATTTTAACGTTGATGTTAGGTTCTCATAGGGCTGAGCAGCAGCCACTTTCTGCATATGTGACTCAGTGGGTTTTATTGCTGATGCTTCCGCTGACATGTCTTTCTCTTTGTCCTTGTCTTCTTTTATCTTTTCATGTGTTTGCTTCCGGGACCTTAATACCATAGACTTTTGATCTTTTGCTACAGAATTTACAAAAGAAGCATCCAATGCAGTGTCTAAAGTGGAACCGATTGTGCTGTCTATTGAAGTTTGCAAAGTAGTACCAACAACAGTTTCCAGACTGACTCCAGTATGTTCTTGTTGTTCAGGGATATCACTCATACGGCTTTTAGTTTCAATATGCTCTGTGACAATACCTATATTATTTTCATACTTCATTGATTTGATCCTGGACGTGAGGCCTTTTGGCCGACCAGGGCCCTTAGGGGTTACTCCTTCTGTAGGCTTTATACCAGATTTTGGACTGGGCTTTAGAGCAGGTACAGCAACAGACTTTGGGCCATGCTTTGGTCCAGCCTTTACACTTGGTGTAGCCCCAGGCTTTGAGCCTGGTTTTAAGTACTGTTTTGGACTAGAAGGCTTTGCACCAGGTTTGGAACTTGGCTTTGGGCCTGGTTTTGGTCCAGGTTTTAGACCTTGTTTTGGCCCTGGTTTTATAACAAGCTTTGAACTAGGTTTTAGGCTAGACTTTGTGCCCGGTTTTGGACCCGGCTTTGGACCAGGTTTTGAACAGGGCTTTTGACCTGTTTTTCTTCTCTCTTGAGAACAAACTTTAAGGGTGCTCTGTGACCCTAAAGATCGAGTACACATTCGGGATGGCAAACCTTCTGTGAGAAGTTTTGGGGTTTGACTGCTAATGTCCAGCTGAACAGCTTCCATTTGATCAGAGAATATGCTACTGTTGCTTGAGAGCATGTTGGGCTTTTGAGGAGATGGTGGAGCACCATCTCTATCCATACTCATCACTGCATTTGAATGAACTAATCTTCTCCTACCCCGTGCATGCTTCCGGCCTAGGAGTCTTGGATGTGCAGAAGGAGCCATGGGCTCTGGTTTTGTTGCACTGGGGCAGCTTATACCCGGTTCTACATCCTCGTCACCTTTCTGTGGGGAGGGTGGAGTATCAGCCCAAGATGGTGCAGAAGATATTATTGACTTGCCTGGCAACTGAGGTGAGTCAGGCTCCAGCACCTTTGCATCACTGTGATCGATGTGATCCCTAACCTGATTCTGAGGTGTTGTTTTCTCATTGAGAGCTGAGAAGCCACTCCTGACAGGGTAAGATTGAGGCGCAATGTCACACGTGACTGATGACCTATCACTGTTTCTGTGGGTTATGTCTTGGCCAGGGGTATCAGCTATTTCCGTGTTGACCACACAAAGTGCTCCACTTGCTGTCTCCCCTTGATTATTAAAGGCCTCCTTAGAGGACTCTTCGTATTTAGCTTTATTAGTAATCACATCTTCCTCCAATGTCAGATTTCCTTTCTCTCTTACTTCGGAGGCTGAATAGGATAGGGCAGACTGTTGTTCCTTAAAGGCATCATTCTGTCTCTCAGAGGTTAACTGTCTTTCCTCTGAAGATTCACACTCAGAGGTAAGATGAGTTTCTGAGGCTTCCTTTTTTCTAGGCAAATGTAGATTGGACTCAGGCACATCTTTTAAAAAAGCTGGTGATCCTGGTCTAGGGTCCTCACCATTATTCTGTGATTCTGATTTGAATGTTTCAGATTTCATTTCTAAATCTTCATTTTCTTTGCTCCTGTTGTCACAACACACGCCAACAAAGTCTCCTTCCTCTGTCTCATATTTGTTTTTCAGTTTCTCATAGATGTTGTCTTCTGATTTGTAAGAATAGCTTTCATTTGACACATCTTTATTTAACTTATGAAAAAAGGAGGGGCACTTCTCATCCTCTAACCACTCCTGTCGTTTCTCAGTTGCCTCAAAAACCTCTCCTTTGCACTTATGTTCTGTGTTCAGCTTAATTTTCCCAATTTCTTTTTCATCAGTTATCCTCTCAGTCCAGGCAGATTCCTCGAAATTCTCCTTTTGAGTACTCTCAGACTGCTTTATGGTTATTGGAGAATTACTCTCCTGCTTCATGGGGCTTGGGGCTGTTATGCTAATAGGAGATGTTTCATTTCTAATGCTCCTTAGAGAACTGTGCTGCTCCTCCCCAAATGGTATTCTTTGCACCCTAGGGTCACAGCTAAGATTATCTTCAGAGGCAGCACTCTGTACACTTCGATCTGAGTCACCTGACCTAACAGACATGTCATCTGTTGAGTTCATCGAGCAAGTAGAAACAGTGTCCAGACTCAATTGAGAATGTGCTGAAGCATGTGTTGGACATTTTCCCTGACCAAAGTAATAGTAGTTACGCTCCATCTGATCATCAGTGCTGCTGGAGTATCCTACTTCGAGGAGATCAGCAGCCATAGATCTTGGGGTGCCATAAGAATCACTGGGGAGAGGACCATGTTGGCCATCAGGACATGAAGAGTCCTCCATTGCCTTAACGTTGCCCCTATATTCCTCTCCCTTTTTTGGCTGGCCTCGCTTGTTTCCTTTTTTGTTAGCCATAAGGGCTTCTGAGAGCAATAATTGCTGGACATTGTTGGAGATGTTCTCTACCTGAGATGTCAGAGCATTGAGGCTCCACAAGCTCGGGTTCGAAAAAAGCTTCTCAGAAAAACGGTCCTTCATAGAACTGGAGTAGCTCTGAGATTGGTGGTTAACACTTGGGGATGCATGGGTGTGTGGAGGCATTAACATGTTCGGATCTTGCATATTAGCAGAAGAGGAGGAAGAGTTGATTGGTTGTCCATACTGGAATGTGTCAGGATTGGGCATTAAGGGAGAAGGTGTGGAGCTATACGAAGGTGACCTGCCCACAGACCTTGCAGGTGAATGGCTAGAGCTTGGACTGCAGTTCTGGTAATATTGTTCAGGTGACCTTACAGAAATATCTGTTATACAGTAGTTTTGCTGTGGCTGGTTGAAATGTGGAAATTTTTGAAGACTATCTGGTGTACCTGACATTGCCTGCAAGGAAGCCTGCTGTTCAAATCCAGCTCTTGACGGAGGTTGTTGGTAGCCATAGTTATTCTGTGGCCGATAGCCACTCTGCTTCAAACTACTGTGGTTACCCATCTGCCTTGAATACTGGGCATTAGGTGGCATTCCATAGCCACTTTTGAAGCCATGAGGGATTGGATTGCATTTTTCGATGTAAGATGACGAGGTGGAGGACGGAGGTTGGGAGTGAGGGAAATGAATGTGGCTCTGTGGGTACATTAACGGAGATGGAGTAGGATTGGGAGGATGACCTTGCTGATGGGGGCTTGTATATACAGGGGCAGAGGGTTGGGAGGGGAGATGGCACTGGCTTTGAGAAATAGCTAGCATGTTCTGTTCAAGGTATTGTGATGAGCCACTGGCCCCAGGCTCAAGATGACCCACAATGTCCTGTTCATACTGAGATATCTGCCCAGATTCATCCCACTTTTGCTGCAAGTGCCCTTCATTCATGTACTGAGATGAATATCCAGAATTCATGTGGCTAGTGTAGCCAGCTTGCAGGTGTTGGCTTGGAGCTTTTCCTCCTCTGAATGTTTTCTTGCTCTGAGCTGAATTGCTGCCATAGCTGGGGTAGGACTGCTGCCCATAACAGTCCTTAGAGCTTGTTCCTGCTGTTGGCACCCCTGCAGCAGAAAGAGAGTGCACCTCATAGCCCTGTCCGGTCTGACTGTGATGTCTGTAATTCTCAAGGCGAGATAATTCATGGGGTTCCTGCTGGTAGCAGCGTTGGTTGCCCTGGAAACCACCCCGCTCTCTGAAGGACTGCATGGCTTTAGCTAGTGTGCTCCTTGGGAAAGAGAGATAGAGAAAATCAGACATGGAGAGAGAGAATACTTGCTGGTTTCCTTGCTATTTTTTGTTACACATTGCAATCAGTCAATGTTTTGCCATTTTTATCTTATTACAAATTTAATTGTAACACAAGCATAGCTTACTCAGTCATTCAGAAAATCAAAACATTAATCTCCATTTAAGGGAACAAAAATGTCATTTTCTTACAACAGCTGTGCTCAGTCATCAGATCACTTCATTATATCTGGGAATTTCAACACTCAATAAATTTTAATCAATTATTTATTACTGATTCAAAATATTAAACAACACATGCAGTGTACTTGAAAGCTCATGGTATTAACATCTTTATATACAACATTACAACTAACCAATAAATAAGGAGAATTAAAGCTAAGAACCCACTGGACAACTACTAGGATAGTTACTGTATATACAGTAGTTTGAGAACTGCTGCTTTAAAAGGATCATCTATGAATTAATCATTTGCCACGTGTTGTATAACCATTACAGCTCCTAGCAGGGTTACCACAAGGCTCGCTACGTAATCTGAAATGTTGTATAGGTTTTGTATAGTACACAGGTAATCACAAAGTCTTTTGTCCTGAATAGCATGGGCTGTCCTGCAGATAACCAGGAACATGTACTTGTTTTATGGAGGAACTGTGGCACAATAAAGGGAACCTTGTCACCCTGAGACAAGGTGCAATAGAAGCGCTTCAGTTGCTGTACTCCAGCACTGGGAGCCTATCAAGGGACAACCACCTGATCCCATCAGATGTTCACATTACTCATCTCACTAGCACACTGTCTAAAGTCACCAGGCCCCTGAGCTTGCTGTTCCCCTTCAGCAATGGCATAGCAGCTTCCTCAGGAGGCTGCTAGCCATATATTACTGGTTTAGTGATGCTGCTGTGCTTGTTTACACAATGACCCAAATAACATCACTTGGGATCCAAGATCCAGGACCTCAGAAGATTCATTTGAGGTGCAGTGCAATGTACAATTGGTGCATTTATGTGCAATATATAAACAGTCACATCCAATAAGTTTTTAAAGAATGTTGGTCTTGACTGGTACTTTCTTTGCGAGCTAATCTTAGATGCGATCCTAGCGAAACTCACAATGAAGAAATTTTATTATAAACCAGTGGGGAAATGTTTTGCAGTGATGTACTTTCTATGAAATTGACTGTTTTTCAAACCATGGACAGTGGATCACAGAGACATAAAAATAGGAAATAAATTATTTTGATTTTAATGTTAAGAATATTATTAGTTGTTGGGTCTAGTTGGTGAAGAGTTAATAATACAGTAGCCCTGTATATTATGCTTTGCAGAACAAAACAAAGCTGGATGATTCAGGTCAATTGTTACATAAATGCACTATGTGAACACAAGATCATGAACAAGGTATTATCATTTGCATGAGAAATTAGTTTCATCAACGTGAACAAAATATGTGACAAAGAAGTCCCAATGGGTCTGAACCATTCTTGACATAGTTTCAGCACCATGGTCAGCAACTTCTCAACAACACTTCACAGGAAATAACTTTGCTTCTACCAGCAGCAATATCCAATCAGAATGGGGGGGGGGGGCATTCAAGGACAAATTGATAGATAAATTTCTTGTTATACTTTATCAACACTGCTGAGAGAAACACCCAAGCTTTTATAGTTTTTTAGAACAGTAGGAGGATTAAAAGCTATTTCATCAAACAAGGCTGGATAATAAACAGCCAGGTTTGATATATGAAAGTGTACATTTCATTTTTGTCCATTCAAATAAGACTGATTGTACTTTGACACGATAATAGTGATGTCATTTTACACTGGTGACCTCATCAATGGCATATGCACAGACTTAAAAGACTAAAAATGGCTTAAAATCATTCTCTTGCAATATGGGCGCAGAAATATTTTGATTGATTTGTAAATCAATTATCCAAACTGAATTAATTGATTTAAGGCATACTACTGCAGAAAGTTTGTTTAACTTTGAAATGAGGACACTTTAAATTGGCTGCTCTGTCCTGGCTAAGTGCAATGTTCGTCACATGTCACTTTGACTGACAGCTAAAGCTTTCAGAGGAAAACCTTTTGGACAGTGGACACCTGGAACAGTATGTGACTGATTAAGCTTATTTCTTATTATTATTGTTATTTTATAAAATATTATTTGATATTTTTGGTACTAAAATGTACCTTGATTTTTTTTTTTCAAAAAACAAACAAAAACAAATCACTACTGCATGAACAAGAATTATATAATATGAAGTGTTGATGAGGGTAAACACAACATCAATAAGCCATGGGGTTAGATGGATATCATTGTTATACCCTCCCAGTGATGGCATTTCACCATAATTATTAGTAATTTCAGTAATATGATACAAGACTTTTTTATGACAGTGTTTGTCTTTCTATGGCACTTCTGGCCAAATGCCAGTCTTTAGTAAGGTTTGGACAACTTTCTCCATTATAGAGCTAGGCAGAATGGTTTTTAAATGTCGAGCCCTGGTATCGTCAGCATGGCAACACTGTGTAGAGTGATTGTGCTCTGTCCCTGCCAAGAGGAACCTGCTGCCGCTTTTATTAGTACCAGCAGTGCCCATGACATCACACCTCAACAGAAGGAATGAGACAGACAAAAACCCAAGCTATTATGGATTATCTATAACAGCATTTTTTTTATTCCCATGAAGTGGGCAAGTGTGTACAGTGAAAAAGAAAGATGAAAAGAGTGTGATCATGTGTTCTCCGCCAAAAAAGAGCTATGGAAAGAGAAAGACATAAGCTTCATAAGTCACTACTGACAAAGTCAAGTCTCCAGCTGCTTCCATACTGACCTAATTTTTAAATACATATTACATGTTTGATGCCAGGAGTGAGCTGATTTGTGGGACAGTGTCATGAACTAAGCGGAAATAAATACAGACTGCTGATGGCATGCAGCAACCATGTGTGCACATGTGATACAAATCACATGTGCACACACACACAAAACCTGCAACCCAGACAAGGGACCCGGCTTTTAACGCATGTAACAAAGAACTCAGCAGTTGTCTTGAGAATTTCAAAGAGAGAGAGAGGGAATGCTTTAAATTAGGGTAGCAGGTTGATTGATATTCTGGTGCACAATAGGAGAAAGGAGGGTGGTAGAGAGAGATAGAGGGTTGGATCTTAGCAGGTAAGGCTGCTATACTGTTGTCTCTTGGTCCTGTGCTCTACTGAAGTAGCAGCCCCACTTTTCCTGCAGGGGCGTTCCAGCTGGGCCCATGCACTCCCACGCTCTCCTGCGCTGCACCTTGTACTACTGCTGCATTTTCCATGCCAGAGATTGCTTACATTGATCTCTCAGGTGGAATGAGAAGTCTCAAATGCTGGTCGTGCTGAGGGATTATTTTCTGTGAGACAGACTTCATCAATAATACCGGTACAAAGGCACAATGACATTACTGGCCTGAAATGCTATATGCCTTGCTGCGTTCAATAAGGGCACAGTCATTTATTTCTTCCTGTGAGGCTTGGTGCTCTGCTCCCTCTTCCACCATTTCAAGTCACCTAATTGATGATGCAGAACGATTGCAGTGTCACTCATGCTAGCTCTTTCTTCCTCACCATCTTTCTCTCCCCCCCCCCCTTTTCTCCTCATTCATTTAAAATTTCTTTTGTTCAGTCTCTACCTCTCTTTTGCTAAAACGTTTTCTGTTATGGAATTTTTTTTACAATCTTGTTGTCTATTCTCAATACAGATTAAACTGTTACCCCTGAACTAAAGTAGTTGCTGCTGATGACCTTGAGAATGTGGCTGTTGCTGTAACAATTGATCTGCTGTACACAAAGTTCATTGAAGGATAAAACAAAAATGGTAAATGGTTCTTCCTGCCCACTGGGCTTGTTTTCCTGCAAGCACCTGTGTGTTTGGGAAAATCTTCTACCACTTCATATAAGCAGTGCTACCAGCTCCAACCACACTCATATCTGTGATAACAATTTCCAGGATCTCAGACTGAGGCTCAGGATCTCCGGCCACTTTGAAGCGATTTATGAGAAGGCCCTGCCAACTGGAGCTTGTTTGTGTGTAGTTGGACCACTTACAAAATGCACACTTGGCTCCTTATGATGGTTGGTCAGAAATAAGTCTAAACAATGGAATTGGCTAACATTCAATCCTGCTGCATAGAGAATGTAAGTTACAAGGAGGTGGGACAGTGGGACCAGTTTGATTGTTACCTGAGGACAAGACTTGGGAATATTTGTTCTGGAAACCTATTTCTGCCAAACTTAGCCAATGCTAAAAGCCTTTGTGCTACAAATACACTGTGTATGTGAAATCAGAGCAGAGCCTGAAAATACCACCGGGAACAGGTAAGAAGGAGGGAGGGATAAAGAAGAGTGGGTAGGTATGAAGTTAGAATCAGGACTGTTAATTGTTGTTAAATTTTTGCATCGAGTTTTCTTCTGGAAAACCATTAGTTCATCAAAGCTTTACATGCAATTAGCAATACTAATTAAAAAAGCGGTTTTATAAGATTGAATGAATTAATTCTGTATTCTAGTACTTGATTCTACCATTGGGATTAAGTACTATAATACAGAAATACTGATCCATGCCTCCGAGTGGCGCAGTGGTTAAAGCGCTCGCCATATCATCCGGAGATCGCTAGTTCGAATCCCGGGTGGTGCTGTAACCTCTCGCAGCCGGAGGTCTAGAGAGAGCTGATTGGCCGAGCTCTCTCAGAGGGGAGGGATGAGAGGTACTTAATGCTCCCACATTAATCACGGCTCTACAGCCAGTCAGGGGCGTCTGTGAGCTCGCGCAACGGAGGGAGCGGATAGCGCTGTCCTCCGAGTGTGTTACGCCACCCCCAACGAGCGAGCAGTTCGAAAAGATGCGGTCGGCTGGCGTCACGTGGTTCGGAGGTAACACGTGATAGTCTTCGGCCCTCCCGGCTGAGTGGTAGTAGTAGTAGCCTTAATGTGGGAGCCCCCCACAAACAAAGTAGCCTTAATGTGGGAGCCCCCTAGTGATGGGGAGGAATTGGACACGACTAAATTAGGGAGAAAATCGGGGAAAAATCCAAAAAAAAAAAAAGAAATACTGATCCATAACACTTTGAAAACTTGGTCCAGTATCCAGTCATGAAATAACTGGATTACATGTAATAAACTCCTAATTACACTTCTCGCTCTTGCAGGCCTTTCAACAGATTCTCAACCATCTTTGAAGTATTTGTGCCAATACGTTTATCTGTGTTGCACTCGTCGTGTCAACCCCAAAAGCCTTCTATCATCTGAATAGTCTCAACGGAGGAATGTTCAAGCTTTTCGCAAAATTTGATGCCGATTTGTTGTTCCACTCGCTTAGTCATTTTGAATATGATGACCACATAGTACACATGCTCACTTAATGGTGCCTTGCGCCCCACTGACTAGTACAGGGAAGTTGTCACTGTGCACGCATGCGCATTCCACTCTCCCTGGCTTTCAGGTTACATCAATGTCATACAAACTGTTCTTATTATATTAAAATTGGCTGGACTGACCTTGTACATTACTAATTTAAAACTGGCAAGGATGCATAAGCATTGTTTCTGATAGAAGTGGTAGAGGGTACTCTGATGCCTGGGAGCATCAGCAGTTTATGGTAAGGTTTAAGACAAAGGGATTCTAGTGCTTTGGCTTACTTATTCCCTTCATTCTCTCTCACACTCTTCCTCTATCCATTACTACCTTCTGTCTGTTTTGTGGAGTGGCTGGGGACAACGTCTGGACAGGGATGGGTGAGTGTGAATGTGCTGGTGGAGCACGGCCAAGCCAGCAGAGGGAGATGAGTATGACAGGAGCCTTTGTTCTCTGTTGATGAAAAGCCATACTGGATACCCGCTCCTGCACAGATAGACATTAGGGCACATCACAGGCAACCAGTGCAGCATGATTAGATTAAACCTAGGCCAAAATTACTCCCCCTGCCCTAATTAAACTTTAATCTCCAATACCACACAGATTACCTGCATCATAATTGAGTGTAGGAGCGGAGGGCAGGGATTTTTGAAGAGGGCTTTTTCTAGACAGAGAGAGGGGAGGCAGAAGGGAGAAGGGTGAAAAGAGAGAGAGAGAGAGAGAGAGAGTGTGTGTGTGTGTGTGTGTGAGAGAGAGAGAGAGAGAGAGAGAGAGAGGGAGAAGATTTAATGCTGGCTGAAGGTCATGTTCCCCTGCAGGGGAAATATCTCTCTCCTTTTCTCCATTTTTTCCCCCTTTGTGGACAGAGGACAGTCAGTTCCACCTATGGTTACTGTCAGATTGAATGTTCCCTACACCTGGGCAAAGCCTATACAATAGCACTGCAGTCCTTTACCTCCTGCCATCCCACCTTCCTGCAGAACTCTCAGTCTCATTCTTCTCAGTTTTATAAAAGCGTTCAACATATTTCCTGCATAGAAGTGCGTGTGTGAGAGAGAGAGAGTGAGAGAGAGAGAGAGAGAGTGTCACTGTGCACACAACTGCATGCAGAACAGTGATTGATGGAGCCGATTCAGAGAAAGGACAGCAGGTGTCTACGCCCTCCCCCATTTCATGCCACAGTCCAGAAGGTGACGGGCGATATGAGGGGTGCAATTTTCTACCTTAGAGCCTGCCGATGTCCTTTATGTCCACAAAAGCCCAATTGCCAAAGAGATGGGCTGTGGCTGGTTAAACACAGGCTCTAAAAAACACGGCAGATCAACCTTCACGCCAAATCTGGACTCCCGGTAGAAGAGCTTCACAAAGCTCTCATTACAATTTGTCTGGCTTGCCTATAGACTTTCATCAGACGTTAATGTTTTTACTTGCAGCTTGGGCCAGTGCATTAACATGGGTACAGGGAAATGTGAAGAGGTGTGCATTAAACAGCCTGTCTGAGACGTATTGTTTGCAAGAAAAAAGTAGCAGTTTTGTGGGAGCAGAACATGTGTGTGTTTGTGTTTTGCTGTGCAGGGATGGCTGCATAGGGGTCTGCATGCCCTTCAGGATCCTGTCTGGCTATCCTTTGGATGGCTGAGCAAGAGGACTGGGCCAGCTGAGCCTTGCTGGAATCAGCAGCATGTGGCCAGACTCCATGTCCACTAGAGCTCATCACATCACTCACACACCTACAAAACATTTTCTAAGATAAAACTGGAAAGACATCTGTTGCACCCTACTTAATTTCCATAAAGGAAAAAGGATGGGTAAAGACATACACTAAAAGTAAAGACATACACTAAAATATATTTTGGTACACATGGATTTTTAAATTCCCGTGTTGATCGACTCACAATGAACAAAAATTATCCATAAACCGTGTGTGTTCCAAATCTAGTAAATGCAGGCACCAGGATCCTCAGAGATTAAGATTTGAAAGAGGCTGCAGTGGCAAATTGTGTGCTGTGTTGCTTTAACATGGAGCATCAGCTCAGCCGCGCGCACACACACACACACACACACACACACACACACACACACCTAGTCTGACAGCTCAGGGCTTTGAGGCGGGAGAACCTTTTCCCCCTTGCACAAGAGACAGCGTGAGACGAAAGGCAGAAAGAGAAGGAAAGAAGAGAGAGAGAAGGACAAGAAATGGAAAAGAAAGAAACGAGAGAAGGGAAAAAAATAAACAGAGGGAGGTGGTGTGGAAGGGGTGCTTTGTGACTCTGAAGCGTGAAAGCAAATGATGCTGTCGCCCCGCTAAGTCTCAGAGCAGAAGGCACACGCAGGCGTGAGGGAAGAAAGCGGCTCAGTGGCGCATGAGAAAGTTCAGGCCTGTAACACGGTTCTGCCTCTGATCGGCTCACCAAATATGCCATTGGCCAGTCCCAGCCGTAACTGTGAGTGCCAATGCTTTGAACAGAGTGGTATACAACACCTGCTGTGGAGGTGCAGCATGATCTCCATAAGCCTGCGGAGTCAGGTGCATACCAGCCCGTGTCAAGAATAACTGATTGGTGCCTGATACAAACAGCACACAACGTCCCATTTGCATAAGATGCCAGATTTGCATGCATATGGGGGTGAAAGAAAGGACTTGTGCACAAGATACCCGATGTCCACAACTGCAAGGAGAAACTGAAATATCTTTTCAGCTGGTGTCATTCAAACCTTCCTTTCTGCCTCAGCCCTTTTCTTGCTTGGTTTTGATGTCTTTCGTGACCATAGGCAGTACTTCAGAAGCTGCACTAAGACCTCCATTAAAATTCTCTCACCTTGCTCTCTGCATAAGAAAGAGGTGATGACAGAGAAGTGTGTGTCTGTGTCTGTGTTTGTGTGTAAGTAAGCATTTTCTTCAGTTGGTTGTTGCATACAGTTGAATACTTGGATGAGCATAGCCTACATACAACACGTGGACAAAATTGTTGGTACCCTTCGGTCAATGAAAGAAAAACTCACAATGGTCACATAAATAACTTTAATCTGACAAAAGTAATAATTTTAAAACATTCTATGAATGTTAACCAATGAAAGTCAGATATTGCTTTTCAACCATGCTTCAACAGAATTATTTAAAAAAAATAAACTCATGGAACAGGCCTGGACAAAAATGATGGTACCCCTAGAAAATACTGAAAATAATGTGACCAGAGGGACATGTTAATTCAAGGTGTGTCCACTAATTAGCATCACATGTGTCTACAATCTTGTAATCAGTCAGTGGGCCTATATATAGGGCTCCAGGTAGTCACTGTGTTGTTTGGTGACATGGTATGCACCACACTCAACATGGACCAGAGGAAGCGAAGGAAAGAGTTGTCTCAGGAGATTCAAAAGAAAATTATAGACAAGCATGTTAAAGGTAAAGGCTATAAGACCATTTCCAAGCAGCTAGATGTTCCTGTGACTACAGGTGCACATATTATTCAGAAATTTAAGATCCATGGGACTGTAGCCAACCTCCCTGGACGTGGCCGCAGGAGGAAAATTGATGACAAATCAAAGAGACGGATAATCCGAATGGTAACAAAAGAGCCCAGAAAGACTTCTAAAGAGATCCCAGGTGAACTTCATGCTCAAGGAACATCAGTGTCAGATTGCACCATCTGTCGTCGTTTGAGCCAAAGTGGACTACATGGGAGATGACCAAGGAGGACACCATTGTTGAAAACAAATCATAAAAAAGCCATACGGGAATATGCAAAATTACATGTTGACAAGCCACAAAGCTTCTGGGAGAATGTCCTATGGACAGATGAGACAAAAATGGAACTTTTTGCCAAGGCACATCAGCTCTATGTTCACAGACAGAAAAATGAAGCATATCAAGAAAAGAACACTGTCCCTACTGTGAAACATGGAGGAGGCTCTGTTATGTTCTGGGGCTGCTTTGCTGCATCTGGCACAGGGTGTCTTGAATCTGTGCAGGGTACAATGAAATCTCAAGACTATCAAGGGATTCTAGAGGGAAATGTGCTGGCCAGTGTCAGAAAGCTGGGTCTCAGTCGCAGGTCATGGGTCTTGCAACCGGACAATGACCCAAAACACACAGCTAAAAACACCCAAGAATGGCTAAGAGGAAAACATTGGACTATTCTAAAGTGGCCTTCTATGAGCCCTGACCTCAATCCTATTGAGCATCTTTGGAAGGAGCTGAAACATGCTGTCTGGAAAAGGCACCCTTCAAACCGGAAACAACTGGAGCAGCTTGCTCATGAGGAGTGGGCCAAAATACCTGCAGAGAGGTGCAGAAGTCTCATTGCCAGTTACAGGAATCGTTTGATTGCAGTGATTGCCTCAAAAGGTTGTGCAACAAACTATTAAGTTAGGGGTACCATCATTTTTGTCCAGGCGTGTTCCATGAGCTCATTTTTTTTATAATTCCGTTGAAGCATGGTTGAAAAGCAATGTCTGACTTTAATTGGTTAACATTCATAGAATTCTTATTTATTATTACTTTTGTCAGATTAAAGTTATTTCTGTGACCATTGTGAGTTTTTCTTTCATTGACCGAAGGGTACCAACACTTTTGTCCACGTGTGTACGTTGATATTGTGATTTTTTGAATTAGCTAGTCTATCTTTTGTTTATTTGGGTTTAGAAATCCAACTTCATATCATGTTTCCATCTGGTCTCTTTGTTTGATCTCTATGCCCAGCTCACAGCACACATCATGGAATAATAACCCTACAATTTGGTGTGCACACACACACACAGAGACAATATATTTACCCACTCTTCTTCTTCTAACCCCAACTGCATAGAAAATATCTCCACAGACCTCCCCCACTGCCTGCAAGCTCTTTCACCCTGGCTGTAGAAAACAATATTTGCGTGTGTCCATGTGCGAAACTCCATCACTCTCCATTGGGGGCTGTTTTTCTGGCTGTAGAAGGCAGGATCACTCCCTCTCCCCCACACTTAAAGCTCATTGATTCTCTCTTCCACCTCCATCCTGCGTTTATTAACGTGCCCCATCATCACCAAATCGCTCCTCATCTGTGCTGGCGCAGCTCGCGCAATTAGCCGCCCGCTGCCTCGGGGCTGGGGCGAGCGAGCGTGTAATACTGATGCCCTTCTCACACCGTAATGACACAGACTGGACACAGAGGCACGAGGTGGAGGCCATGAGAGCAAGCCAGGGTTCTGGTTGCTTTATTGGCCAAGATAATTTTGTTTTAGTCAGGTGCTGCAGAAACGAAGCTGGGGTTGACATCAGCCTCGTTACCTCAAAGATTCAAGGAGGGGGTGGGGGGTTGATGCATGTTCGCTAATGAGCTGTGACGGATTGATCTCGTCGAAGGTTCTAGAAAAGGGAGAGAAATGAGACAATACAGTCTGTTCATGCTGAAGATAGAGGAGGGTGTGTGTGTGTGTGTGTGTCAAAAAAAGGGTAGGGGAGTGTGTATGTGTGGGTGTGGGTGTGCAAAATAGGGCAGCTATGAGGAGCTAGAGATGAACAGAATAGGTCTGAAGCTCCAAGGGAGGGATATGCTGTGGGACGAACCCGTTATTTTTAGGGGGTGACTCAGAGTATGTGTTTGCCAGAAAGAAACAGGTACACTTTTTATTTTTCTTTGGTTCAGAAGTGAACCTGCTGACAGTACACCTGCTACCTTCTCTCTTACCTGACATCTTTTTGAAGCATTTTTTTATTTGCCTTTCATCTTGTCATTATTATCCGTCTGACGCATACAATGAGCTCTGAAAACAGAGCAAGAAAAGCACAAGGAGCTTGTAGGTTATTTCCTAATTGTACAGTCTACAATCAGTCAAAATACCGAGCACGACACGGTGAGATCATAACGTTTAGTACGTGTGCGAATTCGGTTGCCTGAGACTCACCCGCGCGAACATCTACACGCCACACGTTTGCCTGCAGAAGCTCGGCTGCGGTCATCGCGCCTCTTCCTTTTATACGCCACTTATTTTTGGCTGTTTACGTCATCGCCCGGGAGTGTGTGAGCGCGCGAATCACTGCCGCCGTCTGACAGAACGCCTCAGGGTGCTAGCGAGTTAGCTGAGGTGTTTCTTTCGTCGCGCTGCCGTTTTCTGTCTCTGTCAGAATAACTGTAGGGGCTCACGTCGCTATCAGACTCGTAAATAAGCCAGGTGGGTCGATTTTTGTGACCTAAGGGCGACATTAACAGCGGCATCAGAGCGTCTGCTCCGCCGCTTCCGCCTACCTCGAGCAGAGATAAACAAGCGTGCTCGCGACTGAGGGAGGAGGGGGGGGGGGCAGGTTACCATGGCAACCGGCGAGCTCGTTCTGTTTTTTTTTTTTTTGAGCTGCCTGTCCTCAAGGCGGCACAATAACAGGTTTCAAGGCCAATGTCACCCACTCCCTTATTTTCAAAGAAAGCCAGTACAACAAATAATATCAACACCAACCAAATCAAACTCATTTTGTATTTAAAAGTGATGACACTGGATGCCATGATGGAGGCAATCTGGTTATTTGCCTCCACCGATGTGGGCAGTTTTGTGAACATTCTACGTCTGGAGCCAGTCCCTGGTAAAATTTCAGTGCACTCTTCTGGTATTTTGGTCCGACCACCTGTCATCAGGTACATCAGGAGACGGATACTCCCCACCGTGGAGATCATGAGAGTCCATGCAAACTCCACGCGCGCAAACCAGAGGCGGGAATCAAAAACCATAGCCTGAAGGTGCTAACAACTAAGCCACTGCGTCACCATAGGTTCTTATAATTTGGTCAAAATTAAGACGTACAACGGTGCATGTAGCCTGCGCCCTTGTTTAGCTCCGATCTACACAAAGCAATGGCTGAAATGAAATAAAGTCATCTCTTCTTCATAAATATGTCCGGATTGAGCAGCTTTTGGGTACTCTCTCAGCACAATAAATCTCCGGAGGCAAAATTGACATGGTTTGGAGTCTAATATAGCTGTCTGGTTGATAGTCGTACCAACTGTCTAATGGCCAGACATCAGATGCATTGAAGAGCACTCCATCCTCATCGTCAGGAAAATTGAGAAGCAAGACATATAGAGGGAAGATACTGAGAAATATGCCTCAAAGCTAGGCCTAGGAAAATGAAAAGACAAGAGTGAAATATAAAAAGAAATAAAGTACATGAATAAAAGGAGAGTGATTGTGAATTCAAGAAGGGTACTGTAGAACCTGCAAGCCTTATCAATGCATCTGCCGTTCCTCCAGCGGAGCGGCACAGTCTCATCTCCGCTGTGATCGCACTCTATCTGTCCTATTCCTCTCTTTCTGTAATGTCTGGAGTGAGAGGGGAGGGAGAGGATGACAGGGTGCACATCACTAATACAGCAGGCAGCTGTGAGGGAGGCCAAGTTAGAGGCGAGGCAATAAAGCAGCACACTGCTTTGCCAGTGCTGAATTCATATAAGCACCTCTGAACCCTAAGCATGATGAAAGCCAGCACAGCAGGACCACTCTCATTAAAAAACACTGACTTTAACGCTAACGTTATTAGCCTGCTTTAGTCACCCGGTCACATATTCCTTTTTCCTCCCACAAAAAAGTGATTCTGGCATAGGACAAGCATAAATATCCTATTTAGGATCTAATTTAATGTGTTTTGGATGGGGATTTCATATCCACTGATATCAACATCAGCACAGAACGACCCTCTTTTTTCCTGACAGTCGATCCAGAAGTTAGCAGGTGGGGGTGTTTATTGACATATTCACTCATGTCATATTACTGGAAACTGACACATGGCCAGGTGTGAGAAGTGCAATAGGAGAAGCAGCGGGATCAGTAATTAACCAACCTTCGAGAGAGGTAACGCAAAGACGAGAATAATCCATTCTAGACCATCACCATGTCTCACACACTATCACATCATCATTCACTTATAAGGCACACCTACAAAGAATACTAAACAACTGGAATTTATTTGTGCTGTGTTGTGCTGTGTTGCTGACTTGCTATCTTTTGTTAAGTGTTTTTTGCAGCTATTACACTTTGAAGGAGCAATATCTGCATGAGAGTGTGACGACCCGGAGCGCCCTCTTACTGCTAAGGAAAAAAAGCAATACCAGAGTGATCTGATGGATGACTCATAAATAGTCTGTGTTAATATGCACATTTCTTTGTAAGTGTGTGTGGTGGAGTGAACATGCATGCATGATGATTATATATATAATGAATGTGTGTATACTATATATATATATATACAAGCTCAAAAAGCAGAAGAATAAGATGGACTAAGACTAGCTCTACTGTCACAGTTTTGGGATTTTAGGAACAGATTTTAGGAACATTGCTAGTCTGTCTCATTCTTTCTCATTTTCACAAGGGGAAGAAGGTCATCCAGATCCTCAAGCTGTGGGAGAGGAGAACGCATCCCAGATGTACCAGTCTGAGCATCAACATCCCCCTCCTCTCATTTGTTCTCTCTCTGGGGGCTTGTTTTTGAGTCGAGGAGGCGGCGCTGTGGACGACCTCGTTGCCTCATCTCCATATTCAAGTACAGCCAGTGTCATTGTGCAACGTCGGAAAAAAAAACCCAAGAGATTTAATCAATGGAATGGCCCAAGAGAACGAGAAAGAAGAAGAGAGAGGGAGACGCAGAACTGAGATATGTATGCTGATGTGGATGATGTAATGCACCATGCATGCATTAATATTTCTACTTTTCCCTTCTTGATAGCTCGCTTTTCAATAAATGGGTGAGGCAAAGCGATAAAGGGAAATAGGGACAAAAGCCTCAAACATCACGTTTCACGCTTGAGAGGCAATCAGACACTGAAAACCTGGGTGATAACAGCATGTCCATTGGTCTGACAAAGAGCAAGAGAGAGGAAGAGATGGCAGGGAGTGCAATAAAAAATGGAGTAGTGAGTTCTAGAAAGGGGGTGAACAGTAATACACCAGCCGCACTGACAGCACTTCCAACAGAATAGCACAAGGTCTAAGTTTTTACAGCGCAGCCCTTTTTTGTAAAATTAATAATTCTCTATGACCTAATCATATGAGAGAAAAAAATATATAATCAGAATCTCTGAAATTTCTCATATGAAATCATGCAAAGTTTATAGCTGCAACTGTCCTGTGCTAGTTGAAGCATTACCATTCTGATGATTTTGTTACTTATGTGTATGGACACATAAGGCATCAAAATTTTAATTAAAAGCACAATCCCTAATTTTGCAATGAGGGGGCAATATAACAGATCTCAGACAGTGTTATTATCCCAGCCAGCGGCTTTAGCCTCCCAGCATGAAACAGTGGGAGGACAGACTGTGTGTGCGTGTGTGTGTGTATTGTGAGGGTGTTCAGAGTTGACTGATGAAAATGGGTGTAGGAGAGGGTATTAATGGTTGAGCGAGAGAGAGCTGGTTGCAGACACTGAAGGACAGAGACATGACATGATCTTCTTATTTTGTGTTCCTTTTAATAGATGCCCACATTCTTGGACTGCTCCAGAAAGTAGCTCATGCTGGCAACCCTGTGTGTCCGTGTAAGACCTCTGCAGAGGAGAACGCTGCCACATTACGCCTCTTAAATGACATAATTAAAGTGAAAGTCAGAGTATAACGAAGCGTGAAATCCTCAAATCCTAATGAGAGCACTAAGATTGAGCTGTCTTGCTCACACACACACGAACACAAACACACACACATGCTCTACTAATAACAAAAGATAATCTTGTATACTCTATGAAAACCAAGTGAACTTCATATATTATTGTGATTATTCATACACTCCAAGATTAGATGCCATTCATAGACTAACGAGATTTTAGAGTCTAAATAGCATAAGGCATTTTCAGCTGCAACAGCATTGAGCTCATAAGTTTATAATGGTTTTAGCAAATTGATGCAGTAATGCAAATAGCTATTATTTACATGATTTTAGTGTAAACACACAGCTAAATGATGAGCTGTGGACACTTAATGACTAGAAGTTCAACGTAAAGCCTGGTGAACACGGTCAACTATCTTCAGCTGCAATGTATTGCTAATAATTAATTGTTTTTATAAATGTTTAAATATATCCTCTGCAATTTTGATGCAAGAACATTGATGTCCGCACACAATTACTGTGACTTCCAACAATCTTCATTGATTCTTGGCTAACAGCCTTCTCCCACCTTTTGTTTATGTTATAAAGAATGCCACAGTGACATTTTTATTTCTAAGCAACGTGAGTGGTCATCCACAAGACTTTGCTTGGAGGAGAGCCTTAAGTGACATATTGTGTATACATGGCTTGAGAAATGCTCTAGATTGAGACACTGATTGATGTTCTATTTCTCCTTGGGGCTTTGCACACTTGTGGCCCACCTTCTTCTGCTCTGAATGGTCCCACCATTGTACCATAAGAAATCTGCACCAGTTGAAACCAATCAAACTACTATTTTGGGTGCAAACCGACAAAGCATGTAAACGTGTACTAACCTTACATTTCATGCTAAGTCATCTTCCGTTTAATTTTTTATTATCTAGTCTGTAAATATAAGTAAGTATAATCAGCAAATATAACAACTGGAAGGGTATTCATATATATCCAGTCATCTACCCAGCACAAACTGGCCCTTGCCAAAGTCGCTCAAATCCTTATGCTTACCCATTGTTCTGCTTTCCAACAACTTCATGGACAAAATAAATGAAAGAGAGGAAAACCGGTGAACCGATGAGAGGGTCATGGGAGGCCAACGCTTACTGATGTGTGTGTGTGTAGTGTAAAGGCTGGGTGGTGTAGTCTGATCCAATAGAAGGGCTACTTTAGCCCAAATTGCTGAAAAAGTTAATGCTGGTTCCCACTGAAAGGGGTCAGAACACACAGTATATTGCCCGTTTTTGATGGCAAAGGGGCCTACTCAATATTAGGTGGGTGGTTGTAATGTTATGGCTGATCAGTGTATACATAACATTATGCCCAGTATTGTGTAGGCTCCCCTTTTGCCAGCTGGGCAGCTTTTTCGCCTCGGGCCATGACACCACAAGGCCCCTGGGAGTGTTCTGTGATTTCTGGCACAAGGATGTTGGCAGCAGATCTGCATGAGAGTGTGACCAACACATTTTGGTTGCTGTAGGTTGTGGAGTGGGGCCTCTGTGAATCAGACTTGTTTGTCCAGCACATCCCATTGGTACGTAATCGGGTTGGGATCTAGGGAGTTTGGAGGCTGCCTTGGTGCTTTGTCTGACCAGCAGGCTGTGGTGCATTGGGGGTTCTGGTGCCTTTCTATAATGGCCGGCACTAACCTCTTTAGCAAATTGTTTTGTGATGTTTTTTTCTGTGGGATCAGACCAGGTAGGCTAGCCTTTGCTCCCCACAAGCATGAAAGAGCCTTGGGTGCCCAGAATCCAGTATGTAATTGATAACCATTGTTTATGTGTTAATTTTATGTGCTGTTAATATTATAGCTGATCAGTGTGTGTGCGCCACTTGAGATTCATGGTCAAGCATATCTGTTTAAAATGTATTCATTTAAGCATTAACTCAATCCCAAAGTTTTATTACAGTAAAAGCACTCAAGGACTCAAGGATGTTGAAACAAGAATGAACATACTGTAATTCAATTACTCTTTCTATACACATTTATCTTTCTGTTTCCAACTCAGTCAAGGATGTTAAACATGATCAGTTTATTATTTCATTTATAATATTATAAAGTGGTCAAAATAGTTCGATCACATAACTAGAGAAAAAGAACTGGTGCATGGTTCACCTATAATTTATGCTCACAATGGATTTGTGTTTCAAAAACACAGTGTAAAAGTGCGAAAGGTTTTGGGAATCTGTAATGTAGTGTCTTATAAATGCTAATATGTAGGAGCTATATTCAATTATTCTAGGCCTCCTATTACTGAAATTTTCTGCAAACCAAACAGACATAAACATATATGTATAAATGGTAAGAGAGAGAGAGAGAATATTAAGGTTATTTGTTTTTTTGTTTGTTTTTTAACAGAGGACGTAGCTGTTTCCATATGATTAATGAGATTGAGGTTGGGGTCACCAGATTTAGGATCGGGTGTAGAAAAAGATCAATACATTTAGTTATTTAATCCAGTAATGTCACAAAAACAAGTGTGTGTGTGTGTGTGTGTGTGTGTGTGTGTGTGTGTGTGTGTGTGTGTGTGTGTGTGTGTGTGTGTGTGTGTGTCAAAGAGAGAGTGAAAGAAAAAATCTTTGGATGTGAGAGAACATCTGTGAGAAAGAGAATGAGAGAGAGTGTGTGCGCATGTGTATGTGTGTGTGAGATAGAGAGAGAGCAGGGGAAGCAAAAAAGATAAATGCTTATGACTGGGAATAAAATAGAAAAGCAGAAACGGATGAACACACAGCGACAGGGAGAGGAAATATATGAGCGTGAAACAGACATGCTGCAAAAGTCTCAGATGCTAAAATAGACACAGATTGCAGGAGCGGAAATAGACAGAGAGAAAGAGATTCAGCGTGAACGACATGCTGTGTGTGAGTGTGTAAGTCAGTCAGGATAAAGGTGCGGGGCAGAGGTTCTTCTCTCTGCAGTACACCCAGACTGAACGCACTCGGTCGCTCTAGCTCACTAACATAGTGACTATCTCCCCCCCCCCATCACTCGTACTAACACAGTAGGCAGGCTGACAGATTCACCTATCTCTCTCTCTCTCTCTCTCTCTTTCTCTCTGTCTCAGTGTCCTTCCCAGTCTGATCCTGTTGCTCCCCCATGACAGGAAATTAAACAAACATGAAGAGTACAGAACACTGAATATATTTTTTTGTATGTGTAAATGGTGGTGGTATAGCTAGAAGGAAATGAAAACGATTTGTCCTCTAAATTCTATTACAAAAAAACTTTCCACAATCATTTATAGAACAACCCATAGTCCTATTATTACACTAAAGCATTAATCTATGTGGGATAATAGGTCTTTAGTTACATTATTATTATACATTATACGTGCACTGTGTGATAGAAAGTTAACTGCAGTCTGACTGTGGCAGAGAGTAAAATGATTACAAATTACAATCTGGAAGCTTATGACGACCAATTAGCATCACGCAAACTGCTTGCCTAAATCATTACACACCAGGATAAAACCATATTTTGTTGTTAAGTAATTTCCAACAGACCTGCCCTCCTGATACTGTATAACAAACTGTTATCTGTGACAGTGAGTGAGTGAGAGCTGATTATCATTTTTAACCCCCTTAAAGGGCTTAAAGTATCAGCCTATTAGTCAGTTATTTGTCTCAAATGACATTAATGATTAACTACAATGAATTATTAAGCAACTATTGCTAATTTAAAACGAACAGCTTTAAAAAAAAATCAGGACTTGTAATGAACTTTCTGGCGCATGAAGGTGTAAAAGCGACAGACATTTTCAGAAGACGTTAAGCATAGTACGGTGATGACATCCTTAGCCGCAGTAAAATATTTGAATGATGCAAAAGTTTTAAAGAAGGCTGTACTTCAATGAATGACGATCCCGGCCGAGATGGCTCAGAGCCCAATGCAGATGTTCCTCTGAACATTCAGCAAGTGGGACGCCTGATTCTTGAAAATCGACGGATAACTTGTCCCCAACTTTTTGAAGAGATGCATCTGTCTGCGGGAACTGAACACACAAACATTCACGAACACCACATGCACATTACAGGAACTCAACTGGGAATTATTGCGACATCCCCTGTACCATTCCTCGCTTCAAGCCATTTACACATATTTGGAACATTTTAAAGAAAGTTCCTGGGAGGCTAGCGTTTCTGACATGTAGCCTGCAGTGTGATCATGACTTCGGCGTGCTAGAAAAACTTTCAACCTTGACGGTTTCCAAGCACTAGTGAACCACGGAGATAAGTGCATCAGTGTAGCAGGGTATTACATAGAGGAATAAAGGGAGTTTTTACCTCCATAATCATCGTGTACGCAGTTATTCTGCACAATCAAAAGTCCCGGTTTGACTTGAACACAACTCAGTCTAGTTTATGGAAATGAACATGGATGATCTTCATATATTTTATAACATGATAATTGCTTAAAGTGTGCAAAATACAATTAAAAGAAAACCTCTGTGAAAAAGCTATTCATTTTATGTATTTTTTTATGTGTGAGTGTATAAGAGAGAGAGAGAGAGTTTATTTGTTATTATTGTACTGATTGTGAAGCTTCGGGCACGATTCACTGCAGCCATGATAATACAATCCTCAATCTGTTCCTATCCAACACACACAGACATACACACACATGCGCACACACACACACACATGGACACTTGGATGCATGCATGCACACAATTCATTTTGATGAACCCCCTCATCTTTCCCTTGCTCCACTCCAAGATCTCTGTGGACATAAACACATACGCAAACACACATGCACACATGCACAGTACTACCCCTACCTCTTTAGCTGCCTGAAATGCTAATGTGTGTGTGTGTGCATGCATATTAGAATGCTCTGTCTGTGATTGTGCATGAGAGGGATATCACATGATTGTTTTTGTTGAAATCGAACCAAACCTGGCATGTGTTTACACGTATTAATGTGTGCGTGCGTGTGTGTGTGTGTGTGTGTGTGTGTGTGTGTGTGTGTGTGTGTGTGTGTGCGCATGCGTATAAGCAAAGAGGTTGCACTTAACACCTTGCAAGATGAAAATTGTGTGCCGATGATTCATACCCTGAAACATGCACACATGTGCACACACACACACACACACACACACACACACACACCAAGTCTCTCGCTCACTCTATCTCCCTGCACCCATCTCTCGCTTTCTCTCTAGTCTCTTTCGTTCGCTCACACACAGCAGCAGCATCTCATCATCTGTCCCGCAATTAAAGATGGTTGTGTGCGTGCGTGTGTGTGTGTGTGTGTGTGTGTGTGAGAGAGAGGGGCCGTGATTAATCACACCCTCTCACTACTCGTCTCCATGCTTCACTGCAGATCAGGCATGTCCACTGCAGATAGAGAGAGTGAGAGAGAGAGATAGGGAAAGAGAGAGAGAAAGCGAGAGAGCAAAATGGCAGTGTGCGTGCAATACGGTGAGTATGATCCGGAGCAGGTGGAGGTGCACTGGAGTATCTCTTCACTGATCTTCTATCGTAAACACTAGTATCTTCTCACAGTCTATGGATAGTTTTTTTTTTTGCCTCGATAGACTCCCTGCTAGAATTAATTTAAATTACACAAACTGTTATCAGACTCAGGTATATAGTATATATACATATTTATGTACGCTATGCTTAAAAAAGACACTAAATGTTGCTGTGCATTTAAACGATATGTCTAATTGCTTCTTCGCATGTCGCAAGAAAAAAAACAGATCTAATGTCCCAAAACATGCATAGTGATGTACCACCACACAAAAAGTTTTAAAATAATAAAAGAAACATTTTTTTCAAATAATAATTTTACCATGAAGTGCCATCTCAACCGTTTGGAAGAGAGGTTTATAATGGGGGCTGTAAAAATGTTATTGTTGTTATTTTCCCAAAGAAATGAATAAATTGCTAAGAAAAAATGAATTATCCTCAATGAGGATTTTAAAGAGTTAATGTTATGGATGAAGGTAACTCAGAAAGAGTGAGAGAGATAGGAGACGCATAATGTTGTCAGAGTCCAGACCAAGGTGTTTCCTGATTTATCTACTGTATACTATTAGTGTTTAAGCATTAAACATTCAAATGCACAGCAATCAATTGGCATTTTGGCATTCAAAGTCAATTTTTTTGTCTCAAGTATAAATCTAAATTCCAGACATTTCCCATGTTCCACATTTTCATAGTTTTTTTCTCTTGTGGTTGCTTCAGTGTGCGTACTGCACGTTCTACATCGCAAGATAAACAAAATTCAAAATGCCATTTTCTGTTAATAGTAATCAGGAGCCATCCCAGTAATTTCCCATTGTACTGGGCCTCACCACACGTGAGTTTGACTCTGGCTTTTGTTCACTTGACATGAATCACCTGCAAATCTCTCTCTACATATTCATGCGGGATATGTGCTTAGTGTGTACTGTACAGTATGTTCTCCATCAATTTCCAAAACTTTGAGAGACAAATTATTACCTAATCAGGTATGGGACTTACAACTAAAATAGCTGTGGATGTTTTCTGATTTTGCCATGCAATGCTACATTCTAAAGTCTTTTTTCTAGAGGTGCAATGCAATGCCACTATAATCCATATCAGTGTCTTTTGATTTATCTCCTTAGTTATATAAATATCTTTATTTGTAGTGGGTGTAAACCTGGAGACATCAATTTTTTTATTAAACATTAACCCCATCACTATATCCATATGAAAAGAAGAAAAAAAGACATATCTGCTGCAAAATGAAATCCTTTTAAATAATATTTCATTACGATGCATGTTAATGTTCCAGCAAGATTTTTATTTAGAAATGATGGAAAAAATGAGTAATGAAGAGTGATGAAAGTGTGTGCCACGTACAAAAAAACTAAACAAAAAAAACAGTCATTTCAGATATGTCAGATTAAGACCTGCAACAAAACATTCAGATTATTGGACCTAGAAGGATAGTGGTGACTTGTCAAATTTGCCGAGGAAATGTAGTTAGGAAAAAAAAAAAAAAATCAGAAATGACAGTGATTGGAGATAACTTGACGCTTGGGGAAGTTGAATCGAGAGTAGAAATCACTGCTGTGTTTAATAGTGCATTTTGAAAGAGCATTTTGTCTAAAAGACCCGTTTGGACATGCGGAAATCACTAGTTAGTAGGACTAATAAAAAAGTAAAAAATTGCTAATGAGCATAAAGATTGAACTTCAGAGCAATGGGGAAATCTCAAGTGCTCCAGGGTGATGGGTACATCAAGGTATGAAATAGAAGCGCATATAACGATGACCCCATCATGCATAGTGACCACTGAACAAGCCTCTGGAGGCAGTGTTATGATCAGGTCTAGACTCACATAACATTACATGTCTAGCAATGTTATGTGGCAATAAAATGATGTCAGCTGATGACCTGAATGTACAAAATAACCAGATTTTCTTCCCTGATGGCACAACCATATTCCAGGACTCAGATCGTGAAGTGCCCACCAGTGGTTCTGGGAGCACAAGCATTCATTTTCACACATTCATTCAATTTGTCAGAGATCCACGTAGCATATATTTTTTTGTATAGAAATATGGTTTTATTGTGTTTAATTATGAGAATAAAATAAACAACAACAATAACGTATGTATGTCCCCTGCCATCTTCACAGAGTAATACATAGTCAACAACCACGATTATGCTCAAGCAGATTTCTATGTGTGTGTGTGTGTTTTTTTTTTTAACATACATGTATTTGATCATTAGTAGTATACTTCAATATACTTGTCAGTAGAACTGTTGCTTCCTCACCTGGACTGATGTTTGTTACCTGCAATATACTGTATATTTTCAACAGTAATCCTTTCAACCTTTCATATTGTTTGCATCGTTTTTAATGTCACTGATGGAAATAACTTCGTTTTTTATTAGCTGTTGTCATGGAAACAGAAATGACGCCACCTCAAGCGTTGGCTTGGTTGCAGACCAGGTAAAATGGTCTCATGCTTGCCAATCCAGAAATCGTATGACTCAGTTTATTAAAAAAAAATAAAATAAATAAATAAATAAATAAATAAATAAAATAAGAAGAAAAAGCTTAAAGGTTAGGTTTATCAACATCTAACCCCTCCCTCTTCTTGTTTCTTGAGAATTTTCATAAGATCAGGTTCCAGCAGCAGATTGGTGCCAGAATTAAACAGATTTTGCAAGCTGACAGTAAAAAGCTGCAGAACAGTTTTAGCCTTTAGCAGTGGCTCAAGGAAAAGTGTGTGTGTGTGTGTGTGTGTGTGTGCCGACGGCATGCCTGCACCGATTATCAGCACCGCCGGCATGCTATGCCCATTGTCTTTGCTGACGGCATGGTACCCTGGCTATTGTTCCCTGTTGGCAATGGTCCTGTAACACCACACGCACACACATGCACACACACACATGAACGTGCACACACACACATGCGCACACACTTCTACACATAAAGAGCACTACTCCACTTTTAGTAGCCTTCTGATGGGTTGCCATGGAGGATAATGCACGATGGAGCTCTATTTATTCGTTCTCTCACTCTCTCTCAATGTTTCTGTGTTGCGCTTGCTTTCTCTCTCTCTCTCTTTCGCTCTCTCTCTCTCTTCTCTGTTTTCTCGCTGTGTACTGACTCTCTGACATTTGTTTTGAATGCTAAAATTGTAATCCTAACCCAAGATAGATGTACTGTGGCCCTGTTGAATCAGGTGCGTTATACTGTACGTAGCGACATACGAATTCCCAGGAATGACACCACAAACGCTTTAAAGCGTCCTTGTAATAAGTAAAAATAGGTAATAGAAAAGAAAGTTTAGTTGGTACTCACTTATAATGGAAGGTACATTTTTCTAGAGCGATTTATGTATGTTGGAAAAGTATCATTACAAGTAAGCATCGGTTAATTATGTAGTTTATAGGTTGAAGCTGTTCTTTGGTCAGTTCCCAGGTTGAGGTGGGCAAACACATACTGCCATCATCTCAGGATAGCATACGCTCAGAGGATAGTGCTATTCTCCCACTTCCACATACATGAGCTCACAGATCCCAATGATTGACTTGTCTTGCTGTGTCTGACAGAGAAGAAAGGGTCTTCGAGACATCATGGCCAGAGTCGCTCTCTGGTATGGTTTGCCTGTCGGGATTTGAATTCACTAACACTATGGGTGTATTCCCTTACTGAGACACAGCGCCGACAGAGCGTGGCAGCGATGCGATAAACGCGGACAGAGAGAGAGAGAGAGATGAGGAGTGATGTAGAGTGCTGTGTCCTTTCTGAAGCAGTGAAGGGCTCATCTGGACACAGCTAGAGGGCTGTTGTCATGGCCCACTTTACTGCGCTGTGGAAGGTAGCAGCTATGTGCTGTCCCCAGAGAGAATGCTTCTGTCCTCCCCCCCCCCCCCAACAACCCAGTAACCCCATCAAGTGCAGGCACACGTGCCCGCTCGCGAGCTCGAACTCATCTCTCGCTCACGCTCGGAGGAACGCAGACGGAATACAGACGCAAAAACAGATGCACGCGTGCACACTCGCACACCCTGCCCCCACTGAGAGGCTATTTGATGCAGCGCTACTCAGAGTCAACCAATCATGGCCGGACTGCAGAGAGAGCCGGAGCTCCATCATTCTCACTGAGACAAGACACCCGGCCTTACCTAATCTCCCCCCCCCCCCTCCTCTCTCTCTCTCTCTCTCTCTCTCTCTCTCTCTCTCTGTCGCGCACGCACACGCACACACAAACCACACACACTTAGTCACAGTGCGCACAGATGCACACTGCATGCCTGCGATGTCTCAGTCAGTGGCATGCTTTATAGTGTCAGCTCATATTAGTCTCTGTGTCTCTCCGCTTTGGGGTCCTTAAAGGGTTAATGACCTGCTCCTTTTTTCCCCCAGCTATTCCTGAAGGTCTCTACAGCACCTGTTAAGCAAGACCGAGTCTCATTATGGAGGTGGGTTTGATGCCTTTCACAGGGCAAGCGCCCACTCCCATCCTTGGCGTTCTTGGACTAATTCAAACAGGCGTTTGAAGCGGGAAGAAAACTTTTTTTTTTTTCCCCCGCTCTGATCATGGCAGGAGAAAGCGGGAGCAAGAAAGAGGGAGAGGAAGAGAGAGAATGCAAGAGAGGCTTGCCACACACATTTACAGTCAAGTTCTCTCCTCATCTGCTGCCTGTCTCCGCTCTGATAAAGGCTGCGTGCCCCCGCACTGCCTCGTCTCTCCTCCTTTCAACTAAACAAGGGGTTTTCAACGACTGTGCCCTCAAAAGTAGTGCGCTCTAGTGGGACCTGCCGGGTGTGTGCTAAATGGGGCTGTGCTGCTGTGCTCTCTCTGGGGAGGTTATATGGATAATATAGGGCTGAGTAGCTGTGCTAGAAATGGGACACAAATAAATCATGCTTATATAGAGCTCTACGCAGCGCCACAAACACCCGGCCCTGAAACTTAAAGCAACGTTACAAACACCCAACGTGAGGGTCTCTGGATTGGAAGAATTAATATCCAGGAGATTAATGTGAGTCATTGGTGAATTAACAGTCAAGGGACTGAGTAATGCGGAGCTTCTGTCATGGCGTTTGGTGTACGGTGCTTCTTAGATGCGTACTAGCTCGTCATTTTAAGCATAGCTCTTAAAAAAAATAAAAAAAAACAACATTTGACAGACACAAATTGACACTGGCATCCTCAGATGTTTTAAAATGAAGGGAAAGGATTTCAGGAGGCTGTAATGCCATGCTGCAGTCTCTCTCGCTTTTTCACTCTCTCTCTCATCTGTGCGTGCGTGTGTGTGTGTGTGTGTGTGTGTGTGTGTGTGTGTGTGTGTGTGTGTGTGTGTGTGTGGTGTTGCAGGGCGCAGGCGTTCTGGGCCAATGAGCCGGTAAATACAGCAGGCTACAGAGAGGAAATGAAGGCTGGATCTATTTGGAGGAGATGCCGATGACCTTCCACTGGGCTGGATGACATCCAAGTGATTTCACCGTGCTCTGCACCGGCGGCATGCACCCGCATGCTAAACATGCACTCACACACATATATACAAACACAGCCATGCACGTCTCGGACGCACACATATAGAAATGCCAATGTATACGTATAACACGGGTGCTTAAGGAGCATAAACACGCAGGATTACATGTTTAAGAAAATGGAGCTGCGGGTTATCAAGAATTAAGAATCGAGTTTCGTCAAAAAAAATCTAAATTATGTATAAGGGAATTACAATGTTTTGTTTTGTATTATTCACCTTAGAATGTGGACGTCAAATCCAAGCATGCCAGATGTGGACTAGTCGTCCACCAAAGAGGGTTTCGAGGAGGCTCGATGTTGTTTACCAGCTTGGCTTTGACGTGACTGAGCAGAACCCTAGCTGCATCTGTGTCTCTCTCCATCATCCCCAGTATAATGTTTCCAGGTTACTTTGCCCTTGCTTTGTTGGGAGGCAAACCGGATTCTAGTTTCACCATGGATTATTTTATGTACGTATCTTTCTGACTTGTACCATGTATGTGTAGTGGGTTCATAGAGCGACTAATGTGTCCTGTGTGAAGCTGTTCGTTCACATTGTGCTTTTTCCTGTTAAATGCCATATTCTAAAGAATTCCTGTGTGTTTGGTGACGTAAATGTGCAGCAAGCATTAAAGAAGCCGATCAGTATACCCCCCCCCCCCCCCCCCCCCCACACACACACACACCTCCCACTGTGTGGTTTTGCCTCTCTTCATTCCCTTGTTCCACAGCAGGCTGAGGGAGCAGCATCTGGAGAGACATCATCACTCTGTCCCTTCCTCCTCTCTCTTTCTTTCTCCTCTGTGCTTTCAGCCCTGTCCTGACCTTATGGATCTGTTTAGAGCAGTGCGTCACTATGCCTGTGTGCTCTGGACAGAGAGATAAACACCTTTCTCTCTCTCTCTCTCGCTCCTTCTATCCCGCTCTATCCTGTCATCTTATATTACCGCTCTCCATCCATTCCTCTCACCTTGCCTTGTGAGCTCATCTCGCTCCTCTTTCTTCCCCCCTTTCTATAATACCCTCTATCCCCGTCATCCACGTCTCTCGCTTTTTCCCGTTCTCCTCCTGCCCCATGCTGACCCTCGGCAAGGTGGCGGTTTCAAGTTGTTGCATCAGCCCTCATCCCCACCGCTGCTAAGATGTATAAAACGCAGGCTGTTTAAGCAGTCACTAAGCGTCCTGATCCTCCGCGTGTGAGAGATGGTGCGTCATGTACGTGCTGCTCGCAGCCTAGACGTGTTTTAGGTGTGAATTCGGCCTCCTTGGTGGCTATATTTTTTTATTTTTGTTGACATATTCAGCGTGTTGTGGCTGTTGCCAGATATCAGCCTCTGCACTGGCTCTACTTCACTCATACATCGATTCTGTCTTTCCTCCCTCCCTTTCTCTCTCTTCTCTCTCTCTCTCTTGCTCTCCCACTCACCCGCCTCCTTCTGCCTCACACCTCTCTGTTCTCCCACCTCCATATCTCTCTCTCTCTCATGCACACACACACACACACACACACACACATATATATATATATATATATATATATATATATATATATATATGAAATTGCTTCTCTTCTCTAAACTATAGTCTTGTGGAGCAGGAGGCTGTCTGGAGCATCAATATCACTCAGCTGTGACACTGCAGTCTCGGTGCAGCGTTTTATAGGTTAGGGCTGTCGTAGTCTCACACGTCTCCCCATCAAGGGCACAGCATGTGCGACACTTCACACACACACACACACACACACACACACACACACACACGCACACACACACGCACACACACACGCACACACACACGCACACACATATGCATGCGGGTTATCCGTCTTGGAGACCACACAAATATCGTCCAAACATCAACATTATTACATATGTTCATCCATATGGGGAAACTTGGTCTTTCTATGAGGATGAATACACACCTCCATGTACATATTCTCAGTTTTCCAAAAAAACACCTAAATATAATGCAATAATGCAGCCATGCGATTAAAAAAAACAAAAACAAAAAAACACTCTGTCCTTGGTTTTTGTTTACACCACTGTGAATCCCATCACTCGCACCCTACAGGTTATGTGTGGTCCATGTAAACACAGCCCAAGTCTTGAGCTTGAGATGCGAGCAAAGTTCTGTGTCAGCCTTACTGTATGCCGTAGAAACACGGGGTTTTCTCTGGAAAAGAGAGATATATACCGTAGCTCTTGTCACATTGTGCATCTTTTTGCTTAAAGCCAGAAGCCTCCTGGGACAGCAAGGCTGACACAGAACAGAGACGATCGTCTCTGATCAAAACAGACACGCATCCAGCATGCTGGCTTTGGCTCAGCCCTCAAGTGTGCGAACAACATTTTCCAAAAATATAAAAGAGTGCATATGAGAGCAGGTGTGGATAACAGGCTTCCTTTAACATCGAACCACAGAGTAGTTAAAGGAAGCTGACCCTAGAACAGCCTAGAGATGGATGCAAGCTCTGTCCTCCAACACGCCCCCCACCATACCAAGCGCATCTTGCCCATCGTTCCTGAATTCTCTGCGTTCGTTCTGCTCATGAGGCTCTGACTAGGATGAGGAGGATGTAAAGGTGCCTACCTGCTGTACTGCTCTGCCCAGATCCTGCTCCTGCAAGCGCCTCCTGCAAGGCGAAAAATGGCAGCAGATATTTCCTGTCTATGGCAGACTCCTCTCTCTCTCTCTCTCTCTCTCTCTCTCACACACACACACACACACACACTTTCGCTCTATCTATCTCGCTTTCTTGCTTGCTGTCGCTGCCATGTTCAGAGCAGGGCGGGTGGAGGGGGTGTGTCGGTCAGGGGGGGGGGGGGACTGGGGGTGCTGTTGTGGGGAGAAGAGAGTACAGAGATTGAGTGAGAGAGAGAGAGAAATAGAGAGGAGGGGGGGCTCTGGGGATAAGAAAGCAATTAGAAAGCAGCCCTTACTTCCACACTGAATGTATAATGGAATTAGCTTGGGGAGGGGGGCTGCCTCTGCCAGTGAGTCTCTCAGGCTGTCTACAAACCTATGGACGAAAAAGCGAGAGAGAGAGAGAGAGAGAGAGAGAGAGAGAGAAAGAAAGAGAGATGAGCCGTGAATGTGTGTGGTTGTGATAGAGAGAGGAGGAAGGGGCGTCAGTCAACACAGACGGCCACCCACTCCAACACTGTCAACTAAGGACTGAGAGGGACAGACAGAGATAGATAGATAGAGAGAAAGAGAGAGAGAGAGAGAGAGATGCCTGTTTAAGCCTGGCTCAGACTCGAAGGTTAGATTCTGTGACAGGGTGCCATAAGTTTCTATGCATACGTGACTGTGCATGTGGGAACGTGTGCCTCCACTGATGATCCAGAGTCCATTCATTTAAGGACCGGGAAAAGAAATTATTAGGCTGCCCGGAAGGAAGAGCGTGAAAATGTGAGCGCAATCACAGTATAGTGCGTTTGTGTGTCCTTGATTGTGCCATGAATGAAAATGAGGAGGCGGAGAACAGGATCCTTTAATCTGTCCTTCCCTTACCTCACCAGCCAGCCTATATGTTCGGCGTGCCTTCACACCCCTCCAGCTGCAAAACTGTCTGTGCATTTTCCTCCCTTTCTTTCACCCACAGAAGGTGTAGATCTTACATGTTACATTCTACATACCATACATAATAGCGACGCTCATTTTAATGCATCTTCTGGGTGCTGCGTGTTGTGCAATATTCAATGTATTCAATCGCTATTTTCACAGCTATTCTGACACAAAGCCCTATTTTGCATCAAAGACTCTGACCAGCGGGTCATTGGAAACTCATTTGGGATTTCTCCCGTCTCCACGCTCTTTTTATGCGAGATGACATGTAATCATCCAACCTTGACAGACGCAATCGCACACCAGGGGACCAGACATTGGCTGGTTGGATGTACCCAGCTAGCCCCAGCGGTCAAACAGTATAAAACACAATATATCAGCCGAAAGCTCATCTCCCCCATGACTAACATTCAACATTAACAGCAATTTCTGACAAAAGACAAATTCTAAAGCAATATTAGTTCGCTATAGTAATTCTTTTGTCTGTGCTTTTTTTAATTTTATGTTTTTTTTTTTAGTTATATCATAGTCAAAAGAAAGTGCGCAGTCAATCAGCATTGTAAGCGTTATACGACTGATGTTTAGCATCATCTCATCATCAGGGTTTTTAATGTGAAATGTGGATTTTAATATAATCACTTTTTAAAAAAACGATTAGGTGGTTGTTAGCCTCTTGGCTTCTCCCGTCAAGGGGTCGCCATAGCAGACCATCTGATCCGATCCTGATGCAACCCTTTAATTTTATCCGGGCTTGGGATTGGTACGGCATCCAGTGGCTGTGGTTTGGGCATTGGGTGGGACTTGAACCCCGGGCCTTCCACATGGCAGGCAAAAGACCTAGCATTAAGCCACCAATACCCACTAAAATGATTAGGTACCATTCATTAATACTTCATTAAAATAAAATAAACTGCCTGGCCAAAAAAAGTCGCTGCTCCAGCAGGGTGCCATATCCAGGCCATCAGTAGCATCAGATTCAACATTTGATCAAAATCAATTTAACAAATATGGCAGCTACAGACTATAACTCAAACACACATTTAAGGTCATGTTAATTGAGTAACACCTGTGTGATATCAGAATTTTAAAGAGGCACACGTGTAATCAATTCTTTGGTATAAAGAGTATAAATGGTACACAGGTACAGTATATAGATGAGTCAGCCAAAAAAAATTCTATAAACTTCAGGAAAAGAAAAACATGTATAAATATTTTAATACAGAAATTGGTATATGTTATATATGATAATAGGATAATATTCTGAATATTATATTAAAATAATATACATCATACTATTGTTCTTTTCCTGAAGTGTGTACACATTTATTTGGCCGACTCTTTAGTATAAATAGTTCAGTATAAATAGAACTCAGAAACTTGGACTTGTCATGAAATATTTACTCCTTTAAGTAAAATCTATTATATTACTGAGCCTTTATTTAGCAATTTCTTTTTATTGTTTGCCATGTTGATTTCGGTCTAGTCAGAAATCATTGTAGGCCTCCCTGACCTTTACGTCTTGTTCTAGGTACCAGTTTCGGATTGCTGTGTTTTATTTGCCCGTTAAAATGTGACAATAAAACACCATTTACCTGCAATGCATCTTCTCATCCCATACCCCTGATAGAATATTTGGCCAAACATGGACACAGTGGGAGAGGTAACTGAGTCATGTCTGAATTGTAAAAGCTACGAGAGGATCTTGCAGGGGTTCACCTGGATATACTGCTATACTTCTAACGGAACAGCAGTTCGGTGCTCAACATCCTGCAAAATCCATCAGTGAAGCACCAAGTAACTGCACCAATGTCCACACATGACCCAACGTCTTCCACCATGCTGGTGGCTCATCCAAACAATCATTGTGAAGACTCCTCCGAATGTCAAAGATTCATTCTTAAATGGTCGCTTTACTTCGCTGGGCAGGAAAATGTCAGCGAGCAGAAAAAATGGCGCCGTTCATCACCATGCTCACTGAAAAGACTTTGAAATGGGCTGTAAAAGTTTAGCACCAGGGTGGTAAGAAAACTGCTTCATTTGATAATTTTTGCAACTGTTCAAAGGTGTATTTGACCATGCTCCAGAATGCAAGGAAATGAATAAGCAACTGCCCAAGTAGAACAAGCCAGCACTGAGGGAATCCTTTCATGGGGGTTTCAAATGGGAATTAGTCACCGAACTGGCGTGGAGATGACAACGCATATCTAGATGAACTTATCGATATGTCTATCTGTCTTGATGCATTGATATTGAGAAAACTTGATACCAGTGGTGTCTATCTTTGGTGGGAAAACCTATGCTCTTACTGTGATGGCCAACCACATCATCACCAACTGTCTGGTAAGACTCAAAACCAAATGGCATAAGCCCAACCTTGAATGAACTGCACCCTCTGCTCATCCCAACTCAGTGA
The DNA here is from genome assembly GCA_030347435.1 of Clarias fuscus. Lineage (NCBI taxonomy): Eukaryota > Metazoa > Chordata > Actinopteri > Siluriformes > Clariidae > Clarias > Clarias fuscus. The sequence continues at coordinate 17,166,192 of CM059222.1, forward strand.
CTAAAAAACAGACATATTCCTTGGGAATAAAATTATATTTAAGCTGTGTTTGATGAGTTGAAAGCAAGTGGTCTTCCGTTTCACCAAACATCTGGAAGTAGCCATTCCCCTCGTGACCCAATATATCCCTTATCACAAGGGAAACGGCAATGGAGGAATACATTTCCGAAACACTCCAGCAAGGACACATCCGCTCTCCCACATCCTTAGCTTCTGTTTTCTTTTTTTATGTCAAAAAGTTCAGGATTATTACAGGCTAGATCTGTATTATTAAAGCCAACATTTTCTACTGATTATTGAATCTATCTCTAGTGGTAATTATTGTTATTTTTCTTTGACCTCAATTAGCCTACCCAAAAAGGGAAAGAATAATTTCCCAAATCTATCAACAGTATTCGTTTGCCTTTTTGTTCCCTTTTTTTTTTTTAAACAAAAAGTTTTTTTGAACATTTTGTGCAAAGCTCTATGCAGAAGCCTCTTCTACACACCCACGGTGCAAACATCTCTGTGCTGAATTAGCACCTACCTAGTTTACTGTCCAGCTGGACACAAAATTATGTATATCAGAGTTAATTCAGCACTATAGGTGTTAATTCAATGCTGTGACCGGTGTTTATAATAATTAACACTAGGCATCACAACCTCAACTCAATTAATGCGGAATTCTCAAGGGGCAAACTTGTTCAAACATCAATCAAACCCTCTGAATGAAAGAATAAAAAGAACCAAAGGTGAGTTTGTATGTGTTATAAAAATGGACAAGTACTGTAGAGAGCACTGAACTAAGATTGGAACTCAGCGGAAAAGAATAGATCTATGCCACTTTACTTGATCTAACATTTCCTTACGTGTTGAATATTTGATTAAATATGTGGATTTCTTTCAAAGCAATATATTATTGATCTCTCCACCTAGCTCTCCTAGCATTTATGGATTTTGAATGAAATAAGGGCTTGACCCATGTTTTACAGCGAAATAAGGCTTATATACGAGGCTGACAGCAATGACCAATGTTCATTTCTGCCTGGTGTTACACTACAAGTTCATCAAGCACAAAATGTCCTTCACAAGTTGCCAACATCAAAGTAGTTGTAAGTGAGCTCATTACTTAGTTAAATAAACTCCATGAGAATAAAAATGACCATAGACTTGCACACTCATCATCTATATCGCTTTATCTCGTAAAGAGGGTCGTGAGGGGCCTGGCCCAGGAGACTTAGGGCATGAAGCGGTGTACCAATCCATCGCAGGGCACTCACACAGTATTGGGTAATTTGTGGATGTTTCGCATGTTCTACACCTGGACATTTTGGATTGTCGGAGGAAACCGGAGCAACCAGAGGAAACCCACCAAGCACAAGGAAAACGTACAAACTCCACACACACAGACCCAAGGCGGGACTTGAACTTGGACCCTGAAGGTGCAAGGCGACAGTGCTAACCCCTAAGCCAGCATGCTGCTTGACTATAGACCCTTAACCTAAAATTGTCAGATCTAGCACCATTATTTCTCGTTGGATCATTAAAAAAAAAAAACCTCTCAAATTCCTTTTAAATTTCTGCTTCTTTGGAATTACATTGCAAATAGTTTGTGCTTGTTTGTGCATTTGTTTACTGGCACTGCTCAGTGATGTGCTTTCACATCCAGTCATTTCCCTGGAATGAACATCACAGTAAAACTGCAATCTGAAATTTGTGGTTGGAAAAAACATAAACCTGAAAAATAGATTTGTCTAGCTGAGTAAATATGTAGTACATTGTAATGGCAGCAGCAGCATCACAATTTATTAAACAGTAGTGTATGAGAAATGATCTAACAATGTCTGAAGCTGCAGTTCCACGAGTAACCAGCAGACAATGGCTTCAATTTGCCAGCCATATTCTGGTGTCCTGTGGCTCTGACATGCTCATGATCAATGGAGAGCGAAAATGTGTGTATATGCGTATGCAGGATGCTTAGCGTTGCTATAGAGACAAGCGTGGACATTGACCAGCACACAGAGAACATTTTATCAGCTTATAAAGGAGTGGAAAAGGTTATAGGCATTAGAGGTGTTCATGGGCAGTGTTGAGCAAATTAGTGAGGAAATGTCATTCATAACAATTGCGAATGCCTAAAGGTTATTAATGTACATTTGTAAAAATTAAATCTAATCCTAATGCATAATTCTAACAAGCAAGTAATAGCAACAGCAGTGTTTTATGCCTTTACATTTTTGTGACACAAGATATACTGTAGTATTTTTTTTAGTGGGGGTGATGGTGCATGATTTTTATTATCTCCCTAGCTAGTGTCAGACAGATGAATGTGTTTTTGTTGGATAAACAGGCAAATACATTTGAACTTCTCAGTCAAATAAGCCATGTTTCAATAATGCCCTAAGTGACCTGGGTTGTAGTCTAGGTTGCCAAGGTCACAGTTTCTTCAAAAAAAAAAAAAAAATTGACACGTTGCTGCGGGTGTCTGAAACCTACCCCCTGCCTTTTTTTTGGTCTAAAATAGTACAAGGCTACAAAGAGTTTTAAGCAAATTTTCAGAATTAAATCAAACCATTTTCTGCAAACATAGAGCATGCAATAAAGTGCAAATTAAATGCAAACCACTTTAACAAAATACTGTGCACATACGCAAACTGCTTTGTTTTTCTGTTGGAAAGAGTTGAAGGAAATGAATAAATGTCTGAATGTGTGCGCATGGTGCCCTGAGACGGACTGATATTCCATCCTGGGAGAATTCTCTCACACAGAATTCAGCAGTTACTGAAAATAAACAAACCAGTGAAGATTTGTATTATAGCAATCTTGCTTTTTTCTGGTTGGGCAGTTGTAGATTCCTGTCATGCTGTATGTGTAGACCCCAGCAATTGTTCAAGCCTATTTGAACGATGATGTTCAGGTTTTGCACTGGGTGTGGGTTCGAGTCCCGCCTCGGGTCCTTTTCATGTTCGCCCTTTGCTTGGTGGGTTTCCTCTGGGTGTTCCAGTTTCCAATTGGCACCCTGTACTGGTTGTACCCTGCCCCATGCCGTAAGTCTCCTGGGTGAGGGCTCCAGGCCCCCTGCGACCCTGTACACAGGATAAAGCAGCATTGATGATGAGTGAGTAATTTTTGGTGACAGAGTTTAGGCATGATTGAAATAAGATATTTCAAGATAGGGCTCAAATCATGTGCCTGGTATATGTCCAAATAATTCTGCTGCTGTGGTATGCTTTGAAATATCTCCAACTGAGTAAATGACACTTCGGTGGAAAGGTAAGTATGGTTTATTTCCCATGCTGCCTACTACAATATAAAATCATGCCAGGCACAATGTAAACATGGGTTGGGGTGCTGGTGGCTGCCCTTAGTCAAGACAAAATAGTAAAAACTCATATATGCTACGTATTTGACTCCATTTCTCATTGAGTTTGAATAATTACTGTAAATTTTGCCAGCTTCATAGAAACTACCCTTGCAATCATTTTGTTTACCATGGTTGCTAAAGTTACATATTTCCTAATGATGCTTTACAAGCATACCCGCATGCTTTGGTCTTCATGTATGCTGTCACTGCCCTGGCCTTTCACTGTCTGTGCATGCCATTTTCTTTTTCAGCATCAATATATTTTCAAAACGAAACCTGACCTTTGTATTTCAAAACATTATGCTAGTTACTAGCTGAACTAGAAGACTGTGGCTGTCCTGACCACAAGTGACAGAATGATAATTAAGGTGTTAAAGCATGGATGCAATATTTAAGCAATAAATTCAGCAGGGTATGCTGCTATAGAGAATTAATCAGTGACAGGGTGTGATGTGAAGCAGACAGCTGAGAGGGAGAACTCTGACCAGAGGTTACTAAAGACTATTATAAAAGAAAAAGAAGTATACATCGTACATCACTGTTTTTTTTTTCATTAGAAGGTTGACAGATTGCTGCTGAGTCATAGCTGCTGCGTGTGGACTCCATTTTGTGTTTGTATGTTCTTAGGTAATAATGTATGCAATGAAAAGGATTTCAATGTGCTTGCTCTCTGCAACATATATGATAAAGACTGCTCTGTGTTGTAATGTCTCCCTAACTGAATGGAACTGACTCATGTCCCGCATCTCTCATCCACACACAGTGGAACCTTGGATTACGAGCATAATTCGTTCCGGAAGTGGGCTCGTATTCCAAAACACTCTTAAACCAAATCATCATTTCCCATAAGAAATAATGAAAACTCAAATTATTCGTTCCACAGCCCCAAAAAATAAATACATAAAAATAATTAATACAATTTATAAAATGAAAAAAAACAAATTAATCTGCACTTTACCTTTAAAAAAGTACAAATAAATCCTGACAGATAAGTGTTTCCGTTGGTGCACGCAGGCGACGTGTGTGTGTGTGTGTGTGTGTGTGTTTGTGTGGAATTAGCGCCTTCCCTCGCCTCGTTTTACACAGTAACACTCCTCCTCCCACTCCCCACCTCGCTTTTTAAGATTCACAACAAACACACACACACAACGGAAACACCGTTTTAACAGGGAAAAAAAATTCTTTCTGAGACTGACATGAGCGTATATTAACAGACTCACTTTTTAAGTTTCACAACAAGTGCATAAACACAGCAGAAACACCGTTTTAACGGAAAAAAGCGAGACTGGCACGAGCGCATACTAAAGGAATCACTTAAGTTTCACAACAAACGGACACACACACAAACACGGAAACACCGTTTTAACAGGAAAAAAAAAGAAATCTCTCTCTGACCTGGCGTGAGCGCATACTAAGGGAATCACTGCTGTAAAGTAAAAAAAAACAAACAAAAAAACCAGCACCTTGCCTTTGAAAAGAATCGCGACAGAGCAGAGTTTCTGTGTGTTTGTGAAGCCGTGAGGGGTGAAAAGGCAAGAGAGCGTCTGTGAGTGTGTTTCAGTGTCAAATTGCGCGTGCACGAGCAGAGTTTCTGTGTGTTTGCGAAGCCGTGGGGGGAGGGGGGAGGGAGGGAAGGTGAGAGAGTGACGCACGGTGTCAAAATAAGAGTCGCATGTGTGAAGCATGATACTCGGCGCTCATAAACTAATACTTGCTCGGTTTCCGAATAAAAAATTATTAAAAATCTTTGCTTGGTTTGCGGAACACTCGTAAACCACGTTACTCGCAATCCGAGGTTCCACTGTAGTTGAATTCATTTTTTTTAGCCAAAGTGCTTACATGCCAAATAATAATAATAATAATAATAATAACTAAAGAGGTAAATTTTCTGAAGAAAATGTGAGTCATGCTAGCAACATGCTAGTGGTGAGTTATGCTAGCATCATGCTAATCACGGTGCCATCATGTTACCGACATGCTAATAATGGGGCTAGCAACATGCTACTATAGTTAGCATCATGGTAGCAACATGCTAATCACATTAGCATCATGGTAGCAACATGCTAATCAGTGTTTAACATAATAATTACTACTTTTAATAATGAAATAAAGTCATTTAGTCACAATATTCCGCGGTATTTCTTAATATAATTTATTTGCAATAAAAAAAAAATCTAAACTGTATTACGTTAATTTGTGTTCGTGTACGCGGGTCGCCGGACAAACGAGTGTCTATGTAGGCACGTAAATCTTTGAAAAGCATGTGACCTGAGGCTGAGCTCTGTTTGGATCTTTTCAAATCATCCTTCGGGCGCAGCACTGTGCGCCCCAAACCCTCCCACTTTTGTTCTTAGTGAATCATATTGTTTTTAAATATTTGGGCTCATGTGATTGGACCGTTCTCCACAAGTACTCCACAGCACTTCTCATGGCAAGCGGAGCTGTCTGACTGGATGCGATGTGAGTTATTTTATGCTAGTAGTAATGATCACCGCATAATCACCTGATAAATGGCTATTTACAGGAGAGTACTAAAAGTTTCATTTAAATGTTGTTTGCGCCCCCCCCCCCCCCCACAATTTTTTTTGCACCAGCCGCCACTGATGCTAATCATGTAATTCTTGCACTGCACTATAATCCATCAAAGTTGGTTTTAATGTTAAGTCTATGGTATTTTTGGGGCTTTACTGCCCACCCCTTTGAAAAGATATGTCAAGCACTTCATCTCGAATGAGCCACACGAATTGTGACCTCTTTCATGGGTCTACGACAAACTGTACGGGACTAGTTACGTGCCAAACCTTTGTACAGAAGAAAAATAAAAGAATAATAAGCCTGTGAGATAATAATAGTGATGATTTCCAAGCACCACTAATAATGATGATAATAATAATAATAATAATAATAATAATAATAATAATAATGCATTCAATGTATATAGGCAGCTTTCTGGTCTCCCAAGGTCGCCTAAGTGCAATCCGGGCATATGCAATATACAATATATCTTCTTTTTATGCACATTATATCTTGTTTAACAACTGGATACATAGTATCTGTGTGCACCAAGATATTTTTAATTTATTTTGTAGGATCGTACACTTCTGTTTTAATCCTTTCTCACAGCACACTGGTATTCCAATCTGCCCATGGAATAGAAATCGACCTATCAGTCATTTTCAATCAGTATAAACAAATTAATTATTTTAGCACCACAAGTCTCTTATAAGATTAGTCAGGACACTGTTGGGTTTCTGTGTGTAGAGTATGGTGCCTGCGAGTTTAGCTGCTGGTAAAAAGGCCAGAGTGGTGTGAGCCCCCTGCTGGTCAAACAATTCACACTTCTGCACAATAACAGTGGAACAGAAATGAAAACACACTGCACATCTAAAGCTTTTTTTTGACAGTTAAACCCCATACATAACTGTCAAATAGGCTAAGTAAAAAAAAAAGTTGTTCTAGCTCTGTCTATTTTGATATGAGCTATTAACTATTGTGCAGTGTGAGATCGCAAATACATTCAATGCTAAAGATTTTTGCAGTCTAATAAAAAGAGTTAAGCCAAAGAGACTAGCCTATACAGCCTTACCGTATAAGCCAATATAGACAGGGTTATTTTAACCTTCAAATTTTCTCTAGAAGTCTATGGACCCCTGAGTGACAGTGGATCCTTAAAAAGGAGCAATTGTATAATATTTTATCGGAAAGTCATTGAAATAGTAATGTGACATGTTTTAAATTTAAAATAAAACATTTTGTTTTAAAAAATTAAGGCTCAACAAAGTTGAAACAGAAAAGAGAGGAGGACAACTTCTTACTTTCTATGCAAATGTTTTGTTTATTTACATCATTGCTGAACCCTCTCTACAGTACAGTATGTGATGGAAATGAATTGTTTAGAATTAACCTTATGTTATCATTATGATTAGCATATTATATAAGCATTGACTTAATTTGTGTGGAATTTAATTGCACAATCATAAAATTAAAACGCCATCTGTTGAATTTTGGAATGAACTAAAATGTTTACGTGTTAAAGTGAAATGCGTGGAATGAGGGTGTGATTTTAAGTAGATTGTGACTAATTAAGTAGATTTCAACTGTACACATATGAATTTATTTAAAAATGTACAGCGCCATCTGTTGAATTTTTAGATGAATTAATGATTTTTTTCAAGGTTGATTTTTAAAAATTTCATTGTAAATAAAATTTCAAAGTAACACACCTTCTCTTCCTGTGGGCCGATTGTGATGAAGAAAAGACTACTGTATATGTTACCTCAAGCTTGGCCAAATACACCCGTGAGAACCCCATTAAAATCCGTTTAGTATTTTTTATGTGACACGTGCACAAACAAACAAACAAAAATTCTAAAAACCATCTTAAAACCCCCCCAATTTTTTTTTTGCAAATATCCTCAATGTACAGACGTTTACAGTTTTATTATATGTATAGACTTGCCTAATCAAACAGATAATTGTGTAATGAATCCGATTGTGGTCTCTCATAAAAATAGTTAATAATTTACTGCATCCTCAATCCTCAATTAACAAGCTACAGTTAGTCCAAAATGCAGCCGCCAGGGTTCTCACTAGATCCAGAAAATATGATCATATAACCCCAATATTATCATCCCTGCACTGGCTACCTGTTCAGTTTAGAATTAATTACAAAATGGCATTACTTACGTACAAGGCTCTAAACGGTCTACCTCCCACATACCTAACCAGTCTTCTGATACGTTACAATCCACCACGCTCCTTAAGATCAGAAAACTCCGGACTACTGGTAGTTCCCAGAATATCAAAATCTACAAAAGGAGGTAGGGCTTTTTCATATTTAGCTCCAAAACTTTGGAATAGCCTTCCTGACAGTGTTCGGGGCTCAGACACAGTTTCCCAATTTAAAAGTAGACTCAAGACGCATCTCTTTAATCTGGCATACACATAATTAATTTCTTTACCTCATACTCCAGTACATCTATCCTGAATGGCAACCACGCTAATTCTTTTCACCTGCTCTTTATTTTTCCACCCATCCCGAGGCATCTGGAGATTGTGCCAGCTTCAGTAGACAGAGGCCAACCCTGCGAGGTTCCTGAGGCATCCAGAGAAGGACCTGCTCCAGCTGAATTCTTCTTCATGTTGGTTTGGATCTACACATGCTGCTCCTGAGCTCCCAGTGATCCAGACCCCCATCTGCCCTCTGCACCTGCTGACTCATCCCTGAGCTGAACTGGACTTTGTGTTAATTTAAATAACTTCTGTTATATCGAACTTTCAGCTGCATAACACACATGATGTTATACAATTTCTGTTATCTGTTATCACGCAGATGAGGCTGGGTTCCCTGTTGAGTCTGGTTCCTCTCAAGGTTTCTTCCTATTGCCATCTCAGGGAGTTTTTCCTTGCCACTGTCGCCGTCACCCTTGGCTTGCTCATCAGGGACAATCTCATTATCTAGACACATTTTTCTTACACATATATACATTTCCATAAGTCTTCTTTTCATTTTCTTTTCATTTCTGTGAAGCTGCTTTGAGACAATGACCATTGTTAAAAGCGCTATAGAAATAAAATGGAATTGAATTGAATTGATTGATTCAAGTAATTTATGCTAAATCGAGTCTGTTCTCCTGTGTTATGCTCAGATGCAGCTTCAGGGAGCCTGAGGTCACGCATCAAACAAAACTTCCAGTTGAAGAAGGTGTGCAGTTAATGCAGATAAAGCTTCATCAAGTGAGGAATAAATAATCAATGAAATAACCTGGTGCAGACTTTGGACTAAGAACGTGCAGACCTGTTGTTTTTGCCACACTGCTCTAATTACACAAGAATTAATTCTCCAGGTAACTGCATGACTCTAAAACATAAATGATGTTCAACTTTGGTTTTGACAACATTAAACATATTTTTCTCAGTGTCTACTACAAAGGGTACTAATTATACACCAGATCTGCCAGGTAAAAAAAACAGTAGTGTAAAGTTAAAAAGTTAATAACTAATGTTGTAAAAACATTGAATGCATCATATGGGTTTATGGCTTGGTGTGTTAGGCTATTGCAAGTAAAATAGGTTTCAGGTTTGGGGCCAGGTTTATTCAGCTATCAAGGGACCCAGGATCTCTAGCGACACCCCTGCTTTTAGTTCTTGGTATTTTTCCAGTATCTTGTACACCCTCTTTCATTTCATCCCCCACATTTATCACTGTTGCTATTCCTGCTGTGTATGTATTATTACTCAGCTTTTTAGCTTGCTCTCTGTAGTACCGTTGGCCTATTCCAAGCAGATCCTGTATATGATCCCTGACATGATTAATGCCTCCATTCGATCCTACCTATTCCTGCAAGTCAGACACCACTATCTGTTGATGGGACATTCCATGGCAGACTGTATTTTATCATGACATTCCATATTTTAGCCGCGACAGTACTTATTTGGATCTTTTGGATGACCATGTGTCACAACACCTTTTGATGACTGGCTTGCTTCAGCTGGTGGATGGTGTATTGGGTAAAACCACTTCCCCTGCAGGTCGGAAATGTGGACACGAGTCAATCACCAACACTACTTAATGTGGACATCTCATCATTTGACATCATAGTTTAATGAGATAAAGAGTATTTTAAATCTAGGTTAATATCTAGGTATGATAGGACGGCAGTGTTCTTACTGATGACTTGGTACTTATCAGGTTATATTCCTGGGTACACTTTTGGTCAAATTCAATTGGACAGAATCCAATGAGATTGTAGTGCCATCTTGGGGAGAACATAAAAACATCTTTTTACCCAAAATATCAATCCTATGCTGCCACCTAGCTTGTACTATAGAACATAGTTTTATGTGGTTCTGGATCATATTTCTTATTGCATTTCCATCCTGCTTTTGGTAACACTTAATTTGGATAGTAATCTTTTTGGATTCTCTTTAGTCCTCCAGTAGTCAAATAATCAGTCTGAGCTGTAGACTATTATGAATGAATTTCAACAGCTTTTAAATTTTTGCAGCAACATAATATATTAAAACATGTGAGTGTTTTTTTTTATTATTATAATTAAAAAATAATAATTTCTTGCTTGTTGGCGAAGTGAATTCATTATTATTATTATTTTTAAAAAATGATCTAATACGCTTCACAATAAATCTTAGAAATCTTATTATAGTATTATAACAGTCACCAGACAATTACCACAGAAATTTGGATTTTTCTTTTTCAAGTTTCTTTATGACATGTTAAGCTTTTATACATTTATAGATACATTTCCGTCTTCTGGAAGATCTGCCAAACAAGTTAGCTTCTGTTATCACTTACATTATAGAAACTAGGCTACTTGTGCAAACTATACATGATTACATAATTTACAGCTTCCTTACAGCCAACAAAAATGGTACTCATTATCTTGCACCATCTGTAGGTGCTGCTATTCATGTGCGCACAGCTTGTTCACATATAAATATTCCTCATAAATAGTATTAATCATAAACTACTGAATCACACCGCCTGTTTCCCTTTATTAATATTCATAACATATTTACATGACTTCATTTAGCATTGTCACAGCATGCACATCCCCAAACCCAAACAAAGCTGTAAAATTAAACAGCTGATGTGACAGCTACCATACATGTCCATCATGCGTTGCATCTTAACCCTTTTTCTTGACAATCTTGTATAAATAGAGTGAGGAGAAATAATGTGAAAAATCAGTGCAATTGAGATGAATCATGAGCTCAAATTGAGGCTCATAATCAGTATAAACAGAGCCTGAGATTTGGGGCAACCATTCTCAAAGAAATGCAGACAATGTCCAATCCAATCCAATCTTTTTATTTATTTATTTCAGTCAGGCAAAGCGGAACTCCACTCCAAATGGTTATGTTGCAATATTTGAAGTGTGTTTGGTAATTTCTATGTTATTTATTTATTTATTTATTTATTTTCCCGACAGCAGGATACTGTTAGCACAGTTATAGTGGAGTTCAATAGGATAATAATAATAATAATAATAATAATAATAATAATAATAATAATAATAATAATGATAATAATAATTATTATTATCCCATCCCTAAAGCTCAATGGCGTAGTTTAAATTTTGGATACTAAAAACAAACGAGCTAGACGCTCAGCAGTGGAGAAAATGCAATGCATATGTAGAAATATAGAAAGCAGATGTGCTGAGTTACCTTGGCAAATAGTTAGACATATACCAGCACAATGGTTTTAAAAGCAGAATTAGCATAAACCTTGATGATTTGGAACCTGCTGCATTTGACATTTGACTGTAAGTAACTTAGGAAGTTAGTGTTTTGTAGATGTTGTTGTTGGTCTTTCAGCTGCTTTCATTGCGTGGTCGCCACAGTGGATCATTCAAACCATTCACAACTTGTCAGAGGGTTCAGGCATTGGTTGAAAATCGAACCCAGGCCTTCTGCATGGCCGGTTAGAAGCCTACCACTGAGCCACCAATGCCCATACATCCAGCTAACTGTGATGCGCCATGCATATTTAACTTCTTAAAACAGTGAGTTATATACAGTATGTACTATTTTAGATTTACAAATGAAAAATAAAATACTACCCTGAACAGCACAATTGATTTAAAGCTAAAAAGTGTTATTTTGTTAACTATTAATGCTGGGAGCAGCCATGTTGAATTGATGCCACTTGCTGAACTCTGGTATCAAGCTTATGAGTTGAGGGGGTGTTTTCTTATTTTTTTTCCTATAGTTGGAGGTCAGACTTTCTGAATTCTATTTGAATGCTGCACTACACTGGTGTTGGGAAGTAGTCTGGTGGCATTGTGAGAACCAGAGAAATGACAAAATACATATTGATGTCAGTAAAGTACACTTGGCAATTTTAAAAGATTATTATGCAAATCATTCACATGAAAAATGCAAAAAACAAAACATGACTGCAGTTTAGATAGGGACAGTATATCTTATCCATCGCTGCTTTGTTTATGTTTCTGGCGTCACCCAGCTGTCGCTTTGAGATTGGTGATAATAATCTTTATAGTCTGTAGGTGAATAAGCCAGGACTTGTATGGCTCAGAAATCATTTATTTAGAGCAAAGTGTCTCTTCAGTTCAGTTTACATAGCTTACTTTAGGAATTACAGTATAGACTTTATGCTGATGTGTTCTTTTAGTGAGCTATGCATAGAAAAAAAATCTTAAATATTTCATTCTATCAAACACAATAATAGACACAGTATTTCCCCACCTGGTGGAGAAAATTAAGAATTGCATGCATGTTTTATTTTTAATTTTCTGCTTTTTTTGTCTAGAATGTAAAGCAGCCTTTGTAATGTAAGTCCCTACAAACACTTTATAAACAGAGTGTCCTACTTAAGTCAGTAGTTGATAAAAGAACATAAGTAATATCTTTTACTAGTCACTTAATTGAAGAACAGAAAATAAAGATAAAAGAGTTTGTTTATTTGTTTATTTTTCCGACAGCAAGACACTGTTAGCACAGTTATATTGGAGTTCAATAGGATAATAATAATAATAATAATAATAATAATAATAATAATAATAACAACATTATTATTATTACAGTGGAACCTCGGATTGTGAGTAACTTGGTTTGCGAGTGTTCCGCAAGACAAGCAAAGATTTTTATTAAATTTTGACTTGGAAAACAAACAAGTCTTTGTTTATGAGTACTGAGTATCAGTAAAAGCAGTTAAGCAAAAGAAAGTCTCATTAGAGAGGTTAAAGATCCGTTTTCTCTCTCTGTATCAGCCTGCACTTTGTGTCTGTGTGCACGCGGATCATTAGACATCGTGCACCTTCACACACTTCACACATATTATTATTATTATTATTATTTTTATTATCCTACTGCACTCCAATATAACTGTGCTAAGAGTGTCCTGCTGTCGGAAAAATAAATAAATAAACAAACTCTTCTACCTTTATTTTCTGTTCTGTCCTCGATCAAGTGACTAGTAAAAGATATTAGTTCTTTTATCAACTATTAACTATAATGTTATTATTATTATTATTATTATTATTATTATTATTATTATTATATCATCGCTACAGATTTTGTAGATATTGTATGTCTGAGCGTAACCTCATTCTCGCTGTCTTGTACAGAGAAAGAAGCAATAAAAATATTTAGCTGAAAAATTAAATTTAAAAGTTTAATAAACAGCATTAACAAGTATTCAAGAAGATTTACTGTGTAACACATTTCGTTACACATAGTAAGACGATTTAATAAAACAGACCACGTATTTTTAACACACTTTCAGTAATTTCATTTAACATACTGATAAAAAGTCTACGTGCTTTTTATGCTTCTATGCATGATAACTAATTATTTCCTCTGACAAGGTTTGAGTTTCAGATATTAACAGCCTAATTTACATATACCTTTGAATGAAGGTTTCATTAAAGCATGGTTTGTATAAAAGTTTAATGACTGCCCACAGATTTCCATTATATATGAAATCTGAGTAAGCATGATTTCCATTCTTTTCACAGTACATGGAAATGCCAAACTCACTGTTGGTTTTAAGAGCACATACTGTACAGAAATAATGAATAAGCAGAGGTTTTTGCTTGAACAAAAATGACCTATTACTTAAAAAAATGCCAACATACATATATATTAAACTCCTTTATGAATATACAGTCGTGGCCAAAAGTTTTGAGAATGACACAAATATTAGTTTTCACGAAGTTTGCTGCTAAACTGCTTTTAGATCTTTGTTTCAGTTGTTTCTGTGATGTACTGAAATATAATTACAAGCACTTCATACGTTTCAAAGGCTTTTATCGACAATTACATGACATTTCTGCAAAGAGTCAGTATTTGCAGTGTTGGCCCTTCTTTTTCAGGACCTCTGTAATTCGACTGGGCTGCTCTCAATCAACTTCTGGGCCAAATCCTGACTGATAGCAACCCATTCTTTCATAATCACTTCTTGGAGTTTGTCAGAATTAGTGGGTTTTTGTTTGTCCACCCGCCTCTTGAGGATTGACCACAAGTTCTCAATGGGATTAAGATCTGGGGAGTTTCCAGGCAATGGACCCAAAATTTCAACGTTTTGGTCCCCGAGCCACTTAGTTCTCACTTTTGCCTTATGGCACGGTGCTCCATCGTGCTGGAAAATGCATTGTTCTTCATCAAAACTGTTGTTGGATTGTTGGAAGAAGTTGCTGGTGGAGGGTGTTTTGGTACCATTCTTTATTCATGGCTGTGTTTTTGGGCATAATTGTGAGTGAGCCCACACCCTTGGATGAGAAGCAACCCCACACATGAGTGGTCTCAGGATGATTTACTGTTGGCATGACACAGGACTGATGGTAGCGCTCACCTTTTCTTCTCCGGACGAGCCTTTTCCAGATGCCCCAAACAATCGAAAAGAGGCTTCATCCGAGAATATGACTTTGCCCCAGTCCTCAGCAGTCCATTCGCCATACTTTTTGCAGAAGATTAATCTGTCCCTGATGTTTTTTTTTTGGAGAGAAGTGGCTTCTTTGCTGCCCTTCTTGAAACCAGACCATCTTCCAAAAGTCTTCGCCTCACTGTGCATGCAGATGCGCTCACACCTGCCTGCTGCCATTCCTGAGCAAGCTCTGCACTGGTGGCACTCCGATCACGCAGCTGAATCCTCTTTAGCAGACGATCCTGGTGCTTACTGGACTTTCTTGGATGCCCTGAAGCCTTCTTAACAAGAATTGAACCTCTTTCCTTGAAGTTCTTGATGATCCTATAAATTGTTGATTTAGGTGCAATCTTAGTAGCCACAATATTCTTGCCTGTGAAGCCATTTTTATGCAACACAATGATGGCTGCATGCTTTTCTTTGCAGGTCACCATGGTTAATAATGAAAGAACAATGATTTCAAGCATCACCCTCCTTTTAACATGTCAAGTCTGCCATTCTAACCCAATCAGCCTGACATAATGATCTCCAGCCTTGTGCTCGTCAACATTCTCACCTGAGTTAACAAGACGATTACTAAAATGATCTTAGCAGGTCCTTTAATGACAGCAATGAAATTCAGTGGAAAGTTTTTTTCAGGATTAAGTTAATTTTCATGGCAAAGAAGGACTATGCAATTCATCTGATCACTCTTCAAAACCTTATGGAGTATATGCAAATTGCTATTATAAAAACTAAAAAGCAGCAACCTTTCCAATTTCCAATATTTATGTAATTCTCAAAACTTTTGGCCACGACTGTATATGTAGTTAAGTAGACTGACAAGAACAGCACGATTCCTTCTGATTTCTCACTACATTCCATATTGTACCACACACAAACATTCAACAGCTTCATTTTTTTTTATTGCACACCATTATCTTTTGCAAACAAGTCTTCACAGTAACAATGTGTAAGAGAGAGGGAGGGGAGAAATAAAAGCATTTTGGCGGTTAAAAACACTTGGGTTCAGTGTAGAGTATTAATAGATATTTACACACAATGAAAGCAGGGAGTTATTCCAGGCTACTCAGCAACTGAAACTGTGCTGTGATCTCACCTCCTCACCGCTGAAAAATGCTACAATGCCTGTAGGTTGTTAGTCTGAGTCCAGACTTCAGGGTTTGAAGGTCCAGTTGTAATGAATCCAAAAACATTCAAGTATCTGTGTAATTGCACAGGCACATGTTTACACAGAGATGCGCATACACACAACGATTCTTTATTCATATTTCTGTAGGCTGATGTTCAAATGATACCATGTTTGATACTGTTTAAATGTTAATTTATAATAGGAAATAAAATTGTGTAAAAATGTTACACGAATGCATTTTCCTTAGAGGTTTGTGAATAATAATGTGACACTTTAATATAATATAATATAACAAACAATCGCACATAGGGCCGTATTCAGAGTTGGGCGAGAAGTTTAAGTGAGAAAATTATGCATACGCGTCAGAGTCAGATTATGCATACGCCAGTTTCATTTTCTTTGCCATCCCATACAGGTTATGCAAATTTCCCATACGTGGTTCAGTATTTCTTCTATGAAGTGTCTAAGACAGTGATTTGCGGTGTTGTCTCGACCACCACGATTGAACACAAGCATTGGGCTTTAAGCCTGAGAAAAAGCACAAAGTTCAAAGTGATGATGTAACATAATTCCACTCACTCATTCTTTATACTGTTTATACTGAACAGGGTTGAGGAAGACCTGGAGCCTATCCCAGGAAACTCAGGGCACAGGGTGGGGCCAATCAATCGCAGGGCACAAGCAGGCACACACGCACTTACTACAAGCAAGTTGGGAATAGCAATTAGCCTACACTGTATTTCTTTGGACTGTGGGGGGAAACCAGAGCTCCTGGAGGAAACCCAGCCCAGGGAGGACATGCCAACTTCGCGCATACTGACCCAAAGCAGGATTCAATCCCTCACCTTTGGAGGTGCAAGGCCACAACACAATGCTAACCACTACGCCACCATGCTGCCTGTAACAGAATTTAACAATGAAAAATATAAATCACTGTGATAATGTACGTTAAGATTGCAAGGATTTATAAACATCTAATCGGGGTCTAGTATACTGTTATTCTCCACAAAAAGGCATAATCGAAATTATAATTATAAAAATAAAATACTGGAAATTTTAACTTCAATTTAACAAAACAAAGCTTTGAAAACAGCATTTGATCTGGCACATTCAAAATGTTTTAATTTATTTAAATATTCCTTTTTTTTTGCATGAAGATGTTAAATCAAGTTCATGAAATCCATTTTATGAGATTTTTACTAGTTTTTTGATTAATAGTTGTCTAAATTATTAAAAGATTGCCAATGTTTTGGTTTAATTGCAAATATTCATCATCATTAGCACCTAACTCTGAATATGGCCCATAGTGTCTTGAAATAGAACATTGAATGGAACAAATCTTGTTTTTCTCCTGTCAGTATGAGGGATGATAAGGGCACTCTCTTGGCTTCAGGTTATAGTTTAGGAAACAATTCACAACTAGTAGTTAAGACTGTTGATGCCGAATCTTCTGAAAGAAAAGAGAAAGTCTAAAATATTTGTGAAGACAGTGACATCATATGTTGAAAAATGTCTAGTAACAAATCTAGAAGTACAGATCATTTGCTTCTTCATACAAAACCGCAAACGCTTTATATACACACACTGATGCAGAGCTGTGTATTCCTCACACTAATTGATGTATTGCAAAAAGAACCAAGAGTGCAGCCAGTTAGAAAGGAATCAGCTTGCCCATGTATGGCACTGAAAAGGACACAGAATTAACAAACCATGGCAGCATGACATCTGAGAGCAGCAAATGCTCCCCATGCCGGGGAAACAGGTGCATTCAGCATGGTGTCGCTGACGGGAGGCAGTGCCAAAACAAAAAACACCAATTACAGTCATTCTACACTCCTCCACCAAGTTCCTACCAAGAGTGCATTTTTGTATAACCCTAAATGTCATGCTTACTCCTGCGCTGAATAACTCTAATGAGAGAGGAATTGCAGAGTTCACAACATGGAAGCAAAAAAAAAAACTTAACACTGGATTGCACAGAATTGCAACTCGATGCTTCTATGTAAGCGTTTGAAAGCAAATAGGAAAACCAAAACTTGTCACACAAAGATAAGACAAGCGTTGTTTACAGGTCCTCATCAGGAGGAGCACTGCGCTGCAGTACTACTCTTAAAGCTTAAATTGTATATTTAGGCAAAATATATCACACGCAGAGTGCAGCTGGCTACAAAGAAAATAAACTGGCAACCATAAATATATCCATAAGTCCAATGCTAACTGTAGTAAATAAAGTTAAGTTCTCATTCCTGCATCATATTGGGTAATGCAGTGATCATCTGCTCTGTTCCTTGAATGGAATTCTGCCTGAAACCTTGTTCAACACGTCTTCTCCAGAGAACCAGTCTGTTAGATTAGCAGGATCATGGAACAGGCTTTTATACTACAACTAAACAGGTGATCACTGCATTATTGGGCGAAGGTTTCTCTGCGCTTCTACTAAACATCTTTGTACATCTACCATCTCATTAATATACTAAAATAATACACATGTGCAAAATTAATGATTTATTTTGCACAACCAATCACTTAATAAGAAACAGAGTATAACAAAGCAATATGTGCTGCAGCTTTCACCATGGCTAAAATGCAAGCCTTGAACTTCAAAAGTAAAAAGAAACAAATCAAATAAACGTGATATACAATCCCCTGTGCTTGTGGGTAACATCAAAAGAAAAGAAAATGGACCTCTTTCCGTAATGCCTCTGGACAAAAGTCTTGAAGACTACGTAGGTCTGTAGACGTACAGTACCAGACATATCTATATGCAGAGTGTCATTTGAGAGGCATTAGTGGTGAGTCTCTTTGAATTCACTGAATTCAAACGTGTCTCAAGCACGATGTGCCAGAGCCTCATGGTGTTGTAGGTCCAGGTTCCACTACCTCGCCCGAGAGGTCTGATAATGCTCCATATCGTCCTCAACTACAGCGCTGTAGCCCTCCTTCTCCACGCACTCGGCCAGCACATTTAGAGCCAGGCGCAGGCGCCGGTCCAGGGCCTGCAGGTGTGGCCTAATGAGTATGGGAGAAAGGCGGTCACGCAAAAGAGACTCCTCCATCAGTGAGCTCAGCTGGTACTCCTCCTTAGCCAGAAGCTGAAGGCGCAGGTAGGTGGACCTCCTCACCCTAGGAGGGACCAAGGGGCATCAGAGAAGGGAGGGAAATGCAGAGGTAGAGAAAGACAAATGCATGGTGAATAGTTATGCCAGAAAAGCAAAGAAATCAAACAGACAAAAAAAAAAATAAATAAATAATGAAATACACACGCGGACAAAATTGTTGGTACCCTTCGGTCAATGAAAGAAAAACTCACAATGGTCACATAAATAACTTTAATCTGACAAAAGTAATAATTTAAAAAAATTCTATGAATGTTAACCAATGAAAGTCAGACATTGCTTTTCAACCATGCTTCAACGGAATTATTAAAAAAAATAAGCTCATGCAACAGGCCTGGACAAAAATGATGGTACCCCTAGAAAATACTGAAAATAATGTGACCAAAGGGACATGTTAATTCAAGGTGTGTCCACTAATTAGCATCACAGGTGTCTACAATCTTGTAATCAGTCAGTGGGCCTATATATAGGGCTCCAGGTAGTCACTGTGTTGTTTGGTGACATGGTATGTACCACACTCAACATGGACTAGAGGAAGCGAAAGAAAGATTTGGCTATAAGACCATTTCCAAGCAGCTAGATGTTCCTGTGACTACAGTTGCACATATTATTCAGAAATTTAAGATCCATGGGACTGTAGCCAACCTCCCTGGACGTGGCCGCAGGAGGAAAATTGATGACAAATCAAAGAGACGGATAATCCGAATGGTAACAAAAGAGCCCAGAAAGACTTCTAAAGAGATCCAAGGTGAACTTCATGCTCAAGGAACATCAGTATCAGATTGCACCATCCGTCGTTGTTTGAGCCAAAGTGGACTACATGGGAGACGACCAAGGAGGACACCATTGTTGAAAAGAAACCATAAAAAGCCAGACTGGAATATGCCAAACTACATGTTGACAAGCCACAAAGCTTCTGGGAGAATGTCCTATGGACAGATGGGACAAAAATGGAACGTTTTGCCAAGGCACATCAGCTCTATGTTCGCAGATGGAAAAATGAAGCATATCAAGAAAAGAACACTGTCCCTACTGTGAAACATGGAGGAGGCTATGTTATGTTCTGGGGCTGCTTTGCTGCATCTGGCACAGGGTGTCTTTAATCATGTCAGGTCTTGGGTCTTGCAACAGGACAATGACCCAAAACACAGCTAAAAACACCCAAGAATGGCTAAGAGGAAAACATTGGACTATTCTAAAGTGGCCTTCTATGAGCCCTGACCTCAATCCTATTGAGCATCTTTGGAAGGAGCTGAAACATGCTGTCTGGAAAAGGCACCCTTCAAACCGGAAACAACTGGAGCAGCTTGCTCATGAGGAGTGGGCCAAAATACCTGCAGAGAGGTGCAGAAGTCTCATTGACAGTTACAGGAATCGTTTGATTGCAGTGATTGCCTCAAAAGGTTGTGCAACAAACTATTAAGTTAGGGGTACCATCATTTTTGTCCAGGCCTGTTCCATGAATTCATTTTTTTTTATAATTCCGTTGAAGCATGGTTGAAAAGCCATGTCTGACTTTCATTGGTTAACATTCATAGAATTCTTATTTATTATTACTTTTGTCAGATTAAAGTTATTTCTGTGACCATTGTGAGTTTTTCTTTCATTGACCGAAGGGTACCAACAATTTTGTCCACGTGTGTAAAAAAAAGACAAGTGACATGCAAACAGATACTCTTACCTGCAGCACTGACTCAAGGGCACCAAGATTGACATTTCATCATGTGAGTGTTTTCCAAATCTGTTGAGTCACAATTCACAAAACAAAACAAAAAAATACTCTTTCAATAAGTCCTTGATAAAAGCATATTTTTGCTATTATATAGGCTAAAAGCTTACACATAAGGCCGAAGAGAGTCTGTTTTGTGAAAATCAACTTTTCCTTGTTTTAAGCCGACCTTCCTGAATACACTGACCTTGACAATGTCCATGTCCACTAAACACAAACCACTTTCCCTTAGGACAGTTTTAAGTCAAAATATGACTTAAAGTAACTGATGAAGCTGCTGTAATTTAAGTGATACTATGGTAATAATAAATATAACCATAAATGGACAAAACAAACCATGTGACATGGAAAAAAAAACATTGTTGCTGGCAACTGTTGTGGTATAAGGGGACATCTTTAGGATGTGCTGATATTGAAAAGTAATTAACTTCAGTGTGTAACAGAATCATCATCACCTGCATTCCCTGTTGTGTCTTATTTGTTACTTAAGGAGCACTAGGGGTCTGCTTGATGAATGCTATTGATTAATGGGTGGCATCAGGTAACGGCATGTGAGTTGCAAGGGAATTTTAATGAAATCCGCCTGAGCTGTATTTCATAAACAATCAGTAAAAAAAGCTAAATGCCTGAAAAATTGCAATATACTATCTACAGATAGTATAGAGTTGTCTTGATTCTTTTCAGTAATACCTTTTGAGAAACCCCACACTGCTCTATGAGCATGATAATTTGGTCTACACTTTCCAATCCCCAATGATTTAAAAAAGCAGCAGGATCAGCGCAAAAAGAATCAAATAAATAAAACCAGAGCTATTTATTCCCATATGGTTTTTGCTCATTCCAGTGCTTTATCTTTGGCTACATGATGTACATTTGCCTGTTATGGCATGACAGCGCATCTAACCCCTATTTCATGTACATACTGAAGAGCTTTTATTGTACCTAGCTTTCAGCAGTACATTTATTACTTACTCTGATAAAACTGATATTTGAGCCTGACCTCGCTTTTAATAAAGTTCAGTTTAATTTATATCCCCAGTTTCCATAGTGTCAAATGACTGCTGGAGCAATGCTGAGTGGATGAATGTGTGGTATTTGCTTGCTTTGAAGAGCCTAATCACAGATATAGCGTCTGTATGTGAAAGGATGCTGAAGGTGACTCACCCTCTGCCGTTGTCCAGATGGATGATGAATGTCTCGTTGCCAAACTTCTCAAAAGTTTCATAATGGTGACGATCCATGTTGCCTGGCCAAGGAGAAAAAAAAAAAAGAAATTATGTATACTTGCATAATTTTTTGTTTCTTTTCAGACATTGTTGTGCCTATTTTTCTTTAAGAATTGCTAAGAAAACAAAGGCAATGGAGATTGGAATAGGAATAAAAAAATTAATAGAAAATGTTTATTTAAATGACAGAGCTAAAAAAATGAAAAACAAAAATGGCATTGGTTTTTGGACTGCTACAGAACTCACCCATTAGGAAGTCAAAGATGGTCATGTCCATGATATCCAGCAGACGGGTGCCATGGTCATAGGGTGGAGTCTGCTTTACTTCATCACAGTAATCTGGATCCACTTCCCACCTTAGGAAAATAACACAGTGAGTAATAACACTTTTAGTTTTTAGTTATCGAGGATTGCAGGGGCAGCATATAAGCTAAATATGACTTGGAAATAACCTATGCAACACTATAACACATAGCATTCTCTGTATATAGTGTGTTCTATATATAAAATGATAATCCATAAGGAACTTATGATGCACAGTGCAATCCCCAAGCCTGTTTTTCTGCATTAATGCAGAGGCTATGAAACATCCAAGAGAAATATCCGAGGCAGCCATCTCATTTATATGGAATTGTGAAAGAAAGTTGTGTATGCAAAGATAAAATTATGTGTTCCCTGGCTTTCCTCTTACAGTTCTAAAAGTAAAAGCATGCAAGAACTGTTCTGTTGCCTCAGCCAGTAGCTTTGCATTATGTTGCATTTAAAAATGATGTGGACCATCTGACTAAAATTGTCTTCCCAGAAAGGGCAGCCTATTGTCTTGGGGCATCTGTGCTAGGCAACAATTTCTGCTGATAAAGGCAGTTTGTGAGTTTAATGAACATGCAGGGTGGTATATGGTGACCTGAGATAAAGTGAATGAAAAAGTAAGAAAAAAAAAAGCCTTACTCAGCTTTCTTCCGCTTATGGTATGAGCGACGCCAGGGGTTCCTCCAGGTCTTGCGCTTGGCGAGAGCCAGATCAGGCAGAAAGGCAGCCAGTGAGCCCTCAATCTGATCAGGTTTGCCACATAGAGCATGTTCAGTGGAGCAATAGTATGAGCATTCACCATAGAAACAAATGTTGTTGGCTGAGGAAAGAGAACAGAGGTAAAATTAGAAAGGGATGAAGGTTAGAGGACTGGAATTTAAAGTGATATATAATACAAATACAAAGTTTGTTATAGATTTTTTCATTTATTGACTTTATTATTGAATCAGTACAAAAACATTTCTGATTTTCAAAAATCAGTAATCCACCACAAAATTAGAAGTTATGGAATAATATTTGTTTGCCACTATCGTGGTTAGTTTGTCCCGCCAGTTGAGGAAGGATATATATTGGCGGAACAGGATAGCTGGTTAAGTAAAGAAACTGTTGTATAAAAGCAACGTTACACTTGCGGTCATGCTGTTGTGCTAAATATCAGCACGGTTGTAATGCCTTTGAGGTTCAGGCCATGGTGAAATTCATCACAACAGCACTCTCGCGTGATATTATGTAACTATAACGTGACCCAATGAATTATAACAGTCGTACTATTTCTCTCAACAGTTCCATGTAAGTAAAAGTAAAAGGCAGTAGCAAAAAGCAATATAGAAAATTTGCACAAGAACACTGAAACAAATCAGAGATTGATGGGCACTGCTTACAACTTCGCATCAGTATAAATAATGTCAGGGATAACCCCTAGAGGGCGCCAAAGCGCCCTGTAATTTTCGTTTGTAGTTCCTTTGTTTAGACTTCAGTTCCCATGGGGCAACTCGGTCAGGTGACCAGGGGGCGCTCACCTGAACCGAGTTGGTTATTAGTTTTATTATAAATAGTTTGTTTTAGTTCTCCTGTGTTGTCTTGCAACTGTTCATTTACATTAGTCATGTATGCCTGTTTCCTAGTGTCTTTTGTTTTCTTCTATTCGTGTCTTAGTTTCGGTTTCATTTAAAGTCTATTTGTTTGTTGAGTTTCCCTGCCTGTTTTTTGTTTAAATAAAGCATCGTTTCCTTTATACAACCTGGATCCTCCTGCGTTTATGCCGCATAACAACACCACAGAAACGTGACAGATTGCAAGACCTAAAAAGAGGCATAGCAGAGGAGCCCTTCCCCGGGGAGATTATTTTTGGGGGGGGCAACGATGTTTGGAGTTTGGGAAACCGACGCGGAGAGCAGGAGGGGAACCAAACGGCGTAGTGGAAGACGGAGAGGGAAACCGGACAGGAAGGAGCAAGAGGAGCTAAGACGGCAGCGTGACTGGGACGGCTGCCGGCTGGCGATACGGCGCACGCCGTTCAGAGGTGGCGCAGCTCGGGGTGACATGAGTCCCCTCACCGGCCGGAAGGCAGAGACCAGGAGGTCTAGTTTCGGAGGTGAGCAGGGGGAAGGGGCACCCCACAGCGTGCGGCTACAAGGAACGGTGTGCGGGCGGTATGCACAGCCGGGAGCAGCCTCCCAGCTAAACTGGAGCAGCGTCGGGCGGAGCGCCGAAGGGAATGAATGGCGCATCCGTAACCTGCAGGAGCAGGTAGCTGACCTCCAGGAAATGCTGATGCAGATACGCCTCGAGGAAGGTCCAGACCTGCCAGCTCCTTTCCCGGGTTTCAGCAGCGACGAAGACGGTGAGCTCAACTGCATGGCGGTCTACGATGACAGCGGTGAGCGCTACTATATGCTGTATAGTCTCGACGATGAAAGCGAGTGCGGCAGTGACGACGAGCGCAACGAGCTGCCGCCGCCGCACCGCGCCTTCGTGGTGGACAGCGAGCAGCCGCCGCTGCACCGCGCCTTCATTGAGGACAGCGAGCAGCCGCCGCTGCACCGCGCCTTCGTCGTGCACAGCGAGCTGCCGCCGCTGCACTGCGGCGAAGAGGAGGGCGAGCGTCCGTCGCTGCACAGTGCCTTCGAGGACGGCGAGCTACCGTCGCTGCACAGTGCCTTCGAGGACGGCGAGCTTCCGTCGCTGCACAGTGCCTTCGAGGACGGCGAGCTTCCGTCGCTGCACTGTGCCTTCGAGGACGGCGAGCTTCCGTCGCTGCACTGTGCCTTCGAGGACGGCGAGCTTCCGTCGCTGCACAGTGCCTTCGAGGACGGCGAGCTTCCGTCACTGCACAGCTGCACAGTGACACCACAGAAACGTGACAAATAAGGGTAGCTTGGGTATGCAGGATGCTGTTACCTGGAGAGATAAAGAATGTCCGCCAGAGCTTCTTGTCCCGGGTCACATCTCGAATCTCCCGCGTCATATTTACCAGTCTACCAGCCACCGGTGGAACCCGTCGGAAATCTAGAATTCTAAACGTGCAAAACAAACAAACAAAGACAAAATGAGTAATACATCATATTGTATATTCATGAACTGTTAGTAGAGTAACAAGATTACGATGCAAGTAATTACATTGCTAATAGGGGCATAATATATGTTAATGCTCTGCAATGTCCTATTAGGTTTGCATTACCACTTTACTTCCCTCAGTTCTGCATTTATGCAACATTGTCCATGATAAAGCAGAAACTGAAGACGGGTTCAATCTGAATAATGTACCTGAACAAACCCTATGGAGTGCTGCAGGTTTATAAAAAGAATGAGCAATTTCTCAAAGTGACAGAGTGATGATTTTATCATTTTTCCATTTCTCTGACAGCAGCTGTCTCAGTCCTGTCCTAGCCTGGGAGGCCATTCATTACTTATCCACTTTATGATGCATTCATGACTGCTACTTATTGGCCCTTTAAAGGCCTGCTTATTTGCTTTCTACATCTAGCCACACATCATTACCATTTACTGTGGGTATGTTTAAGTGTGTAAAGGGGACTATCTCTGTGAATGCTTCCTGCACTGACTTTCCAGAGATACCTGGATCCCAGAGCCTAGAGTGAGCCCAGGCTACAAAAGCCCCAAGTCACTCTGGAGATGTATGACAAAGAGCTCAGTGTGGAAGCATGGTTCCTTGTGGGCAGAGGTCTGTCAGCCATGTAGGATTAGTGGTATACATTAGAACATACAGAAGAGGGAAGGTTTGAAGGCACACAGAGGGAAAAAAAATAAACCAGCTCTTTTCGATCCTGTGCTCTTCTGCGTATTAAAGCTACAATGCATTGCATTACATGGTACCATACAAAGATAGCATATCCTTGAACTTTCAAGCAGGCCACTATTATTATTTTTTTTTGCAATTAGGTCACCTTACAAAAGCCATATATGTCCTAAAATCTGCTTTTCGCATTAAATCCAACCTTGCTAGACAACTAGATTTAAAATACTTTTTTAAAATGCAGTTTATATTGAAGGATTAATGTATCAACAGTTTATAGAGGCAATGTCTGAGGGTGTTATTTACTGTTAAAAAAATAGATGGCTAAAATAAAGTGGGTCTCAACAAGCAGAAACAAGAATCATCCAGCGCACACTCTCTCCATAAGCCTTCCTTGTTAAAGTCAGCAGGGAGTGTCTCCCAACTTTTGATTGCTCTCATATGCACCTTGTTATTCGCACAGCCCACTTCATGGGGAGCTGGATCAAATCAATCCTGCTAAGTGCTTTTCAGGCTGTTGGCCAGGGGCTGGAGTGACAGGGTCTAGGAAAAGTGTGTAGAATCAGAGCTGGTGGGACTTGGCTGTGTAAAAGGGGTCCTAGATGCTCTTTTGGGCTTTGTGAAGCCTAATTCTGGGTAAAATCGATACTTGTGTGAGCACCAATGCACTTGGATTTCCTACACCCATGCTTGTGACCTTCTGACAAGACAGCGGAAAAGTGGAGTGTACCATTTCGTCTGATCGTGATAATGATCCTTATGATATTGGTGGTTTCTGTAGAATCACAAGTGAGATTCGGAAGCTTTGACTGAAAAGCTTTTTTTTTTTAAAAATGGCCAGAAACACAAACAAATGGCTCTAAAACCAGCAATATGTGAGATACGAAGATAATGCTTTTGGTTCAGTTGAGACCGCATCTACTTTCAGGCTTCAGATCAAAGCACAGATCTTATATTGAAGGATTAGTAATACAATCACATTGTGAAGCAACTAAAAACATCTTGTTATCGCTGTACTAGCATTACAGACTGATTACATTTTCTTCTTCCTCCCACTAATATGAGAATATTTCAAAGAAAATTGTTGGAATTCCAAAGTACATTGGTGTCCAATGAATATAACGCATGAGTTCTTAATTAGCACATTAATATGGTCATGGTTTGCAATTCCGGTTTGGTGGCCATTTTGTCTATGCTTAAAAGGGAGCTGTGGAGCATGTGTTCCCTGTGAGATGGTAACAGAGTTCCCTTGCCTTTGAAGTCTTTACCTGTACTGTTTTGCATGTCTCTTCATTACTGGAGCTACCTGTTGGATTACATAAACCAACCTCTCTGAGTTTGGATTAGCGGCTAGCAACTACTATTCCTGCCTTCTCTGGGCTTTTCAGTGTTCTTCCAACTCATGTCTGTATACCTTAGGGCCTGAACCTGAACTGCCTTGGTATTACAGTACCAAGTAAATGTTCTGCCCTGACCTACAGGTTGGCGAATCTGCACTGACCTCATACTTGCTAGCATTAGCAACCTGGCTGCTCTTGCTACGTGTTGACCTTCGGGCTTTCTATTGAACTTCAGCTCCACATTAGTGAATGGTGGCTTTCACTTATTTGTTTCTGGTGCTTAGCCACAATTTGAGCACTTTCTTGATTGAAAACGTGTTTTCTCTTGAGTTTCTCTTGACCTGTTCATCTCCTACAACTCAGTCTCGCCATGTACAAGATTGCTGAGCTGCTCACCACCTTTGCATTTACAGTACCTGTTACAGTCGACTGCCCAAACCTGACATGTGTGTGTGACCAATCAGCAAATGCTTAAGTGCTTGCATTTTTGTATCTCCTCTATTACTTACTTAAAAGGTGTTTAAATCACCCTTTGCCTCTGTTGTGTCCTGATTTTGGGTCCAACCTGTCTGTGCCCATTTTTACTATGATCTCAAACACAATATTAATGAGTTATTCACTGTAACATGACCTATATTTCTTCCTGCATTTTAATAGGTTAGTCACTGATTGAGCAGAACAAGCATTGTTGGGACCATATGGGCATTATGCATACAGTAAGTTCAGCTTTTAATTGGTCATAAGAAGAATTTCATGGGAGTTCTAGCATCCTCTCATGAGATTTTATGTGCCATTTCATGATTTATGTGCCGTCTGTGGCAGGCTAAATGGAAGTAGCATTAATTTTTATATGGCTCATGATATGAATGGGGGATATACTGCTATTAAAGTGAATACTGCTATGATGCAAAGCAGGTTAAATGGTACAGTGAGTTTACTGAACCTTGCTTCCCATAATTAACTATTATCAAAAGATTCCAAAGCTCTTTATATATATATATTTTTTAGTTTAGTTGGATTCATCTATTGAATTTCATGCAATAGTTTTTCATGTCTACTATGTGTGGAGCAATCATTTATGCCTTTTCTTGCACTGGTTAAAGAAATATCATTTGTAAACATCTGTAATGACTAACATATATTCTTATACATTCATTTCCTGTTGTATTTGATCACATACATTTTATTATTATAATGATATCGTCACTCATTTAAGTAAAATTTTAATCAATGGCAGGGCACGTGGTGTTACAACAGACTGAACTTTCACCAATGTGCTCGTTTGATTGTGGACACACTGCAAAATAGTACATGGATCTGTATTTTGGGTATGTTTTCTATCTTACAATCCTGGCAATTTCATGCAAACATAAGCTTAATAATTTTTTTTTTACTAGCTATTATTTTGCAACTGTTATAGCAGGGTACAAAGCTAACTAGCTCCTAACACAATGCTAATTTTCCATTCTTGTGAGACAATGGATTGAACAGCCTAGTGCACTAGCTTTCCACTTAACACTATTTGGGATTTAACCCCCGAACTCGGGCATGAACAGAACTGATATTCTAAAGCACAATAACTGGAAATATACTGTATATACAAACTTTATCCACCACCTCCACGTTTTGTTCTCCTCACCTTTAGGCTACATGGTACTGTATAAATTTAGAATGACTTTCGCCCCTGTTAATTACACTAACTGTCGGTTACTAACTGTAGGTTGCCAGCTCCACCAGTCTATAAGTGAGTTACACCAGTCGTACAAGGATATGTGTTGGCGGTTAAAAATAGCTGATTAAATAAAGAAACATATAATCTGGTGATGATAAATGGTGTTCAAAGACCTGTTGTGTAAAAGCAATATCACACTCAAGGTCATGCTGTATTGCTGGATAGAGAACGTCTATCCCTATGACCCACGGCCGCATCCCAGCTGTGCTACATCCAATAGTACAGCACTCCGTTTTGTGCATAAGCTTGTTTTGCTTGATGTTATGCATCAATTTTTATAGTACAGCGGTTCACCGGGCTTCTTGGCAAAATTCAGAATTTTTTTTTACCATATATTGATCTTCCATGTACAGTAGTATATAAAACTGAACTTAGTGGCTGGACGGTTTCATAATAGTGTGTTCTTTTAGACATTGTTGTTTTAGACTAAATTATTTGATGGTTGCGCCATAAGTGTATCAAAGAATAATTTCTGTAATTAAAAAAATTATATACAGTATGGCTTTGATAGAAGGATAGACCATCAAATGAACATTAAAGATTTACAATTGACAATATTTATCTGGCAATATCCACTGGGGTCCATTGACTCAAACTTTTCCCAAAGATACTATGCATTTTTCTAAAAATGAACTATATGAACTACATGGGGTCCTCATGAGTTTACATGACTTTTCAGATTCATAACTCATAGAATGTAGTAGGAACACCACATGTATAAAAGACCACAATGCCTGTCAACTTTAAACATATTGGAGACGAACAGCGTGGGACTGCTTTTAGATCATGTTTGATTGAGAATAATAGGGACATGTGAGCATACATTTACAGCTTGAAGTTGAGTAGAATTCTGCTTTTTTCTCAGCAGGTGATATCACGTAGTCAGTCCTACCTGTCGAGATGAAACGCTGCAATCTCGGCATTGTGCCTCTCAAAATCAGAGAAGTAGAAAAAGTCTGGTGGGGTCTCTTGCTCTCTGGTTTGCCTGGAGAAAACACGAAAAGAAAAAGAGAGATACAATCAAAAGTTGAGATTAGCCTTCTATTACTAGACTAAGCGCTGCCAGTGGTAATAAAGCCAATAAAATGCATCACTAAGATTTCTCAGTAATCTGCATGCTTGAATAACAACTAAATTTGTGCTCACAAAAGAAGCCATCAGCACAAAAGTAGTTGCACTCCTGAGAAAGTGAAGAAAAAGACCAGATGCCGGTTTTGCTTTTTATTATTCATCAATCTTCCTTTTTTCCCCTCCCCAAGGTAGCTTCTGTTGACATGCTGCCAGTTCTGGATGATGACTACAGTGCTATGTACATACACAGTGATGTAAATAAAACGCATGAATTCCTATTTGACAGTTCTCATTACAGGTGCAAGGACGTATATCAGATCTAGGACCATATGAAAGTGGCCCAAATGGGATTTTGAAAAGATTGGACTGTTGTGTTGACCCAGGTCTAAAAACAAAGCAAAAACAAACAGACAAACAAAATAAAAAGAAAAAAAGTATGATTTGTGGTCAACCCTGTGATGTGAAAGATGCCATGTTCCAGATCTCAGCAGGATTTCTGAGAATGAGGGCAGCCACTCTAGAGAGAGGGTTAAAGAGAAAGAAGAAAAAGAGAAACAGTATGGAGTTACAGGTCATTCAGATCTGAGCTTGTGTATTCAGAGAGCTGGGTTGAATGGATAGTATAAGAAATTTGGCAGCAGACTATCTCGCCTCAAGGCTGAGATAGACTGAGACAGATGAGCCAGGAAGGTGGACTGCTGCCTAGCAAGTCACATAGTGGATTATGGTGTTTTAATATTTGGTGTTTTTAGTTAAAAAAAAAAAAAAAAAAAACTAAACTAAATTTTTCAGTAGAATGCACAACTTATAAATTGAGTATGAGAAAGACAGAGAGAGAAAGAGAGAGACAGACAGACAGAGACATGAATAAAGACAGCTAAGTGGATATTGGCTGTCTAGTATTTTATCGGCAGAATGTGCACAGAATGTGTTTTGCACAACTTGATCTAAACTGAGTGTTGTTTTTCCGGAACTACTGTTGCGTGATAGGCTGATCTATCCAAGGCTGTCACAGCTGAGGCAGATTGGGAGATTTTAGTGCGACCCAGGTGTGTGCTATGGCTTCCCAACAGCCTGCCTCAAACATTATTACAGCCATCGCTCTCTTTCTCCCTCTCGTCCAGTGCAGCGCTATCTGCAGATGAAACCTGTCATATCATTCCTTTTAAGTGAGTGCATTCTTTTTTTCTGAATGTACCTCTTTCCCATGTGCCATTAGCCCTCGCAGAGCACCCTTCCTACAGTATCTACAACTGCTAACAAACTGCAAATGGAAACGACTTTTCAACCTCTTTCTCTTTATATACTGTATATATATATATATAAACATCTATTATGATGTGCCCAATTGTTTAAGATATAAAGGGAACTAATGGCTTTTTATTTGCAAGGGGAGAGCTGAGACTTAGCACTGATTCAGAATTTAAAAGCCTGAGCAGCTCCCCTGAGAGGAAAGTCTGTCTGCCTTTTGACCCAGAATTCAATATGATACTCAGTGGTGGCCTAGGTAAGGCCTAATTTGACACCTTTGGTACACATTGTACCTCCTAAATTGTGGCCACTGGGGAGTGGCGCTATTGAATATACTCTTTTAAAAAATAGTGAACTGCAGAATAATTACTGTATCCAAAATGTGAAAAGAACAAGAAGAAAGCATAAAAGATGCTCAAATAATTGAGATGTGTGTGTGTGTGTGTGTGTGTGTGTGTGTGTGTGTGTGTGTGTGTGTGTGTGTGTGTGTGTAATGTCCAAGCACTTTCTCTGTTTTGTTCTCTTTCACTCTTTTCCTCTCATCACTGTGTTCCAGATCCCGCTAATTTACACTGCGATCTCCTGCTGGGTTGTGACTGACAGTCCTATTGCACCCATTACAATGTTCCTGTCTGTTATTTCCTATAGGGGAGGAAACCTTGGTCATGGTCAGACAACTTGTGATGTTACAGTCTGACACACATGCTGGTCCACCTGTAAGAACTTTGGTGACAGATTGATGGACTAGGGTAATTGCATCCATATAAATCAGAATAATGATTAAAAAAATCAATTGGAAATAGATTGAATTTTAAAAACGTAATACATTTATTTTTTTTACTGGATAACGACAAGTATTAGGAGGAATCCTTGTGCAACAGAGTAGGCAGTGGTCACTTCTATTTCTTTGTTGTTGCTTAAAAAAGACCGTGTCCACTGTAATCATTGGCACCTTTCATAAACAGAAACACTACTGTACATGCATATACAGTATGTAATCAGTGATATTCTGAGCCTAAACCGATGAGGCTGCTGTACAGTATTTCTTTTAATTTCATTAGATAGTGATTCAAAATCCTCTCTTTAAAATCTGCACCTTCACAAGTGAGGAATAAAACAAGATGGACCATACTGTTGTAGGAAAATAATGCACTCGGGGGTCATTTGATACAGCCTCATATAGATTTTTTTCTTTAGGGGAATATCTTGATGTGTGTTATTCTACTTACATCACAGGGGGTTGCCAGCAATTACAATGCTTTAAATAATTTATGAATGATTTATTAGATTGGATCACATTTAGTTCAGTGGTTCTCAAGCCTTGTCCTGGATGACGACCTGTCCCACATATTTTATGTGCTCTATCATACCCTCTTCAATTCAGAAAAGGTTGTTCATTAGCTGATTAGTTAAAGCAGGTGTGCCGGGAGCTGGAAAAACACTAAAGTGTGCAGGACAGGGGGTCCAGGCTTGACAATCACTTGTTTATAATTAAATTATCTGTCACACTTATGTTATAGCCTCTATAAATAGTCATTCCCTCACCTGTCTCTGTCTTATATCTCTTAAAGTTATTTAGACAAAACAAGCAAACAAGAAAACAAACAACTACAGGAAACCCTGTAGCTTACTGTCAAACTCCTTCATCCTGAAGTCTCTCCCATTTTGGAAAACTAAACTAAAACTAAACACTCATACTCATTCATCGTCTATACCGTTCTCTTCTGTATTCAGGGCTGCGCAGGGCACACACACGCACACACACACATTATGGGCAATTTGGAGTCGCCAATTAGCCTAATCTATATGTCTTTGAACTGTGGGAGTACCTGGAGGAAACCCACCAAGAACTGGGGAGAAGATGCAAACTCCATGTACACAGAGGCGGGAATCGAACCAGGCTGAGAATCGAACCCGGACCCTGGAGGTGCAAGGCGACAGTGCTAACCACTACACCACTGTACCACCTCATCTTTATTTATTATTAGTTTTTAGATTACATGGAGACCAAGCACAGGCTATTAGTACCAAAACTATAATGAGCATATTTATATAAACATACGATTCATATTACAGCCAAACTCATGTAATAATGAATCTGTTGATGATGAAACAGAAGGCTGACTTTATGCCCTGTACATTTTTATGTTGATATACATGTATACACTATGGCCAAAGGTCTGTGTACACCTGACCCTCACAGTTGATTCTTCCCCAAACACACAACTACTGTATCTAGAAAATCGTTGTATGCTGCAACATTACAATTTCATTTCACTGGAATTAAGAGTCCCAAAGGTGTTCAAATATGACACAAAGCCAGCTCCATGAACATATCATGTAAGGTTGTTGTGGACGAACTTGAGTAGTCTGCACAGAGCCTGCGTGCCAGGCCTCTTAAGCCGACATCAGTGCCTAACCTCACTGTGGCTGAAGGAGCACAAAAACTCATAACCACACTCACAATCTGCTAAAAGCATTCCCAGAGGAGTGGAGGTTACTGTAACAGCAAATATAGTCCAAGTTTGAGGTCAACTTCTTGTCTATTCTGGGAGAGAGTGTAAATTCCTGACAGAGGCAACCTAACATTTAATATTCTTAGTGAGTTTTTGAAATCCATCAATCCTAAAAGACCCTGGACCACAAAACAGCCCCAGTAAATCCATGATTCACCAGCATATTTTACAGCGGTTATGGGGGTTGATGCTGGACAAGTTTGCCTTGGATCTATTTGACCAAAACACAATTTGAGTTAGAGCTGCAATAATGCTTGGTACAGTTTAGCTGCTGGATTTTGCGTGTTCCTCTAAAGGACACGTTTTCCTTAGGGGTGTCAATAATTTTGACAGAGGAAATCTTATAAGAAGAAAATAACACCATTATACAAAGAGAGGCTCAAAAGTCTGGATCCTGAGGCACTTTTCCTTATATGAAATGTAATATTTTTCGTTTTTATTTCAGACCCCACATGGCTTTAAAACTCGCAATAGAAGGTTGAACAGAATCAGACATAACACCACTCGACGTGTTCTTTGGGATCATCTGAATTTAGGAGTCTCTTGGTGTCAGCAAAGAAAAATTGTTGCACAGGAATAAGGAAATCGTGTCTGCATGTACGAACATAAGTTCTTATATTATGAAAAATTCAGCGTTCAGAAGATTCTGCAGAAGTTGCTGAACAGAACAGATTCTCTTAAACTTGTCCGATTTTAAAGCACAGTAGCATCTAAACAGCGATTACATGAATAGCTTGCCAAGCACACTTCAGAATGCGCCTCGTCATGTCCCCCTGCACTGAACTGGAAATAACTGACATTCTTGTGAAATATTTCCCTAATGGCTTTACTATAAAACCAGCCAGCTTTCTGAAGCTCTCCCAAAGTGTGCCAGAGAGACTTTGTGAGAGAGGACACAAGCACCACTAGCAGTCTTTCTTAAATATTCTTAAATTGCATATTCAAAAGACAGAAAGGTAAAATGAGGGAATTTTTGGAGACTTCTAAATGAACAAAACATTTTGATGCATACGATCAGTATTGCCATGTATGATATTCTACACTTCAAAATGTAAAAAATGTAAAAAAAACAAACAAAAACAAAACAAACAAAAAAGCAGACAAAAGTAAAGCACTTTTAATCATAATACAGCATTTATCATAATGTTTATAAGGTCACAGAGGCAGTGGAAAGGGTAAAATGGCCTATTTTTGCAATGTTGCATGTGGATATGTTGCCATGACAACATCGTTTTAAAATGGTTTATGTTTTATCTGCATTACAGTGTGTGAGCTTTCAAATGATAGTATATGCTATCCCAGGGAAAGTCATGATCAAGTATATGACATTATCAAGTTTAGTACTCCATCAGTCCCCAACATCCCCTGACAGACAAGGACGAACCAAGGGTCTTGTTTTGATAGTAGAAAACCAAGGTTTCATATTTTGATAGGAGCATTTTCTATTATTTTAAGTTATTATTAAGTTCTCTGGTCACATCTTAATTTGATATTGCAAGTTTAGGATTCAAAAGGTTGCAAGGCTGATTATATTTTTTTACCTTCTTGGGTACAAACAACAACAACAACAACAACAACAACAACAACAACAACAACAACAACAACAACAACAACAAAACTATTTATAGCTCTCTGAAAAAAAGAACATTTTGTTTTGTGTCATTCTCCACCAAACAGATTATCCTAAAGATTGCCAAGTGCCACGTACTGTATATATAACTATAAAAAAAAAATGAAGGACGTGCCCCAAACCACACACTAAATACTATCCCTCTATAACAATAGCACCATTGATGAACTGACATACTAATTGCTAAAGCGACCTGCAGTTTGGGACAGAGACTCGATAAATAAGTGTATTAGTTGCAATAATTGTTGTCATCGGTTTTAAATGTAAAACACTTGTGTACTGAGTACTTTAATATAACTGTCATAAACTGTAAACCAACTGTAAAAGGAAAACAAAACATAACACAAAAGCTTGGGTTTATGTTTGCTCCTTTTTTGTGTGTGTGTGTGTGTGTGTGTGTGTGTGTGAGTGAGTGAATGTTCTGATCCTTTGCAGAACATTTAGATTTTGCCCTGCCTTTTAGATAACTACATAACATTACTACTAACAAAACTCTGCGTGTAGCTTTTGTGGCATAGTGATGTATGCTGACGGCACTGACTGTGACAACCCTGCCAGAATGACTCAAGCAGCTCAAGAACATTGTGTAATCCTGTCTTCCCCTCTGAGGAATCAATAATAATTTTAAACTAGACTTGTTTCCCTTGTAATAAGCACAACATTTTAAATCACTTATATTTAAAAAATAATAAAATAAGCATCCTTAGGGCAGCAGCCTGTACTTCATGTTAAACTGTAATTTTGATGTCTAGTCAGCTAAAAAGAAATCTGTATCACAGTGGTAAATATGCTAAATTGTACACATTTAAAACTTTGAAGCAAAACATAGCAACCAGACATGTCTTCTAAACCGCAGTAGAGTTGCATGACAAATAAAATGCATACCTAAGAAATTATTTTGTCTCATATAAGCCTATAAGCCTGTAGATGCACCAATTAATTAGTTAATTTATCCTATAACTGAGTTTCTCTACTTCATGGTGCTATGATGGTATTTATAGTGGGTCTGTGTTAAACTCCTCTACAGCATTAAACCACTTTCACTAACCACTGTGTGTAACCTGATTTATATCTTAATTAGTTATTTAAGAGATA
The DNA here is from genome assembly GCA_030347435.1 of Clarias fuscus. Lineage (NCBI taxonomy): Eukaryota > Metazoa > Chordata > Actinopteri > Siluriformes > Clariidae > Clarias > Clarias fuscus. Next base: position 17,202,846 of record CM059222.1, read on the forward strand.
TTTAAGAAAAACTGCAGAGGGGCTTTTACTTGGATTATTAATAGATATTAATGCCTACTTCTATGTTGATGTCTTTTAATTGGACAAGCTTGACGTGTTTAACTTTTAATGCCTAGTTCAATTAGTTAAATTTGAATCTTTTCTGGTATTTTTCTATGCGTATTATAAATCCGTGACTGAAACGACTTCAATTACTTTCCATCACCACTTTTAAAAGTAGTTTTTTAATTATTTGTTCTAGACAGTTGCCCAGTGTTATGGCTGAAATGAACTTGGTGAGACATAATAAAATTGAAAGCAACTCTTAGGTGAAAAACCAAACAAAGTGGTTGAGTATGGTTTTGCAAAACAACAGCTGTTACTACTGGTGTGAGGAACGAGTGAGATAATGGCGACTTCTGCTCAGTGAGGTGTTCCACTGGTAGACAGGAACATTGCCATACTCTCATTATGTGCAAGCCTACGCTTCTAAACTCCTTCCAAAGTTGTTTTCCACTTTAACAAAGGCACTTCACTCAGCCACAGCTGTCTCCGACATGATCCACACAGCACTTTCCCTCTGGTCATTCTCGCTCTTACTACATTTGCTCTTACTAACTTTTTTTTTCTTCTGTTTTTCACCCATGGCTGTTTCCACACACCTTTCTACATGGATGAACCCAGTGACCTGTAGAGTGATTGAGACACCAGGCGAGACTGCAGACCTGAGTTCACCCCTGTTACCAACACCTGAAACGTCTATTCACAAATTCTCCAGGAGCACATATACTGTACTGTACAGAGTGGCACTGGGCAACCTTGAAATGGCATACCTCTGTATTTCAGTAGACAAAGCTTGGAGAGGCAGAATGAGCTCTCTAATCTTTATGTAATCCTGGCTGGGTTTATGGTTCTGACAACAGGGCCGTTCATCTGTGCTCTCATATACACAGATCTTGGGGGAGACAATGTTACGTGAGGGAAGGAGGTCAAAAACTATTTATGGGAAAGAGAAAAAGTGGAAGAATTAAAGAAATTTGGACGAAAGAGAGACAAATTAAGTAATCATTGGAAAATGATATTTTTTATTCCCTTCTTTTTCCCCTTTTATCTTTTTTTTTTCCTGCTATACGGTCACTAGCCACAACCACAAATCACAGAGAGAGTGACAGATTTTTTTTGATGAAAACAAAACAAAGAAAACGTTATAAAATAGTTTTTAAATGGCAATTTTTGAAGATGAACAGAGCCAGATGTTTTGTTCCTCTGCAGTGCTTACATACTGTACAGTAAGCCTGTGTTAAGAATATTATACACTTTTAGCCCAATTCCCAAACTGATTTAGATTACCAAATCTGGCCTAAATTGCATTCCTGTGCTTATTTTCTGTTCTCATTTAGTCTCTGAAGCTCTTTAATCGCTACAATATATCATCACTTTCCTGTCCCTAATGGATCCAATTAAATAAATGAATGGACTACTTATGTCAAGCCTTGTCATTGTTATAGAAATAAAATGTGTAACATTTAAGGGAAAAGGGTTTAAGATACAATAGGTTTTTAAAGCTTGTTCTCAGAAGCCCTCTGGTATTGCTGAGCAAATCATGTTAATACTGCCTGGGCTGTGCTCTCTAAATGTTCTGTAATAACACTCCCATTTTTGCAGAGAAGGAGACTAGCCAAGTTAGACATCATAGTCAGCATTAAAGCAGTAATAAAACGGTTCTCTTCTTCTCTTTTTAAATAAAGAATGAAGCTTTAAATGACAGCCTACCGAACATCGACTAAGGATTCATATTTCAAAATAAAGAATTATACTGTGAGAAGCATGAAATGACTGAGACTGTTATTTGATCGGTTTTAAAAGCAAAATACACAATACAGAACACTGGTACATTAAGTCTTTTTTGAAAGGCGCTGTGATTCTTACTGAATGAGAGCAATTATTACTAAATATGAATACGGCCCATTGTTCAAAACATTCTTCTAAAAACCTTTCTATAGTTTACAGCTGCTCAAAAGTTCTGGTATGGCTTCAGCGTGTTTTTTTTTTTTTTACATTTAAATAATTGTATGTTTTTATTATGTTTTAATTGATTCACATGAATTTACACAAGCTATTTGAAACGAATTGAATGGATCTTTATGTTTTAATTGTGTTACTGAATAAGCTGAGAGTTTACCAGGTAAGGTATTTGATTAAAAAAAGAAACAATGCTTTAAAAACAGGACATTAAAAAATATGCTTCGTTGTAACTGTCACATATATTAAGACATTGGATAATTGGAAACAGTACAATTCACTGTGGTAATTATATTTCAGAGTAAAGCGAATTAAGGGTCATTGTGATTTTTAATTAGAACTGCCCTAGGGCACTGAGGGGAAGATTACAGTGCATTGATTCAATCCTTCTCCCTTGCTGTGCTGCACCTTTCTCTCTCTGACTATAATTGACATCGCCCCCGGGCTGTCGCTTTCTGCCTGCTGTACAGACGCAAGGACTTGCTGTACACTGCCACTGCTACCCAGTAGCTCCAATGACACTAGTCTCTGTTATCACTTTTCTTAAGGTCTAGTCTGGGAATGTCCAACTGTCCTTCCAGCTGTCTCAAGAGCAACCTATTGAAATTCTGACTTTATACAGAGAAAGCACCTGCCTCAGATCATTCTAAAAGGTCAGCAAAATACTCAGCAGTGATGCCTATTAGCTGGTTACACATTTAAATGTCACCTTTCTGCCCACCATGACAAGGGGGCCGCCGGTTAGAGTTCTGAATCTCCTCGCCAGCTCCTTTCTGTTGGACAAGACTGGGGAAGCTGCCAGAGTCTTCACACTTGGAACTGCTGTGAAAGCACAAATGGGAGATGTGCCTCTCAGTGCTGCTTTAATTAATAAGGATGTGATCTACACTCAGTTACAAATCAGCTGGAAAAATCCTCGCGCTGTGCTGTTCAAGCGGTGCTGACATTGGTTCAGCCATTGGGATCCCTGGAGCTGAAAACACTGGAACTCATGGATTTCTCATGGAATTCTAGAAAAAAAAACAAGCATGCTAAATTCATAATATACCTATCTCCATTGCCTTCTTTGTACTGTATTACTCACACAAATGTTTTTCCTTGTTATGTTTGCATTTTTACTGTAATGCGAAACATTCCTGTTTCCTCTGGAAGCCTGGAAGAGCATCTAATGATGTAAAGTTCCCTGAATGCCAGATTTAATTGTGTTTTCCAGCTCTAAGGTGTCACTGCTTGGTAAAATTTAAGACTCCCCATGCATTTTAAATAATTCATATACTCCGTATGGATAAGTAGGTTTATTGACAAGGAAATCTAGTAGTTCATGTGCAAGGAGAATCTTAGTTCAAACAATGTCCTGTTTCATTGTTCCAAAAACCTTGTTCAATTTCCCAGTGGATATTAAACCTGCTTCAGTCAAATTCCTATTAACTTTAAGTGCAGAATTTCGGCAGACCTTTTATCTTTTAAAACGCTTCAAATAAATTCGACTTGACTCGGGAAACTAAGCAGCAAACAAACAACAACAACAACAAAAAACCCAACAACAAATTATTTTCAATGTCAGAATTGATTTAAAACCCCTCACAGACTCCTGACGGCTGCGGCAGTAAAGTGTTTGGCAGGTGGTTGGGGGATTGTGTGTTTGAATTGAGATGATGCTTGAGATGGCTTTCCTCTCTCCATTGCCAATAAGAGAATTCAGGTGTGCTATGAAGTTACTTGAGCTCCAGCCATGTGTAAAGATTCACTACCCTTAAATCACCCAAAGTGTTCTTCTAAGGGCTCTTCAAGTCAAGTCAAGTAAATAAATGTTGATTCTGATTGGTCAGAAGGCGCTGTTAAATTTTCTATAATAGCAGCTCCGATAGTAGGTTCAGATGCAAGATAAATGAAGTGTCTACTTTAATGCACTCTCTTAAATACATTATTATTATTTATATAGAATCAATGTCAAATATATATATATATAGTCTCCAAGTCAAAGGTTTGTTTCAGTTAGGCTTCAGTGCTAAGGGCCCTTTGTGTTGTTTTTCAGGGACATTTTTTTTGTTGTTGTTCATATAAAAAACAGGAGGATTTGGTTTGTGAATGTCTGTTTTTGACAGTGTATTCGTATATTGTGATAATGTGATAATAACACATCCTAATGTGTCTTCGTGAATATTCCATTGCATTAAATATGCAATATGCATACTTAAAAAAATAAAAAACTGAATCCATCATTATAAGCTAAGGCCAGTGCAATGAGTCAGACTGAAATACACTGTGTAACCAAAAGTATGTGGGCACCTGACCTGCTTATTAAACATCCTATTCCAGAGTTAGTCCCCTTTGCTGTTATAATAACCTCCCCTCTCCTGGTAAGGCTTTCCAATTGAATTTACAGCATGGTTGTGGGGATTTGCTCATTCAGCCACAAATGCATTCAAGAAGGCAGACACTAACTTCAACAATGTTCAATCCATCCTAAACAATGTTCCATGGGGTTGAAGTCAGGTGTCTGTGCAAGTTCTCCAAAATGTTGTTCTAGGAAACATATTTCGTCATACAAAGACATTCTAGATTATTTTTTGCTTCTATCATTGTGGAAACAGTTTTGGAAGGGCCTGAAATCGATGTGATGTCTACATACTTTTGGCCATATAGTGTATCGACCAGAGCCAGGCTGTTTAACCACATTATTCTAAAAGACTGAACATTTTACTAAGCTTTATATCTTGTTTTTCCAGCATAGCTGGTTGGCACTGTCAGGTTCATATGCAAGACAAAAGAATAAGAAAAGAAGCACAAAGAAGTGATCAAAGTCTACCTTTCAAGCATAGAGCTTAACAATAAGCAGATTACCTGCCAACTCAAAAAGATTACCTGAACTCTTTCTGTGTTTAAGAGACCTGAATTACAGTAGATTGAAAAAAAAATCTCAATAAACATCCTTCACACTCCAGTAAAGAAATATGTGGACTATAAGCAACAATTACTTGTATATTATTCTGGCTGTTATCATCAAGAAGTCTGCTACTGTATCTCTTCTCATTTCAACAACCGAGTCAGGTTGTGCAGTACAGCAGTGAAATGACAAGCTATGTCTATAGGAAAGTTAATGGATGAGCTTTACTGGCTAGCCTTGGAACACCTTTCCATTCAGGAGACACATGACCAGAACATTACAAAGGCCAAGATAATGAAGCCACAGTTGGGACTTTAGAGGGGAATCATTCTCCCTCTTCTCAAAGCTTCCGCTTCTCATGGCACAGAGTCATGAAAAGCCCAGATCTATAGGAATTCTTTCCAAATCAAAATCAGTCACATGCTTCAGAGTTCAAGTGGAAACCCGAGAGAGGAATGATTAGACAGATGTATGGATGGCTGGAGAAGTGAATCATACAGCATACTGTATATAATATGAATGTTATACAGTATATTTTAATCACACACATCTCACATTAAATTGTGTTTTTCCCTGTGGTGTATTTAAATTTCATCACAACATTACATAAACAGTTAAACTGGACATACACACAAGTGTTGAATATCATTTTAGAAAACTTCGACGGGCATTTAAATCAAACCAGGTTTTTGACCATTTGTTTTTTTTTTGACTACTTTTATTTCTCTATAATCCCCTGCTACATTAATGCACTTATCCCAGCGTTTCATTAGTGCTTGTATACCATCAGGGTTGAAATTTTATTATTACGCTGGAGCCATGAACAGACATCAAGTCTTTTTATGTCAAAACATTCCTTTAACTCACAGCAGATTAGTATTCTTCTGTACTCGTTCAAATGCAGAACTCTCTCCTTCACCCAATGTGCACTCACCTCACAGGAAATGCAGGTGTTTGTGAATGACTGTGTTTACAGTTCCCACAAACAGCTGTGACTCTTCCATAAGTTGGCAACAAGTTCTCTGTTTATTTTTAAGGATGAGGCATTCAACTTACTGTCCACGAGAATGACTGCAATGGGCTCCAAGCCACATTGACCTGGATCGCTATACACACATATCTGTTGGTCTTGCACCTTCATTCTTCTGTTCATTAGACGACAATGCCTGGTTTGACTTGAACACCCCTCATGGCTATCTGAATAAAAACTTAATATTTTGTTTCACTACTATCACAGCATCTACTTTTGTGCTTCACAGAATCTGTATTTCTGAAACTAAATATTGGTCCCCCCCCCCCCACCATATCCTGTATACATACAGTATATATATACCGGGATTAAATCAAAATGCATTCTTTTTACTCTTTGTCTTCTTCTTCTAATCCATTGTAGATTTGCACGGCATCCCCAGCATGTAACATGTTAGTTACAAGCAAAGTTGGCAAGAAGTGTTTTGATATGTTGTTTTGACTTGACCACTGTCAAGTTCAAAAGCTGATGAGAGTAATAATGAAGACAAGTCTGGGTGTTTGCAGCTTCTCTACTCCAGTAGGGATTTTAAGCACTTTTCCTATGCCTTCTCCAGCCCATAAATCAATTTGTATTTATCAAGCTCTCATCCCTTGATAGTTGTGTGTATTGAGCAGTGGCCTTTTAGCATCTGCTGAAAACTGAGCCAGCCATCAACAGGAAAGTGAGCCACTATGATCTGTAAACCAGCACAACTTGCAATAGGACTCCAAAATCATGATAAAAAGGAAGCAAAAAATTAAGGCACAGAACTGCTGCGCTTTTCAAATAGTAGAGCAAATTAATTCAGCATGAAAACAGACCAGTTCAATTTCAGTGCAAATCTCCTGACGAACAAATCTCCATTGTTTGGGTCAGAAACCTCTTTCAGCAAACAGAAAGGAAAAATGCCATTTGGTGTTTGGGATCATTCTTATTTCTGCTGTTCCACATGTGTAGTAATGTATTTTATAAAGACATTTTAGCTCACTGTAATGAAACAGTAGCTGAAGACAAAAAAATCAAAGATGCTAATGTAAACACAACCAGCTAATATTGTGGATTTGAGAACACATTGGGTAATGGAATTATCAGTGCATTCTGAAAAAGAATATGTTTTTTGAAAAATCCTGCAATGATCTACCACGACCACTAGTCACCAGACCTGTCACATGACCTGCTACCTCACTCTCATTCCATGACTTCAAATCACATACACTTGTTCTCACTCATTGACTGACTACAAACCACAAAGCTTGGTTCATCGCCAAGTATCACTTCTACAGTAGCTAATCACTAGTGACTATGCCAAGCCTTTACTATTGCAGGCATAATATTCGTGTTTTAATCCTGTATGTACTGTATAGGTGCCTGACAGAATTAACTGAAGATCTAACTAAGTTTCTTAAAATGCAGATTTAATAGAAAAAACAACTATACGCTAAACATTTTAATTACCGTTTAATACAGTTAACAGTCAGGATAATGGAAACACTAGTCTTACTGAGAATTTGACTTAACTGTTTACTCCCATTTATACACTAACTAATACTGTATGTAAAGCCCCTTACAGGCTTTTGCTTATTACCATTTACAGGGGAGAATGAATCTAATTTGTGCATATTATTCCCTCATTCTCAAGAGCACTATGAAAAAAGCTTGGTTGGCTGAACAAAGTGCACGTTGCCCTAATTAATAAGTTTATTGAGAATATTATAACTTTAGTTTTACTTATAATATTATCTTCAGTGAAGAAAGAGTGTAATTTTATGTAGCATGTTATACACTATGATGCACTGAATAATTTTACAAAAGACATGATGACATTATCACAAAATATTTGTGACTTTGGAGGCAATACATAAATAAAAAGCTAAATGAAATACAAAGAAACAAAACACAACAACAGTGATTTCAGATGAACATTAAATATGAGCTAAATATGCTTTTATTTTCAGGTGTGTTTTTGTTCCTGTCAAAATATCGTTAAATTACTTGAAATATATAATGGAAATTATGATGCTATTACCATTTGCGTTCTATCAAATGGTAATTTTTTTTTTTTTTGGCCAAATAAGTAGTACTTTGTAATTGCTTCAAAATTGAACACATTTCAAAGCCTAAACTTTCAAGTACTACATGAACACTGTTTGTTGTGAAGTTGATTGAATAGATCTATTATAAAAGAAAGTGACCATTTTAAAACATGCTGTGAAGCAGTTAGAGTCAACGGTTCAAAAGTAGGCAGCTTTTTAAACCATAAAACTAAATCAAAGCATGAATCATAAGAAAAAGCTTGGAAACCTTGGCATGAAACACACAACTATTCCACAGGTGACAAAACAACAAAATCTTGACATTGGAATGCAAAAGAAACTTGAAATAAACGCAGTAATATCAATTAGAAAAACGTACGACATGTGCATGTACTCAGTGAAGCATGTGCTGAGGTTATGTGACTATAGAGTCCTTGTTGGCTGGTTTTTATGGCTGAATCCAGGTCTGATGTGACACCTGCATCCTTTTTTAATTCAAGGGTAGTGTTGCTTTGCTCTCTGTTAAGTTATAATGTCATCTCCTGACATCCAACAGAGAGAATGCAAGGAATAAAGAGGTATAGAATTTTCCCTAAATCCATATGTAGACTGGTCAAGCTACTGGAACGTCCACTAGAGGAGCAAAGACTTTTCCAGCTATTCATTTTATGTCTAGCAACAAACCAAGAATTTCCTGCAGGTTTGTCATGCAGCTTCCTCACTCCTAATTAATTCAATGTGAAGCTCATTAAAAAGCTATTTACCAGTAGTGCTCAAGTGCTAATAGAATTGTAGCTGATTTAACAGCACTGTCTTTTATTTCTGTACTTAATGAATGTGTTTCCTGTGTATTAATTACTTCAGAAACCCTCCCTTTTGTTATTTCACTAAGCTAACCAAGAGCTGAAAGCTATAGATGAAATTGAGCAGACAGTCCTGCAACTCTAAGAAGAAAATATGGTGAACGTCAGATATCACTGGCAATTGTTCTTCTTACTTTTAGTTTTGAAATCTACAAACAAAAACACAGAGGACTCTCTGGCCACAAAACCCTTCAGATTTGGAGAGTTGTGAATCGCACTTTAACATTTTTCCTTTTCAAACCTATCATTTTTGCAGAAACCAGCAGGGCCCTCTAAGTAACTGCTTTTTTAATAGAACAAATTCATAAACAACACTCGGCAGATTTTAAATTGCTGGAATGTTGTGCAGACGGTGGCAACAGGAATTTAAAAACATTTGTTTTTTCCTGCAACTGGAACCACAGGTTGAGGAAATGTACAAAAGTTCAAGGTTGTTCTTAACTATTCTAGGCACTTTGCTCTTGACTTAAGGGCTACTGGCAGGAGATGTGTCTGAAAGCTTAACATGAGATCTCAGTGGGTCTGCTCACTCTTTCCTCCAAATGGCAACGTCTCACCGAGTTCTGTTTCTAGTGCTTGAAGGCTGCATAATGCTCAGTGATTATGGGGAAAATGCACCAAGTCCAAGGAACCTGCTGGTAATCCTGTCTGAATGGAATAATAGCTCACAAATAAAGCCATTACTGGCATGATTGTAGAAGGTAGGTCATACCATTATAACACATCTCGCTGTAACATTTTAAAGTTACAAATCCAGAAGCAGTTTTATTTTACATTTTTTATTGTTACTAGGAAGTAAAGAAAGAGGAAGGCAGTGGGAGAGTTAGAGATAGAAGGAGCAAACACCCTTTACCCCCACTGCCTCTCACACCAATTCAGCTGTGCCTTGAAGCGTAGCCGGTCACAGCACAGACAATGGCTAAATGTTGTGCTGAATTGAAGCACAGAGCCTCTTCTGTTTGAACTCCTGCTGGAGTCAAGGTACGCATGGTAGAGAAAAAAAGTAGCTTGTGGGATCAGATTGCTGTAGCCACAACCTACTGATACATGACCTGATAATCAAAATCCCACCTACATCCTGCCACTATGGGCTGAAAGGAAGAGGGTAGGGAGGAGAGATAATGATATCTTTTTCTTCAGATACTATATATAAAGAATTTTTCTAATGAACAGGATAACGTGTCTTTTTTCTCCCTAATTACTGTGAGATGAATTTGGTGTTTCTTGAAAGTTTACCTATTATCCTTTGTTTGCAAAAACCCTAAAGTCTTATTGGTATGAAGATATATTTTAATCTTATAAAGACATTCATGCTTTCAGCAAAAGCAATATATTTTTTATAAAGTTTCATTTTGATAGCAATACCTCGGATTATCCAGTCATGTGACACTAGTGCAATGCTTATAATTACACAGATTCAGATTAGGAACATCAGTTAATGTTAAAATAAATGTGAGCAGAAAAACATCTAAGAATGACATTTCAAACCTTAAGATAGATGGTCAACAACCTCAGACAAGGATCTATGGCTACAGTGATGAGAGAATTTCAGAGTAAGTAAATATGTAGAGCTTTACTGTCAATGTTAAAAGAAAACCACGAAATGACTGAATGCACAGCACACATATCAACAAAAACAAACATACAAACAAACAAATAGTACTATGAATATATATACTGTATATTAGGGCTGTAGCTATCGAATATTTTAGTAATCGAGTATTCTACCAAAAATGTAATCAATTAATCGAGTAATCGGATAAAATGCACTTTTGCTTAATTAAATAGCAATGTAAAATATATAAGAGAAACAAATAACAATCTGTTTATAATGAAAGTGTTTGTGGAACTGTTGTATAAAAATAATATCACACTCGAGGTTGCGCTGTTGTACTGAATATCAGCATGGCTGTGATCCAGCACAACTGTCCGACTTTGAGTGTGATATTGCTAAATTATACAGGAACGCAGGCATATTTCATACTTCTGCTTTGTGCAAAATCATTCCGAATAATATAGAATAATAACACCCCTGAGGTGAGAGAGTCTCGGCTCTTAATTGGAGTATGTAATGGCCAGGTGCTCATCAAGTAAATAAAAAATTAATTAACGAATAATTAGATTACTAGAAATGAATAGATCTAATTTATAATAAAATAATCACCATATTAAAACAGTGCAAATACTTATATGTATATATTTATTATAGCATATTCTAAGGTAAACTTCATATACACTTGAATGAACCTCAGCTTTAATAAGCTCATTAATTTATTTAACCATACATGACGCTAAGGTTGAGATATTTAAAATGTCAACTCCATGATATTAATTTAATGATTAAACTAAGCATGGGAGAGGTTTTCATTCAATACTTAATCTGAATTTATTCATCCACAGCATCAGGCTGATTAAAAAGCTACTGTAAAATGGCATGTCTTAAAGAGGAAACTATTAGTACGATCAGAAGTGCATGTCTTACACTGTTTTACGACTATACATGATTAATATCAAAAACACGGCAACATTACCATAGATATTAAATCTCCTAGCTTGATGAGATGGCAATTAAGATCTGCAATTTCCTCTGTTAAATATAATATTGCGAAGGGTGAAGTGTTTCCTTTGAACCTAGCTGACGCTTGCAATTACAGATAATGCTGTAGAGTCAGTTTTTACACCTAAAATAAAATAGCTGTTATTTGCACAGCGACAGGCACCTACTAGTGATTATGTTTAAATACTCGAAATACAGCATATCCACTCCAGTACAAAGAATAAATGATGGTCAATTATGTGTTGGAACATGAAATTCAAGGACCAAGCATGGGTGACACTGGGGCAGCTCAGTAAAAGAATTGGGAGGCAACAATCAGGGCTAAAAAGAAAAGTCAGGATAAAAGATTTATGAGTTATTTCAAACTTGGACAGTAAACAAAAGAAAGCAGGAGTTCATCAATGTCACTGATTAAATAAATCAGTTCTGCTCTGTTGACTCATTTTCATTTTATTACAATCTTTTATTAGGTCATTTAAACATTTGGAACTGTGTCTGCTGTTATTTCTACAGAGTGTGCAAGTGTTCTTGTCAGTTATGATGATGAGCTATCAGCACAGGTGCATCATGAATATCTTGACAGTCACTTTCTGATTACAACATGAACTGATCTGTAGTGCGGGGAAATCATTCTTACTTGCTAGAAAGGTAATGCCCAGATGCCTGTAAGGCTTTATACATTTTTATACATCGTTAGGCAGGCTGGCAGCAATTCCTGCATGATCTCTGAGACATATTTACAGGAAAATAGGCTAGAAAAATATTTGAAGGTATTTTAGTGAAATGTAAAGTTCCCTGCATATGAACATTCGACTTATGAACTTTTATATAATAATGGAGAAAATGGAGAGAAGTGAAAAAATGGCAGACATTGCTTGTTCTTTTAACATCATTCGACCATCTGCACGATTCTAAAGAACAAGGACAAGATCATGGAACATGTTGATTGTATTAATATCCTAGTACTTACTGGACTTACAAACAAATTGGACTTATGAACAAGCTCTTGTAATGGAACTTGTTTGTATGTTGGGGACATACTGTATTTATGGTTTCCTTAAATTGAGGTGTTCATTTTTATTATATGCAATCTTTGTCTTAGCGAGGATGCAGCCGCAATTACAGTATATCTGGTTGATTTTCCCAGATCACTGTATATGTTTATGTATTAAGATGAATTTGAACACACCGTAAACTAGTAGAACTTGACAAGTATACTTCTTCTTTTTACTCATTTGTAAACCTTGAAAGACCATTAAAATAAACTTTAACCAGAAAGGAAGCTATTGAAGAAACTGAGACCTTTCTTCCCGGACTGTTGCCACAAAATTGGAAGCACACCATTGTACAGGTACTGTACACTCTAGCATTACAATTTCCTTTTGCTGGAACTAAGAGGCATAAACCTGTTGCAGCATGACCATGCCCCTGTACACAAAGCAAGTTCTATAAAGATGTGATTTGCGCAGGTTGGTGTGGAAAAACTCGACTGGCCTGCACAGAGCCTTAACACCTACTGTATGGGATTAACTGGAATGCTGACTGTGTCTGACCTCATTAATGCTCTTGTGTCTGAATGAGCAAAAATCCCCACAACCACACTCCAATAACTAGTAAAAATCCTTTTCACAAGAACGGAAGCCTCTCAGCGGGAGGAAATAACATGTGGAATTTGATGTACCAAAAAAAAATGTTATGATCATGTACACTTTGCCAAATAGGATTTAAATCCAAGTAATTCTTACAAACATTCAGCCACTACTTCTTGAGATATCATGCTAATGAGAATCTTGGACAAATGCACAGAAGGACAGATGGACACCACCCTATGGTTTAAACCCAAAGGTAAGTATGAATGTTTCCTAAATTCAATATAATTCCCCCCCCCCTTTTTTTGAAGTACTTCAAAATCGATTACTGCCGTTTTGTTGTTTTACAGAATTTAGCCACAGTGACATCTGACAGGTTTTCCCAGACTGCAAGACATACAAGAGAATGTTTGTCTATCAGGAGCCATTCCGACAGTGTACAAAAAAGATGATCCAAATAAATGACAGGACCATCTGTAAATTGAAACAAATATTATAAACTTCTTCTGAAAACGCTTTTGAAATATCCAGCATCCTCATGTTAGTCATCCACGCTCCATTTATTCCTGTCACCATATTGCCATCAGCAGTGAGACAGGGTTCTGGTTAAACTCCACTGATTGCTTGGACAAACGTTTCCCCTTGTTACATACAGTTCAACAGTTTTGGAATGAAAGAAGCAGACAAGCAAAAGGAAGAGGGAGGAGTGAGCAAAGGTAGTCATGCTGAGACCAGGAGAGGATTCCAACCAGTGATAGAGCGAAAGCTGTTATCAGAACGTGTTTTGACTGCTTGCCATCTTGCAGACAGAATCACTGCCAAGGAATGTGGAGTGAGACAGGGACACGGGGAAGCATGAAAAACTTTCAGAGGAGCAATCAGATCAACTCAACTAGATGGTCAACAAAAAATGGTGCCATTAGCATTCAGTAGGCTTAGCATGGTTGGTTTCAGACTAAACTAGGTAACAGATGTCTTTATTGCATTACACATGGCCTTACTGCTCTGAAAAGCAACTTATCATCTGGCTATTTGGCTCCTCTAAGTTGTCCGAGGTTCTGAGCCAGCCAGAGTAATGTGGATTTACAGACTGTTGACACAACATGAGTAAGCTTAAGTTAGCAAATGCTAATTAATCCTCCCTTTGCAGCACCTAATATTTTATCATAACCTGAATTATTTATCTGTCCTCATATAGCAGCCAAGGGTAAAAAAAAAAAAAGTCCAAACAAAATCCAACCATGCTGATGAAATTTAATTACATTTTATTGCTCTGGCAGCATGTGTTTGGAAGAACGTCGCCATTCCACAGAGAACTGCCAGTATAGCCTGATCTAACAAATTGATGCCTGATGCACCCAGACAGTCTATCGTTTGTGCCCTAGTTTCCTGGCAGCGAGGGAGGCTGTGTGTCTCACACATGGAGGAAATCGGACCCTGCGCTGCATGATGGTGAACTCGCTTTGGCTTGCTGCCGTGCCATTGGCCAGTGTCTCCATGATGGCTATCTGATTAAGACAATATGGAGGCAAGTGGAGCAGGAGAGACAGAATAGGGGGGTTACAGTGAAAGCATCTGGGATGTGCTGATCTAGGATCAGATCTTTTTTTTTTTTTTCTTCGCACAGTCACCTGAATCAATGTTGGCTTTCGAGTCATTGTTGCCCAAAGACAGCCTTCCTGTCTTACAAGGTTACAATAATAGGGTTGCCACTTTCTCAACTCAACATGGCTCTGTTTTAGTTTTGGCATGTGTCTCATAGACATTTTAAAAATATCTGTGTCCTCAAGGGATCCAGAAAGATAAGAAATGGAAGAAGAAGAGGAAAGAACAGAAGCATGTCAAGACATGACAAAGCCAAAAAGGTCTAATCCAAGACAACACGCAGGTTTATAACCAGGGGATGAAACTGTAGCATTTTTAATATGTCTGTAACATTGATTTTTTTTTCTGAAACACCTTGTTGAGAGATCAGGGGAGAATGACTAGACTGATCTGAACTGCCCTCTAAATCACCCTTTACAACCATAGTGAGCAGTAATGCATTTCAAAAGGTAAACATATAAAAAAATTAGGAGAAAGGGCTATAACAGTAGTGATCATTTTAGTGACTTGGTTCTTTAAATCTCACTTATCAAAATGAACAAATGTTTTTTTGAGTCATTTAGTTCATTTTGTTCTTTTGATCAGAAATAAAACAAAAATGTTACATTTTCAATAAACAGACCCCCAACACATCTACTTACACAAGTAGTGCACGCACAGTAGAAAAACGAATCATTCATGAAAAACGAATCATTCATACTACAGTCGTGGCCAAAAGTTTTGAGAATGACAAATATTGGAAATTGGAAAAGTTGCTGCTTAAGTTTTTATAATAGCAATTTGCATATACTCCAGAATGTTATGAAGAGTGATCAGATGAATTGCATAGTCCTTCTTTGCCATGAATATGAACTTAATCCCGAAAAAAAAAACTTTCCACTGCATTTCATTGCTGTCATTGAAGGACCTGCTGAGATCATTTCAGAAATCGTCTTGTTAACTCAGGTGAGAATGTTGACGAGCACAAGGCTGGAGATCATTATGTCAGGCTGATTAGGTTAAAATGGCAGACTTGACATGTTAAAAGGAGGGTGATGCTTGAAATCATTGTTCTTTCATTGTTAACCATGGTGACCTGCAAAGAAACGCGTGCAGCCATCATTGCGTTGCATAAAAATGGCTTCACAGGCAAGGATATTGTGGCTACTAAGATCAACAATTTATAGGATCATCAAGCACGCACAGTGAGGCGAAGACTTTTGGAAGATGGTCCAGCATGATGGAGCACCGTGCCATAAGGCAAAAGTAATAACTAAGTGGCTCGGGGACCAAAACGTTAAAATTTTGGGTCCATGGCCTGGAAACTCCCCAGATCTTAATCCCATTGAGAACTTGTGGTCAATCCTCAAGAGGCGGGTGGACAAACAAAAACCCACTAATTCTGACAAACTCCAAGAAGTGATTATGAAAGAATGGGTTGCTATCAGTCAGGATTTGGCCCAGAAGTTGATTGAGAGCAGCCCAGTCGAATTGCAGAGGTCCTGAAAAAGAAGGGCCAACACTGCAAATACTGACTCTTTGCATAAATGTCATGTCATTGTCGATAAAAGCCTTTGAAACGTATGAAGTGCTTGTAATTATATTTCAGTACATCACAGAAACAACTGAAACAAAGATCTAAAAGCAGTGTAGCAGCAAACTTTGTGAAAACTAATATTTGTGCCATTCTCAAAACTTTTGGCCACGACTGTACAGTATATAACAGCAGAAGAAGACCACGTAAGTTCCACTCCTGCCAGCCAAGTATCTAAGGTTATCATGGGCACAGACTTACCAAAACTGTACAGGTAAACACTGTAAAAAGTTCAAGTGATTTGTTTTCTATCCAGTTTACTGTAGGTAAATTGGTTTCTTGTTCCTGCCTGAGAAAAGTGAAATCCAATGTGTTCCATCCTCATCACATTAGCATGAATAGTGATACATTAACACTGGGTATTTCACTGTGTACTGAGTTTGTTCTCTAAAATGTACTTTATATACAAAACAACAAAACTTTTAAAAAAAGTTTTTGAAGTTGAAATTGAAGTTGATGCTGTTGACAACAGGAATGTGCATGAAAATTTCTGCAGAAATAAAAAAAGTTTCTCATTTTTTATCAGCACGAACATGCAAATTTATAATAAATAAATGAATGAATAAATAAATACAGTAAATATACAATTCCTTGGCTGTGTTCTGGTGCTTTAAAATAAATCTTATAGGCATTACACGAGACTAAATATTTTAGGCAATTAGGCCGAAAACATTTCAACACATTGTTAATTATTTGACTAGTTGATTTAGACATGGTTAGACAGAGTGGAGTAAACACTGCATACCTTTAATACAAAGGACATTAGAGCTAGAATGTTGAATAACTTTAAGCATTGGTCAATTTTATGGATAAGGAAGAGACCGTGAGTTGTGGCTTTTCAGATGATAAAAATAAATTGTTCTTTTTTTCTTTTTTAATTGTTCTTTTTTAGTTTCAGGTTCTAATAGCTAATGCTACAGTAGATTTTATTTCTACAAAGCCGGTTAAAAAAAAATATATATATATAACTGAGAGATCCTTAAGTTTCTGACGGTAATGGAAAGGAGACCTGGACATGATGCCATGACATGTTGATAGTGACATTATTTGACATTAAGAGAACAAATGGCGAGCAGCATTGCTAGCGTGTTCCATTATTTTGGTAGCTTAGCTAGCTGGTTGCTACCATTGCTACCCTGTATTAATTAAACATGTGCATACTGCAAGCATACAAAACATTATATGCTTTCTATAAAAAGATGATTTTGGCATGAAATGTAAACACAACTCTTTTGCTCAGTATGTTAGCTAGTTTGAGACACTTTAAAAAGGAGCGAGAAGAATCCGCAGCCCAGAGACCAGGTGGTCTCTGGTGGATCATTGCCAGGGTAACCGTCAATTTCTTTGGTGCACTAAGGAATCAGCGCTTTCATAATGGGCTGCATGGCCACTTCTGTGAACTAGGATTGGTGGAATTGTTTTGTTTCTGTTCTCCCTAGGTAATAGAGCAAGAGCCTAACAGCACTGGACGTTTAACTATATGTATCACTCCATTTCGCAGGTGTTCTTTAATCAGCATGGGTGAAAATAGGTCTGTACGGTCTGCAATATTGAGGAGAGAGCAGCCGCCTGCCAAAACCCCTGGTCAACACCAAACACAGAAGTGCTTTCAGCAAGAAAACACATCTAACAACATTTTTTTAAATATTAGACAACACTATGTCTCCTTAATAACCGCTACTAAATCGTTCCAAATCTCCTCTGAACCATCTATCGATCTACAAAACTACACAACGTTTAACACCTGGCTGATTCCCAAATCCCTCCCTAACCCCTGAGAGGAGTCATTCACACATTCTGTTATCACAAGGTCAGAGTAATGTTCATAAGGATATTTCTTTAAGCAATTTTGCTCTCCAAATATCTAAGTGGAAATAAAATCACACGATCATTATTTTTGTTTGCTAATAAAGGTGATGAAATCATAATTAATGAAGTTTTAAGCAAAGTAAAATCTAGCACAGATCAGAAAATGAAACAAACAAAGACAGAACCAGCCTGTCATCCCAGAGGCAGAACAGTTTTCCCCCTCAGTGTTTTGCCAGGCTTGTAAACAGAATGGATTTTGCGAGTTCATCCTAAATCTCTGCAACTGGATTTGATTGTGTGCTTAGCCAAGGCTGTAATCCCTGTGCAGAGTGGTTTGAAATCAGACGCCCGTTTAACTGCCTGGTATCGTCCTTTCAGTAAAGACACCAGAGCACTCACAGTGCACACACATATAACATGTAATCATACAAGCTTATTTATGGAAAGAGACCAAGAGTTGCATACTGTATGCCAGTTAGTGTAACATTAGTAGTACAATTAAAAAGGCTTTGAAACTTGGATGCAGTTTGGAAGCTTCACATGCATTAACATTACAAAGGCATATTCACTTATCATAAACTCCATGCTATTTCTGAAATTTACACATGCACCACATGGAAACAGCATGAAGTCTGGTGAAACAGGAAGCACAGTTAAGCTTCCTGGTCCTCTAGTTTGCACTAACCCATGCGCAAGTATATTTAGGCTCATGGAGAAAGTAGGACTGATACATACAGCTGATGCAATACCAGTCAAGAATTTTAACATTTAGAACATTTTCTGAAAATTACATTTCCGGGAATTGGTTGTTCCCGAAATGGTCAGGCTTTCTGGGTGGTTTTACATGTTCTTACTGTATAAGTGTTTTAATGCACTCAGACATGTTTTGCAATCATAGTACATATGGTATGTAGTCATGTGTGTCCCAAAGCACATCTAAATGTATTTAGGTTGAGTGATCGTAATGTAACTTTGAGACATACTGGACCCTTTTCACACCTGTGCTTACCACTGTCCATTTATGGTCTGATCAAGCAGGACATGTTATTGCCTGATGTGAACTTGGTCTTAGTTCCACTCCACAAATTTGATTAGAAAAGTGGTGCTCCACAAGAGAACCACTCTCATACAGTTCATTGTTTTTCACTCTTCTTATCTTTGTTCACTAAATATATTTAGTTACACTGAAAATTGTTACTATACTTTTGAACGTACAGTAGCTATCAGTCAATCTGTGTGTTGCATGGGAAAATGTAACACTCTACCCAGCGATGACTTTTTTGGAAATTATTTCTGCGTGTTGGATGAAACAAAAAAATGTCAGTTAAACAAAATGTATTTATTGATAACAAACACAAATCATTAGCTTATTTTCTGGTGGTAGTACAGTTATATCATTCTGACAAGCAGGGTGTTAAAACAGGGAAATCCTAACTTAGTTCTTTGCACCGTTTAAACGGTTTAGATTGTCAGACAGTTTCAAGTCCTGTAAGATCCTCTGCTTCTGAGTAATATAAGACAGCTTGGCCAACACTCGAGTTTACCATTGCTTGCATATGCACGTTATTCTGATATATAGGCATAAATGTGGCATCAAACCATTGTGCACTACTTTATCTCTGCCTTTCCTCAAGGGGAGTTGTCCCCTACAGCAACGGGCATTATTTCTCTCGCTACATCCCTGCAGGCAGATTTGCATCCAGCTCAAAGCAACAGAACATCAAAAGAGGCTTTGATGCGCTGTGTGACTGCACTGGAGGAGACTAGGAGACAGAGAGAGAGGCTTCAACACTATCGGCCTGGGTTCCGACAGTTATTTGGCTCTTTTAAGACCTAAAAAAAAAATCTATAGCTTGCACTGAACAGAATAAAGAATGATGAGAGTAAAGCTTATACTGGGAAATGCCTGCAGACCTTGTTCATTCATTTCAACAAAGCAATGTGTATAGTGTGAAAAGCTTAATAATGTGAACATGCAGAATGGAACTAAGCCCAAGAGACTTAAATGCCCAAGTCATGTTTTCTTTTAAATGGAATAAAAATCACCGGATTCTGCCAGTTCTTTAATGGATGACAGAATTTATTCACTTTGTAAATACTATTTACATCAAGCATGCATCAACAAGTTCATTTTTAGTCACAAATCAGACATAGTGCTTTGTATGAGCAGATGTCTTTAACTTGAAAATATTATATGTAAGATGTGGCTAGTTTGGACGTATTTGTTTAGCAATTTATGCTTCTGTGTATTTGCAGAATTTAAGCTGAGCCCGAATGCCCCTCCTCCTGCATCTGCATCATCAAATATCAAATATTGCATGCTTCCTTGTAGTGTTACTTTTTTGTTATTTCTGTTGTAGATATAGTTCTTGCAGTAGTAGGGTCCAAATTCTGAGACCATATTGAAAATTTGGGACCTTTTAAAAATAAAATATTTGAATAATAATTTAAACTAGTGAGTGACTTCAGTTTAACATAACAAACATTTTACCCCGATCATGATTAATGAATGAGTATTATTAATCAAGTTAAACCTATGGTGAAATTCCGGAAGCGAATTTCACCATAGGAAATAATGAAAAATCTGTTTATTCGTTGCACAACCCAAACAAAATCCATATAACTATGATTAATATGAAATATAAAGTAAAAATAAAACTAATTAACCTGTACTTTAACTTTTAAAAGAATCGTGGCTGGAGTAAGACAAGGCAAGGAGGAGGAGGGGGGCTACTGTGTAGGACTACTTTCACACACACACTAACGGAATCAGTCCTCTCTGACAGAGAGTCTCTGTCAGCAAACTTCTCTAAGGACACTTGCTTTTTCCACTTTTTGAGGATTTCGCGGAAATCTGACATTGCATTGTTAAACAGATTCATCTCCTGCACTGCTACAGACTTTTAAATCTTTTTCTTCACACAGTCCATTGTTGCAGTACAGTTACTTAAGAACAGTCACTATACTTGGACACAAAATTAAAAAAAATGCTTTACCTGCACACACATGGTCACATGTATAGGAAACAGTACACGCATGCACGGATGTTGACTATACGAGTGACGCGCGCTCACTGAGACTGAGCATGGGAGACAATTACCCCCAATCCCACAGCGCGAAAAAGAGATCGATTGGCTCAGTTGTGGCCACATGATGCTTGGCAGACAAAGCTCATGTGTACTACTCGTATATCAAGACCTTGCTCGTTTTTTTCAAGTTGAAATGTACTTTTTTTTGTAAAAATGTTTATTTCAAATTTCAATTAAATTTTATTTTAAAAACTCATCTTTAATGTATATTGTTGAAGCGGACATTGCATGACCACACATGAGTAACAGAATAAAAGTACACAAAAGTAACAGAATAAAAAGTAACAGAATAAAAAAGGAATAATTGACTTGGGAAAAGCCTCTCCAAGACAGACCTGATGCTAGATGTTCTCTCTGCTGATCTTTTTAAAATTTCTTGATTTTTCAGCCATCTGATGCCCCTGTCCCAACATTTTTGAGGCCTGTAGCAAGCATCAATTTTAACTGAGCTCATTTAGTGGATAAAAGTGTAAAATTTCTTCACTCAAACATGTATGTTCCCTATATTTTATTGTGAATAAAATATTAGCTCATGTGATTTGAAAGAGGTTCGATTCCCATCTCTGTGAGCATGGAGTTTGCATGTTCTCCTCATGATTGGTGGGTTTCCTCCTGTACTCCGGTTTCCTCCCACAGTCCAAAGACATGTAGGTTAGGTTAACTGGAATTCCAAAATTGGCCATAGTGTGTGAATGAGTGTGTGTGTGTGTGTGTGTGTGTGTGTGTGTGTGTGTGTGTGTGTGTGTGTGTGTGTGTGTGTGTGTGTGTGTGTGTGTGCCCTGCGATGGATTATCACCCCGTCCAGGGTGTACCCCGCCTTGTGCCCTAATTCTCCTGGGATAGGCTCCATGCCCCCTGTGACCCTGAATACAGGAATAAGCGGTATAGATGATGAGTGAATGAGTGATTTGAAAGTCTTTTAGTTTTTATTTTATTCAAATTTTTAAAAACTTTTCTGGAATTTGGGTTTTATTGAGTTCATGTCAAACAAAGCCTGGCCTGGATGGGACTATAACAATGGATTCTGTTATTAGTGACTTCAACTATGTGTCACTACAAGGCTAATGGCCAAGCACTTATTTGGTGTCATTGGATGGTAGAGGTGCCAAAGTCGATGTGAATGAGGGACCCAATTTGGAAAATTTTGTCCTCTGTCCATAATTTCTAATGGCTGGCCTGAGAAAACCTATTGGCACTTTTATCCTAAACCACCACAATATGCCTCTTATTTGTGTCAGCACAACCTATCAGTATGTAGACAAAACATTTTATTTTGCATCCAGTAAGCACAGCTTCTGTACATTTGTAAGGGTAGATTTACAAAACTGCTTTAGTTACATTACACAAATGGATTAAATAACATTATTTTTACACTCCCCTTCAGGGTATTTGTAGAAAACTTCAAGCAAGGAGGGGGAAAAAGTGCAAATTAAGATCTGGCTACCAGACTAACAATGTTCGATAATCATCCAATGTTTTTTGAGATTGGTGTTTTGGAACCTGAATTTTTCTTTAATTAACATTGTTAAAGTAATTGGAAGAACATGTGGTTTTAGCAGCTCTTTTGTGCCACAGAGCGTTAAAAAACACAGAGCATTAATGGTCCAATTCCTTTGATTAGGTGCAATCAAATAAAACGGGCTTGACAGTCTCTACGCATAGGAAATCAAGCATCCGCATGCAATTATTTGATCAAGAGAGAGAAAGGTAGCAGCTCGGTCTCAGCTGTGGGAGTCATTCAGCATGGTTTTATGTGTTGCTACTGCTTTTGCGACCAACCATTCCCCAGAGCTTCTGATGGCATCTCTGTCATTTTAATTAACATGTAGGCCTGGTGATGTTAATTAAAAACAAACTGATCATTACCTACTAGGAAATATTACATGAATGCTCCAGCAGATCTTAACACGGTAAACTCAGACAACTTCACGGAACATAAAGAGATATTTTTTGTTGTACTGTAGCTACAGTATTAGTTTTTAGATGCATGCTATATTATAGTACATATGGCAAAACCACCCCCTTGGTTCGGTTCTGTTTAGTCTCAGCATACTTCCTGCATATCTGGATTCCAAAAACAATATTCTATAAATGTACAGAAAACTGACACGATGTGGAGGCAGGTGAACACACAATGCTGCAAAGCCTATGACTGGAACAATCATACACAGTGGCCAATGTGAACTGCAGAGAGTCACAAGCGTTTAGGCTTCCATCATCAGCATTTCTACACAACATCTTGAGTATCCTGAGCTTAACACATCATAGCAATCAAGTTCTCACCATTTGGTGACTATCTTATGTGGCCTCCCTTAGAGAATGGTTATGAATTGTTTCCAAACGCCAATGATATAACGTTCAGTTATGAGTTTTCTTAAAACAACAAGTAATTACATCATGCACTGGATGTAATTATGCAATTTTTTTATACACGTGTAATGGTTATACGTAATACAAACATCTAAATATCCTTTCTAAATATGGTTGGGAAAGATATTGATATAATATCAGTAGTGTAATTTACATTTAGCAGACACCCTTATCCAGATACATTTTTATCTCATTATACATCTGAGCAGTTGAGGGTTAAGGGCCTTGCTCAAGGGCCCGACGGTGGTTGTGGGGTTTGCACCTGGGCCTTTCTGAACTGTAAGCCAATGCCTTAACCACTGAGCTAGCAATGACCCTAACATTATAGGTGTAATAAATTGACACATATTGCATTTTTCCAATAAGTCCAAAATATTAGTAACAATTGTAACTCTGCTGATGTAATTTATTTGACCTTGTTTTCAGTGAAAATTAAGAATTGTTGTAGGTGTTTAAATAAGATTAGAATTGAACACAATTCAGTTTCTTTAAAAACAACGCTATTAGACCCGGACAGTTTGTTAGAAAACCAATATATTGTGAAATACATAGTTTTCTATTAAACTGTTTACTGTATATAGAGTTGTCTTCATATATTTAGATTTTTTTTGTCATATTGTCCACCTCTATTCAACATAGGCTGCGTTCACATTATAATCCAGGAGTGACTAAGTTCCAATATTTTTTTTTACCCTAATGTGACACAAATCTGAACACATAAATCTGATTTATTGAGTCACTTTCATATGTAGTCCTAGATCGTATAAATATAAATATAAATATAGGTAACTTAAATGAAAAGGGGCAGTTCAGAATTCATGCGACTTTTTGCTTCTGCACATGTGTGGATCGCTCACTGGCAGCGCAGGGATTTAATAGCAGTGCTAGTAACTGCTTGCTATCCTTCAGTCAGTGTTTGGAATGAATTAATGGTTGCACAAATATTATGTGTTTTAACCTACTGTAGGTAGGTTATAATGTGAGCAAAAATAAATCGATACAGAGGATGCAGACGCATCAACAATAGAGTCAGATCAATTCATTTGTAATTATGAATGAGAACCCTCGTGACATGCAAATCTGATCTGACCAAAAAAAAATAAAAAATCTAAATTGAATAATGCGGCTTGAAAAAAAAAAGGCTAAACCTTTGATAACCTATAAATTTAGAAATTATCAGGGTAGTTTTAGAGTTTTAGCTTAGGAACATGCTTAGAGCTTGTATAATATTGCCTCGTCTACATACTGTAACACAGCACGCCTTTGAAATATTTTCCCTGTCTCACCGAAGAAACCTGAGTTTCCCCTAATTGCATTGTATTAAGGATGATAAATCTGAGACTCTTGTGCCACTTACTTCATCGGCTTGAAGAGAGCTTGGCCATAATTCTGAAATGTCATGATGAGTTTCAGCTGAGTGCCACCAGACTTCATAGCTGTGGGAAGAGAGACCACTTTTTATTCTGGGTCTTTAGTGGTGAGACAAGAAAATTCATCACAGTTTATTTAGCGTGCACACACACGCACACACACACACGCACACACACACACACACACACACACACACACACACACACACACACACACACACACACAGTAATACCTAATATAGTGATTTCCACACATAGGTCATACTCTGGCACTGTGCCCTGGCATACTGACAAGCACCCAAATATACCTTCTGCCCTTAAAACAAAAACATTTTATTTATTAATCCATTCTGAGAAAAGATGGCATGTCATTATTGGTTTATTAGAAGGGGCCCTAATGTTCAAGCACTCTCCTTTTCTCACTTCGCAGCTCTACGAATGCACATGACCACCACCAAGCATCACTATCCAGTATGCAGTGATGATGTGTCTAAATGTAGATGACCATTTTTTTCCCAATGTAAAACATATCTTGCTTTCCATCCAAGTATTTCTTTTTTTAGAAACATGCATAACGTCTGAACAGAACAGGTACTGTAGATAAACTTAATTCAAATGAATGGAGGGGTGTTTCCTCATATCTGAGGGGCGCTCAAATGATTATTGAGAAGCCATGTGCAGCTTGTGGTCCCGCAAAGTTAATTATACAGTTCCAAAATTGCTTTAATCAATCGCTTGCCATGATGTGTTCCTGCAATATGTGTATACACTATTTATAATTTCACCCGGCCCATGTCATAGCTACAATATATCCTTATAGTTTGCATCCCTACACTACAAGGAAGTCGCCTTGTTATTAAAAAATGAAGTAAGTGGAAATCCATATATGTTCAGGAATTATATGGAAAGCTGGAAATATATGGAACATTCGGAATTATATGGTCCAAAAGAATTATAATTAAGCTGTAGCACTGTTATTTAACAGAAACAAAATAAATGAAAGATGTGGTAAATATAACGTAAATATTTGTATAATTTATGTTAATTCAATTTAAAAAGAAAATAGAAATGGAAGTGGGATTGTCTGTTATAAGACAAGTGAGACACAGAGAGAGAGTGAGAGAGATAGGGGTAGCACACCCTTACAGTTCTGGTGGTGGTGAAGAGGACACTGAATGACAACAGATAAAATGCTCTTTTAAAAAATATCGAACATAATATATCTATAAAAACATACTGCCTCCGTGTCCTCCCCATCCTTGCCCGTCCTCCACCTGCCTCACACTTTTCTTGTGCCTACCTGTCCTCTTTCAACCTCCAGTCCTCCCCTGCCTACCCCTTGATTTCCCTCCCTCGTCTTCCTATTCTCCTCCTGACTTCCTGTCTTCCCTTGCCTCCATCGTCCCCCTGCCTATTCGTTCATCCTCCCGGGAAATGCTGATAACTTTCCCCTACTGATTTACTTTTGCACAACCTCCAAGAGTGACAATTTATGGCTGGCCAACAAATAGTATAACGTCAAACTGAGATAAGCAGTGATTTGTTATACCTCTTTGTATGTAGTGAGTGATAGTACTAGTGATAAAAAAAAGTTTACAATAATGTGAAGCAACAGAGCAATAAACATCTGATAAATTCAGATCAATCTATATGTTATGACTGAAAGGGTGTCAGAGATACGCTGCAAACTATGTGACAGAACAGATACAGAACAGTCAACTAAGGATCTATGAACTAGTGCAAACAGAGCAATAAAAAAAGAAACACCATACACATTGTATCACCATGCTCACAATATCCGAACAGCTTAAGAGATAAACAGAATTTTGTGTGTAGATGGGTGGAGGGGATGGTAGAAATTATAAAACACTTAACGTCTAATTAATTCAGAATGCAGGAATGATTGAATTCTACTAATTTCCTAGATTTTTAGGATAAGAAATTTTGTGCATTTTTGTAGAATTTTTTTAATGTACAAAATGGTCTTTTCAGCTTTTTGTTTTAAATGTTTTTTTTGTTGTTTTCATTTTTCTAATATTGGCATGAACAGAAAAAACAAACAAACAAACAAGCAAAAAAAAAAAACTAATTAAAGAACTTCCCTGTCATAAAAACACAAAATGCTTAGTCGGTAGAACATAAATTAACTAAATGTGAGAGAAAACAACAACAACAACAACAACAAATCTCTAGATATTTCTATGCACCGTTAATTTCCTGTCCTTGTTAAGACTCTCTTTCTCTTGATTATTGTTTCCAACTGTGCTTAGCTTTTGGCTTTTCTATTTAAGCGATTTGTTTTCCAACCCCTTCTAAAGTCCTGTTTATCTATCCAGTGAATGTTAGCTGTACCGGTCCCTTGTTTTTGGCTATAGATCCTAAGGCCTTCATATTTGTGTTACTGGCCTGTCTTTTGGCTTATCACTGACCTGCATGCATTCACCTTGTCTGCCTGCCTTCTGACCTCTGCAATAAATGCTGACAAGGATTATAGAAAGCCATTAATAAATCTCTCATGTGAGTCTTGTCTGTTACACATAACTTTTATGACACACAGCGTCCCTGTTTATCTGTCAGAATGCACAGATTAAAGTTTTTTAATTTTTTTCTAAATACATTTTGTGTCAGCTTTTATGGCCTGGTAGATTTAATTGCCTGGCTTTCAGCAGCTTTGCTTATCTTTCATTGTGTGCTTAGCTGTTTGTTTTAAATTAAATAAGCAATCAATTCTCTATATTGTACACAGCTGTAAAATTGGCATTCTTTAGCAGTATCCTTACATTGGATGCTTGACCCAGACGCCAGATAGTTCAGACTTATGGACTAGCCTTGTTCCATTTTTCCAGAACTAAGACAAAACATTTAAGTGAGTAGAATTTAAACTGCTCATCATCAAAGATTCTTACCCTGAAGGATAGTCCAGAAAAATCTGAAAAATAATTAACTATAACAGTGGAGTTGAATAACTAATTTAGTAGAGGTTTCATGATACCACTTTTCTGTCCAAATAATAATATTAATACTGAAACTTTGGACAGTAGCCGATAAATTCCTGCTCATTCAAATTGTTATCTTATAAAATTATTCTTTAAAATTCTAATTACAGTCAAGTTCAATAGTATGTTTTTTTTTTGTGTAAAAACATAATAAAATCATCTAATTGTAGCAGGTCACAGTATTAGGCAAATACAAGCTTAGATGGTGAACAACATAACGTTTTTTCACTGTGCCATTATTTATTTAACAAAAATGAATTATGAGTTCTTGATTATTTGATCATCAGCAGTTATGCAGATCCTTATAAAAGAAGAGGTTTTGGCAGTTTGCTGGTCTGGAGCATTCGGGTGTGTGTTTTAACACATTGCTAAGACATAAGCAATGGTCTAAGAGAAGCAATTGCTGCTGCACATTGATCTGAAGAATCAAACAATTTGGAGTTCAACATTCTACAGTGAGATAGATTATATGTGGAAGGCATACAAGACAGTTGCCAGTTAACTCAGGAGTTTATGTCCTAGCTCATTCACACCAAGGTCAGACTGTGCAATGCTCAGAGAAATACAAACCAAGAGCTACAGCTCAGACCCTATAGGCCTTACTGAGCATATTAAATCTTACAGTCCATGACAGCATAATTAGAAGAAGACTGAACAAGTACAGTTTGTTTGAAAGGGTTGTCAGGTCAAGTCTCTTCTGTCTGAAAAAAACATGGTCGCATGAATGAGGTTCACAAATTTGCAGTAACACATCATACCCATTGCAACGCATAGCCATGGAGGGGTGATGATTTGGGCTTATTTTTCAGCCAGAGGGACTGAACACCTTCAACTTGACTCCCCTGTATACCTGTGTCAAGCCAGCTGCAGTACTGTTGTGGGACTTTTCTTGGCTTCATATAATTATTAAATATTAATAAATGACCATTATATTAATTAATAATGAGACCTGCTATGATCAGATGATTTTTATGATGTTTTGCACAAAAAACAGACTTAAAATAGAAAATAACTATATATTATCATCTATTCACTCATCATCTATACCACATAATCCTGTAGACAGGGGTCGCAGGAGCTTGGAGCCTGTTCCAGGAAACTTAGGGCACGAGACGGGGTACACCTGGCACAGGGTGCTAATCTATCGCAGGACACACATACACACACTCATTCAAACACTACGGGTAATTTGTGAATGCCAATTAGCATAATCTGCATGTCTCTATATTGTGGGGGGAAACCGGAGTACTTGAACGAAACCCAGCCAGCATGGGGAGAACAAGCAAACTCCATGCAGAGACAGAAATTGAACTTGGCCGAAAATCTAACCCGGACTCTGGAGTTGCAAGGTGGCAGTGTTAGCCACTAAGCCACTGTGCTGCCAACTGTCTATTCTATTCTATTCTATTCTATTCTATTCTATTCTATTATTTACTCTCTATACCTCTTATCATATGGCGATGAAAATGATCTCTGTGCTATATGCCCAATGTACGCGGCATTGGTTGCCTGTGTGCAGCATTGCTTCGTGTGCGGTCCCTAATTAAACAAAAAATATGTTGCGGGAAGTGGTTACAATATTTTCACCACTAGTGCCATAACTATAGCTTCCCCAGTATTTCTACCAAAATCTGGAGGCATTTTTGCTTACATATATATGAAATTTGTTATCATTCTTTTATTGTAGACTCAAGATGGACACAAATCATCTCTGCATGCATTTGTTCTGATACCTTCAAAGACGTTTATGATTAAAATTGTTGTATTCAGTGTATATATAGCATGAGTGCAAAAAAGTCAAAATCCATTACTTTGTGCATTTGCTGTCATTTATTCTTTTAATTGAATTTTGCTTGTGGATTCAGATAATGGGTCACCTATATTGCTTCTGCATTAACAAAGCTGACTTTGATGTGATGGACTGGAAGGAAGTAATCCTTGGATAAGCCTTGAATCTGCTGCAACCCTGCCCAAGATACCAAAGATAAATAAATGTATGATTAAATATCTTGACTCTGACTCCACCTGTGTTGTAACAATGTGCTTTACCAGCACCACTTCCAACTCAGACAACATCCAGACACAAGGTTGTAAAGACTTACAGTGCAGGGTTTAAAATCCCTGAGCTTGGGACAGTTTTACTGGAGTGTCAGAAAGTTGATGGTCCTGACTGATGTATACTGCACTATAAACAACTAGGCTACATCAGCATTCACACTGCAGCAAGGCTAAGAGGGGTACTTATAGATGGACAGAGATTGGGCTGGCATTCAACTCAGTAGATGGTTTTTACGTAGAAACTCGCTGACTGTAGCAAACATGCATCCATCCATCCTTCTGTATAAATCGTAAGTGTATTGCAATGCCACTGTACAGTATATGTATGTTTAGTGCTTCAAATATCTGAATCTGTACTCAGTTTTTACAGTCGATGTAGTCTAAACAGAAGAACAAAAACAGAACAAAGGAACAGAAAAAAAAGAAACAACAAAATAAATCATGATATTCTGGGGCATTTCTATGATACAAGTTATGTATCCTATTATTTTGCATATCTAAGACAGCAGTGTTTTTTTCTTTAAAAAAAAATGAATGCAAATAGAGTTGAGAAGGGGAGTTGGATTGTCTTCTCCAGTAAATCCAAAAGATTCTCTGGACTCATGGGTGGTGGCCAACCCATGTGTGAAAATGATGTCTCATGCTGGTCTGGACCACTCTTTCACTATTTGAGCCTGATGAATCCTGGCATTGTCATCTTGGAATATGCCCGTGCCATCAGGGAAGAAAACAATCCATTGATAGAAAAACTCATTCAGTATATTCAGGTCATCAGTTGACCTCATTTTTGGGCACATAACATTGCTGAACCTAGACCTGAACAACAGAAGCAACCCCAGATCATAACATTGCCCCATAGGATTGTATAGTAGGCACTAGGCGATGGGTCAGTTCATCCACCTCTCTTCTTAACCTGATGCACCCATCACTCTGGAACAGGATAAATCTGGACTCATCAGACTACATGACCTTTTTCGAATGCTCCAAAGTCCACTCTTTATGCTGCCTAGTAAATTGAAGCCCTTTCATCCCACTAATTAGCCTAATTGATAAGTGGTTTTCTTAAGGTTACACTGCTGTTTATTCCCAATCCCTTGAGTTCTTTTTGCATTGTTCATGTAGAAATGGTCTTACTTTCACTATTAAACATAGCTGTGAGTTCTACAGTTTTCTTTTAACTCTTTTTTTGATTTCATTAAGCATTTACGTACTGTAATCACTTTTTGACCAAATTGTAGTAGTTTCAGAAATCTCCTGAGTTGTTTTCTTTCCCTTGATGCAGGACAATAATTTGGCCCTTCTGAACATATTTTTATGTTTAACCATGACTGTCATTTTCCATATTAGTGTCCCACTTCATTTCAGCTTACCTACGCTTGTTATCTTCTGGGCCTGAAGGTCTTTGAGCAGAGCCTCCACTACAGGGTTGTGTCTGGAGTAAAGCTCATAGCGGTTAATCCCAATGTGAAAGCGAAGCCAGTTAGGGTATGATTCAGCAGTGGCCTCCCCGGTTGGGTTGTACTCCTCTTCCTCATTACCCTCATGGTGCCTAAGAACAATGTGCAGCAGAGACCATCAGATTTCATACAATAATGCAAGTTATGTATTTATATTGTAAACAACCAACATGGAAACGAATATCCGTATCTTCACATAAGCAATGAGGAACAGTTGGGAACATGAGAATATAGCACATGCCAAATGGATATTTCTGTTTTACTATTAGGAATTACTACAAACCTAACATTTATGCCCAAAGTCTCTAAAATGTTTATCGAATCAAAGTCGACTTCTCATTGTGATCCAAAATTAGGAAATGGAGGCCAATTTAATGAGCTGCAGTAGGAAGTAGAACTGTTGTTTTACTTTTTTAAAGTAGTGTTATTCATTTAAAAAGCATCTAATTCATAAAAGCCAGAGCATAAAAAATCTAGGAAATAAATAAAGCCTTACTCAAGGTTTAAGTCTTATAAGCTCAAGCCCAAATCGATTCTCAAGGTTATTTTCTTGAGTGAGTGTCTTAAAATAAAGCATCAGCCAAAGTGCTCCATCTATGTATTACTCTATAAGAACTTTACAAAACTTTATATTCATTATTTATAAATGTCAGAGGGTGAGTAAATAAATAAGTTAATTAAATATGTCTAAATCTAATACCAAGATTTATAAGCCCAAGTTCTAAGTCTTACAGTAAATCAGATGAAAGCACTACATCACTAGCTAAAAGGCTATTCTCATCTCTTAAAAAATTAAGTAAACCTTTTTATAAATATATCATACGATGTAATTCTAATGCCAAATATTTTTTTTTAGCAACTCAGTCGTCCAGTTGTTTTGTCACCACCATAATTTGCTTCAATTTCTATATTCCAGCCTCTCTCTGCCCTGCATCACTGCAATAATCTCTCACTGTGGATTTCTTTTTCGTTTCACCAATAGTTAGTCTTGGAAGTAGCCAGTCTTTCTTTTTCACCTAGTCCCTTATTATATTGTTTAACTTAATTCTTTTTTTCATAGCTAGACCATTTTCATAGTAAATAGCCTTGTAAAAAAAAAGAGTCCCTTATGAGACTTCAACGGATATTGCAGAGAGATGTACACTACATTTATGGCATGAATTCCACAAACACAATGATGAGTAATCAGTTCAGATTTTTTTCATGATGACCATGATGTCACACAATGTCAAGTTGTGTAAGGTCAAAGTTCTTGACAGAGAATATATTGGAATAATTACTGATCCACACATGTAATACCTAGCACCTGAGGCTCTGACTATTACAATCAATTAAAAAATAATGGAGTTGTGGCCTTATTTTATGCCATTATAACAAAAGTGGGTAATTTGATCTATAAAACAGTCACTAAGTAGATCATATTGCTTCAGGTGACTGTGTTCTGCATTCATCATTTTGTCCTTGCAACAACAGGGAATGACACTGACTCCTAGAGCCTTTAGGAGTCAAAGCACAACATTCTGGAGAAAAAATATACTGTATAATGCATTAGCTATGATTCTACAGGAATATGATATTTATTGCCAAACAACTAAATTTTTTTTTCCAGCAACCATATTATAACCATAACCAAATATTGTCTGGAAATTAATTTACTGATGTTGAATAGTTACGCTGAATAACTGTCAAAACCAAATTTGAGCACAAAACCATGACAGGAGAAGCAGTGAAAAATGAATTAACAAACAACTCATTTTGATATGTGGAAAATAAAAATAGAACTAGAAGGAAGCAATGGGTTAGGGTTAGGGTTTTGTGTATTTGATGTTCATTTAAATGCCCTTGATTTCCACTTACACTAAAAATGAAAGATATTTTAATATTATGTATAATACACAAGTAATACACAAACATGATATCAGGAAATAAGATACTGTAAAAATGTATTTAAATCAACACTCAGGATAAAGCATACTCAACTTTACTATTTAAGGTGATCTCTAATTTTTTACCTAGAAATCTGAAGTACAGTACCTATGAAACGTTTTATCAAATTAGGTCTAGGTCTTATTATATTTAAATACTGCATATATATATATATATATATATATATATATATATATATATATATATATATATGTATAGATTTTCTAGGTAAAAGGGACATATTAATGGTAACCTTTTTCAGGTAACTACCTGATATTACACTTTAGTAGCTTTTTCAATTCCCCACATCCCACGTACAAGTCTGAACCTATCCGTTATGAAGGTTAATATAACTTTACGTTTTATTTTTAATCTTCAACTATGTTAAAGTACGAAAGAGTAACATTGTGTATATAATCCCTGTGAGAAGTGTTGAAATCACAGTTGAATTCGTACTTTTCCTGGATTGTATCCTATGTGCAGAAAGCAGAACATCCAAGCTTATTTACATTCTCAGAAGAAAAAGGTACAACAACAACAAGTGTACCTTTCAACTGGAAATGTTTAGTGATTGGTTATAGTGTACCGTTATAAAATAAGGTACATATGGACGTAATACATTTTATAGCGGTGCTTTAAATTTACAATGGACTTTAGGCTACAGTACTGTACATATAGCATTTTAGGGGGGGAAGATACATGCTGTATAAAGGTAAGAAAGGTATATGCGCAAGGATGTCATAAC
Source organism: Clarias fuscus (assembly GCA_030347435.1). Taxonomy (NCBI): domain Eukaryota; kingdom Metazoa; phylum Chordata; class Actinopteri; order Siluriformes; family Clariidae; genus Clarias; species Clarias fuscus. The sequence goes on from CM059222.1 coordinate 17,236,786, forward strand.
AGTTACACGGTACAGATTAGTGCCTTTATCTGAGAAACCATGTAGAGAATGCAGGCTTCGATATAGTTTACATAAAGGACATGGAAAATCAAAGTTTATTTAGTGAGAACGGAACTCATGTTTTCCCTCCACCACTGTCACGTTAGTAAGACGCCAGTTTCCTCAAGTGTCAGTAACGACCTTTAAAACTTAACACAGCCAAAGCGCTCGTGAGCTACTTTCAAATCGAACGCGTCTCGAGCATATGGTTACTTTACCATTCTTGGTTTCCGGTGGCTTTGGAGTAAAATCGTATGTCCGTATTGACGCTGAACAGCGTGTCGTCGTCGGTGAGCAGCGGCAGCTCGCTTTTATAAAGCGGGTGTTGGTAGAGAGATGCGAGTCTGGAGGCGCCCCTGTTAGCCTGCCTGCCTCCACTCGCCGCCTCCTTCATCAGCCTCCTCGGGCTGTCTGAATCCGTCCCGCGCTGCTGCGCTGCTCGGATCGGATCCGTCTTGTCTCCGGTGGCCGCCGCCTTCTCCAGAGACTGTGAGCTCAGGTTCGAGCTAGGCTCTTGGCTGAAATCTTGCAGGATTCGGAGTGTGTGCTTGCTGGGCCAGCTCGCTTCCATCGCGCGCTGCTGTTGGGGCTGTTGGGGCTGCTGCTGCTGCTGCTGTTGTTTGCCTCGGCCGCGGGGCGCCTCGCTCGGCTCGTGCGCACAAGAACACCCCGAGTTTGCGGAGTCCCCTCCCGCTGCTCTCTTTTCCAGTTTGGGCAGCAAGTCTATCATGATGTGCATGGTGCACGCTACGAGAAAGACCATGAGAAGCAACACGCGGAATTTGCGGAAAAGGATCATTTTGATCATTTAAAACGGCGGCTAGTTTGATCAATCCAAGTGCCACCTTACCGGCGTTTTAAGGATGCTGAAACGGAAACACACCTCGCGGTGCTTCTTGGATATGCATCCGCTTTCATTTCAAAGTATAATCCGCGGTGTCTGAATTCTTAGCTATGATACATCTTTTGCATCCAGGTCCATGATATTATACATAAACATGCTTTTCGATTGATCAGTGTTATATTGTGCGCATCATCTCCCTGTGCACCTACAGTCAAAATGTTTTTAAAGGTGGCGAGCTATAAATCCGAAGCAGCGCTCCATCCCATTGAAAAAAGAAGAAGCAAGAAATCGTTTTAGAGATCGTGTGCTGTCCGTTTCCTTAGTGAACGTTAAAGCACAGATGCATCCTTTTTTTTAAATCACCAATAGATTGCAAAAATGCATTGAATCAAGTCCGTGCAGTGTAAAAAAAATGCATAAGACAACTCGCAAAAAAAGCAATGAAACAAACAGTTCGGATGGGAAAATGAATGAAGTGTCGTCCGTGTGTCCGCTATGCTGTGGCAGGTGTCTGATGTGTCCGCGCGCTCGTGTCCCGGTGCTGTCGCTTATTCTCTCGCACTGCTGTGTTAAATATGAGCACGGAGCTGTGCTGCCTCGCGCGCGCGTCACAGGCCCCAGATTGGCTGCTAAGACTACGCGCGAGCAGCCGCCGATCCTCGAAGAAAACCTTTAAATGCCATTTTGAAATACCCACCGCCACTTCACATGCGGGCGACAAGAGGGCGCTAGCGCACAAAGAGGATGGCCCTCATCCTTGTGCACACATATTCTAATGAACTCCGCTTTACTCCAAGAATAATGGTCTCGTTTGCTTCATTTTTCATGTCAGCACACCTGAAGCTACTGTTCAATATTGCATGCAGAGATGCCTTCAAAAATGAGGCACTATAAAACAGTATGAAGAGCAGTCAACAGTAAAAAAAATGGTTAAAAGCTATAACCGGTTTGGCAACCCTTTGCCCTAAAATAATAATAATAATAATAATAATAATAATAATAATAATAATAATAATAATAATCATAAAAATCAGGTATACTGTAGTTTTGTAAGAAACCTGGCTGGTATGTTTAACAGTTCTTCTGGAGACTTTGACTGTCATCCTATATTGTATTACATACAGTACAGAAGATTTTGTTGTTTCACCCAAACCCCCCAAAAAAGAGGCTTATGCTAAACTACGTTAAAGGGCATTGGTGGCTCAGTGGTAAGTTTCTCGCCTGCCATGCGGAAGCCTTGGGTTCGATTCTCAGCCAATGCCCAAACCCCAGCCAGTGGATGCAGTGCCGGTTCCAAGCCCAGATAAAATGGGAGGGTTGCATAAGGATGGGCATTCATTGCAAAACCTGTGCCAACCTTGTGTGTGGATCGGATGGTCTGCTGTGGTGACCCCTTGCCAGGACCAGCCAAAAGAACAACATGCTAAACTAAATAAGAAAAAAAAGTAAAATGTCAGCTGTAAGAAAAAAGAAATCAGATGTAAGAAAAATATTACATATGCTATACATAGAAATTGTATGTTTCTTATCAAAGTTTGCATTTGGATATATACATTAAATCCGCACTTTATGGGATTTTATGAATGTTATGAATTTTAAATGCCTTTTCATTCATTCATTCATTCATTCATTCATTCATTTTAAGTTACCCAAGCATGCATCATAGGCACAACACACTTGCATATTTGCACACTTGTTTGCACCTTTACACTATAAAAACCTCTCTGAATTTACTTTATTCAAATGTGTATTCAAATGTCAGTTACACATCATCGAATTGACAATTGAATTCAGGTCACAGTCATTCTGCAATAGCCACATTACCACTGAGATATTCTGCTACACTTGTTTTAATTGTGTTAATTTAAAACTAAAGTATTGACTTCCATCAGTGCTATCAGTGAGATTTCATAATATGTTTGGACTAGGGTAAAACTATGTGAATTTATCACACTTTGTCTACATAACTCAGGGGTGCCGTAAAAGGGGAGTGGTAAGTAAGGAGTGACAGGAGACCCTAAAAATGTTATCGCAATTTAAAGGTTTGGCTCATGACGGTTGGGAGCCCAGTATATCAGGGGTCCAGGATCTCTAGTGGCCCGTGCCACAATTCGATCTAGTTCTTGTTTAAAAACTTGCTTAAGTACATGCAAATATATCACAAGTAACATAATATTTTCATGTATAACATACATTATGTAATATTTTTCCTACATCTGACATTTCATATTTTAATTTTTCTAGTGTAGTTTAGCATAATCTACCTATTGGCATATTTTGGGAAGAAACCAGAGAATCCGGAAGAAACACAGATGAAAACGATGAGCACATGAACTCCGCATGGACAGTAACTGCTGCTCAGGATTGAAATGTAAACCCTGGACTGGTGAAATTACCCACTCTGCCACCGTGCTACCCTTGCATGAAAACACATGTAGGCAAAAAAACCCCACAGAGACAAGAGAAACAACAGCTGGTGTTTTAACAACTAAAATGTTCTTGAGGGCATAACCCAATACAGTAGGCTTATCATTGTGATCTGCTCTTGAAAATTAATGGACTAACCCATTTTGTTTATTGAGTGTCAGCTGTGATAACTAACATCTACAGTTCTATATATTGTAGCTCCAGCTATTAGTCACTCCAATAATTAATATAAAACAAAAGTGATCATCCCTCATCAGTGATTAGATCAGTTGGTGGTGACACAAATGGTGTTTGAATGGGAGAAAGTAACAGGGGAAAAAGGCTTTTGAATATTTTTTTTATATCGATTACATGATCAGCACGTATTTGGCTCTTTTCTGTTATAATTTATTTGGGAAAAATGAGGCAAGAGGGAACAGAACAGAACATCTGGAAATGTTTTTATTCCAATGATCAATCATTTTACTTGGGTATAGGGATGTGGGGAATTAGTTTTCCACATTTGTTTTCTAATTCTTGGCAAATATACTGTATATTACTGAGGAATTAATTGCCAATAAAACAAAAATAAAATCTAACCAAATGTTATATTAGTTTATGTATAGATGTGAACATTTATGCTATATGAACTTTTTATCATCGTAATAGTTAGTGACAAGGCATAATTTAGCCTTTTAAACTTCCAGGACTTGTTAATGGGTCCAGACCTTCCCTCCTCATTATTCTAACTACATATCATTTTGGTATTACTAAAAAATTCATAATAGTTCTTGAATAATACAGTTTAAAATAAATGAGTGTATAATAAACTGAGAGTTAAATGAACTATAGCCTGAAATCTTGTGTCATACTTCAGGTTAAAATGAAAATGTGTGCTTCATGTCTTATTACAAAAATGGTAGCTGGAGGAGTTATATTTGCACAGAACTGGTACATCCTGAAGGTGTGCAAGCAATATACACTCACTTTCCACTTTAATAGGAACACCTGTGCACTAGCTCATTAAGGCAGTTATCCAATCAGGCAATCATCGCACAGCACTGCATTGCATAACATTAGGCAGATACAGGTCAAGTGCTTCAGTTAATGTTCACATCAAATGATGACTTTAAATGGGGAAAAATGTCACCTTAGTGACTATAACAGTGGCATGGTTGTTGGTGCCAGATGTGCTGGTTTTAATATTTCAAAAACGCCTTTGGTGAGCTGGGTTGAACATTTCAGAAATTGCTTATCTAGAGTTTTCACAGAATGATTGAATGAGTGACACATGTCTACTTGAAAACACCTTGTTGATAACAAAGGTCAGAGAAAAATGGCCAGACAGGTAGGAGTAGCCAGGAAAGATCTTATAACTCTGGTGATCAGAAAAGCATCTCGGTATGCACAGCACATTTAACCTTGAGGTGGATGAGAGGCTACAAGACCACAATCAGGTTTCTCTCCTGTAAGCCACAAACAGGAATTGGAGGTATCATGGGCACAATCTCACTGGACAGTTGAAGACTGGAAAAAGGCCAGGTGATCAGAGTTGGACAGAGCTTTAATACATGCATACACATACAGTAGCATATAGCAGCAAAAAAAAAAAAAAAAAAAGCAAATGTAATGTGTTTGCTTTACATAGCAACTTGTTAAATTATGATGCTGGATTTCTAGTACATTAAGTGACCTATTAAAGTAATCATATTTTTTAATCTACGATCTACGATTTAAGGATTCAAATAGCACACTTGTTATTTTCATGTGTACAATAATATTTTGGCGCAATGGAGCATTTGAGATGTTTCCACAGATGGAATACATTAAGGCAAATTTGAGATTATTTATAGGATGACTTGTTTTCGGGTCGATGAGGGTCGAAATAAAATCATTCAATTCAAGAGGCCAATTAAAAAGGCTAATAATGCTAAGGCTGAGATTTCTAGCACTTTAACAAAATAAAAGCAGTCATAAATGCCTGTCCTTCATGGAACCCCAGTTCTTTATAAACCACTAGTCATCAAAGTTTGTTATTTTTTGCTGAAAGCTCTGCGTGGCTTTTTCAATAGATAGTGTTTTTAAAAAGTTCTTGTAACTTTGTGCCATTGACTTGAACAGAAGAATGCAACAAGGAGGCTGTAAGATATGATCTCTGAATGTCTACACATTCAAACACTCTTTATCTGCATACCATTTTAAGCAGTTGGCTATTCATACTCTTACCATCTCTGGTGTTTGCTCATTATTACCCACAAATAGTAAGATGAAGTAAGTAAGATGAAGCTGAAGATGATACTGTATGGTACCTAATCTGAAAGCTGAGTCTTTGGCAATCTTTCTGTTTCTTCTGTACTGGGATTTTTTTCGAACCCCCCCCAAAAATAAATAAATGTTTGACTGATTGTACTTAGTTAGCAACCTAGTAACCCAGTATCTATCTAATGATTCAGCACTTTTGTAAGTCGCTCTGGATAAGAGCATCTGCCAAATGCCTAAATGTAAATGTAAACCGGTGCATGCAAAGTGCAATGTGTGCAAGGAAACTTGTTGTACCATGTTTCATAAACACAATTTCAATAAAATTCTACATTATTCATTATTTGTACACTCTCTTTTTTATTTTATTAAGTTTCTCTATAGTTAATGCATCTGGATCATGCTTTGTGGCTATTGGTGATGGTTTATGACCTTTGGCTTTTGAGCAAAGCCCAGAAGTGAGTTGCATTATTTCTGGCATTGATCGCACTGCTTAACCCACAGACCACACCAAAACCAGGGAGGTTTTTCATGAAACATTTCTTTCAGTGAAATAGAACTCTAAGGAGACTTGAGCTTTGTCAGAAAAATCAATGCATATTCCAGAAAAAGACTACTGGACTGTGGAGTCCATGCAGCAGCACAATGACTATGGGAAATAAATAAGCAGCTTGTAATCCTTCATATAAATTAGCCATTTGCTGTGCTATAATGATTGAAATCTCATGATATTTACACATGAAACTATATACATATTTATTTAGCAAAATCTTTTAGTTCAACACACTGCATACAAGTATTATTTAAAAACAACTTTATTCTGAAAATAAATGAAAGCTATAACAAATCAACTAAAATATCATGTACAGGATGAGCATACTGACCAACCCCAGATGTTCCTGGCAAGAGTTCTGTGGTGTGCTGATGACTCACAGACATTCATGCTGCTTGAAAAATAGGCAAACTTTGTCAAAATCATGTAGCTGTCTCACAGCAAGGGTTCACTGATGCATGGTGTCAGCTTGCAATTTGCAAAGCAATACAATCCCAATATGCAGCGATATAAGCAAAATATATGTCTATATTGTGCAATTCTAAAATACGAGGTATTTTTGTGCAATAGTAATTGAATTTGCTCTTGTTTTGCTGCATATGCCTTCTGTTACCCAAAGCAGAAGGTTCTACCCTCGTAGAGTTTTGAGGCGCAGGGCCAAACTGTAGATATTTCAAGGTGCTTACATGGGCAGCTTGACAACTTGAATGAGTCAGTGGTACAAATTGTTGCAAATTTTTGGACATTAAAAAAGGGCTGCCGTTGTTACATTTATTGCTGACAATTACTGAGTGCTTCATGTGGGTAGGCAACTGTGGAGGAAAAAAAAGACATTAAAAATTGGTTCCCTTGGCTGCTTCGTGAGCTGTATGACCGAGGCAGTGACCATGCGACCCAATGTGAGACCGAAATAGACAGGGAGGAGTCAGTGGCATAGCAGTGAGTAATGTAGTTGCAGGCAGAACAAAGACACAAATCGGTGTCTAGTGTCTCAGCCAAAATAATAAAAAAATAACTTTCACTCTTGTCATGCTGAGAAATAACCATTGCCCAGTTACCCTCAGATGAGTGTCAGAATGTGAAGATCTTTTCATTTTCTTGGCATAATATGTAAAAAAAAAAAACACCTCATAATTTCAGTTTTTCCTTCATTCTGAACTTACAAAAAACCATCTCAGTTGGAATTTATTTTTCTCTCTGTAAACAACAAACTGAACGCACAATTCTCCCTCAGGCAAAAGGGTTTGTTTCATTATTGATGCCAGAGCAGTGTCTGACCTTTTACATGCTTATAGACACCATCCACTGAGCTTTAATTATTAATATCAGCCCAAATGCAATCTGTACCATCTGGAATTGTGAGAGGTCCAGTATTCATTTTGGTTACACTTGCAAAAATATCTCTCATATACTGTACGCAAAATGATATTTGAAGATTGCAATCAGGCATGTATCAGCGGCATGTTTTCCATTCTACTGTATGTTCAGATCCTACAGCAGTGGGAGGATTGGAATTCAAGAACAAACCCCAAATGTTCACATAGGATGAATGGGTTGGAGTAGCATTCTTCAATGACTTTATTTCAAATAGATGCTTTAAACATTTATCTCTAATGGATATGCCTTCCAGCACAGATTAATTTTCTGTACAGTATATAGAGTACATGTGAATCAATTATTTATACATAACAATTTCACGGGCTCATCCATCACATTAGATGTTTTCTGTCTTCAACTGTAAATGTTATCCACTCATCTTAATAATAGGGGCTAGTTGCCATACAGTAGCCATCAATATAGCCTGTTACCAGACGCCTACTGTACAAGTCTCTTTGTGTTCCAATCATGTAAATATTGCTCATATTTTCCCAGAGTGATTCACAGGGCATCTAGTTGAAATTAAAAGGGAATGTGATCGAGCATTTAGATATGACGCTCACAGAAAAGAAAGACAACGAATGCCTGCTGCTGCACCAGGGGCATCATTAGGCAAAATGTTACCTTAGGCACCTGACAAACCTTGACTCTTTTCCCCAGATATTTATGTTAGAAAATTCTAATACATTCAAGTGTCACTAGCACTCCATGTAATCCTGTTTAGAGTGGCAAACTTGTAATAGGCTGAACAATATAAATATTTCAGCTATCTTTTGTCAGAAAGACATTTTTATGCAAAAACGGAATAAACAGCAAAGTTGTAATTTAAAGGCATTCTGGCTCCAATTTACACAAGGAAAACAACAAACGGTACAATATAACACATTACTCAAAATGTTCCTTTTTTTCAAAGTTAATTCATCCAAAGTTAACTACTTTCAGTAGAGTATGGCAAAGCTATTCATCCTTCCTTGTGACACTGTCGGGGACAAATGAGCAAAGAGTTTGTTCTTAATATTAGTAGTAGTAGTAGATCCTGTTTTCGTTCTCCTTCTAATCTTGCTGTTCTTCTGACATGACTTTTGCTTCTTTGATGACTTGCACTTTTTTACACTGGGGAGGCAAAATACATGAATGCACGATGGGAACCCTATACAGGATTTTGTATGGTGATTATGTCGTATTTAAAGTCTGGGTGAATTTACAATGGGATTTTGCAGCAATTGTACAGGTTCTGTATATATATATATATATATATATATATATATATATATATATATATATATATATATATATATTTTTTTTTGTAAATATCATCACAGAATTGGAAAACTGTGGTGTGTTAGAAGAGGAACATTTATGGGCATCATGAAGGTAATAAAAGTTTATCTACAACCTGTGGTAGACTTGCTGCAGCTATTTATACTGAAGAAAAATTGTGCTGTCACTTCAAGCATTATGAAAAGCAGAAGTTGAGATGAATAAAATATAATAGCAAACGAAACCTGGTGTGTAAAATAATTCTGGACTTTATCCATATTAAAATAAATGCATGTAAGGTGCCACACATACATGTACTGTAGCTTGTATCAATTTCCTTTAGGCAGTAGAAGAAAAACTAGAGAAACCTCCATCTTATGTGAGTGAGGTGGCATCATGTGTGATTACAAAGAAATCATGTCTGTTCTGATTGATTTCAATTTTGTATTATCCCCAAACTCTATTGAACACACACCCAGTGTTACGACTGTGTCAACAGCAGACACTGACACAGAGTGATCTTGTCAAGGTGTTGAACCGAGAACTTCTAATTGGGGGATGGGGTGCTCTGGGGGAGATTTTTATTATTATTATTATTATTATTTTTTTTTTTTTACCTTTACAACAGATTAGGTGCTACAGAGATGAGGTGGATGTAAGAAGAATTAGATGAGGATGAGGAGTAGTCAGGGCAGATAATGTCAGCGCCCTTGACTTAGAGTTTATGTCAGTAGATAACTTAAGAGATGGCAGATGAAGGACAAGTGGGATGCAGGCATATGGATCATTTGCAAAGAGTCTACAGCTATTGCCTATGAAGTTACAAAAAGATACAATAGGTGTTGTTTAAATACAAAGTCCACATGTAATAAGTTTTACATATTGTGCTAAAGTTTCCTATATTTGTTTAATTTTCCCTTATTTCATATTCTATTTCTTTATTTGGATTTTATTTTTTAATTTAAAAAAATGAATATCGTATAATCATTTCACTGCATATCATACTGTGTATGGCTGTGTTTTTGACCAATACAATTGTAATTTGAATGTAATCATTATAGTGAAAATAGTTTCATGCTGGTCTTAATCACCTTAGAAATATTGAAATAATATTTAAAATCTAAAAATAATAATAAAAAAAACCAAGTATCAAAGAGTCATGCTTTAGATAATTATAACTACACATCATTACATCAAAACCTTAGTCATGAAAAATTATCTGATTGCTAAGAGAGGCACCAGAGTTGAACTGGTGACACTGTAGAGGTACAGTATAAATGATGCCATTAAATAATCCTGTTGTCCAGTTTCACCAGACGCAAACCTATGGCATGTATGGCATCTCAGCTATATTAATCTAAAACCCTAGAAAACCAGCAAGTGAAAAAAGAAACCAACAAAGATGGGCAAGGTAGCCATTCTCAGTATTAGGCAAATACAAACAACATCTAACTTTTTTCACCATGCCATAGTTTATTTAACAAAAATTGAGCCAAATTTTTTTTTTTTTTTTTTTGACATGTGGGCAATACTTTCTTTCACTTAGTGAGAGTGACTCTGGTGGTCATACAGTATGATGTCCACTTAAGTTTGGATTTTCATAGCATCTAAAGAGTGAAAAGTCTATGGTAACAGTTACGGATTGCCCCATGAAAGGAAACAATCCATGCATATTTTTAGATGGTTATTATAACGCAAGTAGCAGTACCGAACAATCAAAAGTTTAATTCTCTGCTAATCTGTTTATTAGCATGGAGAAAGAGAATCATGTCACAAAGAAGGACAGTTATAATAAAACAAGATACAAAGGAGAAAAATAATAACAGAAAAAATAAAGTAATAAAACAAGATGCACATAAGCCTTAAAAATACAACACCTATGAATACTTCATTCAGCCTCCAAACATTTGGGAGAGATTTTCAGATTCTCAACTGGCAGCATAACACTGCAGGCAAGACATAAATGTCTTTCTGCTTGCTTTTACTGTGATATTCAATGGACATATGGGAGGATTTGGTCAGTGACATGCTTGATTTTATGCCAAAGTAACCAAAGCACTTTAAGTTTGTTCTCAAACTTCAAATTCCTGGAAATTACAGAAATTGCGATTTTACCTGCAAAAATGAATACCTGTATAACAGGTCATATCAACATTCTCTATGATTTAAATTTTAAGCTGAGATAAAGGTGGTTGAAATTGAAGTCATTTATTCGATCCAGCATGGATTGAGGTCTTAACCACTGGCTTATGCTGTTGTCAAGCACATAACGTTTGCTTAGTGTTAAAGAAATGAGCCTTGCTTGGTCCATCGTAGGCTGCTTCCTGTCTGTCTCCTCTTGTGTTTATATATGGGTTAGCGTGGGGCTCACCCTCGACATGACGGTTTCATTTGCAGGAAGGAAAGCATGGGTTTCGATGGTTCGTAGAAAAAAAAAACCCTGATGTGTATTTATTCAAGGCCACAGGTTGATGGGTTGGCTTGGATTTCCTCTCCTGCTCCAAAAGTGCCATAATTATGCAGAACATTACATCCAAACTAAGAAGAAGTAATGGTGTTGATCAGTTTTTTTTGCCTGAAGCACACAGTCATCTACACTGGCAGTTACTATCTTTCGATCACGCAAGCAGGTCACAGGAAATGAATCAACTATTTACTCTGCCACAAGTGGGAGTCAAATGAGGCTTCAGCGGAACTGCGGACAGCTGAATCATAGGTCTGGTGTACGTTTTTCCAAAGAAAAGCAATCAATTAAAGTTTGCACGCTATTTTTTTTCTTGTTTATTGTCAAAAGGCAACAACTTTCTGCCTCAACTAAAACTGTGCCCCATATACTGTATGTTGCTGTTTGTTAGAGAGGACTAATTTGCAGTTTCTTGATTAAACTGCCAGAATGTTTATACATGTAACATGCGTTTCTCACGCAAGTCACCGATTTTATGTATTCACACATTATCATCATACACACAACCATACAGTAATTTTGTTGCTCTTACATACATACTGTAGGTAATATTGTATAATCTACCATGAGTAGATAATAAACATTTAAATATTTTAAGGTTTATATATCTTGTATAGGTGTGCAATATATGATTGACATTTTATAGTATGCACATTCACAGTAGTCCTTCATATGACCCTGATTTGGTTAAAAGCCATCTAAAAACATGATTTTATCATTCATCATGCGTACTGCAGATTTCTAATTTGCAAGCCGAATATGTAGGAAAATGTAAATAAATAAATAAATAAATAAATACGTTTTGCAAGCCGAATATGTCGGAATATTTAAATAAATAAATAAATACATTTTGCAAGCCGAATATGTAGGAAAATTTAAATAAATAAATAAATACATTTTGCAAGCCAAATATGTAGGTATAATGTTGCTAAATAAATAAATAAATAAATAAATAAATAATAAATAAATAAAAACAAAACAGAATAATTGTTTTGGGAAAACAATTACTGACTGCATGACGTGATCTGACATCAGAAAACAGTGGCCTGTTTCTTTAGTTAAAAAAAGTGGTATCTTTGGTAATGGAAAACATTGTAGACTTTCAAAAAAGAAAAAAGAAAAAAGAAAAAAAAAACAAGCAAGCAAGCAAGCAAACAAACAAGCAAACAAAACTTTAATCTTACACTTCTATCATATATCATTTAGTGTAATTTCTACTTGTGAATGTGAATGTGTCCTACACTTAGTTTAAAGGCAAATAATATGACTTGAATAATAAATATGAATTCTTATATGTGGTGTTTTTACAGTATCTGTAAAAGATGGGCAGCCAAGTGTTGCTATTCATTTGATATATTTTTACTGAAAACTATAGGACAAATAGTTAGGATGATATGGAAATTTACATATGAATTTTAATATGGTAATAATATGCTGATAAGATAATGTTATAGCTAAACTCATGAGTTTGGTTTAATAATGCATAATTGTGTCATCCTTTGGCCCTCAGTTGGAAGTACTTCAGACATCATTTTGGTCATTGAGCTCACTGCAAAATATAGAATTTAAAATAGTAATTCAGTAAGTAAGTAAATAGAAAAAAATAAAATCTAGTGTTTACTGTTATAATATTACCAGAAATCAAAAACTTCAGCTTCTTGTTAGTGAGCGTGCCTGACTACAGATGGTAGCTTTTTGTGTCTGTGCCAACACACACACACAGACACACACACAGACACAGACACACACACAGACACAGACACACACACACACACACACACACACACACACACACACACACACACACACACAGACACACACACACACACACACACACACACACACACACACACACACACACACACACACACACACACACACACACACACACACACACACACACACACACACACACAAAGTTTGTTTGACAGCGCTTGGACTGACCAACAGAGTAAGCAAAAAAGTCCAAGGAGCTCAGTGCATAGAGAAAGAGGATGTTAGATTGACAGATGTCCGGAAGGTCCTCAACAACAGTAGAGTCCTAGATTGTTTCATACAACTGTATATAAATACAGGTTATTGGGAGGAGTAGTCACTTTACTGTGGTCTGGAAAAAGGTCTAAACTGCCAGCCTCAGCTGAGAGGAAATTGGTTTTGATAGTCAGGAATTAACCAGGAACCACCAAGGTATAGACATGCCATGAACTGTGCTACTGTCTATATATAGGAAAGCTTTACATCACTGTGGACTAAAAGGCTTCCAAGAAAGAAGCTCTTGTTTTAAAATTGACACCTTCAAGCTCAAATAAAGTTTGCAGTTGACCTCACTGAAAAAAGTAAGCCTTTTAGAAAAAACTTTGTGCGTGTTTGGAATGGATATTCATTTTTGAAGCCTCAACTCTATTGAAAACTGTGGGCAAATATCCAAATCAGAGTACTGCCAGAATCTTATTGATAGCTACCAAAAGCATCTGCTAAAGGTGAAATTTGGTAAGGGACATTCAACTAAATATAATGTGTGCTGTAGGTATATTTAAATAAATAAATAAATAAATCCTTAAGAGCCTTTAATTACATAATTACTGCAGTGATTAATGTTTCCATTGGCAACAATTCTTTGAATCCCAACTGATGGAGTGAATAGCTTCTAATTGTCATATTATTGGCCTGCTTCAAGCAAAGAAAGCAACTAAGGAGACTGCTGAAATTACTGTTATTACTGTATGTTAAGAACTGACCAGTGTATTATCAAAACCTATAATGATGATACTGAACTCAATTAAAGAAAAGCAATAAGTAAAAACAGACATTAAAAAGTACATCTTTAATAGTGAATGTAAGAGCCTTTAAATATGCACAACGCAACAACAACTCACGGAAGTGTGGCCAAAAGAAAAAATAAAACTTTTGAGTGAAGCTAAACGGAACAAAGGATCCAGTTTGCTAGGGAGCATAAACAATGGACATTGGAAAAATTGTCAGGGTGCGAATGAAAGCGTTTGAAGTGTTGCACCCATTATACAGTATGTAGTATAGTGTCCACTGTACATGCCTATGGATGCAGTGTTACGATCTGGGCTTGATTCATTTGGAAGGGTCTAAAATTAGGTCAGCTGACAACCTGAATGTATTGAATGAAAGGTCATACTTATTGAGTGATTTGACTCTCCCATCATCAATGCAAAATCTGGGCCAAAGATTAATGCAGCTCCAGATGGAAATAAATCTTATGACATTGCATAAGGTTGTCACTGTATATGATGAATATGATAAAACCAAGTATTACTGTACAGTATATTATGACACTTTCCTTTTGGATGGGCAGTGTGCATACTTTTTTAAACTAACAGTCTGTGAGGAAGTCACAATGTTCGAAATCAACTTCTTAAATTGTTAACTTGAAACAGTCTGCCATATTTCTATGCCAGCCATTCTTACCTTCTGATGAATATATTAACCTGCATTTAATCCCTCATTTCCCAAGGGTACAGCTTAAAAGTTTAGCCAAGACTCAAATAGATTTTTGTCGGTTGGAGGAGTGAAGCAGTTGTTGCTCCATGTGGATAGCATACAGTAGCACTGTATTTTGAGAAAATATTGAATATTACCCTGAATGGGGCTGCTCAAATTAATATTCTCATTTTTATCTGGACCAACTCAGTGGTATGCATAACGTATTCCACTTTCTGTGTCATGCTTACATACAGTTATTTATTACTTTTGTTTGCCAGTACAGTATTGTTATTAATCATGCCATGCTGCAACAAAGGCCTTCAAAGCACCTACAGGGAATATATTGTTACTACTATAGGTGAATTAATTTCTCCTTCAAGTGCCTTCTTGTTTTATTATTACAGGTATTAGCCTCATGTTTAACATACGTATGATATGTGTTAAGCCAGTCCTTAACACACATCAAAATGCTTTGATATATACAGTAGCACTCCAAAAAATACAAATAAAAAAATTGCAGGGCTATTACCCATTATAAAAATGGAATAAACCAATTCAAAGATTATTAAACACATTTTAGGTCATTTCCTACTCAGTTCAAGCTTGAAATAGTATTCTTGGCTGGCAGTATTTCTTTTCTCAGACACCTATTTCAGCATAATGATAATATCATAATTCACATCATTACTCATGTACAGGTGATTCAAAGGGTAAGTAAGCTTACAGCTGTAAATATTCAGTGTAACTACTCTCTACTATAATTACTTTATAATTATTCTAGTTTTATCAGAACATTTTCTTGGTTTTATTGTTGATTTTCTTTATCACTTGTTTCTGGGCTGTTATGGTTCTTTGTCCATATACTACTTTAAAGCAATTTCTTTTTTTCTTGCTTTCTTTCTTTCTTGTTTTCTTTCTTTCTTTTTTTTAAATGAGGTGAAGCAGGTTATCTTTGTTTGATTACTGAGACGCTAATCTTTTTTTTCCAGGCTTGGAAAAGGCTTTTCAAGGATAAAACAGAGCACAACACTCCTAAACATAAAGTCAGAAAAAGGTCCTTCATGTAAAGAACTGGCTTTGTTGGTACCACGTACAGAGAACAAAAACAAATCCACTGTAAATGTTACCATTATGCTAAATTATCTTTGTGGTAAAAAAAAGAACTACTACATTTATTTTGGCAACAAAAGGAAATAATTAAGAAATCACATTATGAATAAAACTGTTCTTTTAAAGTGCATAAGAAGGCATGTATACAGCTCTTTCATTAATAATCCCCAACATTGGTTAAATCAAAAGCAGATAGCATCAAATGAGATTATTCCACAATCAAAATAAAATGAAAATGTATGACATGCTGAACCAAGAAGCAATAGGAACTAGGAAAAAAA
Organism: Clarias fuscus; assembly: GCA_030347435.1. Classification (NCBI taxonomy): domain Eukaryota; kingdom Metazoa; phylum Chordata; class Actinopteri; order Siluriformes; family Clariidae; genus Clarias; species Clarias fuscus. Next base: position 17,252,832 of record CM059222.1, read on the forward strand.
TAGAACATGAACCTAAGAAAGAAAGAATAAAAAGGCATGGGAAAAAAAATCACAACATTCTAAGATGCAGAGTATAAATATGCAAAGTAATTAAGAACTAATACAAACATTTCACACATGATTGGGTACCACACTAGGGGTGAAGACAAGAATGTTATACCAACAAGCGCAAAGATAAGCACATGGTGCTTGGTCCCTGCAATGCAAGGGGAAATCCATGACAAGCTAAAATATTTAGCAGCTGTTTACCTGTGAAAAACATTTCATGAGCCTCTCATTAAAGATTTACATTATGAACCTTATTCAACTATTTCTGTCCAATTTAAGCTGAATGAGTAATAAGTTTCTTTATTACAACTTTTTAGTCTTAAACTTTCAAATGACGAAACAATGGGTCCAAGCTGGTATTATCATTGGCAGACTCATTTTGGGGTAATCCGACATAGATTAAATTTAAGAGCCAGTAATGCAATAGGTTACTCCCTATAACAATGTATTGATACATATAACTTTGATAATGTTCTATTGGATTTCCATCATTAAAAAAAACAAACAAACAAAAATCCCTTATCATAGACCCTTGCCTATGCTTCACAAACCCTGGGTTCAGAATCACGGCTTTACAGAACCGAACCAAAGCAGTCACATGTATGCCGAATATGCAGTTGCTCTTACAGTTCTGTGTGTTTTAAACATTTTCTTATTTCTTTCCCCTATTTCTTAATATCCATTACTACTGTATACCCAGTCAGTTTAGTACTGCCTGTTTATAAAACCATATCTTCAGTATTTTAACCTTCTTTTCTCCTAATTTCAGTAGTTCCTTCCAGCGGTGGACTTGCACATATGGAGCATATTTTATACATTCCCCTGTATATGATTCCTGCTACATGATTGTGGCTGGGTGTGGATGTTTCTCCATCTTGTCTTTTGCACCCTGCTGCTACAGTATGTGCATAAATGTCTCGAGGGCTTTTTCTTTTTTGCATAGTCTGCACCTTGGGTCTTGGCTGATATGAAGCATGGCTTAGTTGATTAATCTAGTGAAAAGTGCTGGTTCTTTTGCTTCCAATGATTAGTGCTGATATGCTATCCTTAAATCCTACCTTTTTTTCAGTCGCCATGTCTGTTGTGCATGGGGAACTTTTAACCAAATATATAAAAGGTATCTATTGGTTAATCAGGCTTTATAAAATGGGTAAACACACTCTCGAAAACTGTTGTTTATAAGGTAGTATTATGCACCTTAATAATTGCTGTCAAATGATGCAAAGATGTGATCCTATCATAATAAGGTCCCCAAGGTGGTATGTACGTACTGGTCTCTTAGGTGATACAGAGACAAAGAATGCTTTTTGTCATTGAGCAACATGACAACATTTCTTTCTGCAGCACAGTGAATAGAATCAGTGTGTACCCTGGTTATTTTCATTCTGATGAATTAAGAATTTAACCTAAATATGCCTCTGCTTCTCATTATAAATAAGCAAACTACGTTAGCAGCACATTTAGTTGCTCCCTCCCTCTCTCTGCACATGATTGTACCAGTCTATAAATATGATGAAGCCTTTATCAGATGATCCAGTAACTTAGAACCTACAGTACCTTCCTGTAGTGCTCTTAAAAAAGCATCAATTATGTTGCAAGCATGAATGAGTGCAGGTCTCAATCACTGCTCCATCATCTCTAAAGCTTTGTTATTTTCTATCACTGAGTTCAGTATTCGTTCTCCTGCTTTAAAGAAAAAGAAAATCTCACAAGCATACAGTAGTATATATCTCAGGATAAGCTTACTGTCATTTATATCTATTTTGTCACAATCTGTCATTCATGAATACCACATGAGCTTCCATCTATATATATATATATATTACAATTTACATGATGATAACTAATCATGTAAAAGAAAATTAGAAGAAACAAAGACAAGAAGAGTTAGAGCACATGCACAATCAGTCCACTGTTTGCATATTTATTTAGACTCATTTTCTCAGTTTAAACATTTATTAATTTTGGTACATTTTACTTGCCACTCTCCATGAGCACATCATCTGCATTTGTTACAACCAAATTACAGATTACCAATTAAAGACTACCGACCCAGTTTAAGTACAGTAAATAACAATGATAATCACCTTACAGTGGCACATGTTGAGGGATTTAATATTAGGCAGCAAGTGAATGTTTAGTTCTTATTGTTGATATTTTGGAAGGAAGAACAAATGAGCAAATTTAAATAACTAAGAGGCTTTGACTAGGGCCAAATTCTGATCACTAGACATTCTCAAAATGTCAGGTTGTGGTGCGTGCTCTTAGTATGCATTGAATAGTACATACCATAAGTGGTCCAAAAAGGAAAACTACTGTAGTAGTTACTCTAGTTACTGTTACACAAGGTGCTGAATTATATTAGTTATAACAAAAAGAACTCTGAACACACAGAGCTTTGCTGCTTGCTGCCTATGGTGCTTCGTAGCGACAGACTGGTCAGAAACACCTACAGTACAATGGACATGTAAGGATCAGAACTGGAGCATGGAGCAATAGAAAAAGATGGCACTGTGAAATGAATCACATTTTCTTTCACATAATGTGGAATGCTGAGTGTGTGTGAAAAACTTGTGTATATATATATATCCATTGTTTAAAATGATTGTTCAATCATTGTTTAATTTTTTTATGGAAATTAAAAAAAATATGACAATTAAAGATGCTTTGTTCTTGGTAAATACAATGGAGAGTCTTGATTTTTCATTTCCTTATTTTTAATTGAACAATGGACATGAATTAAATGGATGATACACTGATTTACTAAATACACAGATTGTTGATTTAGTATGCCTGTTGGTGGGTCATCAGTAAAGTGTACATATCCCTTGTCATGACTGTAATATCTGTAAGTCTATCATTGCTCAGGCTGGCTAATGTTTGTCTATGGAGCGGCAGGACATGGAAAATTATTTCAGCTGAAGGCCGCTCAGGCCTATTATAGGTCTTCATAATATCTCTGTCCTAAACAATAATACACAGGAAGACAGTAATGAGGGCTTAGCTGCATTACTCACCATCTGCTTGCTTTCCTCCGTTCCTCCATCCCACCCTCTCTTGATTTCTCGCTCTTATCTCATTCAATATTTTCTTCTAAATGTCGACTTTTCACTTTCTGCATCAATTTACTGTACTCTGCACTTCTACGTCTGTCCATATTTCACATTGTACCTTGAAAAAAAAGATGACTGAATCTGTTCATAAAATCTGGTTTGTCTTCATTTTAATCTTCTGCTCAGGCTGAGCTCTTCATTAGTCGCAGACTTCCACAGGAATAAATAGTAAACATATTGGACATTGGTATCTAAATTGTAAGTGCACTAATGGAGGTGAAAAAAGCAAAGGGTTTCTAATTATGGCTTTGACATTGGCAATTAAAATCTTTATTATCGGTTTCTCACATGAGATACTGTTTGCGTAATGAGGGGTAAAAATAAGAAGTGACGAAAATTAACCTTCAACAGCACTTACTGTAGGTTGTTCTCATTAAAACTGCTTATCTGTGAGAAATGTGCAAATAAGCAACACAGTGCTCTTAGTGCTGTTTGGAAGATTTCTTGAAACGTACATTTGTCTCAGTGATTTCTGATAATCACAATTTTTTAATAAACAGCTTTTTACAAACTGTTACTGTAACCTTAATTCTACATGCATAACTTTATAAACCGGAAAGTCTACTTGAGCAAGAATGCAAGGATGGGAAAAAGATGAACACTGGAATTACCTTATAATCAGTTTTGTTTGAATCAGAGCTGCATCCTGTTTTCATGAGCCAGTATACAGTAGGTAAGTGTAATTGGATCAATTATACCTCTTACACATAGCTTCAACCCAGTCATTTCATTGTACACTTGGGTGCAATTGCTGTGTTCACACCTGCCTAAACGAACTGCACCAAGTGGGCGAATGGAGGGGGTTTGATTCAAAACACAAGGCGTACTGTATGTTACAGTACACTAGAGACTTTACTGGAGAAAGACATCTCAATCCACTCCACAATCATCTTTGAAACTATGTTGTGTATCAAACATATATATTGTATTAACGCTGTGTAATAACATAATTTATTGTTCCCTATTGTTTCTGTGTCCCTTTGCCCTCTCTTGTTTGCAGTGCTTGATTCTGCTGAAGCCTTGGGGAGGAGACCCAGGCTCTCAGCAAACCTACATACTGTGTCTGAAATTGCCAAGAGGACCCAAAAATAGCTTCCCTATGGGTTTGCTCTCTGAGGTCCGGTTTCATAGTGCTGCCTGCTACACACCCATGCCATGCCGGAGGAAACATATTGAAATTGCTCCCTTCTAATGTACCTATAAACTGATAATGACAGCCCTTTAAAAGTGTAAATGGGAAATGCAAAAGGATCTTGCCTTCGCTGCAATGCTGATAGAGAACAAAGCAGTAGCTTTCAAAAGGGACATTTGCATACAGAAATGAAAGGGGAAAAGTACAGGCTGTGCTGTGTCTAAGTCTCTCTCCTGAATTTTTACTCTCTCTCTCTCTCTCTCTCTCTCTCTCTCTCTCTCACTCTGTCTCTTTTAGTCAATATCTCTTACACCTTTTTTCTATTTTGTCAGATTATATTATATTTGTCACAGCATCACCTGCACATATTTCATAAGGTTGGCTAGGCATTAATGAACACACATTCTAACTACATCTGTCTGACTTGTCTTAAACAGTGAATTTCAGAAGACTCACAAGCCTAGAAATATGTTACAGTATATATTATCAGAGTGTAAAAGCTAAATCATGTATTGGTTGAGCAAAGATTATTTTATACAGAATAATATGGATATGCACTAGTTACAATATTAATATCAAAATGAATTAAGATCTCTTTTTCCCCATCCACTGTGTAAAAAATGTTCGAATTTATAATCACACTGATTGTTTGGCTGCAGATATGGTCTGTAGTCATGCTTGGAATTAGATATACAGTAGCAGTGCGGACTACATGTCAAGTCTTCATGACAACATGAGTCTGGGTATGTTTCAGATTAATAACTTAATAAAAAACAAAACAATGTGATTACCAAGTCATGTATAAACACTCTCAAATCACCTTTTCACAGCTGGAATCCTGTAATAGTTCTCTGTTAACTTAAAATGTCAATCTGTCTTGTCCCAGCTAGACGGCTAATTAGGTCTCCAAGTTAGCTAGTTAGGTTTTTGCTAATTTATGTTGTTAATTTTTGTTATCATGTCAATGTGTCTTGTCTCAGCTAGTCAGCTAATTAGGTTTCTTAGCTAGTTAGTTTATGTTATTTTATGTTGTTAATTCATGTTGTATGTAGCACCTTGGTCCTGGAGGAACGTTGTTTCGCTTCACTTTGTACTAAACTGTACAGTATATGGCTGAAGTGACAATAAAAACCTAGTTGACTTGACTTGACTTGACTTGAGCTACTGTACAGTACCACCTCTCTTATCCCATTTTGTGTCCAAATCATCAGTGAATCTTGGCACTGTCATTCTGGAATATGCCTTTGCCATCAGGAAAGGAAAGGAAAAAAATCCATAGATTTTTGATAACCATTCAGTCATTCAGTACATTCAGGTCATCAGCTGAAGTCATTTCTAACGTTGCTGAATCTAGATCTGATCAAATGAAGCAACCCCAGATCATAACACTTCCTCCTAAGGCTTGTACAGTGGGCACTGTGCATGATGGGGGCTGAGCGCAGCCCCCATCATGCACAGTGCCCACTGTACAAGCCTTAGGAGGAAGTGTTATGATCTGGGGTTGCTTCATGTGTTCCCCTTTTTACCATGATGAGCCCATCGCTCTGGAGTGTGGTCAATATTGACTCATCAAACCACCTGACCATTTTCATTTCTCCAAAGTCAAATTTTTATGTTCACTAGCAAACTGAAGGCCTATTTTTCTGGCTAGACTCACTAACAAGTGATTTTCCTATGGCCACAGTTGTTTAGTCCCTATCCTCTGAGTTCATGTTGCATTGTGCATGTGGAAATGCTTTTACTTCCCCAAGTGTTTAGCTGATCGCCAATCATAGATGCTTTTCTGACTGTACTGTATTTCTTTTGTGAAGTTGATGGTTCAACACTATCTTTCTAGGTGCTGTTGTAATTTGTTGGGCAATTCTCAACTTAGTTTCAGCAATTGTGTTAGTTGTTTCCTTTGCTTGATGCATGCTAATAATTTGCCCCTGCTGAAATGTGACTTTTCTGGCCTGGCATTGTATATGTTATCTTATTCTTTTTCATTTATTTTCCTTCTTTATTTATTAAAAAAATGTTAGTGGACAAGGACTCTTGTACTCTAAGTATAATCCTGTTACTCAAATTATAAATTGAAAACTAATTATTATTTTAATAATAAATGTATTAAATTAATAATATTTTAATATCTTTATTAATTGTTAGTTATAATGTTATAATGTTATTAATCATCTCATCAAATTAACATGGAGGACCCATGGGGGGTCAATTCTATCCTTAAACCTGAACTATGTTACTAATCTAATCTAATATTGTTTAAATGTTTTTTTTTTATGCTTAAATTCCCGTTTTCTATAATTCAGTAATAAAAGAAAAAAATAATTATTTTAATAGTTTTGGCACCCCAATCATGGAATCAATCAGGCAGCATCAGGTTTCACGTAATTAATTTGGTCAAACATGTAAAATTGAACAAGAATGAAACAAGATTGATGGACAAGGAAAGCAAAATTTGCTGCAATAAGGAAGCAAAAGAAGAGGCTCTTTTTTTTGTTGGCATGATTCCCATGGGCAGGAGAAGGAGAGAGTAAAGCAGTGGGCTGTTCAGACAAGAATGATTGAAGATGCAATACTTTGAGGTGGCACTTGTTCAAAGTCAAAGCATAAGACCAACAAACCAAACCAGACAGTATTCACCATGTGTCAGCAGTCAGAGAGAGATGTTGAGGCCTGCGTAGAGCTCAACCAGAGCATTATTTCTCCTAAGAATCGCTAGAGGACAAATATTAACTCATCAGCTTGCATATTTTCTCACATTCAGCCCTTTAGGGTGATATTGCATTATCATCTTTCAAAAAACAACAACAAAAAAAACAGCATCTATATGCTTAAAATAGAGGTCATACTAGGCCTCTGAACCAGTAAAAACCTCTTTTGAAGCAAATGCTGAGAGTCCTGACATAAGTAAAGTGCTTTCATGTGCAACAGTTTCTCCACACACTCTTCACTGCCCTACACTCAAAAGCATCCTTGTGTGTGATCATGCTTTAATGATTGTGCTTGTGGAGTATGCTCAGGTTGATGCTCACGTTCATCTAAACACCATAGCCAGAACTTTGAAAACCAACATAGATATGCAGATATGTGCAATTCTTTTTACATTTTGCATTAAAAAAAAAATGTTTATATAATCTTGCCCCCAAACATGCTAATTCATCTTCAAACTCTCCCACCCATGCTTAAAAATCTGGTATTATTTTAGGATATAACAAGATTCAGTATGTTTTAAGGGGAATGTGTCTTGAATTGATTTACATACAAGAAATAGCATAATTTTACCATATGGTCTCTTAATAAATACGTAAATACATTGAGGCATTTAAATTGATAATGATAGCAATGTTTTTTTCATGGTGTGTACTAACTTATTTCCAAAAAATAGATATTTCCTTAGCCATTCTTAATCCACAATTATTGCCAAATGTATAATAATAAAGAATAAAGAATAGTAATAGTAATAGAAGTAATGTAAAAATAAGTTATATAACTAATTTATGTAGAATATTCATTAGTATTGTGGTAACAACACTGCAACGATAAGTAATCTGATACTGAATACTAGCTATTTGTATTTTAACAGTAAGGATGAGGGCATTGAGTAGCAATGGATTGGTAGTAAAAAGGATTGTAAGTACAGTGTACGATAGCTGTAAATGTAGGTAATACAATGTTTTCTTTGTCTCCACAGCGAGTTAATAAATAGTATTGCTAATTTAGTAAATTCTTAAGCATTAATTAAAAAATTACATGTAAAAGTATTACTGTATATATGCTACTAAACGTTGCGCAATGGTAGAGCGTCTGACTCTACATCAGAAGGTTGCATGTTCAAATCAGGTCAGGGCTTGTAAAACGTTCCCTTTTACGGGGCAGTGGTGGCTCAATGCTTAATTTCTACAGAACTTGGACTAATCCCCCTGCTCATTAAAAAAATAATAAAAAATCCCCTTCCCAATTGTGTTTGACTGATGGGCTGATGGTCTGATTAGTTAATAACCTAGTAACCGAGTGTAAGTATCTATCTAATGACAGAAATTTCAAAGCACTTTTTGTAAGCTTCTCTGGATAAAAGCATCTGCCAAACGCCTAAATGTAAAGGTAAATGTCTATGCGTAAAGGCTCTGAGTTACTAATCAGGAGGTTGGCATTTCAAGCCCCACTCCTCCAGGTTGCCACTGTTGGGCCCTTGAGCAAGGCCCTTATCCCTGTCTGCTCTAGTGGTGCTGTATAATGGCCAACCCTGTGCTCTGATCCTAGCCTACTAACAAGAAGCTGGGATATGCAAATAAAAAATAATATCACTGTGCAGTAACGTACATGTGACGAATAAAGGGTGAACTTAATTGAATTTAAAGCTATATATAATTTTTTTATAAAATAAAAATTAATAAATAAGTATAGTAATATATCCTGTAGTATATATATACTGTATACTACAGGATGTGGACATATATAAATACAGTACAGGATGTCATTGTTTGCGTTTGTGGGTGTATGTTTTTCTCTGGATATAGCTGCTTGTCCTGTTCCAGGAAGTATGGAGGCAAAAAATGCAGACCAGTGGGTGTATGTGGTCAGTGTGGTAAATTGTGGCTTACCCCGGTTTTAGCTGATCATTTTGTAGACTCATTTTACTTTCCATTGGCTATAATCTACAAGCTGCTTTCTGAAAGACATTTGAAAAAATGTGAAGAAGGAATTTACAAAAAGGGCAGTGGCCTGCCACTGAGTTATAACTGGATTTTCAATTTTTGCCTGGCAGCAGGCATGGAGTGTGCTCACATTGCTACATGGGGTGTAAAGCTGGGGGGCTGGGGCAAGGTAATTCAAGGCTTAGTAATTCCGAGCTGGCATGTAGACAGTAGCTTTTTCCCCTTAATTACACAGGGGAGCGCCGATTGACATGCATCACCTCTGCATGCTGCTGTTTCTGTCTTATGCTTCGTGCGGCTTCTTACTTTGTGGGGTTAGCTTTGGCTTTGTAGATCCCAGCTGAAGAGTGCAGACTTCCACTCCATCCAAATGTCAGAGCAGCAAGAGGCAAGGCAGCATAAAACTACTAAAAGCTTAAGACTAAGTGTAGTCATTGCTAACCTAAAAAAGCCCAAGAAATTATTCCTTAAATGTTCTTATCTGTAGAAACTACAAATGTCATTGTCTAAAAACCTGTGTCATGGAGAGTTCTGTAGTGGCATAGAAGAAATAAAGTGCATTACATATTGTGGCTTGGAAAATAAGGACCATACAACATGGTAATTGAAAACTAATTTAGCAGAATGACAGAATGCACATACATTCTAATACCACTGATTTCTTTTAAAGACACTGCCACTTATTCAGGCAATATGAGCAGAACTGATTTAGTTTTATTTAATGTTGCAGGTGATCTGATATAGCACTTTAAATTTAAAAGATTTTCCTCATACTTGCAACAGCCAACTTTGAACTATCCTCATAAATTTAAATGACACACTTGCAGATGCAATTCAGGACAACAGAGGGCAGAAGGTAGTTGTGAGGGGTATTGGCTCTGGTATTTGGCAAAGATTTTTCTGTGGTTACATTGAGCTCATCGTCTGAAGCTGGCCGTCATCACACACTGAACCATGGGTGATGAAGGGTTTAATGGGTCTATAACTCATTTAGCCAGCCCCGCAAACCACAGCAGAGATAGAGCCAGTTTCCTCTTTGATAAATGAGCAAATCTCTCTTTTATGGGACTGGGAGGGGAAAGGAGGGTTTCAGTCAAGACCACTGGACATTCATTTTATGCCAGAGCTAGTAGCATCACTAGCCAGAGTCTCCTCTGAAATTGACATCCCATTAGCTTGGATTACAGGAGAAGGATGAGACCCCTGAGCCAAGGTGATGACAATAATGCTTATATTTGATACGGTTATATTGTGGTCTCTTGGAAACATTTATGGCTTAGATGTGAAGCGCCCTGGATTTTAAATTACTGAAAAAAACAAACAAACCTGTAGTGAGTATACTTTATGTATCAAAAAGGTCAGGTTTGTATCAGTACCTACAGTGCTGGGCTCTTCAATGTGTGATATTCCAGGCATCATTTGGCGCTGAGCATTCTGGTTCAAACAATACACCTACTGTTCATTTCCTTCCAAATCAGGACTTTTCTTGAAATGAAATGAAACAGTCATTTCTTTCTTTAAAGTCTAAATATGTTTGCAATATAAAATCTGTTTGGTTTGGTATCTTTGGATTTGGCTCCTCAATCGTTTTCTCATCCACAGACAATATCAGTGACAATAATTACCTTGCATTTATTAACTTTTCATTACTACATGGTTTTTAAGGCAGACCATTCTGCCACTATACAAACTAGTACAATTTTCTTTTCACTTTGAATCTTTGCTTATCCCTAAATCACTAAGGAAGTGCAACTGCTTGCATGTTTTGAAGTCTACGTATATGCAAAATATTATATAAGAAAATACTGGGTCCTTTGATACTTGGCTTTTTCCCCCTTTGCAGGTAGCACAAATTTTAATGTAATTCTTAGGGCCACATGCACTTTTAAAATGTGCTACCACTGGTAGTTTTTGGACATACTGTAGCAGAATGATTTCAAAATGAAAAGAAAGGTTCAGCTTTTCAAATAAGTGCCAAGTAACTAAAAACAAACATGGATGACAGGGTGCTGTGGAAACATATTGAATTTATTGAATTTCTCAAATTATAAAATAAATTTGCTTTTGCCAGTATTCAATTTTAGTTAACTGAATGTAATTGGGTTAGCACTTCTAACAATGGATATTGTCACTAAGCAGCTTTACAGAAACACATAAAAAAAACCTAATGGGCAAGCTAGAGGTACTGGAAAAACTGTGATGACAGAATTGTTTTTGAAGGAACCTAACTCAAGGTGAACATATACATATCTGAGTGGCACCAGATCATGTGATTATAAATAATTATAGTATAACTGTATGCTATATTGTCAAATGTGTAAACTGGAATTTGAGCTTAAGAGCAATGTACATGTCTGAGTTATTTTTGAATGCACAGTTTTAACAAATTGTAACTTGAAGTCTTTGATGTTGAAGAAATCAAATGTTAAAAAATTGATTTGATTCAAATTTTCCAGTGCTGCAATATGCAAATGATGACTTCCCACTTTACATATAGCTGTATACAGTCAATTTGCTCATGTTTTCTTAATTTCCTTTTTTGAAAAATTATTTTGACCTAATGTGGCTGTTAGACATTGGTATTACATCTATTTTATTACAATGAATTAAGGTCGTATGTGTATGTTTGTACGAGGGATGGTCATAAAATTTGTGTTATCATATGGAAAAATGAAAAATATCTGCTCAATTACAGTATGTTTCCGGAAATGAGTATGTTAATTAACATTTCTTCTTGTTTAAAAAAAAAAAAAAAAAAACGCCATATAGGTCTGCACAACGGCACTACAGGGTCAAAACCAAAATGGTGCAAAACGGTTTAAAAACCTTTTTTAAGTGTGCCCTCATCATGAACTTTTCCTCAAGAGCCAAAAAGAAGGCTTCTTTAAAGATGATCACCCCCAGCCCATCCATCGTTTTGGAAAAGTGTGTTGCCTTAGGTGGGGGATATGTTAAGGACTATGCATTTTCTTAGCAATAATAATTTTATGACTGCCTCTTGTAAGTATGTACTTAATTCTGATTAATGAGTTTAACATTAACATATACATTTTAACAATATTTAATATTATTGATTTTTTGTTATATATTTACATATTTTCCATATTTAGGTTGAGTGGAATTACTTACCCTAAATTAAATATGTTAACATATTAAACATTTTTTCTCAAGTGCACTTGAGATACTTTCAATCATGATGATATCCAAGCTCCAGTGAAATGCATTTGTGTAACAGGGGATTATATAGGGAAATAAAGGTAGTTTGTACTCTCATATCTGTGTTCTGTTATTTTGCACAAGTGAAAGTTCTGGTTTGACATTCTTTAGACACAAAAATAAAATATTTGTAATATTGGTTTATGGTATCTGATAATACCTGTGATGAAGGGATCATTTGGGACAATTCACTAACTTAATGTGAAATAAATATTGTATATAGGTCTATATATCCCTTAGCATTAGCAAACATTAAGCAACCAACAAATAAAAAGAAATAAGTGAATAATAATAAATAATTTTAAAACTGTAGAGCTAAGTTTTAAGGAAGAGAAGTATTAGATTGTTCCAAATAGCTTGTAGGGATATAAGAATGGTACTGCCAGCCAAACAAGCTTCTCACTGTAATGACAGCCGTAGCAGCGTTATAAATAACTACATTTATTATACAATAATTATATTGCCAAGTGTGACATGATCATCAGCAGTCACAGTAAAAGAAACTGACTAGCAACTTGTGTGTGCTGGATGCAAGGACTTTATAATAGGATAGCCTTTTTTTAATTATTTCTTTTTATACAGATACCACCACCACTACCACAAATAAAAAAAACTAAAAAAAAAACCTTAACAATGTCACTATCGGTAAAGTGGTATTTTTAGAAAGCACAGATGAGGTTCTGCCTTAAGCTATAGCAGGAAACATTTTAAACAACTACATTTTCAAATAGTGCTGGGGACATGTAACGCATCTGTGAAGCATATGCAAATATTGTGGAAAACTTGCCAAAAGGCTTGAGCATAGTGCTTCAGGATTTCTCACTTCATTCACAGTCTGTTATCACGGGATATTCAGAGGAAGAGGTGGTGACAGAATGAATAGAGCACTAATAAAAGCTTTGAAAAAGATAATACACAGTAACAAGGCCTTGGCTACATTTGGTATTAAGCTAAGGAAACTCATATTTATAAGTAGGGTTAGCACAATAGTGTTGAGTGTTACGCATTACAAAGTACTAGGACTAGCGTTAGAATACTAGGATTACTTTTTTGATGTAACAAGTAATCTAACGCATTAGGTCCGCCATTCACGATTTATGTAATCCGTGAACCAGACAGCAGTCATTCCCAATCCATTAGTGTGTGTGTGTGTGTGTGTGTGTATGTGTCCGTACTTACTGTGTGTGTGTGTGTGTGTGTGTGTGTGTGTGTGTGTGTGTGTGTGTGTGTGTTTGTGCGAAAGTCGTCCTACAAGCCCCGCCCTGATACCCCCCCCTCCCCCGCCCCGTTATTCATGCTGTTATACCCCTATCTCACCTATGCGGTTTGACTATGCGAGGACCGACGCGTGGAAACTTGCGATAAATCATGATGAACCGTACTTACGGCTACCGCGCGAAACCGCGTAGGTGAGATAGGGGTATTATGGGCCAAAACTTCACTGAATGATGATGGTAGAATAATTATAAAGGTCTTGACTAAAACAACAGGCATGAGGAAGCACAAAGGAGTTTTCGTTTTCTGCAATGGAAAATTACTCTAACTAATTACTTTTATCAGAAAGTAAAGCAATAATGTAACTGATTACTTTTTAATTTTTGTAATTGACAGCAATTTTGTAATGTAATTAGTTACTTTAAAACGTCAACCCAACACTGTAGGTTAAATAATAAAATACTTAATATGATTTAATAATTTTCATCCTCATTAAACCATGCAGTAAGTAAGTCTACATGAACTTTGGATAGGGTAGGATCATCCTGGACAAGACAACTACCATCAGCATATAAATGCAGTTAGTTGTTTTGTGAATGGAACCAAATGATGCACATCAAATCAGATGTATATTCTATATGCATCTATTTAAGAGCATTGAAAAACTAATAAACTACTTTTCCATGATTTCTAACATTGACTTTTGAAGTGTGGAGCATTTACTCTGCTAATTCCAGTTCCATTAGAAAGATATTCTCGACTGAAACTGCCTTTAGCCATGAGGCAACAACACATTATCTGCTTATCCTGTTAAATGAGGTATAAAATGAAATGGCACATGATTTTAAACCTTCTTTCCCTCAAAAGTAACAGATGACCATATCTGGTAAATGAATCAACATTAACTTGGGTCCAAGTTCAGGGATGGTTATTGACTTAAATTAATCACAATTAATTGTAATTAGTTTTTAATCTATTTTAGGACACAGAGGTTGGAGAGAAGTGTTGCTTGTTTTTTCTTCTTCTTTATGTGTGGCAATATAAACCATGTATAACTATGATGTATAATTTTTGCCTTTTAAGCATGAAGACAACATGGAGCTCAGTCACCTCACTTTTCGATAGACTATTCAGGGTTTCATCAGTTTAAAATCTCAAATCAGTAAAAGCGATTTTTAAATAGCATTGAGACAATCAATAGAGTAAATGGCAGGGGAACAATGCAAGGTGTAAAGTGCACTCATTTAAAAGCAATCATTCCACATAGATATTTTCTAAGGGCAACAGGTTTACAATTACTTGTTTAACACAGATTAAAAAATAAATAAATAAATAAATAAGATGGCCAGTGCTAGAAAACGATCAAGACCCATGTCAGAGACATTCAGGGTTTCAGCAGGCTGAAAAATAATACTGAAACACACACTAACAAACAAACAAACAAATACACACACACACACACACACACACACACACACACACACACACACACACACACACACACACACACACACACAATAAAAATAAAAATGCACACCTGCACACTATGTTTTATGAAATGTAGTGTTCTCCCTTTTAAATTCTACATTAAAAACATAAAAACTATCTGATTATAGTGGCTCTTATTATTAGACAAATACTACCTCAAACAAACAAACAAAAAAAACCTACTTTTTTTTTTTTAACACCATACACCATTGCCCAGTACTGTACATTCACCTTAAGGTCAGACCATTGCAATGCTCTGAGGAAAATACACTACAGGCACTGAACATGTTAAATGTTAAAGTCCATGACAGCACAATTAGCAGTTGACTGAACAAGTATGGCTTGGTTTGGAACGGTTGTCTGGAGAAAGCCTCTGTTGTACAGAAAAACATTGAGGCATGGCTGAGGTTTGCAAATCTGCATCTGAACAAACCACAAGACTTCTGGAACAATGGCTTATGGGCAAATAAGACCAAAATGGAGTTGTTTGGCCTGGCACCATCTTTGCCAAAAACCAAACAGCATTTCATCAGGACAAACAGGAAATGCAACAGTACAATGATATGAAGCAAGCCAGTACATCTATATCAGAAAGACAAAAAAATTAAATAATCATGTCAGGCTCTCTGGTGGGCTTGGTGGATCCAAATGCAGAACGTGGAGAGGGAAGAAGTCGGGTTGGGTAGTGGTGTCACTGACTGTAACTGGAGGGTGGTGGCTGTAACGTGACGAGGTTGATCTTGGTGAGGATGGTGCTCCGCGCTGCGGTGGGAACCGTAGTGTGCTCGCTGGAGAGGCTCGAGCCACTTGGTGAACGTAGCGTGAACTTGGTAGGGCGTGAGGATTGACTCGTGGTTGTAGAACAAGCGAGGGTCGAAGCCGGAGAGCTGGGGGAAAATCCGTGATCCAAATCCGTAGTTGAGGAAACAGGTAAGCGGTCAATGATCCGAAATCCAAACAAGGGTAAATCCAAAAAGGCAAAGACGTAGTCAAAGAACGAAGCGTGGTCGGTAACTTGGCAGGCTGTGACGAGACAAGACGCGGGAATATTGGGCTGGTAAGGCACTCAATAATCTGGCAATGGGAGGTTGTTTGTGAGCAAGTTAAATAGAGCAGAGCCATGATTGAAATGAGCAACAGGTGTGTGGAGAGCAGAGAGTGAGCCAGTGAGATCAAAGGAGTGGAGTGGAATCTGGAGCAGAAGTGAGCAGGTGAATCTGACGTGACGTGACAAATCAAGGTTATGTAAGGGCCTAGTCAAAGTCCAAACCTCAACCAAATTAAAATGCTGTGGCAGGACATTAAGAAAGCAAATGGGCAAAAGCCTCAATTAAATTAAACAATGTTGTAAAGAATAATAAACCAATATTCATAAAAGTCATAAAGGAAATTATTATTATTATTTTTTTAAATTAAAGATATTCCTACTAAAGTTGGATCTACAGGCTACAGAATCATGGGTTCATCATCAAGTTTTAAAAATCTATTGTAACACGCACAAGCCGCCAAAATATACAGTACTGAAACTCATGCATCTCAAACGCGCATGTGCGTTTGTTGACGGGGTATACCTCCAGCCGCACGTGTTCCCAGTAGTCAAAGGGAAGTTGTGCTGTGCAGTTGTTGTTGGAAATGGGTTTTCTGATGAATGAAAAAGTATTCATGGTTGTGTCTTATTTTCGCTCATACGGAGGTGGTCGTGAATGAGAACAGAGTTTGATAAAGGTGGCAGAACAATTCTGAGAGAGATTTAATAAGACGGCACCACGTAACACAGTTATGCTGTTTATTGAAACAAAATTTTGCTTTCTGCTAGTGTGCTCCTTTTGCAGGACTCTGCAGCAACCTTTGCTCCGGAATATGTTTGAAAATCTACATGAACGATATGAAAACTATCAACAGCGTGGTGATGCACATTATGAATACCATGGTAAATCAACATGCTAATAGTGTGTATGTTAGTTTCTTTCAGGAGAAACAAACTCACAGATGTAGGTAATACTGTGGAACAAGGTAATCTTATTAATCTTTTCATTTTAGTACTGTATATGTTGGTGCATACTAGGCTTGTACAATGAGCGCAAGCATGTGTATGCTAACTGATCAAAATCATGTGCAGCTAACAATGCTAATTAGTGAACACTGGTAGTGATGGTCAGCTGAAATTGTCATAATAAGAATTTATGACAATACTGCGCACAAAGTGTGCAAAAGCCCATTCATGCAAAAATGCTAACACTATCAGCCATCCAATAAGATGTGGGTTCAATTCAAAAGTGGTCTTCTCTTGCTGCACTTCAGCTACATAACCATTAGAGTGCTAATCTTTTCTTACCTTGACTAACCCAGCAAGGATTTTTGCTCCTCAAAATATTGGACAAATTAATCACTACAACTCAATGTTGAAAATATAACTTCAAAACAACCTTTATTACTATCATTACGGTTTTCTCAACATTACTGAAATGCTGATATTGCTGTAATGCTATATTTTTTCATTTAGCAACTAAGCTGATTTCCTGACCAGGAAAAGAACCCAGGCCAAGGTGGAAGGAGCTCTAAGTGAAAGCAACTGGTCCATTAGGGAATCTACTGCTGATGCTAGTAAATGTGTATATATTGCTTCATCAAACAAGAGCTGCAAAAAAATAACTCCTCCAAATCGAAAAAGTCAACGGAAAAGTCAAAGTTATAAACTTAAGTATTATATATTGTGCTATATATATATATATATATATATATATAAAATATTCTGCTAGAATTTGACTTGCCATTTAACTATATTGTTAGGATAAATGCTAAATTGAAAATGCTAATAAACTCATTAAGAAGAACATTAGAAGTTATAAAAGACAAACTTGGTCTAAATGCATGAGGTTTTGCTATTTCACTGTTATTCTTCATAACTGCATAGTGATCACTATTATGTCATCATGTGATTATGTTTATTCTTCTGTTGCTTTGGTATAGAAGTGGGGCAGACAGTCTGTCATCATAAATGTTGTTTTCTGCAGTGTAAGAGGCAAAATAGTGTTTTTTCCATATAGGCTACAGATTTACAGATGTTTATTGCCAATGAAGATGTGGGGCGTCAGATCCATTTCACGGCTACAATTTTTCATTTCAGCTTATTTATTACACCAGATTCAAATACTTTGATGCCCTGCAGGACTCCCAGCATATGTATGGATGCTGCAGTTCATCTAATGACTATAGTTTCAGGATCAGTATTTACAAATTGCTGAACAGCATTGCTTGTGTACAGACTTCTCTTTCTTTTTGTTTAAGTGTCAAAACCAGTGGGAGTAAGATTTCTTTGTAAGGCGAGGATTCTCATTTATGAACCCTGGCCCACATCTTTGAGAAATCATGCTTTTATTACTGCAACTGCATGGCAACACCTGTAGAAAATTAAATTGTCTTTCTCAGTCTAATGTTCTCCATCAGCACATCACACACACACAAATGCTCGCACACAAATAATAAAAATAAAAATGCACACCTGCACACTGTTTTATTTATAGCTTGGAGATATGACTGATGAAGACATACAACAAAATTTAAACACAAACACTCTCTCGCTCACTCATTCTCTATGCTGCTTATCCTGTACAGGGTTGTGGGAAGCCTGGAGCCTACCCCAGGGCTGACTAGGTGACTGGATCAAAACGACTCCAAAACTGCAGCTCTTGTGAGATGTTCCCGAGCTGCAGTGGTTAGCACTCACAAAAGGTAGCACAAGAAAGGAAAACCAGTGAACCAGTGACAGGTCATGGGTGGCCAAGGCTCACTGATTCACGTGAGGAGCAAAGGCTCGTCTGTGTCCAATCTAATAGAAGAGCTATTATAGTCTAAATTGCTGAAAAGGTTAATGTTGGTTCCCACAGAAATGTGTCAATGCTGGTCCAGGCAGTGCCTAGCTGGCAGACGGGCACTCGGCTGGCGAGCATGGACAGTGACGGAGTGTCAGAGTGCGTTGACGTGCTCCTCCTGGCCATTTGTTGCAGCTGCAGCGATTACACCAACCTTTCTCATTGCTGGATCACAGGCAGACACGGGACAGTTGACGTCATTTCATGCAGCACTCAAATGGCGGCATTTTGCGCTTTTGCCTGCGAAGTTCCCAGGGTGTGTGGCTTTTTCTTTCTGTGCAGGTCAATCAGCGGTGTCTTGTCCAACCACCCTTGTGCCATGAACTCTAGTGCAAGGATCAGCAGTCGGGCTAATCCGCCACCTTTGCACCCCAAGCTCAAACTGGTAAGGTGGGACTGTTCCTTCTGGCCACCTTTTTATGCCGTGAACTCTATCAGGTGAGTTGAGGTCAGTCAATCAGGTCACAGATTCTAAGCTTAAGCAGTTTACAGGGTGGCACTATGTCCTTTCGCATTTATCCGGTGAGCTCAAGCAGCGGCACTCATGAAAAGAACTGAGACAGGAAGAAGGGTCGTATTGCATGCATGGGCTGGTGCATCGACAGCATTGCAGGTTCACCTTCTTACCATCCCCCGGGACTCTGGGTATCACCCCGCTCACATGCCACTCATGTGTACAAAAGGGTACTCGTTGACGGCTTTAGAGTAGTTTCTCCTGGGCAGAATCTGTGCAGGCTTTAATGCAGCTTATCCTCTCCATTTACTGAAGAGTCCAGCTGGCCCCGCCCAGCCATCCATTGGCCACCTTGGAACTTGTGCACTGGAATGCCCACCATGAGTCAGGATCTCTCCTGTGAGATCGATAATCGACAGTGTTTACTCGCCGTTGAAGATTGTGAAGCACTTGGCATCGCTCCACCCGCATGCTGCTCTTGCCTTTAGCATTAAGCCCTTTTAGGTCTGTGCCAGGTGCCCCGATGCCTGCATTCTCCACCAGTGTAAGATCTTTGACTCGGGTGGCACCACAGACACACAGACATTAGGTGAGGTCTTACGGTAAAGGGGTACTTTTATTTAGGATCATGGCAAGAAGAGAAGGGAACTGAGGAGGCAGGAAGGAAAAGAAGGGAAGGAAAGAAGTGAGGGTTGCAGGTGCAGGCCTAGGCAGTGCCCAGCTGGCAGAGGGGCACTTGGCTGGCTAGTGTGGGCAGTGATGGAATGGCAGAGTGCGTTAACGTGGGGAGAGGCTCCTTTTGGCCCAATCACACCAGCCTTTCTTATCGCTGGATCTCAGGCAGACACTATACAGGTGTAAGCAATGCTGGAGCAGCTCCTGCAATATATAACTACAGTATATAGTTTTATACTGTATAAAACAATATAGTTTTAATTTACTTTGGTACTTTATGACATCTCCCTATTTTACACATAAAAGGGACCTTTTAACTTCCTTCATGCACCACCAGACCACATGTCCATCAGTGGTCCCCTATGGTTTATAACATAACAGACAGATAATAAAAGTCTAGTGATAGGAGGAGCAGGAGCAGAAAGAAAAATGAGATATACTGAATTCTACATAGTTTTATTAAGTATATAATATGGTGTTTGCACATTCAAATTGCATACAGTCCTATTTCACAGAACATATACAGTAACAGATGCTGCCATGAGTTTTAGGGATCAAACGTTTCGGGAAAAAAAAAAGTCCAGATTATGGTTATGCAATTCCTCCTACAATCTAGAGAAATCTTCATAAAACATCTTGATCAAACAGAAGTGGAAGCCGAGCATCTTCTTGTGTATGGGTGATTTGTTCTCTCATTTGCTATTAGGAGGAAGAGAGAGAGTTGGTCTGTTGTCTGACTTGATGTGCATGCTCTTATTTGAAAATCAGTTTGCGAGTCAGATGGTGTTAGATGCAGTCATGAATGATGCATGGAATGAATCACACTGCTGGCCTCCAGATGAGAGAAATAAAACATATGAATATGAATAAGGAAGCAGTTTTTCCTAGCTCTGCTTTAAAAATCCTGCATTTCATGAGATCCCATGAAAATAATGACATATAAAAGCACAGATGCATGGTAAAAGGTGTACAGTACATGATATTGAACTTTATTACCCATTTATCCTGAGAACGCTATAATACAAATCGCTCGTGGACTAATAAACTCCACTCACAATTTAATGGTCCATTTATATGGCAAGATAAAGAGGGGATTTTATTTATTCATGTATTTATTTATTTACAGTCAGCTAAATCATGAAGTCCATGAGCATCCTGTGTTAAGTAGGTGTATTAAATATAGATGAGGAAAAAATATATTGTGTCACAGAGATGTGTGAAGCCTGAAGCTTATTTACTATTTGTCTATAATGCTTTATTTCAAAGCAAAAAGCAAGTTTGGCATCGGTATTTGGGGAGATGACAGCCAAATTTGATGGCGAGCCATGCAAGTAAGAAGAGGCTTTGGGAAAAGTATTGTATTTGTATTTCTTTCCTTGGACAAAAATAGTACAGGTACGGTATATGTACCAAGGCTACCTCTAACTGATACCACTGAATTTTTGGGAATTGGTTTTACAGTTCTCTGCTTTTTTGTAGCCATTCTTGGTAGTAGGTTGGCCTTCATTTATACTGTATGTGTACTGTATGTATGCAGTGGTACCCCAGCATACAAATTTAATCGTTCCAGAGGCAAGTTCTTAAATGTCATATTGCGAAATGCATTTTACCATAGTAAATAATGTAAATGCAGATCATCCATTCTAGCCTCCTGTATATGATATTTCATATATATGAAAATGTTTTATTTGGGCTATTTGCTAATTATCTCTGTTTCTTTGGATTTATCCCATTTTTTTTGGGATAGTTTTGTGTTATAGTCAACATAAGTCTAATTAACTGAGTTTGTGACAGCTTTCGATATGTTCATGGTGCCTTATTATTATTATTTTTTAATAAGTATTAGATATTATACATGGTACAGGGGGAAGCTTTTAAAAAAAAAGATGTTTAACTGACCTAATAATAGGTTAATAATGATACATAGACAATAGGAAATTTAGCCAGCTAAGTAAATAAATCCACAATTAAATTACCCACTAATGTTGTAAAATTAAACAAAATTAAATAAAGAGAGAGCTTGTGTTGTTTAAAAGCTGTGAAAGACTGATGATGATGCTGATAATGAAGTAGAGAACTCATTTCTTATTGTAAACATTAATTGTAATTGATACTTCATAATGTAGAATTAATTAAAATTTTGCGGCATGTTATAGTGGAGTTCTAGTCGAAAAGTTTTCATGAATAGCAGAGTGAGAGTGAATTACAGCAGCAAATAGGGAACAACTCACTATTAATGCCCAAGGCTTATGAATGTGATGTGTATTAATGAGGTTTAAAACACCTTTGGCCACATGGTCTACATAGAGAAGAACAACTTTAGAAATCTATATATATAGTGGAGAATACAGAAAATGGATTTCAAAGGGTGGCACAAAATAAAATTCATTTTTGCCATATGAAGTAATTAGAAAAATTCAACAACCAATGAAAGAAAAGAGGAGCCTTAGTTTTGGCATTAATAAGGCCCTTGTTTCCCATTATTAACTGGCTATTATGTATACACTGGGGAGTTCAGTGGCTCCTCATCAGCTCATCTCACTCCATTATAGACTCTCTCTTATCTTCAGGGAATCTTGCCTGGTTTCACACACTGCCCTGGGGCAGCACAGGCCTCTGCCTCTCACTGATATTTCTGCTTCAGTGGACAGTTAAATAAACGTCCTGCTGTCCCTTGGCTCAGTGCTCGACCCGGCTCTGAATTCAAGGCTTCATAGGGATTTCAACTGCCTTTTAATTTGGGTCAGATCGATTTAGAAGCAAAGCTGAACATAAAAAATTTGACAGCTTTTGGAAAAGCCCATGCCATTACTGTTGGCCACTGTAAACCTATCAAAGTGCACAATAGGCTGTGGGTGGTATGGCTCGTCATGGCAACAAACCGCAATGAATTGTTGTGTGATTTTGGATAGGCTCTCAACGTTTACACCGGTAACAGCCTATTCTCATAACAACACCATGGGTGGAGTTTGTGGGGGCAGGAGGGGCAATTACCCCCCAAGTCACTATGTTGAATGCAAAATATATACATTCAACTACTGCAGGAGGGGAAAACAAAAGTATTATTGCTTTCAATAAATTAAGTTTCTTTATATATTATAAAGAATATACCATTTATTAATTTCCTGAGGCTTTGCTTTTGGGCTGTATAGGTGTTAATCATAACATTGTGCTCTTTTGTGTGGCGCTATTACCCTTCTCCTCTAGTGGCTTTAGACAGTGCTTTTGGAATCTGCTCAGTATTTCTGCACTGTAAACCCAAATAAGTTGGCAAAACTCCAAAAATTTTTGTTAACCAGTTACATCAAAATTTTAAAGTAATGATGTTTCTAATTTTAAGTAAATAGAACTATCAGTTTTTAAGTTTGATGTACTCATTCATATTAATTGTTCATTACTTGCATTATTGAGTAGCTTAACTCATACTATTTAATAGCACTTATAATTTTTTTTAGTTGTTGCAAATCAAATAAATTGTTGCCCTTCCTGACCCAATCCTCCCATTTGATCTGGACTTGGGACAAACACTTCATCCAGTTGTTAGGAATCAAACCCAGGCCTTTCGCATAGCAGGCGAAACACCTACTACATAGACAACAGGGCCCTATTGCCCTGATGATGTCAGACATAAAATCGCTAGGCTGAAATATTTTAAATTGGTGGAACTTGATGGTGACAGTTACTGTTCCTTAAGTACTTACAGTTACTTAAAATATTAAAGTTTTTTTTAACCTGAAAAGCATCATTTCTACAAACTCATAAATACCAAAAAGTTCCAAATACTCATCAAGGTCTATTAATTTTAACTAATTGTAATTATTTAAGTTAGCAGTACTCATTATGTTAAATTACTTTGAGCATTAGGGTTTACAGTGTGACACTTCCATGTCTGGAATGTTTATTTTCAGATTTTACACTCTATAACATGTTGACTGTAGAAATTAATAGACCATTTGCAGTCATGTGACTACGATGATGTCAACTACAACTGTGGACAGTGGTACCATTAACCAAAACTAGTAACCAACACCGGAGACATTGTTTGGGGCTTAGAGAGGGATTTGGGTGCAGCCGTATGTTAGAGGCAGAGACGGTTCAAAAACAATGTGAAATGAAAGAAGCCATTCAAAATAAGCAGTCACGAAGGAGACAAAGGGACAGGGGTAGCATTGTGGTTAAGGAGTTGGACCACTGATCAAGAGTTCCCTGGTTCCAGCCTTGATGCTGTTGGATTGCCACTGTTAGACTCCTGAGCAATGTCCTTCCCCCACAAGTGCTCAGATACAATCGGGTGTTGAGCTGGCAACCTGATACCATAAGTAACTGCCACAGAAATGATGTACTTACCTCCAGGGTAGGGAGTATCTGTTGCCCAATGTGCTGGGTGGCACATGGACCCTATCTTAAGACAAAGTGTTGTTTATGATGAAAGATGTGATTTCTTGCTGAAAATGCACCCTGACTGGTTTTGTATGTAGGTTTTATATTGGCAACAATTAATTAATGTACCTTTTGCTGTCTAGAAGTGGGTGGGACCAGACGCCATAAACTGACGTGCAAAAGGTCAATAGGTCCTTATAGGTAAGTTAAATATAGTAATTCAAATGGCCCCCAACTGGATTGCAATGGTAAAGTCCCCGCCCTATTGTCCGAAGATTGCTAATCAGATTTCCGGGTAATGCTGTAGCCTCCTGCAGACAGGGGTCTGGAGAAAGCTGATTGGCTCTCTCAGTGAGGCTGGATGGAAGGCATTTAACGATCTCACATCAACCACGAGTCTTCAGCCAGTCATGGGCGTCTGTGAGCTCACGCAAGTGGAAGGAGCGGATAGCGCTGTCCTCAGAGTGTGTTACGCCGCCCCCCCAACAGTGCATGAGCGAGCAGCCGAAAAGATGCGGATGATTCAGAGTAAACACATTATAGTCTTCAGCCCTCCCTGACTGGTAGTAGTAGCCCTAATGCGGGAGCCCGCTAGTGAAAGGTGGGAATTGGAGAGAAAATAATGGAGAAAATAATGGAAAAAAAAATTGTAATGCAATAAATAAAAATGGTTCAACATTAATTCTGTTGAAGTCTATTATGTTTGGATTCGAAATGAATTGATTTTGAGCGCTCATGTGATATGGCATGTTGGGAGTCAAATAATGTCATATGATCTTTTTTTAAAATATATACTGTTATAAACGTACTGTACAGGCCTACAGTATAAGCATTTTCTAATTGTGTGTCTGTGCCCGCTATAAGTTGAATGTGAGAAGGTATGCATGTTTCATAGACTTGAAATTTGTTCACGTGTACACTAAAACTTTAAAAGCATACTGTACATGGAGATTGAAAGTCTATCAGAATAATCTAAACCAACCAATATTTTAATTTTAACAGACATTAACTATGGCTGCAGGTGCGCTGAAATGTAGGCTAGGGCTGCCTGACACAATGGTTCTTTAGTGTGCCTAGACTGTCAAGGCTGACTCAAAACCTTTGGCATACTGCTTTTTTGAGTGGGCTTGAATGTTGTTTGGTAAATTCGTACATGTCAAATTTCACTTCTTCCAGAATACATTTATAATGTGTCACCTAACATAAAAGCCTGATATGCCCAAATGTATTTTTGCTCCTAGAATGGTTAATGTTCGTTGTGTTTCGTGGTTTGTCCCTGTTGATGTTTTTAAAGGTATTCATTCTTTTAAACCAACAAAAAGTTTGTTCCCAGGGATCGTCAAAAATCTGAATCAGGTCCTGTTTATTCACTCAGAAAGAGATTGGTTGTTTTATTCTCAAAAGGACAATTGCTTCTATATGTTGTTATGATGCTCTTCATAGAATGAATCTTTAATAATAACAATGTGACCAGATAAATTGGCCATTTGGCAGGCTTGTTTGCTTGTGAAGAATGTTTTGTTGGTTTTGTTTACTTCAACCTGCATGGATTTTTTTTTTTACTTAACAAAAGAGGGTGGGTTGAAATATCAGTCACTGAAAGAGTATAAAAAAGATGGCTGTCATGGTTGGGAGGTGAAGGTGCATGAGCTTTCATCAACCAAAGTGCAAACACTAGCAAACATATCTGAAACACAACATCTGAACTACAAACATAAAGGCAAAAACAGACATAAGGCAAAAACATTGTGCCACACATGACAACAAACAACACAATGAAAAGCTTGACAATATGGCAGTTAAAAAAGGAATTAAAATATTTGAGGTAATTAAGGTAAGATGAGATGCAGGTTAGAATGATTAGGCCTTGTGACCTGTTGGGGATTATAGGTAGTTTTGGTACTACCAAGACAATGCCACCCTCAAGAATGGCAGTTATTTTGATAATTGCATGGGAATTCACTTTTGAAGTACAAATCATATCCTTTATGTATATATAACAACAGGCTTCTTTTCTCACCTGTCTATAGATTTGTATTGTTTTTACCATTCATTGTGTCACTTATTGTGCCTGTATGTCACTGATAAAAAGGGATCTAAGTGTCACTTGGGCTATTTGTTAGTGAATGCATGTAAAGTGAATGGTGTGTGCCAGATTGGAGCCATGGATGCAGCAATGCCTTTTACTGGCTGTATCGATGGGATAGAACAAGAGTGATGGAGGTCTTGCCTCTGTGTTGTGGAGATAAGTCTCCCTCAAGTTCTGAATGCACACAGCCCTGTGCTCAGGCACTGATAGAGCTTCTCTGATGAACCTATTCAATTCTTTAAAGGATGCCTCAGTCCACCCCCACTCCAAAGGTGGGTTAGATTGCCATGAGATACTTTGATAATCATGTCGTGAGCAGCAATGCTGTGTTTTTGATGTGCAGTGCCCATTATTCCTGAGTGCTGATAGGAACTTAATTAGAACCGTAATAGATCTGCTCCATACCAGACAAGGCTAATTAAAGCTGACTGGTACATTGGGATAATTGGGTTTTCAGCTTATGCTTAATGAAACCACTACCCCCCTTTCGGAAGCCTTAGACCTGAAGGTCTGAAGAATTGACCATTTACATTGTCTTTAGGTGTGTGTGGCATCAATGATTCCCCTTCCGGACTTTATAGAAGCAGCTAATTTGGACTGAATTCAAA
This sequence comes from Clarias fuscus, assembly GCA_030347435.1. NCBI lineage: Eukaryota > Metazoa > Chordata > Actinopteri > Siluriformes > Clariidae > Clarias > Clarias fuscus. The sequence goes on from CM059222.1 coordinate 17,279,774, forward strand.
AATCCTACAAAACTACATGTACCTATACCTTGCTCTCATATTGCCAAACAATAAAATCTATTATGGTATATAAGAGACAACAATTATGCAATCTTGTGTTTGGGCAACGGCAAGTTGTAGGCAGTATGTGTTGCAAATAACAAACTTTGAAATAATAAAGTCAAGTGTGTCCTGTTGTTTAGTAGTTTTGCAAGGCAGACGTCTATAAACTGACTACTTTTCCAGGAAGTGGTCATTTCACTGACACTGTAAACAACCAGCCTTTTAGATGGGAAGCTAGAGAACTCTTTCAGTCCACTGACTAGATTGTCCAACAGAAACGATTTGTCACAGTGTTCGAATGATCCCGTTTAAAAGGTTTTATGCACTGTGAGAGATCATCTACATCTACAGAGAGCCATTCAGAAAACAATCATTCTGAAGATTCTCCTAAAGTGTGCATTCTATGCCACTAGCCTAACGGTGACTTTTTATTTCAGTAGCAGTGGATTCCAGTGTACTCCAGTGGATTTGAGCAATTAGTACTAGGAAGTGGTGATTATATCCCCTTCCCAAAACTGTTAAATAAATGAATGAATGAATGAATGAATGAATGAATTAGGTTGGCTGATGTGCATGCTTTGCAAGCCACACAGGCTAAGTGTGACACACACACATATATATATATATATTTGTGTATTTTTTTTACAATTATACATTTTAAATATTTGAAAGTTAAACATTTGACAGTTTATATCAGCACCAAACAATTTTACTGCAGTTCATGGGCTATAGGCATATAGTTCTTTTGTGGTTGGGATTATGTATTCTGCTTCATTACTGCGCTATAATTGTATCATTAACAATGCTAAAGTGAAGGTTAATTGTTGTTGTTGTACCTCATTTCACATTATAGAACACGTTATCATTTGCCTATATGCCAATGTATAAACTCAGCTTTTTTTCAGTGTAAAGTGATTTGGCTTGCTTTATTTTTGTCATTTTAAATGGGTAACTATATAACTCATGCTTTCACATTTCACATACACGTTTACAACAGAAGGATCATTTTAAAATTAAATTGTTTTATGTTCTATAAGAGGGTTAATTATTTTGGCTTCCTGCATGATGACAGCTCAAGGCAAGCAACATCAGGGGATAGAAAGCCTTCATCATGTGCACTGTGAATTGGCTCGGTTCCCGACACTAGGACACGTTCACCTTTACTGTCTTTGGTTTTTGGATGCCTAAACTTAGTTTTTCCTTTTACCTTTTTTTTTTTGCTCTTATTTTCCCACACATACACATATTATTTTGCTTTGGTTTTTGTCTATATTATTTTTCCCTTTAAGCATTCATCAATTGATTTATTCTCTAATTATTGACATTTCTATCTGTTAATCCATCTTTGTATTTATCGTGAAGATATCTAAGAACCTGCATTCATGTATTTTTTTTAAATTTTAATTATCTTGTTAATAGGTGTTCTTTCTGTATTTATTTTCTGTATTTATTCATTTATTTCTGTAGATATGTGATGGTGATGAACCTACCTTACTGCGTTTATGTGGTACAACTTACAGCCAGGCCAGTGTTAATGTGTATTTAAAAAAACAAAGCAAGTGAATAGGGAGAAACATTAACAATTAGTAAAGTGGTGTTGGGCTGATTGTCCATGTTTTTAATTTAATGAACCTAGAAAGTAAAAAATCTAGTATGAAATTAACAGACAGCTAACAAGTTGTTTGGTTATTTGTGAGTGTACTGTAAGTGGAGATCAAAACCTAAGGGTGCTGGTGTATACACACGTGGACAAAATTGTTGGTACCCTTCGGTCAATGAAAGAAAAACTCACAATGGTCACAGAAATAACTTTAATCTGACAAAGTCATAATAAATAAGAATTCTATGAATGTTAACCAATGAAAGTCAGACATTGCTTTTCAACCATGCTTCAAACTAATTATCTAAAAAAATAAACTCATGGAACAGGCCTGGATGAAAATGATGGTACCCCTAATTTAATAGTTTGTTGCACAACCTTTTGAGGCAATCACTGCAATCAAACGATTCCTGTAACTGTCAATGAGACTTCTGCACCTCTCTGCAGGTATTTTGGCCCACTCCTCATGAGCAAGCTGCTCCAGTTGTATCCGGTTTGTAGGGTGCCTTTTCCAGACAGCATGTTTCAGCTCCTTCCAAAGATGCTCAATAGGATTGAGGTCAGGGCTCATAGAAGGCCACTTTAGAATAGTCCAATGTTTTCCTCTTAGCCATTCTTGGGTGTTTTTAGCTGTGTTTTGGGTCATTGTTCTGTTGCAAGACCCATGACCTGCGACTGAGACCCAGCTTTCTGACACTGGCCAGCACATTTCTCTCTAGAATCCCTTGATAATCTTGAGATTTCATTGTACCCTGCACAGATTCAAGACACCCTGTGCCAGATGCAGCAAAGCAGCCCCAGAACATAACAGAGCCTCCTCCATGTTTCACAGTAGGGACAGTGTTCTTTTCTTGATATGCTTCATTTTTCCGTCTGTGAACATAGAGCTGATGTGCCTTGGCAAAAAGTTCCATTTTTGTCTCATCTGTCCACAGGACATTCTCCCAGAAGCTTTGTGGCTTGTCAACATGTAGTTTGGCATATTCCAGTCTGGCTTTTTTATGATTTGTTTTCAACAATGGTGTCCTCCTTGGTCGTCTCCCATGTAGTCCACTTTGGCTCAAACAACGACGGATGGTGCGATCTGACACTGATATTCCTTGAACATGAAGTTCACCTTGGATCTCTTTAGAAGTCTTTCTGGGCTCTTTTGTTACCATTCGGATTATCCGTCTCTTTGATTTGTCATCAATTTTCCTCCTGCGGCCACGTCCAGGGAGGTTGGCTACAGTCCCATGGATCTTAAATTTCTGAATAATATGTGCACATATTATCTAGCTGCTTGGAAATGGTCTTATAGCCTTTACCTTTAACATGCTTGTCTATAATTTTCTTTCGAATCTCCTGAGACAACTCTTTCCTTCACTTCCTCTGGTCCATGTTGAGTGTGGTACATACCATGTCACCAAACAACACAGTGACTACCTGGAGCCCTACATATAGGCCCACTGACTGAATACAAGATTGTAGACACCTGTGATGCTAATTAGTGGACACACCTTGAATTAACATGTCCCTTTGGTCACATTATTTTCAGTATTTTCTAGGGATACCATCATTTTTGTCCAAGCCTGTTCCATGAGTTTATTTTTTTTAATAATTCCGTTGAAGCATGGTTGAAAAGCAATGTCTGACTTTCATTGGTTAACATTCATAGAATTTTTATTTATTATTACTTTTGTCCGATTAAAGTTATTTCTATGACCATTATGAGTTTTTCTTTCATTGACCGAAGGGTACCAACAATTTTGTCCACGTGTGTATATTTTATCCTCAATTTTTTTTTCATCCCTACATAAAGATGACTCACCTTATAAACTTTATTTTAAAAAGTAGGGTTAGTCTGAGAAAAGCATCCATTCAAGTTGTTAGTTCAACAAATTCCTTTTCCTTTTCTTTCGTTTAAACACTTGCACAGAAACACAAATGACAGCTTGGTTAAATGGGTACAATGGATTATTTAAAACTATAAACGTTTTGGACTATGAAACTATAAGGTTATGTAGGAGAACAATATTTTCTACACTTTTATGGTAACTTCTTGGTAATACTTGGAATTTTTAGAAAAACATACTTTAATGCAGGATATAATATTGTTTTGCCTATGTAAAATCGACCTAACAACCAAAATATGATTTGATTATTAAGTCTAAAATAATTTTTGGAGAGACTGAAAAGTCCCTTGTCTCATTTATCTGTGGCATCAGTATTCATAACAGTGCATTTGCAGCATCCATAATATGTTAAAGTAAAAAAAATAGTTAAAATATACAGTATTTAACTGAAATTTTTATATTTGATGTTATGGGAGACATGAACATATATGCGGCTGTGAGAAACATTCTCCCTAATCCACTGTATTAACATGATCTGTGGCCTGATTCCAGTGCCTAATCAACTAAAACGAACAAAGCAGGACCTCAGAATCCACGTCGAAAAAATTCATTATTTTCCCCTCTAACAATGATCAATGTTTGCCAGTCTAACCTAAACAGATCTTGCTAGTGTAATCCGTGGTGAGAATCGACCAGTCAGACCTGATCAATATGTGCTGAGATAGGAGCTGAGAAATTGTATTTCGGGAGAATCAGTAAGCTTGTGTGCGAATGTGTGAGAAAGTGTGTGTGTGTCTTGGAGTGAAATCAAGGGTACAAGATTTGGCAACAGGACCAGTGGAGCTGTTATAATAGCAAAAATATTAGCACTAGCGAGAAAGAAATTGTGGTGTTCAGATGACAGAACAGGTTAATTAGCCCTAATGTGTATGGTTTTATGGGACAGCAAAATTTAGTCATTGTGCTGTAGAACAGAGAGTGGGGGTGTTTGTGTCTATCTGCCTGATTAATGTCTATGTTGAGGTATATTGGATTCTGAACAATTATAATAGATAGCCAGTGATATAATAATAATAATAATAATAATAATAATAATAATAATAATAATAATAATAATAAATATAGTTGCAAGCAACGATGAGTGGCCCAAGCATCGTCACCTGGGCACACCACAAAACCAGTGTGCTTTTTGAGCATGTTAAGACCTCTAACAACCTGTGTGCTTTTTGAGCATGTTATGACTTCCAAAAATCCATTGCTGCCTGAGTGCATTGAACAAACTGTGTGGTTTTAGAGCTCCCTAGGACCTCTAAAAAGCTGTGCTCAAGAAGTCCTAAGCCATTTTTTACATAAGTTTAAGGCATCAAAGCGATTAAAATACAGACTTGAAATCAGTGTCAAAATCAAGAAGACTTTCCTTTTGAAATCCTCAACAACATGTTAATTTATAGATATCTATATTTTTTAATTAAAATGTAAGCAATTTTGTTAAAATTAAAATGTAAGCAATACTAATGTTGTCTCTGTTTCTTGACATTTGTAAGATTTTATTGTTTATTGTTTCATTCCTTGCTGTCTTGAAAGTTCGAGCGATCAACTAAACCAGAGGGCCAGCGTCACTGCACGTCTGAGATAGTGCTGATGCTTGTGCATTTCCTTTGAGGGTTCTATCAGGCCAATGGAAAATCTGTCACTGCAGTTTTGTAATGGATAAAGCACCAAATTGATTGCCACATTATTTGTATATGTGCAAAATATTGCAAAAGATGCTTACTAGATTATGTGCTCATTTCAAGGTTAATTCTAGTTTAAGGATCTGTATATTGCTTTATAATGGTTTATGAAGCCTAAAAGAGACCATTCCTATGTTTTTATCTTTCGTCCATGAACCCAATTGAACAAGATGCTACCTGGTGCATTATATCACATTTCTGACAGGTGATATCCATTTACAGTAGGTAGCAGATACTGTGATTCTGACACCAGATCTCACTGACAAGCACTGCTAGAAGGTATAAGACTAAAAAAAAGTGATGCCAGTGGATTAGTCTGATATTTACCCTAAAAAAAGGACTAAAATAAGTTAAGCATGCTCGAGCTTTCTGACATGCTAATGTCAGAACGATGCCAACAAGAGTGGAGCATTCATCCTGTGAATTACAAGTGCAGATTAGTTCCCATGTGACTTACCATGTAGGCAGTTGGTCTCTGGGCCAATTTGGTAGGATTTGTGCAAAGAAATATATAACCAAATATCCTTTTTTCTTTTACTTTTCTTTTAGCAAGTTTCGAATGGCTACATTTAAAAGCAAAAGGGGGAAAAAATCGAAAAATAAGTTTTCTGAGAAAATTCTAACTTCCAAATGTCCTCCAAAAATATACTTAAGAGTTAATGAATTCAATCATGGCCTTCTTTCATAAAGCAATCATTCTACAATGCTAACATTATCCTTTTACGGGGGGATATGTGAGCCTTTCTCGGTTGATGTGCTTTGATTTGCATAAACTGTGCTGAAGTTTTCATCGAAAGGGAGTGAATGACTCTGTGAAGCCTGCTTTCCCACTGAGATCTCTAATAAGTTACTGCTATGCTACTAAAAAGAACATATTAACTGATAGCGGACTCAGCATGGCCTCACACAAATGGACATAAAGTGGAAGCACAGTGATAGTGTTATTTATTTTAAACGGATTTCATTTTTAATTGTGGCACAAAGGGTCTAGTTACATGGATTTGACTTGAAAGTCTGTTGTCCTGTGATGAAACACCTTCAGATATGTTTGTGGATTCTGCCAAGATCAAGACTCATTTTTAAAACTTTGATTAAGAAATTGAAGTATTGATAATTAGCTGGTTCTTTGAGTGCATTTCTTTGTAGTTTTTTTTTTTTATCATTCAAATAGAGAAACAGACACACAGAATAATATACATAATTCATTTTGTTATGATACTGTAGTTTAATTTCTGTGCATTGTAGTGCCAGGCCTGGATAAATTTTCTTTATGAGGCTGTCATGAGGCAGGGATGGCTACAGTTGCAGGAATTGCTTTATTTAAAAAAATAAATAAAAAAAAAGCAAATAAATTCTTGTTTTTACATTCAGCAAACAGATACATCATGGCAAGACCAGGAAAAAAAAACTGAAAACAAGATAGGCCCATAGTAAAAGGCTTGGTACATCAGCTGAGTAAACAACACTGAACAATAATTTGCACTGAGTGAATGATCAAAGTCTGTGTGGAAGATTTAGACCAGGTGATTTGAGTTAGTAACTAGGAGACCTTAAACATAACAGTGAATATGTTTATTTGGAGTTGTACACTGTGGAGGCTATGTTTGTGGGAGACAATTTGCAGGGAAGTTGACATGACAATGGCCAGCTGTTTGTTTTTAGATGCTATTCAGTAAGCCAATAACATTATAGCCTTAAAAACATTACAAATATTTTTTAAATACTGATAAAATATTATTTCTTTGTAAACATAAATCACATATACAAATAAACTGAAGCAAGCAGTGACCCTGGATGTATCTCCATTCATCTGAGATATATCTCATTACCAGTGTCAGAAATAAACTGGGTAATATACTGGAACTACTACATATTTGTGGCAAATTGGAGAATAAAGCTCTGTGAAAAAAACAAACAAAAAAACAAATATACACACGTGGACAAAATTGTTGGTACCCTTCGGTCAATGAAAGAAAAACTCACAATGGTCACAGAAATAACTTTAATTTGACAAAATTAATAATAAATAAGAATTCTATGAATGTTAACCAATGAAAGTCAGACATTGCTTTTCAACCATGCTTCAACAGAATTATTTAAAAAAATGAACTCCTGGAACAGGCCTGGACAAAAATGATGGTACCCCTAACTTAATAGTTTGTTGCACAACCTTTAGAGGCAATCACTGCAATCAAACGATTCCTGTAACTGTCAATGAGACTTCTGCACCTCTCTGCAGGTATTTTGGCCCACTCCTCATGAGCAAGCTGCTCCAGCTGTTTCTGGTTTGAAGGGTGCCTTTTCCAGACAGCATGTTTCAGCTCCTTCCAAAGATGCTCAATAGGATTGAGGTCAGGGCTCATAGAAGGCCACTTTAGAATAGTCCAATGTTTTCCTCTTAGCCATTCTTGGGTGTTTTTAGCTGTGTTTTGGGTCATTGTCCTGTTGCAAGACCCATGACCTGAGACTGAGACCCAGCTTTCTGACACTGGCCAGCACATTTCTCTCTAGAATCCCCTGATAGTCTTGAGATTTCATTGTACCCTGCACAGATTCAAGACACCCTGTGCCAGATGCAGCAAAGCAGCCCCAGAACATAACAGGGCCTCCTCCATGTTTCACAGTAGGGACAGTGTTCTTTTCTTCATATGCTTCAAGTATAATTAGCAAAATTTGGCTTGGCAAAAAGTTTCATTTTTGTCTCATCTGTCCATAGGACATTCTCCCAGAAGCTTTGTGGCTTGTCAACATGTAGTTTGGCATATTCCAGTCTGGCTTTTTATGGTTTCTTTTCAACAATGGTTCCTCCTTGGTCGTCTCCCATGTAGTCCACTTTGGCTCAAACAACGACGGATGGTGCGATCTGACACTGATGTTCCTTGAGCATGAAGTTCACCTTGGATCTCTTTAGAAGTCTTTCTGGGCTCTTTTGTTACCATTCAGATTATCCGTCTCTTTGATTTGTCATCAATTTTCCTCCTGCGGCCACGTCCAGGGAGGTTGGCTACAGTCCCATGGATCTTAAATTTCTGAATAATATGTGCAACTGTAGTCACAGGAACATCTAGCTGCTTGGAAATGGTCTTATAGCCTTTACCTTTAACATGCTTGTCTATAATTTTCTTTCGAATCTCCTGAGACAACTCTTTCCTTCACTTCCTCTGGTCCATGTTGAGTGTGGTACATACCATGTCACCAAACAACACAGTGACTACCTGGAGCCCTATATATAGGCCCACTGACTGATTACAAGATTGTAGACACTTGTGATGCTAATTAGTGGACACACCTTGAATTAACATGTCCCTTTGGTCACATTATTTTCAGTATTTTCTAGGGGTACCATAATTTTTGTCCAGGCCTGTTCCATGAGTTTATTTTTTAAAATAATTCCGTTGAAGCATGGTTGAAAAGCAAAGTCTGACTTTCATTGGTTAACATTTTTTTAAATTATTACTTTTGTCAGACTAAAGTTATTTATGTGACCATTGTGAGTTTTTCTTTCATTGACCGAAGGGTACCAACAATTTTGTCCATGTGTGTATATGTATATATATTGCTGTAACCCTAACCCTAACCCATTATTCTCAAACTTAACCAAAAGAGTGGATGCCACAGAACTTATCTGGTATGTTAAGGTACAAAACTCCACGCAGTTGACTACAAAAAAAAAAAAACTTCATCCATATGAAAATGCAAAAGCATTCTGTCAAAGGATGGCAAACCAGCCGTCAGAGATATTACCTTAGCCGCAAAGCCATGTTGGCCATTAAGGAGCCTGAAAAAAGTTACCAAAGGATATGAGAACAAACACAGGAGACAGGGTGCCTGCAGTGGATTCTCTAACAAGCCAAAAAGGCAGTTTTTCCTGGCCACACATCAACACTGAAAACTAACAGTTTCCAAATATCCTCCATAAGGTCTATTTTTTCAGTGCTCTTAAATGTAGTTTGTGTATGAATGAAAGGCCAAAATGAAAGGCAGAAAAAAATAAAAATAAAATTCAAAGCACATGCACTGTATGGACAAGGCCTTAGCTGTATAGTAGAGTGAGTCATACCTCAACATTTAGCTGTGTACTAGGATAAGTAGAACCTTGATAGACCTCCTCTGGATTTAGGTTGTTCCTAGAACCTAGAATAGTACCTTGAATGATATTGACATATCTTGCAAATTAGTTGTGTGCTAATGTGAGTAGGATTTAATTAGGAGTCATTTTCTACACCGCTTATCCTGTGTACTGGCTGTAGGCCCAGGAAACTTAGGGCACACCAGGCGGACACCTTAGACAGGGTGCCTATCCATCGCAAGACACACACACACACACACACACACACACACACACACACACACACACACACACACACACACACACAGTATAATAAGAACTAACTTAACATTTACTGTAATGCTGCACTAGTATGAGGAGTTTCTGGTTTGAATCCGTGCTGTATTACTAGGTGTATTGACTAACATTTAATGCTGTACTAGAGGGTTGTTGGTTTGTGATATGGTAGTTCATGAACCGATATCTGCAATAGAATCCGATTTGAAGAAAATATATTTTTTGTCATTTTTGTTTTTTATCCAATATGCCTCTTCATAGAGATCAAGGGCAAGGAAATTGTGATTTGCTAAGCCTTAATATCAGCAGTGGAATGGAGGATGAGAATGGACAGAAAGCTGATGGATGCTCTCCAGACTCTTTTAGACCTTTTGATGCTGTGTGTATTTGTTAATTTTCAAGAAAAGTCTGCACTTTTTCTTCTTACAATTTCCTCATGGGATCTGTCTATACTTTTAAAACCTAAGTGGTGTAAAAAAATAAGACACTTTTAGCTCTCTCATTAGATTGGCTTAGAGGAAGCAAAATATGTATTCGGTTGTTTTCACACCTATAATTTGAACTTGAGCTCCCAGGAATCCACTTAGACGTCCCTTCACTGTCAACTAATGAACCCTGGTGAAGCCTTTGTGTGTGGGTATTTGTTTATCTCTGGCAGCTTAAATTCTCATTAGAATTTAGTAGTTTGCTCTACTTGTATTAACTAGGTACTGAGACTGCCAAATTATGCTTCCCATTGCAGTGATTTTCTGCCATAATCAACCACCCATGAAGTTTATAGGACATAGTTTTCTCCTGTCTTTTATTCCCACTCGTAAATCCTCCTCCAAAAATGTGCCTATATTTGGCTGACTGTGACATATGTTACTCTTTTCCTCATTATCATTCTTTATGGGGCATTGCAGTCACTTCTTTATGACCCCCTTCTCTTATTCTGAAATGAATAAAAAGTTTGAAGTCTGCGCCTTTTCAAGGATCCTCATATCGCTATGAAATAGTGTAGTAAAGATAGGTGCCATAAATATACTTTGAATACACTCTTATTTAAGGTTAAATTAATTTCATTTTTCTCCAAATGTGCATCCACGATAAATGACTGCCGAGATGTAATGGCAAGCTCAGAGGAACAGTCCAGTGTCTATATTTTATTAGACTATTTAGCAAACAGAAAGCATAGGGCGTGTACAGTGTGTGGAAAAAGTCTCTCACTTTGGGTTTGATTTGCCTACAGGGGAGGTTTTCATTATAAGCTAAACTAGGTAAAAAAGAAAAGGTTGACATTGCTAGGGGATGTTATAGACTGGAGTGTAAGTAAGCAGTCTATGAAAGCAGAGTTGTGTGCCAAGAACATGCAAAATGAAGTCCCACAAGAATAGACCTGACAGACGATACTAGCAAAGCTATCAGGATATATTTTAGTGAAGGACGCCGGGGAAATGGCTTTACAAAACAAACAGCTGTGTCTAGTTGGAGGGAAAACATACTGTGTCTTCCAGAAATCAGCCCCATATGCAAATGTGATATTGACCAAATGACCTGTTCTTTCTTACTTTACAGAGCAGTGTTTCTAATGCAGTAATGCTTTGCAGAGGAAAGAAAAACAGATCAGGGGAGGAAAAGAAATCTACCTGTTAAATGTGAGCTGGCATGCTGTGCTTCAGCAATGCTATGGGTTTGGCAAGTATTAATTGGAACACATTAAGTGGTATCTGCTAGAAGATTACAAGCACACTTTTCAGCTGGGAGACATTGGCATTTGGATAAAAGAACTTGACTCTCTCCATCCAATTCCGTTTATCTGGCTAATTTTATTGACAGAGACCCTGTGAGCACTCCTGTCAATCCATTACTGGTATTGTGCTCTCAGTTCCATGTTTGTTTTTTCATGAGTCATCTTATAAAGGCACAGTCACTACAAACCTAAGAGTCTAAAACAGACAAAGCACAAAGTGAAAGTATGATTGAGTGTAAATTATTTCATCCTGCACCTAAATAAGTTAAAGTTATTATAATGAAAGTTTCACCTATCAAAAGCTCATGTTTCAAATAGTCAACATAATTGGATAGCAAATCAGTAAATTCTAACTACATTACCTGTGAAGTCCGTAAATCCATATTAAAGACATTCAAAGTAGAACAGGTTGAGATGGTCTCATCACCGACAGTTGATTGATTTTTGTCTCTAATCATCCAACTCATTTCCCAAGAACATGGACGCTACAGTTTTTTCTCCTAGTGTTCCTAAAAATGGCACATTGAAGATCAACCCCATTAGTTTCACTCATTAGTCAGGTTCAGTTTGTAAATTGCATTTCATAGGTCAGTGAACGGTATCGACATGAGCGTGGCACCAGAAGCTAAAGAAAATTTAGTCAACTAAATAAAAAGTTGAAATAAAATCCCAGACTTAGTTTTGATGCCAAACAAGAACATTTCATAGCCTGAGAAAGACCCTTCAACAACTTACTAAATATTTTATATGCAAATTCATAGACCAGTGCATGGAATTATGGTACAGCTAATCTTTAAGATAATTAATTTTCATGCCAAGACACACTCTCCCACCACTTCATTAGGCACATCTTGCTAGTACTAGGTTCAACCCCGTTTTACCTTCAGAACCACTTCAATTCTTTATGGCATAGATTAAACTAAGTTCTAGAAATATCCCTTAAAGATTTTGGTCCATGCTGACCTGAAAACTTGATGGAGTTGCTGCAGACTACACATCCATGATGCAAATATCTAATTCCACCACATCCCAAAGGAATGGTGACTGTTGGGATCCATTGGTATCTGGCGACTGTGGATCCCATTTGAGTACAATGAACTTACATGTTCATGTTCAAAAAACCAGTTTGAGATGATTTTAGCTTTGTGACATTACCTCTGTGGTCATAAAGGGATAGACATGATCAAGTAGGCTGTGGCATTTAAACAATGCTTACTTGGTAATAAGGGCCCCAAAGTGTACTAATAAAATATCCCCCACACCATTACACCACCACCACCACCACCACCACAAAAATTTGGTATCATAAAAATAGGGAGGAAGAAAGGAACAACTCATGATTCAAATCATCATGTGTCAAACATAGTGAAGGCAGTGTTATGGTAAAGCACGTATGACTGCCAATGTAACGAGTTCACTGTTATTAGTTACCCGACTAAGTGTATTGGAAAAAAAAGCCAAATGCTGCAAAACAGATAGGGCCCCACTTCATGTTGAAGATGGATAACATGACTCAAAACATACAGTGAAAGCTACTCAAGGCAAAGAAATGAAATGTTCTTTACTGGCCAAATCAGTCGTCTACTGTCAACCCAGTAGAGCATGCTTTTTACCTACTGAAGACAAAACTGGAGTCAGAAATGCCCACAAACAGCTTTCAGCTCCAAGAAAGACCTAGCAAAGCAGAGGGAGGAAACTCAGCATTTTGCCATTAACATGAATTCCAGACTTCAGGTAGTTGTTGACTGCAAAGTTGAATCCATGTATCAAAGGCAATCCTGATGTTGGCAATTATGTTAGTTGGATCCATTATTTACATCCATTAGTATGAGCCCCCCAAAATAGTGGAATGCATATAAAAATGGCTGTAATTTTTGAACGAGTAATGCCATACTTTGTCAAACCCTTACATTAAAGCTGAAAGACTTGACGTTGTTCACATCTGTGGTGGTGTACAGAGTCCAAATTCCAAAAACCTATCTATATTTATATCTATATTATATTTATACAGTATCTATGATGACTGGGCTAAAATTTGCATCCATGAAAAAAATGTTCATAAAAAGAAGAATAAGAAAGTCACACGATTCTTTTATGCACTACAGCAGGCCACTGAATATTACACACGGTAACGCTTTGTTACTATACAACAGCCCACATACCTCAAATATAAAAGTAAAGCTTAAATTACTGCAATATGACCCTAACAGTGTAAGAAAAATGTAATACAAAAGACAATAAAACAGGAATGCAACTATACATGTTTTGATGCTATCATAAACCTAACATTGTCATTTACACATTATTAATTAAATTCAGTGTCTTGCATGAAACCTAACAATAATTTTGTGGTTGTACTGAGTATATGAAACAAAAGTCGAACAAATGGGAAAACTATTTGATCACTGTACTGAACACTTTTTCCACTTTATTAGCTCTTTTCAGTCTTGAGAGAAAACTGAAATGGCTTGCAGTCTATAGTTTCTCCTTCTTTAGAAATTGAATCCAGGAGGCACAGGCACTCATATTGATTTTGTTGCCTGATATTCCACCAGACACAAGTTTTTCTCTAGTCTCAGGAAAAAGAAAAAAAACAAACAGATGAGACTCTTCACAATTTGACACACTCTCACGTCCTTGATATTGATGTTCTAAGACCCGAAGTGGATCCAGAATAACTGTAAATAAAGATAGACATGTAAATGAGTAGAACTTGCAAGCAAACACACTAGCTGTCATATTTACTTTGTTTTATCATTTGAGTCAGTTTTATTTTTGGCTCATACTGTCATGCACACTCGCACCGCGACCGGCACGAGGACCCGGAAGTAAGACGGTCGCGCTTTCAGAAAGCATAAAAGGAAACAAGATGGCGCTTCACATCGCTCAGTCATTGAGTTCATTCATGCCTTCGCTATCGCTTCACCAACTATTTCGTGAGTACTCACCTATTCAGATTGCTTCCTTGATTGAGTGTGTGTTGCCAGAACGCGGGTTTATTTGTGTAGATCCTTGCTCTTTGTGTAAGAGAGTTCTAAGAGTAAACGCGTGGTTATCCTGCCTGCTCGCGCTGCTTTCGCGTTTGGGTTTGGGTCGTCCACGCAACACGGGCTAACTGCTAAGGCTACTGTGTTCATCCCTCGGTTGCTCGTGACAGAATGACTTAGCCTAAAGCAGTAAACCCAGCGGAGTTTGCTCGCCTCTGCGCTGTGGTTGACCAGCATCCCGAGCTGATCAATGAGCTCCGTGGTGAAGTCGTCTCTCTCCGAAAGGAGCTATAAGACGTCGCGGTTTTGCGCCGCGTGGTGGCGGAACTGCGGCAGGAGAAAGTGAACCTCCGCGAGGCGGCTGTTCAGTCGGCTGTTGTCACGCCCCCCCGCAGTGGTGGCGCTGCCCCCTCCCCCCCTCTGACATTTTCATTGCTTTACCAGATAAGTGGGATGGCACAGATGGGAAGTGCAGTGTGTTTTTAACAGCATTAGATCTTGTGTTTGAGTTCAATTCCACCAGGTACTCCACAGACCGACTGCGCGTTGCACTTCTCGTCTCATTGCTATCCGGACAGGCAGCTGAGTGGGCCACGGCGGTTCTCAGGTCAGATTCGGACACAGCCTATTCATACAGAGAATTCACCTGCCAACTCAAACTGACCTTCGAACATCCTGCTGCTGAGGTGGAGACTGACAGCAAATTGTACCATCTGCGGCAGAGTGGGTCGTCCGTGAGCCGCTACACCGCGGATTTCCGTACCCTCGCCGTGCAGACCACCTGGGGGGACGCCGCCCTCCGGAAGGCTTACTACGAAGGACTGGCTTCTCGCATCAAGGACGAGCTCGCCGGACGAGAGCTTCCAGCTACACTGGAGGGTTTGGTCCAGCTCGCTCTCCGGATTGACCAGCGCCTGCTCGCTCGTCCGAAGCCAGCCCCGCGAACCCTGCCGGCCATCACGCCTCTTTTTTCACATTCCACGCCCCGATCACCAGCTTTCACCACCACCACTAGGGCGTCTGCCGGGTCTCCACCTCCCGCCGTGGTTGACACGGGAGCCGGCAAACGCATGCAACTAGGACGCACCTCCTTGAACCCTGCAGAGCGAGAATGACGTTTCAGGGAGGGACTCTGCGTCTATTGTGGGTCAGCGGCACACCATAGAGCTATATGCTCTTCACGCCCGGGAAACGATCAGGCCCGGTGAGTCAGGGGGGCAGCTCACCGGGTCACCTCCATCTTGCCGCCACCACACCCAGCATCTAGCGTCTCATGGTTCAGGTACACCTCCAATTTGGCCACAGACGAGTCAAAAGTTCCGCGTTCATCGACTCCAGGGCTGCTGGAAACTTTATTGACTCCTCCTATGCCAAGAGATTGGGGGTGGAGACTGAGGCGTTATCCCAGCCAGTTCGAGTGACATCCGTCGACGGTCGGCCCCTTTCCTCCAGCCCTATCACCACCCAGACTCGGCCCATCACCCTCACCATTGACCAACACCAAAAAGTTAAGTCAAGTCAATTTTATTTATATAGCGCTTTTAACAATTGACATTGTCGCAAAGCAGCTTTACACAATAAAAAGAAGTAAGTTTGTATGCAATGTGTATGAATCAAAATGATAAGATTGTCCCTGATGAGCAAGCCGAGGGCGACGGTGGCAAGGAAAAACTCCCTGAGATGGTAATAGGAAGAAACCTTGAGAGGAACCAGACTCAACAGGGAACCCATCCTCATCTGGGTGATAACGGATAGCAGGGATTGATCAGCATAATAATGTGTACTGGAAGTTCAGTGTAACAGGAGATGTGTTAAAATTAAAAGGAGTCGAGTTTGTTCCTGAAGGCTCAGGTAGACTGTAGGAGATTCCAATCCTGAGCTATCGAACAACTGAAGTCACGGGTCCCCAGAGCATCAATCGATGATAGGACAGTCTTAATGGAAACCATCCCCAGCCACCATACGAATCCAGGCAGACCACACGGGGCATCCATGCGACGAGATCTCCAACCAGAAGCAGGACTCCAGGACGGGCTAGACGGCTCCAGAGGGCAGAGGGGTCTGGATCACTGGCAACTCAGGAGCGAACATGTATAGCTCGACAGAGAGACAGAGAGAGGGAAAGGAGAGAGGGAGAGAGAGAGAGGAGAGAGCAGAAAAGGAGAGAACAGAAAATAAGGAGAGATGGCAGTTAGGTATGGTCACAGTCAATATGTATAAGGTGAATGTATTCAGTGCAAAGTGCAAGCAGGGACTCCGGCAGGACTAACTATAACAGCATAACTAAAAGGGAGAGCCAGAAGGAAACACAGACATGAGGGCTCCCTGAGATGTAAAGCAACCAATCACCTCACCGTCAACAAACCTGAGTGAACAATGAGAGTGGGGAGGACAGCATCTAAACATACCAGTTAACCAGAATACTCTACGTCCATGAGTCCCCCAGATCTGCTCCTTTACCTAAGGTTAATCTATTTACAAAAATGCTTGGCTAAATAAATGGGTTTTTACCCTAGACTTAAACACTGAGACTGTGAGTCCCGAACATTAATAGGAAGACTATTCCATAACTTTGGGGCTTTGTAGGAAAAAGCTCTGCCCCCTGCTGTAGTTTTAATAATACGTGGTACTGACAGGCAGCCTGCATTCTTTGATCAAAGTAGGCGTGGCGGATCGTAAGACACTAACAGTTCACTCAAATACTGTGGCGCGAGACCATTTAGTGCTTTAAATGTCAGAAGTAGTATCTTAAAATCGATGCGAAATTTCACAGGGAGCCAATGCAGTGTAGACAGGGGTGATGTGCTCATATCTTCTGGTTCTAGTGAGGACTCTCCCTGCTGCATTCTGTACTAACTGTAGCTTGTTTATACACCTAGTTGAACAACCAGACAGTAAGGCGTTACAATAGTCCAACCTAGAGGTGATAAAAGCATGAACTAGTTTTTCTGCATCATTTAGTGACAATATGTTTCTTATCTTGGCAATATTTCTAAGGTGAAAGAAAGCTATCCTGGTAATGTTATCTACATGTGATTCAAACAAAAGGCTGGAATCTATAATCACACCAAGGTCTTTTACTGTTGCATTTGATGGAACAGAAAGGCCATCTAAAGTCACAGTGTGATCAGAAAGCTTACTTCTAGCTACTTGTGGTCCTATGACCAGAACTTCTGTCTTATCAGGATTAAGCAGAAGAAAATTAGTTAACATCCAATCTCTTATGTCCTGCACACACTGCTCAATTTTAACAAACTGGTTTTTCTCATCTGGTTTTTTGCTGAGACATATAATTGTGTGTCATCAGCATAACAATGAAAACTAATACCATGTTTACGAATAATGTTGCCCAGAGGAAGCATGTAAAGGGAAAAAAGCAGTGGGCCTAAAACTGAGCCCTGTGGAACACCAAACTCCACTTCAGAACATGAGGAATGGTCACCATCTAAATCTACAAACTGATAACGATCAGTCAAATAGGATCTGAGCCACAAGAGGGCAGTTCCCTTAATTCCTACTACCTTTTCTAATCTCTGAAGGAGAATACTGTGATCAATGGTGTCAAAAGCTGCACTGAGGTCCAGTAACACAAGTATAGTGACGCAACCCTGATCAGAGGCCCATAGGAGGTCGTTTACTACTTTAACAAGTGCTGTCTCTGTGCTGTGATGAGGCCTAAATCCTGACTGATACAGTTCATTTATGCTATTTCTGTGTAGATGTGAACATAGCTGCTGTGATACTACCTTTTCCAAAATCTTGGAGATAAAGGGAAGGTTTGATATCGGCCTGTAATTGGAAAGCAGACAGGGGTCAAGGTCAGGTTTCTTGATTAGCGGTTTAATAACGGCTAATTTAAAGGATTTGGGGACATACCCA
This sequence comes from Clarias fuscus, assembly GCA_030347435.1. Lineage (NCBI taxonomy): Eukaryota > Metazoa > Chordata > Actinopteri > Siluriformes > Clariidae > Clarias > Clarias fuscus. The sequence goes on from CM059222.1 coordinate 17,297,927, forward strand.
CTACTGAGTGAACAGTTAATTACTTTCAACAAGGGTTCTATTATTGCTGGTACTATCTGTTTGAGAAAATGTGTCGGTACAGGATCTAATATACAGGTTGACGATTTTGAAGAAGAGATGAGTGAAATTAGTTCCCTCGCTTCAAGGGGAGTAAAGTGTTTTAAGTTCTGATGTGATGTGGTTAGATCATCTGAATTATTTAAATTGTCTGGTTTCAATGCCTGAATTTTTTGCCTAATATTTATGATTTTATTATTGAAAAAGTTCATGAAATCCTCACTACTGCATGATGTTGTTGTGGAGATTTCTGCAGTGGTCTTGTTTTTAGTTTATTTAGCTACGGTATTAAATAAAAATCTTGGGTTGTTTTTGTTATTTTCTATAAGAGTGGAGAGATACATTGATCTAGCATCACTGAGAGCTTTTTTTATAGTTCAGGATGCTCTCCTTCCAAGCTATTTTGAATACTATCAATTTAGTTTGGCGCCATTTACGTTCGAATTTTCGAGCAGTTTGTTTTAAAGCACGTGTGTGGTCATTATACCAAGGAGCAAGTTTCTTATCTCTAATCATTTTCCTTTTAACTGGAGCTACATTATCTAAGCTATAACGAAGTGCTGACTGTAGATATTAATTCGCCTGTTCGAGTTCTGTGAAGTCAGAAGAAGAAATCCGCTTTCACCTCACCTCCATTTCCTCGCCACCCATCATCTTAGGATACTCCTGGTTATTGCAGCATGACCCTCTCATCTCCTGGTCTCAAAACCGGATCCTGCAATGGGGTCAGACCTGCCTCGAACTCTGCCTACAAACACCGGCTGGGACGTGCTCTAGGGAGTCCGAGGCCCCCGATGTTGACACCAACGCCATCCCTCCTGCATATCGAGACCTGGCTGAGGTCTTTTATAAGAGATGTGCCGACCATCTTCCTCCGTATCGCCCCTACGACCTGGCTATTGAGATCCAGCCAGGTTCCACTCCACCCCGCGGCCGTCTATACTCTTTCTCTTCCACCGAGATGCGGGCGATGGAGGAGTATGTGTCCTCCGCTTTCCGTCAGGGTACCATCCGACCCTCTTCCTTGCCCGCTGCCGTCTTCGTAAAGAAGAGTTCGGTTGAATTACGTCCTTGTGTTGACTATCGGGGGCTGAATAACATCACCATAAAAAACCCACACCCGCTGCCTCTTACCAACTCAGCCCTGGACGCCCTCTCTGGTGCCACCATTTTTACAAAGTTGGACCTCCGGAGCGCCTACAACTTGGTGCATATGAGAGAGGGCGATGAGTGGAAGACAGCCTTCATCACCCCTAATGGACATTACGAAAGCCTTGTTATCCACTTCGGACTCTGTAACGCCCCCGCAGCTTTCCTGCAGTTTATGAACGATGTTCTCCGGGACATGTTGGGAAAATGGGTATTTGTCTACCTAGACGATATACTCATCTACTCACGCACCGCCGAAGAACACATCCGACACGTCAGGGCCGTCCTTAAGAGATTGCTCGCCCACCGACTGTACTGTAAGTTGGAGAAGTGCGCTTTTCACAAGCACTCCACCACGTTCCTGGGCTTTGTTATCTCGTCCCAGGGTGTGGCCATGGACCCACAGAAGCTTGAGGTTGTACGTCATTGGCCCCTACCCAAGACTCTCAAACAGCTTCAACGGTTTCTTGGGTTTGCGAACTTCTATCGTCGCTTTATCCGGGGCTACAGTACAGTCGCAGCACCCCTAACCACACTAACTCACCCCTCATCTCATCCCTTCCAACTCGACTCCACTGCCATCAGCGCATTCTCCAAACTCTGCCATCTATTCACCACCGCTCCAATTCTCCTCCATCCAGATGCCGACCAACAATTCGTTGTGGAGGTGGACGCCTCAGAAATGGGCGCTGGGGCTGTTCTCTCCCAGCGGGGTCCAGACCAGAAACTACACCCTTGTAGTTTCTTCTCCAAAAAATTTGACCCCACTCAGCAGCGATACGGGGTAGGGGATCGCAAGCTGCTGGCCATAAAGTGGGCTTTGGAAGAATGGCGACACTGGCTCCAGGGCGCCAGAGAACCATTTATCGTCTGGACCGACCACCAAAAACTTAATTACCATCAAGAACCTAAAACAACTCAACCCCAGGCAGGCGCGGTGGACTCTATTTTTCGAGTCTTTTGATTTCCACCTATCCTATCGCCCAGGGTCAAAGAACATCAAAGCCGACGCCCTCTCCTGACAACATGAGGTGGCGTCTGTCCTGCCACCTTCCAGAGTCATCGCCCCACTCCGTTGGGAACTGGAGACGAGGGTTTGCCAGGCACAGGCCACAGAGACCGAACCGGCAGGGGCCTCGCCTGGACGACTCTTCGTACCCAGGAACATCAAGGCCGACGTCATCAAATGGGGTCACTCCTCGCTGCTGTCGGGGCACCCAGGCACGCAGCGCACCCTCAAATACATCCAGGGCGCTTTCTGGTGGCCCTCAATGGCCAAGGACGTCGAGGAGTTCGTTCGGGAGTGCCCAGTGTGCGCCAGGGCCAAGACCTCCAATCAACCAACCCTGGACGCACATTCCCCTTGGCTTCATCACGGGCCTGCCGGCATCCGAAGGGAAAAACGTCATCATGACCATAGTGGATTGGTTCTCCAAAGCTGTGCACCTGGTGGCCCTCACCAGACTCCCGTCAGCTAAAAGGACAGCCGAGCTGATATTAGAGCACGTAGTCTGTCTGCATGGGTTCCCTAAGGACATCGTCTCGGACAGGGGGCCCCAGTTCACTGCACGGTTCTGGAAGGCCTTCTGCCGTCTGATCAATTGTACCTGCAGTCTTTTCTCGGGCTACCACCCCCAAACGAATGGTCAAACGGAACGGGCCAACCAACAACTGGAGCGCTACCTAAGATGTTTTGTTGCCGACCGCCAGCGCTCCTGGGCTTGCTACCTCATTTGGGCGGAACTCTCACACAACCTCCATGTTTCCTCCGCCACAAAGCTGAGTCCATTTGAGGTATGCCAGGGTTTCCAACCTCCGATATTCGAACACCAAGAACCGGAGGTTGAAGTACCCTCGGCCCAACAGTTGGTCCGAAGGTGACGGTCCTGGATTCAAGCCAAGGAGGCCATCCAGCGTGCAAACACCCGCTACACCTTACAACATCGCCGTCGACACCCTCCGGGACGAATGTTCCGCACAGGTGACAAGGTGTGTCTGTCCATGAAAAATCTACACCTCCACACGGAGTCCAAAAAGCTTTCCCCCAGATTCATCGGTCCATATCGCATCACCCTCCGTGTCAATCCTGTCACCTACCGGCTCCAGCTGCCTGCGGCGCTCCGGATCCACCCAATATTCCACATCTCCCAGCTCAAACCCTTCATCACTTCACCAATGGTTCCACCCACCCACCCTACTCCCCCTCCCCGAATCATCGAGGGTAGTCCTGCCTATACTGTACACCGGATCCTCGACTCACGTCCTCGGGGCAGAGGTATGCAGTACCTAGTTGACTGGGAGGGCTATGGCCCCGAGGAACGGTCTTGGATTCCGGCCTGGTTCATCCTTGACCCCCAGCTCATACGGGACTACCGTCGTCGGGTATCCTCCACCCCCTCGAGAGTCGGTCCTGGACAGGGGGGTACTGTCGTGCACACTCGCACCGCGACCGGCATGAGGACCCGGAAGTAAGACGGTCGCGCTTTCAGAAAGCATAAAAGGAAACAAGATGGCGCCTCACATCGCTCAGTCATTGAGTTCATTCAGGCCTTCGCTATCGCTTCACCAACTATTTCGTGAGTACTCACCTATTCAGATTGCTTCCTTGATTGAGTGTGTGTTGCCAGAACGCGGGTTTATTTGTGTAGATCCTTGCTCTTTGTGTAAGAGAGTTCTAAGAGTAAACGCGTGGTTATCCTGCCTGCTCGCGCTGCTTCCGCGTTTGGGTTTACCGTCCACGCAACACGGGCTAACTGCTAAGGCTACTGTGTTCATCCCTCGGTTGCTCATCACACATACACTGCTTGTGGCACAAATATATATTTTTTCTTTTTCTTTCTGACATGGTGGGTTTGTCACATACAGCACGCCTCATAACAGAACACTATATTCTTCCAATTTAACAGCATTATTTGGATAGTATTTTACTGGAGAGCTTCAACAATAAAAATCAATTCACTTGCGGAGGGTTTACTGAGCCTAAACCCTTTGACTTTTCTTCTATGAGGCAATTTCGTATGAGCTGTGTGCATGGCCATACAAAATACATTAATTAATTACTTGGGGGGCATTTAAAACTCACAATGACTTAAAAAAGAAAATGGAAAAAAATAACTCTTTTAGATTTATTAAACTTCTGAAGACTTAAAATACCCAAACAAGTTTGAGCCTCAAGCTTAAAACAGAAACTGAATGTCTAATGAAAATTATTTATGATACTATTTAATTTTGCAAAGGGGCTTTGGGAGAAATTGAGCCTTTTCTTAACAGTGTGTTCTCAAAGTGAGAAATTAAGCCCTATTTTGGAAAGCTACTGTAAAGAAAGACACTAGGGATTGTTGGCATGTTTGCACCCAGTGCGTATTGTGCATTTTACGTAGGTGGAGATCTTTTTATCTGTCTTTCTCTTTTTTCCATGTACTGAGACTAACAACTTTTTTCCTGTATGCTCAATGTAAAAAATATGTCTATTACAGACTTCAGCTTTAATTTTCCCCGCGTTTCATCCTTATGCATTGCCTAGTTAAAAATCCTTGCATGTTTATTTTAATTCAAGTATTCTTTATGCTTTCCAGTGGTTATCCAGAGAGCACCCCAACTTTTAGTAAATTTTGCAGGAGCATTGCGTGCTCTCTCCCTGTTTAATCATTGGAGCTCATTACATGTTGCGTGATGGTGAAGTTTTTAGTTCAGATATAATTAGCATTTACTTTATACCTAAATTTAACATTCATCTTCAAAACTAGCTATGTGATTGATTTTGAGCAAAACATGAATTGGAGAAAATGGTACATTGCTTAAAATTAATTCTATATACCACTTCAGCATAGAAAAAACATGTAATATACATATACAGATATACATATAAATAATATAGTATTAAAAATTAAAAGTTTGTTAATAATAATAATAATAATAATAATAATAATAATAATAATAACTAAATCCCCTAATTAACTTGACAGACCCTGTTGGTATCACTTTTTCCTTTTACTGCTTTTAATGTATTATTATTATTATTATTATTATTATTATTATTATTATTGTTGTTGTGATATACATGATTATTATGATTCCAAGTCTTAGTTTGGTCTTCATGCTATGTCTCTGTTCTGTCTTCATGCTAAGTCACAGCTCCGCACTTATGTCAAGCCCCCACCCAGTGCTAATCCTCAGTACCACAGTCTCCAAGTTGGGGAGCCTGACCAAAGATATTGGGGGGATGTCCTGGTTAGGATCCTGCTTATTATCAGTATTTAGTTTTGTCTTGCTAGTAATTCTTTGTCCCACATCTGATCATGTTATCTTTGTTAAAGTTGTTGTTTTGATAATCACTGTTTTGTTATCACTGGTTATCATGGTTTAAGTCATGGTCTAGTGATACCCTCGTGAACCCTGGTTATTGCTCCTGTTCCAGTTTAGTTTGTATGTGTTTTATCAATAAATGTCTTCACAACCGCAATTACCTTGCCTACTGCTTATAATCGTGACAAACCCATAAAACATAAGAGCAAATCATGATGGAAATGCGATGATACATAATTCTTTTAATTGTTTATAGTTACATTTAATATTGTGGAAGTGCAGACATTGAAGACTATTAAATGTTACAGACTGTAAATGTCTCCTTATAGAAACCTTTAGCTATACCTTTTGGATTCAAAACATTCACGCTTTGAATGAGCTGTTGTTATTAAAAAAAAAGAAAAAAAAAGAGTGCATTAATGTAAACTGTCATTTGAATCAGACCAAGTATACTCCAAATTAACATATTCTGCCCAAAAAAGAACCAAGTGAGAAAAGGGGAAAAAGCTCATGATTTTCATTATTACCACTGGAAACATCTCATTCCACTAAAATAATTCAGCTAATATAATGAATTTTAAAATGAGATGAGGTGTAGAAATTAAACAAAGTGCTTTATAACAATTTTGTAAATGCAAAATTGATTGTTAATTTAGTTTGATAATCATTAATAATAATCATTAATCATTAATACTTTATTCTGGATAGTTTTTACCCTGGGATAGTTTTGTTAATATTATTGCAATACCACATTAAAGGAAGAAAAACCAATTCCATGGATTCATAAGAAAAAGTAAAATATGCTTTCCACCACACCAGAGGGTAACCTTTTTGGAATTCTAGAATGTTAGTTATAATTTCCAGTTTCTGTCTTACCATATGTAAACCTCATTGCCACAGATTTTTTGTGAAACCTTACAGTTTGCCAATCTGAACTATTCTTATCCTGGCTAATCCTATTTGTATGAACGTTGCTTTGATCCTCTCATCTCTGAATTTCTGGAATTGCTCTTGTCCTGGTCTGTCGTGGATTATTGTGTGCCTACCTTTACCTGTGTCTGATCAGCTATTTGGATTTGTGGTTTGGACTGGGTTTGCCTGTGATCTACCATTTATGACTTGGAATGGCCAAATGTTTGGGATTCTTAGATTTGCATATATTATCATAAACCTTGTACACCTCGGTGCTAACACCTTGAGTCTCAAATAAAAGTCACTGTAATAATATTGAACAGTCTTGCACATTAACAGCTGACACATAAGGATAATTTATGGTTTATTCCTTCTAATGTACTGTAATTATACAGCACATTTCACATAAAACTTACCTTAAAAGTTTTACACATATGTATACCGTACATAGGCTTTAACATAGCTCAGAACTGTAAAGAACTAGACATTTAGTTTTATCAAATTTTCTTCACCCTACATAGATATTGCTATTCTTAATTATGTAACTAGATGTATGGCATTGGTGGATCAGTGGTACAATAGGTTCAGGTTTGATTTCGGGGCAATGCCCAAACCCCAGCCACTGAATGCAGTGCTGGTCCCAAGCCCAGATAAAATGAGAGGGTTGCACCAGGAAGGCCATTTTAGGCGGATCAGTTGGTCTGCTGTGGTGACCCATCAATTGGAGCAGCCGAAAGACTAACGATTACAACAATTATGTAACTAGTTGTATGATTTATTGGATGATCATGTTAAAAGCATCGCACCTTTTATTTATTTATTTTTTTTTAGCTAATGAAGACATTGGTAAAGGCACTATTTTACCTAGCACAGATCGTATATAAATAGATCTCTAAACAGAAAGACCCCTTTTAAATGCTGCTAAGATACCAAAAATCACATTTTATTTTGCTATTACATCTATGGCATTTTTTTAATGGTGAAGTATGTCCATTAGTTTTAAATGACATAAGGACAGATAATTAACACTGACTGTCACAATTACCTGGTTATTCTAATAATCCACGAAAGAGGAGTATAGACATATTTCTGATTTAATTTTGTCTCATAGTGCAAAATTCATGTTATGGTAAAATTACATTTTGCTATTAAATTTTGCAGGCTCTCAAGTCTGGTTTAATTTGCACACTCAAGAGATGTAGAAGTTCACACAGTATGTGAATGTAATAACGTGATATACATTATTAATACAATGTAAAATGATCATGATACAATCTCCCCTTCATTACACTCTCACTGAGAACAGAAACCAAATGGTGTCAAAAAGACAGAATGATGTCAGTGCCCCTAAATGCTCTGTGGAGTTGAGCACATTTATTACTATTGTTATTTCCAAGCTAACTGAGAAACTTATTAAAATGACTGGTACGTACTGTATATGACAATTTCTATGAGGGTGAAGCTGTAATGTTCCAAAAGCATTGAAATTGAATACCGCTACTCTTACTCACACTGAATTTCTTCTTAATATTTTTATATTTCCTTCAATGGACCGCTAATTACTTATACAAATCGCAAAGGTCTCTGCTTCATCTAAGCCAATGAATGAAGATTACATTTCAATACTATAAGCTGTTTCACATTTTAATTACATTCCAATTTATACACAAATAGTCCTTATAGTTCTTACATGTAGAAAACACAATCAAGAATTGTGCAAATTGGATTTAGTTTGTGAACTTCTTCTCCCAGAGTGCACCTTGGTCAGGTGCTGGGACCTCTCACCTGAACCAAGTTTGGCTTTAAGTAGCCATGTCTTTGAGTTAGTTTGTCTTGCACCTGTTGACCTGGGGTCCGTTCTTCGTACGTCGCTAACTCAGTTAGCTGGATTTGATTGTTGTGGATTTGTCCTGATCTTGGATTGTTTCGTTCTTCGAAGCGCATCTCGCACTTGTTGTCATAGCAACATGTCCGTAAGCTTAAACCTGCTCGGAAGCAGGTTTATTTCATGTAAACAGGATTTAGGCTGCACTCCTGGCAGGTTGTGATTGGTTGAAATGGCGAGGTCACATCTGATTGGTTAAAGAGCATGACTGACTGAGGCAGACTGACTCACGTGGGAGAAGAAAAGTATCTTGCATATATATGGATGGATGTATTTAAACATACATATAGTACATGTACAGTATACATGTGTGTGTGGCTGTGGTCATCATTCGTGTGTTGATCTCCGTGTGTGTGTGTAATAATATGTAACATTCTATCCCCTCTCTATTGCGTCTATATACAGTAAGTGGAGGTAATTTTCTCAAATCTGTCGCAGCCATGTCTTGTCCGTTTATGAGAGCAACTGGTTACTGAAGGTGTGAGGATTATACGCAGAGTTTTTCAAATTCAAAGTGCTGCCCGTGTTATATATGTATGTATTTTAATATTGATATTTTAAGTAATCATAATTACTTAAGTAACCATAACTGTCACCAAAAAGTCCCACCAACTTAAATATAAAGAGCAATGGTGGCTCAGTGGTAGGTGTTTCGCCTGCCATGCGAAAGACCCGGGTTCGATTACCGAGCCGGATTAAATTTACTTTATTTGCAACAAGTTCAACAAACTCATATATTGATAGTTCTGTTTACTTAACATTGGAAACATCATTACTTTGCAAAATTGATGTAACTGATTATCTCAAATATTTTGAGTTTTGCCAACTTAATCGGGTTTACAGTGTAAAAGTGAAGTACAAGTATAGTAAGAAGAAGTATATTGTCATGCTGTGCTAAAGGATCCTGTCTATCACGCGATACACGAGGAATTTGAAAAACACTGCGTATAATCCTGACACCTTCATTAACCGGTTGCTCTCTCATAAACGGACAAGATATGGCGGCGACAGATTTGAGAAAATTACCTCTACTTATATAGACGCAGTTGGGGGATATTACATTCGGGGGATTGTTACATATTATTACACACACACGGAGATTAACACACGAATGATAACCACAGCCACACACACATGTATACATATACTGTATTTATGTTTAAATACATCGATCCATATATTCATGCAAAATACTTTTCTTTTCCCACATGAGTCAGTCCGCGTCAGTCATGCTCTTTAACCAATCAGATGTGATCTCGCAATTTCAACCAATCATAACCCGCCAGGAGCGCAGCCTAAATCCTGTTTACATGAAATAAACCTGCTCCCGAGCAGGTTTAAGCTTACGGACATGTTGCTATGACAGCAAGTGCGAGATTCGCTTAGAAGAACAAAACAATCCAAGATCAGGACAAATCCACAACAATCAAATCCAACTAACTGAGTTAGCGACGTACGAAGAATGGACCCCTATTCCTAGTTTCTCCTGTTTAACGGTTTTGTTTTGTCATACCCTATGGTTTAGTTTGTTCATGTTTATAGTTGTTTATTTATGTTTGTTTTCTCTATTAAAAACCTATAAGTCTTAACCTCTGCACTTATGCCTCACCTACAACAACAATACTGAGACATAGATTAGACTAGCATTGATTCCAGTCGCCAAATCAAAAGGTTATGCAACAAGGCTAGCTAATGAAAATAAATAAGTCAAATTATAAAAAATAAAGAAATAAATAAACCCTTAAAGGATTCAATAATGTTTTTTGGCAAATGGTGTAGTTGATTATTACAGTTATAAAAATATTCAAGTTTGGATTAAAAAAAAATTGGTTACATTTAAATATGCCATCGTTGAAAAAATAAAAATAAAAACTTTTACAAGAGTACATTTTGGATGCTTCCATTTTGTATTGAGTAAGACTTTGACATCCATCCATCCATCCATCCATCATTAACCGTTTATCCCAAGTCGGGTCACAGGAGTAGCAGTTCCAGCAGGGAACCCCAAATTTCCCTTTCCCCAGCCACCTCAGCTAACTCCGACTGGGGAATCCCAAGGCGTTCCCAGGCCAGTGTGGAGATATAATCTGTCCTGTGGCCTCCTTCCAGCTGGACTTGCCAGGATGACTGAGTTTCTCAGCCAATCTCTAAGAGAAAAGCCATTTCAGCTGCTTGTAATCGTGATCTTGTCCTTTCGGTCATGACCCAACGCTCATGACCGGTGAGGGTTGGAACAAAGATCAACCGGTAGACTGAGAATTTTTAATTTTGCCTCAACTCTCTTTTCGTCATAACAGTGCGGTAAAGCGACTGCAATACCACCCCCGCTGATTCTCCGGCCAACCTCACGTTCCAATGTTCCATCACTTGTAAACAAGACCCCAAGATACTTCACTCCTTTACTTAAGGGTAACGACTTGCTCCCTACCTGGAGTAGATTTCGAGGTGCTGATGCTCATCCCTGCCATTTCACACAGCTGCAAACCGATCCTGCAAGCGCTGCAGGTCACAGACTGATGATGACATCAGGACCACATCATCTGCAAAAATCAGCGATGCATCCATATTGTTCCTCTTCAATTGGCCGAACCCTCCTTTCCAGCACTTTAGAGTACACTTTCCCAGGGAGGCTGTGTAGTGCAATGCCCCTGTAGTTGGCATCCACCCTTTGGTCCCCCAAAAAGGGGAACCACTACCCCAGTCTGCCACTCCTTAGGCACTCTCCTGGACTTCCACACTGTTGAATAGGCATGTCAACCAAGACAACCTCTCAACACCCGGAGCCTTCAGCATTTCCGGACAGATCTAATCAATTCCTGGGGCATTGCCACCATGTAGTTGTTTGACTACCTCAGTGACCTCTCCCAGGGAGATCAATGCAGACAACCCCGTCATCCTCCAGCTCTGTCTTTGCAACAGATAGTGGATTAGTCAGGTTCAGGAGTTCCTCAAAGTGCTCTTTTCACCGCCCTGTTACCTCCTCAGTTGAGGTCAGCAGTGTCCCATCCTTGCTGTACACAGCTTGTATGATTCTCCACTTCCCCCTCCTGAGATGCTGGATGGTTTTTCAGAAGCACCTTGGTGCCGCCTGAAAGTCCTTCTCCATTGTCGGTGCTCCGAGCTCCCCTCACACCCGCTGCATTGACTCTGCTACTGCTACATCTGCTGTCCTTCGAGCCCGCCAGTACCTTGCAACTGCCTCTAGAGTCCCCGGGGATAACATATCCCTAAATTACTCCTTTTTCAGTCGGACAGCTTTCCTAACCACAAGTGTCCACCACTCTGTTCGAGGGTTATCGCCCCTTGAGGCACCCAGAACCCTAAGACCAGAGCTCACAGCTGCAGATTTAGGAATAGAAGCTGTGAACATTAACCACTCTGATTCAATGTTCTCAGCTTCTACAGGGATTCTGGAAAAGCTCCGCTGGAAATGGGAGTTGAAGGCCTCTTGGACAGGGGCCTCCCCTAGACATTCTCAATTCCCCCGCACTACACGTTTGGGTTTACCAGATCTGTCCAGTGGCCTCCCCTGCCACCTGACCCAACTCACCACCTTCCGCCCCTCTCTTTACCAAAGTGTCCAAGACATATGGCCTCATGTCAGATGATACAATCACGAATCAATGACATTTGGCCTAAGGTGCTCTGGTACCAGTACACTTATGAGCATCCCTATGCTTGAATATGGTATTTGTTATGGACAATCCATGACTAGCACAGAAATCCAATAACAAAACACCACTCGGGTTTAGACCGGGGAGTCCGTTCCTCCCAATCATGCTCCTTCAAGTATCTCCATCATTGCTCACATGTGCTTTGAAGTCCCCCAGCAATACTATGGAATCGCCTACTGGGTCCCAATGCAGTACTCCATTCAGAGTCTCCAAGAAGGCAGAATACTCTGAACTGCTGTTGGTGCATAAGCACAGACAACAGTGCGAGTCCCCCCCCCATGGGCCTCTGGCGCAGAGAGGCAACTCTCTTATGCACCGGAGTAAACTCCAATGTCATGGCACTCAGCCGGAGACTCATGAGTGTCCCCACACACACCTGGCATCTGAAACCCTGGGCAAATCTGGCTCCTTCCCCCACAGAGGGACCCCCAGGTCTGGTCCTTCTAGGCACTTGGCCTTCACTGCTACACAAATAGCAGCGCACCCAACCCCATAGGTACCTCTCACAGGTGGTGGGTCCATGTTGCTCTTTCGGGCTGTACCGATTGGGCCCCGTGGCAGACCCAGCCACCAGGCGTTCGCTGATGGGCCCTCTGTCCAGGCCTGGCTCCAGGCATGGGCCTCAGGCTTCCTCAAGGCAGGGTCACTTTTCTCCCTCCTCTATTTTCATGGGGTTTATAAACTATACTTATTCTGTTATGTGTAATTGGACTTAATCAGTTCTCTATACTTTTTCTGACTCTGTATGGAGTATCTGTTGGATGATGTCAGGTATAATAATCCCAGTTAAATAACCCCAAAATCCCAGTTAGATAAAGCTAAAGATTATGAAGGTTGTTTATATATATATTAAGGACGTAATATATAATGTCTAAACAGAAGTTTGAAATGAAAGTAATAACATTTATAAAACATTCTGCTAAACAAACACTATTATTGCTTATTACATTCAACTGGCATTTGTATTTCATCTAAGCCAAACAATTGCCTTTATATAACTAGTTCAGAAGAGAGAATGCATTTTCTCCCCAGACTGTGGAGTAGTGAACTAGTTCTTTCCCACTACACAGCTTAGGGTTATGGAAGAGTGATAATCCAGTCTGTTTGTGTGTTGTGGATTTGTAAAAGGCCTATGATCATCATTGTTGGGGAATGGCAAGAGTATGGAGTATCTGGTTGATTATGGTTCTGCAAGAAGAGAATGGGGTGTTTGTTTTCGGCTGAAGGGAGAGACCTTGCCCATAGAATGATAGGTTTAATTATTGTGAATTAACTCTGACTGGCTGGGGATAGAAATGTCATAATTGAGCCCGATGACCCTAATAAGGAAAAGCAAAAAGTAAAAGAAAGAATGAATGAAACATATCACAGGAGTGATCAAGTCAGGTCCTCAGGTTGCAAACACCCAAAATATTTAAATGGCTGCTACTTCTTAGTGTTCTTTATGTGCTACTAGATAATTATCACTATTTCCACTTTGTCAAGTATGCACTGATCAAAGTCATTACCCCTAGTCGATATAATTAAAAAAAATTGTCTTTCAAATAATTTTTGAATAAATAAACCTTTTAATTTCAGATCTCAGGTAAAAATGTATTTCTTTGTTTGCATTAAAATAAGTTACTGAAAGGTGGAAATAGATGGGCCATTTGTACTGGAGTATTATTTTTCCTGAGAGAGAGGAAATTGCATAACAATTCAGTTTTTTAACTAAGAGTATCCTGTAAGTGAGGTTATATTTCAACTGTTAGCTAACATTTAATATAATATTGATGTTTTGAAAATAGTATATTAAATGTTATCCACAACAGTGGATTAAAAAAAAAAAACTATTGCAAGTCTATAAAAATAGCAAGTTAAGGCCCCCATTCCACTGAGCCAAATTAGCTACCAACTTCTCCCGATGTCTCCCGATTTAAAATCAACTCTGAAGTCCATGCGGTCTCTACCAGTTCGGTAATTTTTTAACAACATAAACTAATTCGTAAGGACATGAAAACCGCTCTACAGAACATTTTGAAATGAGCAATACGGGCAAAAAGGACGTGTTATTGGCACAATGACGTTTCAACAGCCAGCCGTTAAGGAATTTAACAATGTTCTACTGAGACCTAAATAAATGATAATGAAACCGGTAATGACACTATCATCATTAAGAGAAATTAAAACGACACTACTGACTATTACAAATGATTATGGAGGTGTTAACAATATAATAATGACCTCATTATGCATCTACTATGTTTTGGTATTTGTTGGAGTTGTTGTTTTTTGTGATCTGAGTATATTTTGACTGAAATAAAGCTGCTCACATCGACGGCACTTTCACTTTGCAAATGTCAGTGTTTATTTAACTAGTATATATAGTTTTGTTGTTTTTCTGGGGTACTACTATTGATTTTTTCATCTGCTTCGCAACAGTTGCCACTTCTTATGACTGAAATCAAGCTGTACATATTGTAAGTAAAAGTGCTCGCGATGTGAAAATATGTGCAGTTTAAATTCACAACCACATTTCAGACATTCATGGTCTAATAATTATTTAATGCTAGACATTTAGCAAAAAAAGCATGATAATTATTTAGACTAATAAAAAAACCTAAAGAGCCTCATGTGGATTTATGTGACCAGCAATTTTTTCAAGATTCTTACATTGATTTTCTTCATTCAAGCCCTTTTTGTTCTCTTGAGCACGGGCATTGGGCATACTCTAGCACACCTAAAAAAAGAAAACAAATAAAAAACAACGCAGCAATTAGCATTTACTTACATCTGAATAGAGCCGTTGACATAAATCTTCCATGTGAATGAGGGGGGCGTCTCCAACACATGTGGATACGAGAACCATTCATGTACATATGTTTTCTGAGTTGCTACAATATCATTTTATTTATAAAAACACATGCAAAGAGAAAAAGGGGATTGGCAAAGTTGGCACCACTTTGATCTCTCCAAGTGAAGAAAAATATTATTTGCATAATCCCATTGTTAACACATATTTACAGCTGTGTGAAGACATCAATCACACGGAAAACCTGCATGCAGATACACCTGCTTTAAAACTGTGTGAGGCTTGATATAGTATTATCAAAAGAGGGAAATACATGTACATGAAACACATGAAATTGCATTGAGTTTAATCATGGGGCACTTTTAATATTCATATGATGCTCAAAAGCTAATAAACATGATTAAGAGAAAATCGCACACCCGTACGCTCTTGGAAGAGAGAGAGATTCACAATCACATGTGCAGCATAATCCCACTTTATATTTGGGATCTTTACTTAAATCTTTTTTTTTTTTTCTTATTTTGTATCAATAATGATTCTTCTTTGACTGTGCTTTCTCTATTATTACAGTATTATTATTATTATTATTATTACTTCTGCTTTTTTTTTTTACAGTTTCACTAGCGACACTTGGTTGATTGGTATGTCTGACTGTACATACAGTATGCCGTGAATATAAACTCAATGCAGATATTGGAATTTTCTCTATCCTAATAGAGGCTGAGTCATGCAGGGTAAGGTGTGCGCTGGGGGCTTCGCATTCGTGCAAAACCAATGCCCTTAATTTTAGAAATCTCACCCCAAGCTTTTCTGAAAAGAGGGCAGCTATTCCACACACATTTTAGGAATAAAAATTCTATGGTAAATTTGTCATCGGACTTCATTATGAAATTAACAGGAACTATCAAACCACAGACATTTTAGATTAACACATTTGTGCATCAGTAATATATCTTTCAATAGTGTTTAATCATGACTGTTTTCCTTCAAATACGACTTTTAATTTTACTTCCATCTCCATTTAATATGATGCTTCTTGGCTGCTGAATGCTGCTGAACAGGTAAGGAGGTGATATAAACTGATAAGGACTCCATAAATGGGCATAAAATCAATAATGACTCGATAACGGCACTTATGTGTCTATACCAAGGCCTTAAAGAGGCGTAAATGTCGGTTGGGGGCAGCTGAATTTTTTTTTACATCCTGCGATTTTCCTCCCGACCATAATGACACTGAGGACCACGTCAGAATTCATATAGAGCCCAAAAAAGGCTGTAAGCAGCTGTTACCGTCTTGTACCGTGCTCTCTAGTGGTCATAAACGAATTGATCTATATTTGGGAGCACATTCAGTTCAGTGAAGTGAGGGCCTAAGTTTAGCAACAGATCTTAGCAAGCCACTGTTTTAGATAACATGTAATATTGATGAAAGATACTTCAATTAAATGTGACTACCATATAGGTAGAAGGTTTGGTATTTTTTTCAATGAACATGCAACATGCATTTTCTACATTAAGTAATGGGGAAGATGCACTTGATGTAAATCTTTATTCAAGTAGTTAATTAAATAATCATGGTTTGTGAAAATGATGACTCTAATATGAGTTTTAATATTTCCAGAATTTTAATTGTTACTATTATGTAGACATTATTCTCTACAAAGTAGCTATTGTGTTGTACTTTGCAGTAACCTCCCTGGAGACCACTGGGACATTCAATAAAATCACAGTAATCTGGTAAGTAATTATTGACTATATGTAGGAAGGGAAAATAAAGAAACTAAATTATAGTCAGAAACAATCCAAAAAATTATTATTATCTGTACTGCTTCAGTCTAGAAAGTGGCAGTCTGAGATTCTTGCAGAACCCAAATAACCCAAAATGTGACTTAATACCTTATTTGATGTGATGGGTCACATACTGTATTATGTTAGAAACCAATCATAATTGAACAACTCCCAGATTAAACTGAACAATAAAGTTTTACATTTATCCCTCTCTTTTTTGCAATCAGTGCATGGATGTGGGAATGCCATGGATGTAGTAATTTATTTTCAAGAAAGAACTCTTCTTTGATTAATTTTCATGAACTACAGCACTATATTACACTATAGTGCATCTGTTTGATAAGAAAGGACAGCTCACTCCTGGGGATTCCCCTGGACACTGTACAGGTGGTGGGAGAAAAGAAGATGGTAGCTAAGCTATCATCATTGCTGGAGAATAACACTCAGTTTCATCTCTGAGCAGCTCCTTCAGTGACAGACTGTTACATCCTACTGCAAGTAGGTTTGTAGTGTTTGAAGGAGGGATACCTAAGGTCTGTTCTCCCTGCTGCTATTAGACTGTACAATCAGAGCTGCCTCCTGTTCACCAGTCACCACAATGCACACTGTTATTACTGTTTTTAGCAATAACTTGTTTTAAATTTTGTGCAACAGTAACTGTGGAATAACACCATTTTAAACTGTGCAATATAACCTAGTGCAATTTGTTTGAAAGTGTAACTATTGTATTGTATGCTTGTATCTTTTCTTTTGTATCTTTTGTATCTTTTGTCCGTAACATAAATGTCCCTACTGTGGCACAAATAAAAGTATATCTACTCTTATCGTACTGTATCTTGTACATTTCTTGTTTTACATATGGGAGGACCAAGTTGCACTTTAGAACATACACACACATACACATACACAGGGCTGACTGTATGAGAATCAGCTCATTCTGTACTTCATGTTTCACTTATATTGCGGCTGTCATAGCCACATGCCATATCTTTACCTTTTTGTAGTTTTCTCTTTTTACACTTCTTAGCATAATTACACTTTGCACATTCTGTGTAATTTATATATTTTAATTATTTCTATTTCATTGATATTTTATCATAACATTTGTAACATATAACATATCATCCCAAATTTTTAACTGTCCTTTTTCTTTTGTTGCAGGGAAATCTTTTTATCTTCCTATTCTATTCTATTTTTTTTTTTATTTTAGATCATGAACTGTCGTATTTCACTGCATATCATACATTGTATGATTGTATTTTTGCAACTTATTATTTACCCTAAAAATTACTTCAAGAAATTGCTTCAGTTGGATTAAAAAGAATAATGTTGGTTCCGGATTGCTAATATTTAGTTTAAAGAGGTTCCAAGAGAAGAGATTTAAATTTTAAAATTATTTATTTATTTATTTATTTATTTATTTATTTTAGTGTACATCTAGTTCAAGATCTGTTGAACGAAGAGATAGATTTTGTTCTAAATACAGTTAACTGTAGAAGCTTCATATAAATAGTTCAGTTGAACTCTGAAACACATTTGTCATAGTAATAGGGTTGTGGAATTTGGTTATTCGTGGTACTTTGTGACAAATGGGCAGTGTACAGTACATAGCAGGAAAGTTTTTGACGACTAAGACCTACTGCGATGTACATTTTTGTCTGTTAAAAGCTAAGGAGGATTAATTTGTTTTTCTGTGAAGTGTAAAATGAAAAAGTAACAATGATTAGGGCAATACAACACATTACTGTGACACATACAGTATGGATTGTAATTATACATTGAATGCAGTACCAGGCCCCATGTTGGTGGGTCAAGGTCATGCTTGAGCAGTATTTTATTTAAAATTACTTATTTTATAATACGTTTTATAAAAGTACTTATTATAAGGCAGTGTTTGCTCGAGCACAAGGCTGTCCCATTTAAGCATAGATGTGTCTTTAATTTGAGATTGTCTGTTTAGAAAAAGCAAAGATCTTCAGTTAGGTCTATGACTGGATCATAAGAGAGTTGTAGTAGAAGACTTGTATAAGGTTTCAAACCTCAGCCATGATTTTACAGTTTTAGGAGGGAGGAAGGAGTTTTAAGCCAAAAATAAATATTTTTGAAGACATTAAAGTTTAAAGATTTTTGCCCAAGATTATTGTGGAAGTTTAGTCCTTGCTAAAATTAGGATCTGTCCTGGCAGTGGATGTGGTTAGGAACCACAGGATAACTGAACACTACATTTGGAAGTCACTGTACTGAAATGAAACAATTCCTTTATTACCAAATTTTAGGAAGGGAGAGGCTCTTGCACACAAATCAAAACATCCCCCCCCCCCCCCCATTCCTCACTGCAATTCTTGATTATTGTTTACTTGTTGTATACTGTACAGTATGTGAACTAGCTGCTGAAATAAAAAAAAATCCCTTTGGGTTTATTAAAATAGATTATCTATCTATCTATCTATCTATCTATCTATCTATCTATCTATCTATCTATCTATCTATCTATCTATATATGGTATTTACTGTATACTGCAGCTTTACACAGATTCATTGTTTGAGTGGTTGTCTTGTCTATGGAAGGAGGAGAAAATGAGTAAGGACTGATCCCGCTGTCGCTGTTCTGCAACACTTAAACAGTGGGTACTCAAATAAACACCCTCAGAGAGACTGCAGGAAGAACTGCTATTTTGAGCCTACTGTCTAAATTCTGAGCTCTACTTTCTAAATTGCATCCTGCCATTTTAACCACAAGTATGTCAAAAGTGCGAAAGATCTGGAGGGTCTCTTCAGTTCAAGTTGCCTTGATTGTTCTTGTATCGTAAAATAGGGCACATGAAGGGCTCTTGTGTATTTTTGATGTCTGATAGTCCTGGGTTATATTAATTTTCCCTGGTTGTTATATTTAATTTTAAAACATCACATTGAACATTTGAATTGTATTTAACACAGCCTAAAAGTGACAGTAAAACGATAATTTCTACCATTTCTGGTTTAAGAAGAGTGGAATCGAAAATCGGAAAATCTCCAGTAATGCACGACACACAGTCAAAAACATATCCATTTTAGTATTATGCTGCATTTTATGTGAAGTTGTGGCTTGAAAATGTCTGCATGCAATAAAAAATAAATAAAAATAAAATAATAACACCAAAACACCA
The DNA here is from genome assembly GCA_030347435.1 of Clarias fuscus. Taxonomy (NCBI): domain Eukaryota; kingdom Metazoa; phylum Chordata; class Actinopteri; order Siluriformes; family Clariidae; genus Clarias; species Clarias fuscus. The sequence goes on from CM059222.1 coordinate 17,317,634, forward strand.
CCTAAACTTAAAAATCACCTTGGGGTAGGATTCTCAACTACTAGTTCTTTCCCTCCTGTATAAATAGTGTAAACTTTCCCTTCTCTAATTTTAATAGCATAATTAACTGTAGATCAGTTAACATATAGATGCAATAGGTGGTTACATATATAAAACTGACCCTAATCATTAACATCAGAGTAATTAATGTTGACTGGCTTAATGCCCTTTTTGAGACCTTTTTGCATTTTCGGACTTCTATTATACGAAAATGTAATTATAATTCAATGTTTATTTCAGAGCAAAAAATAAAAAATAAAAAAATTACCTGATACTTTGTCATAAACATAAAGAGTTAATCTACCAATAATTATTTTAGTAAGTATGTTGTGGTGGACGTTTCACTCACTCACTCATCATCTATACCGCTTAATCCTGTATTCAGGGTCACGGGGGCCTGGAGCCTATCCCAGGAGACTTGGGGCACATGGCAGGGTACACCCTGGACAGGGTGCCAATCCATCACAGGGCACAGACACACACATACGTTCACTCATTCACACACTACGGACAATTTGGGAACGCCAATTAGCCTAACCTACATGTCTTTGGACTGTGGGAGGAAACCGGAGTACCCGGAGGAAACCCACCAAGCACGGGGAGAACATGCACACAGAGACGGGAATCGAGCCTGGCCGGGGATCGAACCCAGACCCTGGCGGTGCAAGGCGACAGTGCTAACCACTACACCACCGTGCCGCCTGGTGGACGTTTCAAAACATTAAAAAATAAATAAATAAAGTACACAAATATGTGATTCCTCTCGGATTTTATGGTGTTTGTTAGTTTTAGTTTTAGCTCATTCTGTGCTTCTGTTGCAAATGAGATGATGCCATGGAATATGCTAGACTTTACATTTAAAAATCTACACATTAAAATAATGTCCAGGTAATATTAACTAATACTGACATTTACAAATTTACAAATACAAACTTTATCATTATTAACTAACTAATTGTTCTGGGATTGAATCCCAAATAGTGTAAAAATGGAAAGCTAGTGTATATGTCCATAGGGTTTTGAATCCCTTGTATGCACAGCAAGTAATACCCTTGTTCAGGGGTTAGGAAGGAATCTGGAATTCAGTTTTGAATTGAGTAGAAGAAAGGCAATGTTTGCCTTTTAACACTTAATCTTTCAGTGGAATAGATGTGTGCAAGCCTATTCATTAAATTATCCTACCTTGTTGCCTTGTTACAGCAAATTCAAGCCAAGTCAGTTAGTCAGCTTCGGTTAGTGGAAGTGTGAGGCCACAGTGCTAACCACTATGTCACCACAATGTGATTAATTGACATTTAATGTTAATGTGTTTAATGAAAAAGTTAATGTTGACATTTAATACTTGGACCTGGTAAATAAAATATCTTTTGACTAGTTTTGCATGCATCTCATTATGCTAAATCAGTTTATTAAAATATATTCAATATATATAAAGCTGGAATATTTGAATAAAAAAATGTTTTCGATTTTTCCTTTTTTTTCTGGAGACAGCATGGTAGCGATGTACAGATATGTTAAGTTTAAAACATAATTTTTGTGTGATTGCTACTGTATATTGTCATTATAACTAATAGTGATATGTCTTCATCTACCAGTTAGATATGTCTGACTTATCTAACTGTATCCAGGAAGAGTTGCCTTATTTAATGCTACATATTAATTCAGTTAATCCATATTTCTGTTGAAACGTAGTGTACTATTAAAGATTTTAATGTACTCTTAAAAATAGTACATTAAACTGCTGATTAGTAATAGTTTCATTAATAACAAACACTTAAGTTGTTGGAGAGCTAATATATACCAGCCGCTGGCTGGCCAACAGGTTACTAAAACAGATTTTCTGAGTTTTTCTACAATTTGATGATATAATTATTCATAGTTATGATTGGCAGTGACATGCATATTCTGTATGCAACACCTCATGACGGTCATAAGATCAGTGGTGAAGTTGGAACTCACAGTAAACACAGACAAATGCATGATTGGGTAGGTGGAATTACCGAATTTGGGGTTCCATTTTGTTCATGGGCAGGTGCATCATGAAAGCCAAGCTATATTGACTGATGCAAGACACCCAATATAAACAGGACCCAGCTGTTTGTCTCAAAGAGCCACTGGAAAATGCTATTCAAGGTGGCTCACCCTAAAACAATGGAGAAGCATCTTGAACAGAAAAAAGACATTAAAACTGTTTCATGGCTTTCATTTATTATCCCGGCCTCCTTTATGGCAATGTATGCAGGTGATATGCAGCATTGGCAAAACTGCAGCAATTGTTGCCAGTTCAGTATCCAAGCCCAAAAAGGGTCTATGCCAGTTCCTGTGGTTGACTGGCTATTATGTTTAGTTTTTTTTTTTGGAAATCACCAGCACCACTGAATGACCTCAATGAAAGCAGTTTTGTGTGTGTGTGTGTGTGTGTGTGTGTGTGTGTGTGTTTAGGGGTACATTTTGTCTTTTAGACCGATAGTGCCTCAGACCCAAGGGCTGGGGGCTGTTTTGTCCCAGGTGGTGAAGGGTGAGGAGCATGAGTGCTTGGTGCTGTACATCAGTTGCGAAGCTGTCTGCCATCTGATAGCTTTCTGAGTGCCTGGCCATCAAATAGGTTTTCCTTGCTCTCTTTCATGGCACAAATGGCTGTGGAGGATTCCTTTTTTATCAGGGGCACTCTGTTGCAGGCTGGGTAGCTCCTTAGCCTGAGTCAGGCAATAGGAGTTTGTGGCAGCAGGGGTGTGGTCAAGCATTGCCTGTAAGTGGAGAGGAGCAGGATGAACCAGCAGGAAAGCATACTGATTTTCACCTGTGGCAGTTTAAGGGGAGATAATTAATGTGTGTCTCCAATAACCTATATGAGAGAGAGAGACAGTAACTTGAGAGAGAGTTTAGATGAGAGAGCAGTATGGCTATGTCTGCACTTGTGTAAGTGAGATTAAAGTCACTGAAACAGAAAGAAAAATGCTTCTGTCCTTCAGTATCTGAACTACAGGGAGACGTAACCCTAACCCTAATCCCAGGGAGTCTCACACACAAGCTGCCACGCTGCTTACACTGTTAAAGTGCACCTTTGGCCTTTTTTCCTGGAGATTGCCAGCCCCACAACATAGACGACAGTTAGCTTTACCAAAGTGAATAGTATGGGGAAAAAGCCCATAGATAACTGAATCAGAAACAAGAAAAAAAGCATTTTGTGAATAAATTTCATGCAAAGATTACACCACATTAACCTAATGATCAGGTATGGCTCACCCACCGGCTCTCCATAATACAGTAGACAAGGCTTGATAAATGGAATTCCAAGTATTTTACCCAGTACAAGATCCTCAAGTGAATCAAATAGGGTAACTTACAAACTTGATGTACCATGTCACTGTCACCTAGCACTAGGGGTGAGTATCATTTAGGTTTTTAAAGATACTGGTACAAAATTGATAAAATCGATACCGGTGCCTAAATGGTGCTTGAACCAATATTTTTAACTGAAAATGTAATTTTAATTATTTAGATGTAAAGAATAAGTTTAAAAGTTTAAGGTATACATAAATATAAGTAAATACAAAACACAACATTCTTGGTATGCTACTGTACAAAGCAGCTTCAATATCTATCTATCTATCTATCTATCTATCTAGATTTTATTGCATATTGTATATCTTACATAAAGTCAGTAGACACAGGGTAATGTGAGAATTGACCAGAAGTTACTAGTGCAAGGCCAAGCACAAAACATTACAAGATATGTAAGAAGCATATAAATAAAGCATATTCACACGTACAGGGTTTGGTCCTCTGCCAGTTGATGTTTGCAAGCTGTTAAACATGGTGCATCCATCTGATTTTAACTTCATCCCATGTGTCCTTAAATGTTTCATTAGACTTAAGGTGTTTCCCCCACTTTCAGTTGTTGAAAGACATTTGTTGCATGCCACGGTGTCAGAATCCTTTCTTTCGAAATATGTTCACACTTTAGAATGTTTAGCTTTAGGCATTTGAATTTAAGTGCGTTTAGCTTAGCGAACTAACACTACCTGCTGCGGTCAGTGAAAGTGTGATTACCGCATTCATACTCTGATCCAATGGTCTTATTTCATGAGTTGTGTTTTTTTTTTTTTTTTTTTTGTGAAAACCACATAGATGATCATGTTACTACACAGATTAGTTAGATTTGTATAATTAGAGCTTTTCAATGTTCACATGCATTTTGTCAGTTTAAGTTGATTTGAATTCAGGCAATGAAATCTGTGTTCTGATTAGGTTCTAGTACATATCGGTGATATACAGTGGGTACAGGTGATATATGTACCCATCACTACCTAGCACCATCCTTTCATAACTCTAAACTATAAGTACCCATCACTACCTAGCACCATCCTTTCATAACTCTAAACTCAAGTCTGTCATAGTCTAGTGACCTTGAGACATAACACTGCTACACTCCCACCTCAGGCCCTGATTATACTGGGCATACCATGGACTTCAATTTACACAATGCTCCATAAACTACGAAGATGGGCACAACAGACAATAGCACCCAACACACACCATGCTTACATTCAAGTTCTTGCTAAAGCTTACCCTGAACACTAGCCATTTGCCAAGTATTTGCTTGTTGTTTCTTCTTTATATTATATGTATTAATCTGTTCATTGACAATATGCATTTGGTAATGCTAATGATTTTGCAATTAAAAACAAAGAAACAAGCAAAAACACAGAAAAGAATATATCAAAATCAATAGCTCATCTTTCTTTAATACAACAAATACACTGTATAATACCGTACTACAGAGTTTTAACTGACACCAACAAACTGTCACAGTGTATTATTACAGATTGAGCTAAGGCAATTGAATGTGAGAATCATAATGACTTTCTTTTAAAGCTGTTATTATTGTTCTACACTCATGTGCTAATGGGAATCGGGATGAGGATGCAAATCTTAATTGTGAGCCCTCATAATGAAGTGTGAGTGCCATTAACTCTTGAGTTGTTCTGTCATTATGGGAAATGAAATATGATAAAACCATTACACTCATATAGTTAGACCAGTAATGTTTTATCATGATTATACAGAGATTCACAGCAGAAGATGCCTTTCCTCTATAGGAAAAAAATGCAAAATTATTGTACATTTCTGCTTTATTAATCATCAGATCTACGGTTATTATAATTCAGTGAGCACAATGCCCTAGTTCTCCCAATTCCCATATTAATATACGTGTCTGACATAATGCCTTTTGAGGGTAAAGTTCATGAAGACTAATCTAAGTCAAAATTATAACAGGCTAATATGCATCCCCAATAATTATATATTTTTCCAGGGAAATAGTCAGACTCCATGAAACACGCAGCACTATTTTTAAAAATCAGCCCATTAGCATTAAGCTGGAGTCCATATAATTATGCCAAAATAGACTGCCTCTTTTAGCTTAGAGAAGAATCCTCATCAGATTTATCGTAAGCTAACTCTATAATTATTTACTCCATTAGCTGTTAGTGGCCCACACAAAGTGCACTGGCTCGCAAAATTAAAATCCTTATCTGAATGTTCCAGAAACTTCACTGTATCCTCCTCCTGAATGTGTAAATTTAATGGGTTTTACTCTTTGCTGAATGTTTAAAGATGTTCCAATATCATGAATATACCTGCCACTAGTTGTCATTTGTACTGTATAGGTTTGCTTTTTGGGTTGGGCAGCATTCATACAAAGCAATGTATTATACAGGTATATGCAATTAAAACTTGTATTATGTGGTCCACAGAATAAAAACACAGCCCTAACAGATTAAAGGCATTACAATAAGTCATTTGAAAAATTATAAGTCATACAGTCAAATTATAAGTCATACAGTGGATAGAAAATTTAGTCAGGTTTTTGTGATGTTAAAGGATTAGACCAAGATAAATCATTTCAGAACGTTTTTCCACGTTTAACGTGACCTACAGTATAACCTATACTACTCAATTGGGAAAATAAAAAAATAAATAATGTGGTTGCATACTGTAAGTGTGCACACCCTCTTACAGTATAACTGGGAATGTGGTTGTGTTCAAAATTAAGCAATTACATAAAAAATCATATTAAACAGTACACACCTACCATCATTTAAAGTGCCTCTGGTTAACCCAAGTTCAGCTGTCCTAGTAGACTTTTCCTGACATTTTCTTAGTGACATCTTACAGCAAAATGGTCCGCATGGGCTTCTACTAGAAAGCTGAAGATGAAGAGGAACATCATCTTTCAGCATGATAACAACTCAGAGCATTCAACCAAATCAACAAAAAAATGGCTTCTCCAGGAGAAGATTTTAGAAAAGTTTAGGAATGGCCCAGTCAGATCTCATACATGAATCCGATTGAAAATATGTGGGGTGATTTGAAGAGGGCTGTGCACTGGAGACGTCCTCACAATCTGACAAATTTGGAGCATTTTTTCCAAGAAGAAATATTTAGAATATTGCCAAGTCAAGATATGCTATGCTGACAGACTCATACCCAATGAAACTAAGTGCTGCAATAAAATCAAAAGGTGCTTCAACAAAGTATTAGTGTAAGAGTTGTATAGGCTAGATGTCACATTAAAGGTGTGAACATTTCTGAAATTATTTATCTTGGTCTCATTGTTTTACATGACATAAATATGGCATTTTACCAGAGATGTGTAGACTTTTTATATCCACTGTAATTTACAGAAACAATCATGTCTGTCATACAGTAGGTACTATTTGAAAGCATTTCTAGTGCTGAACCATGCTGACCTTGTACTACTTTTATAGTCATCCAACTCTCTAAAAACCCTGCTGTCCTACAATACATTCGTATGCACTTTGTCTGAATTGTTGTGTTGCAGCATAAGTGAGAGCCTCTGACTGTAGCCAAGGGCAAAGTTTTTGAGTGCTCTTAAATCTCCCCTTTGGGATCATATGCAAAAGCTTTTAAATAAGACACATTCACATAGTCCACGTAGTTTGATGTTAGTTCGCTCCCCACCCATGTTTCAAAAGCCATGCTTGATATCAGAAGCGTATCTCCTTAAAACTTGCTAAAAAGGAGCATAAGCTTTACAATGTGTTTTGAATTAAGCTGGGGGTAAGGCAGGAAGGGATAAATTGTAACTTAAAAAAGTATAAATAAAAAATTACTAAGGGAGCAGCGGTGTATCTATTCATAAAAAAACAAAAACAACATGCACAAAGGAACATTTCACTAAATTAATTTAGTGCTGAGGTGTCCTCAGCAGCAAGATAAACATATTTTTATCCTGCTTTAATCTTTTTTAAAAAATGACTGCTATACAGTATGTGTTATCATGAATCAAGAAATATATACTATTATATAGGCTAGTAATCTAAAAACATATTCAGTAGGTATGCACATTAGTATTCAGTTTGCAAAAATATTAGTTTTTGCTTTTGATAAATATTCAATATTTTATTTAAGTGTGTTAAAGTGTTTAATTAGTGTGGAATGCCCATAGTAGCTGCGGGTACCGAATAGAGGAAGTGATGTCTCTGTTGTTGATGTCACAGGGCATTCCAAATATTGGAATTTTGTTAAGGTTAGTCCCTTAACTGATATTCCCTGCACGGGGGAGAAGAGAGTATGGAGCATACTTTAAAGTATACTGTGGTATGGAACACAACCTATATGTATCACTCCATGTCCCAGGTGTTCTACAATCATTATTTACACTAACTGTTGATTCCCAGCACTTGTGAAAGTTGGTAAGGTCTGCCATACTAAAGGAGAGTACAGCCACCTGGCAAAAATCACATTCAAAACCAGTCATAAAAGCACTTTTAGCAAGAAAACTCACCTAATAACATTTTTATCTTAAACACAATCTTATCTACTTAATACTGCTTCTAAGTCATTCCAAATTGTCTCAGTTTTTTTTATGCCTAAAATAATTTATTTATGCCTAAAATTAGCTACAAAACTAACTAGCTTCTAAAAGTGGGATTAATTCCAAATCCCCATGAAACCCCTCATCAAAAGCTGTACTTGTTGATTTATACAAGTGCTTGTACACCCTAGCACACTAGCTTTCAGTTAAATATTACATTTGTATTTTGTATTTAACCTCAGAACCTTGGTGTTAGAGCTGCGAGATTAATCATTATTATCAATTAATTTCAATTTATGGTTTATATTCTTTATGTTGAAAATTTTGGTATGACACAGCGAGCTTACCAGAGGTGGAAAGTAACGAATTACATTTATTCGTGTTACTGTAATTGAGTAATTTTCTTGTGTACTTCTACTTTTTAAAGTAGTTTTTAAAATCTGTAATTTTACTTTAACATAAGTATGTTTTGTTTGAAATATTGTAATTCGCTACATTTGAAACTATATTTCCCTGCTGAAAAAAACAGCATAAACCAGCATAGCTGGTTACCATTATACCAGCATATGTTGTGTTTTGGTGCTGGTATGCTGGTGACCAGCATACAATCTAATGTTGGTATGGTATAAAAGCCAGAATACATGGAAGATTATCATCCAATATGTAAAATATAAAACAGAATCAGTATAAAATCAGCTTTATTGGCCAACACAAACAATATTAACATTGTATAATATGTAACAATATATACTATTTGCACATTTGTAACAATATGATAATTTAACAATGAACAGCAAATAAGTTCCCTTTCAAAAGCTACACTCAATGCTGGGTGAAAACGCTATGGGAACATCTCTTTGTTGCCCGGTTGTGAAGCCTGTGCATGCCAGACCCGCCGAATACCTTCGGCTTATAACCTGTGCCAGGCATGACGTCACCGAATAAGGTGCACCTGCAGGTTATAAATAGGAGTGAACCGGAAACATCCTCAGATCTTTTTGTCTTCAGGACCGCTTTGTGTTTGCGTGTGCATGTACAAGCCGTAACGAAAGCGAAATAAAAATAACAGCATTAACTCACCGATATGGCAGAGTTGCTTAAGAGATGCGTGCCTCCGTGTGATAGATCTCTTTCGGAGGGCGATCTTCACGAGTTTTGTCTCGAGTGCTTGGGGAAGAACACGCTCGCCTCGGGCTTCAGGGAGACTGTGAGTACTGTGATCTTCTCCCTATTAAGGTGCTTCGCGCGCGGCTCGCTTTCTTTAAAGAGAAACCGCGAGCCGCGGCGCATTCCTGGGGCTCGCGTGCTGATCTGGCAGACGCGCACGAGACGGAATTTCCCCCTTTCTCTCGCGCTCTCTCCGGATCAGGAAGTTTTAGCTTCCGCTTCGCAAGCGCGCTCCGGCGCTTCTTGTGAAGGAGCGGAAGAATCTTCCTCTCTCGCTTCCATGGAAGTAGCCTCCTCACAACGCTCCTCCAGTGCTGACAGAGCTTTTGAGGAATTATTAGAGGTTATAACGCGTGCGGTCGAGCGATTGCATATCGACTGGCCGCAGCAGCGAGATTCCCCCAAGCGTTCGAGATTGAACAACAGGTGTCTGTCGGGTGGCCGGGGGGAGGAGCCTCAACGTCTCTCTCTCCCCTTCTTTGGTGACATCCATGATGAATTAACTCTTTCATGGAGCAAGCCGTATTCATCGCGTGTTTTTGTACCATCGACTTCGACTTATTCGAATATCGTTGGTGCGAAAGCACGCGGTTATATGATGATGCCCAGATAGAAGAGACGCTTGTGGGCTATCTCTCTCCTGGGACATCATCCTCCCTGAAAAAGCCTATTCTCCCCTCCAAGCCGTGCAGATTGACATCTGCTTTGGTGGGTAAAGCTTTTCAGGCAGCAGGACAGGCTGGTGCTTCACTGCACACCATGGCGGTTTGGCAGGTTACCAGGCTGACCTGCTGAAGGACCTGAGCAGCGGCGGGGCTATTGATGACAGGGCGTTTGCAGAGCTGCGCCGAGCCACAGACCTGTCTCTCCGTGCAACCAAGCGGACGGCCCGTGCTGTGGGCCGTTCCATGGCTGCCATGGTGTCCACGAAGAGGCATCTGTGGCTGAACCTCACGGGCATCAAGGATAAGGATCGTGTTGCCCTCCTCGATGCCCCCATCTCGCCTTCCGGCCTTTTTGGCGACGCTGTTAATTCCGCCGCCACTAGGTTTCGGGAGGCAAAGCTATATGAACAGACCTTTGGGAGGTTCCTTCCCCACCGTGCTCAAGAACCGGGACCGTCGGCCACCCGGCCCCGGCCAGGTCTGGCCCCTATCAGGCGTGAGGTGCAGAAGGAGAGCGTGACCAGCCGCGCACCCCCCCGTAAAGGCTGGGGTGGGGCTCGCCGCTCTTCTCAAAAATCTGCTTCGAAAAGACCGGATCTGAGGAGCTTCCTCTCTTCAAAGAAGAAGCCCTGAGTTCGTGCGCCTGGGGCTGTGGGGGTGTCTCCCCCCGGGGAGGGGCGCCTGGATTTTCATCACAAAACAGGGCCTCCTCCCTGGCACTCCCGGGAGGCCGGTGTTCAATCCCCGCCACCACTGGTGTTCGGGGAGCGCCGATCTCCAAAGAAAAAAAAAAAGAAAAAAAAGTTGGGTGTTCAGGCATCTCCTGCCACACTTCATCTCCCAACACCTAACACCCCCCCCCCCCCCATCTAGCTGAAGTGTCAAAGCTCGTGCCCCTTTCGGAGAAGCTGGCAGCGTTGAGACTACTGCCAGGTGTATCTCCTTGGGTATAAAGGACTGTAGGCACAGGCTACAGGATTCAGTTTGCACATCGTCCTCCGCGTTTCAACGGCGTGGTCTCCACTTCCGTGAAACCGGATCGAGCACATCTGCTGGCCCAGCAGTTACAGACTCTGCTGGGCAAAGGGGCCATAGAACATGTTCCCCTCCCAGACAGAGGATCGGGCTACTACAGTCGGTACTTTTGGTGCCCAAGAGAGGGGGAGGGTTGCGTCCGATCTTGGATCTTCGCGGCTTGAACCGCTATCTCAGAAATCCAGATTCAAAATGTTGACTGTCAAAATGATTGTTTCTCAAATCCAACTAGAGGATTGGTTTGTGACAATCGATCTCAAGGACGCATATTTCCATATAGAAATATTGCCACAGCACAGGAAGTTCCTGAGGTTCGCTTGGGGGCGAAGCTTACCAGTATTGGGTCCTTCCATTTGGCCTAGCTCTGTCACCCCGCACATATACAAAATGCATGGATGCAACTCTGGCTCCTTTAGGACTCCAGGGCATCCGTATTTTGGAATTACATAAACGACTGGCTGATTCTGGCCCAGTCTCAGGAGCTAGCGCTTCGACATCGGGATGTCGTCCTAGCCCATCTTCATTCTTAGGATTGAGACTCAACGCCACAAAAAGCGTTCTCCTTCCTGTTCAGAGGACAACATATTTGGGTGTCGCATCGGATTCGGTCACAATGCGGGCACAGTTGTCTCCTGCTCGTGTCGAATCCATTCTCAACACCCTGAAGGAAATCAAGCTAGGCCAGAAGGTCACCGTTCATCACTTTCAGAAATCTTAGGCCTCATGGCAGCTGCGTCCACGGTGATACCTTTGGGCCTTCTGCACATGAGAGCGTTTCAGCTGTGGCTAAGAGCCAGGGGGTTTCATTCAAGGGCCAACCCCCAGAGGCTAATAAGGGTTACGCGCCTGGGGCTTCGTACCCGTTCTATGTGGTTCAGACCCCGGTTTTTGACTTTGGGTCCCACTCTAGGTCCGTCTTGTCGTCGCAAGATGCTAACGACAGACGCTTCCCTCACGGGCTGGGGTGCGGTCTTGGATGGCCGTCCAGCACAAGGGAGCTGGAGAGGTCATCTTCTCGCGTGGCACATCAATTGCCTCGACATGATGGCTCTGTTTCTGGCCCTGAAACACTTCCTCCAGCAGTTGAGAGGCTACCATGTCCTAGTGCGGGTGGACAGCACTGCGGTAGTCTCGTACATAAATCGCCAGGGTGGACTGTGCTCGCGCCGCTTGAACAAGCTAGCGCACCAGGTTCTGCTTTGGGCACAGGACAAGTTCCTGTCCCTCAGGGCGATTTACATTCCAGGGCATATGAATGTAGGAGCAGACTTGCTATCCAGACAAGCTGTAAAACATGGGGAATGGAAAATCCACCCTGAAGTAGTCAGTCAATCTGGGAAAGATTTTACGTAGCAGAGGTGGACCTCTTTGTCTCATAAGAGGCAGCACAAGGCCCCCTTTACTACTCTCTGACTCCTCCAGCTCCCCTGGGTCTGGACGCAATGGCCCACACGTGGCCCAGGTTACGCCTTTATGCCTTTCCACCTATAGTTTCTGCTCCCGGGAGTCCTGGCGAGGGTCCGTCAACAAGGGTTGCGCCTCTTATTGATAGCGCCCCATTGGCCGACCAGAGTGTGGTTCTCGGATCTAATATCTCTCCTCGACGGCTCACCCTGGGTGATTCCAGTGAGGAGGGATCTTCTGTCTCAGGCGCAGGGGACAATACTTCATCCCCGGCCCGAGCTCTGGAACCTTCACATTTGGCCCCTGAACGGGACCAACTGAGACAGGCTGGGCTTTCAGCCAGCGTCATTGAAACCATTTAAGTGCCAGGGCTTCCTCCACTAGAAGAACTTATGCCCTCAAATGGAGTGTGTTTGAAAATTGGTGCATGGCAAGACACATAGACCCAGTTCACTGCCAGATTGTTTCAGTGCTGGAGTTTCTGCAAGAAAAGTTGTCCTCGGGCTTATGCCCTAGTACGCTCAGAACGTACGTAGCCGCTATTTCGGCCTGTCACGCTCTGAACAACGGGGTTTCTGTGGGCAAGCACCATTTAGTCGCCCGTTTTATTCGTGGAGCTAAACGGTTGAAGCCGCCCACTAGAGCTACGGTACCTTCATGGGACTTAACTATCGTACTCGAAGGCCTGGCCGACACCCCGTTCGAACCACTAGAGTCAGCGCCTGTCAAGCTTCTGTCTCTTAAGATGGTTTTTCTGATGGCTATTACTTCTTTGAAGAGGATTGGGGATCTGCAGGCTCTGCCAGTCTCCCCATCCTGCCTAGACTTTGCCCCTGGGCTAGTCAAAGCTATTCTGCATCCTCACCCGAACTATCTTCCCAAGGTTCCATTCTCGACCATGCACCCAGTTGTTCTCAAAGCCTTCTGTCCTCCGCCTTTCACAGCTCCGGAGCAGGAAAGACTTCACTTACTGTGTCCAGTACGTGCTCTTCGGATCTACGTCCACCGCACTAGCCAGTGGCGTAAGTCAGAGCAGCTCTTTATTTGCCATGGGGGTCGCAACCGGGGGGCGGCTGCCACTAGACAGACTCTGTCACACTGGGTGAGAGATGCCATTGCCCTAGCCTAGGAGGCGCGTGGTCACACTTCGCCTCTAGGAATCAGGGCTCACTCAACCAGGGGGATTGCCTCATCGATTGCCTTGGCAAGAGGCGTCCCCCTGCAGCAGGTGTGTGATGCGGCGGGATGGTCCTCTCCACACACGTTTGTTAGATTTTATAGTCTGGATGTCAATGCTACTCTGGGTTCACGGATCCCTCAGTCAGCATCCCAGAGCTAGGTCTGAGACCTCCTCGGCTTGTGCGCACACGCTACACAACCTGGGGGTCCAGACACTTGCAGTGCGGCGGCGTTGGTATTCTCGTTCCCATAGCGTTTTCACGCAGCATTGAGTGTAGCTTTTGAAAGGGAACGTCTCGGGTTACTTGACTGTAACCCTGTTCCCTGATAAAGCGGGAACGAGATGCTGCGTTCCGATGCCGCACTGCTGGCGTGCCTGGACGTCCTTCAGACAAAATTGACCTGAGGATGTTTCCGGTTCACTCCTATTTATAACCTGCAGGTGCACCTTATTCGGTGACGTCATGCCTGGCACAGGTTATAAGCCGAAGGTATTCGGCGGGTCTGGCATGCACAGGCTTCACAACCGGGCAACAAAGAGATGTTCCCATAGCGTTTTCACGCAGCATCTCGTTCCCGCTTTATCAGGGAACAGGGTTACAGTCAAGTAACCCGAGACGTTTTGATAAAAAATAATAACAAAAACAAAACATGAGACCAACTTCTCAGGGATACGTTCACACAGTTACTTTCACACCACAGGAGTGTAAATGAGTGAGATTGGCCCTCACTCTTTATTTAGGGGTCTGCAGGTTTCTGGGCCCTGAAGTAGTTCTGACATGTCCTGCCATTTGTGTATTTTTCTTACTTATAAACATATAAATTTAACCTTACTTATAAACATATAAATGTCACCTCTTTCACCTAGTGCAAAGTAAATGTTGTGACACAGATGATCTTATACACAGAAGGCACATTTCTGGCATACTGTAAATATGGCCATGCAAACAGACATTCAGGGTAAAAAACAGTGGGAACAGGAACAGTGCACTATGAAGAAAGGGTGTTAGGTTTGTAAAAGCCCACTTTTACACCCTATACACAGTCATACATCTTTGTGCCTCTCTCGAAAAGCAGTTCTTGTTTCACTCAATACACAAGTGAACATTGGGTACCTGGCATTTCCATGGTGTTTATGGCTGCTTACCATAAACTGATTTGCAATTCACACAGACCCCTGTGACCAGCAGTGGCAACGTTTGTGGCATCTGAGGTCAGTCCATGTGCTGGTTGTGTGCAGTCACAGGTGAAGCCTTATCGTGTGGTCAGCCGCTTAAAAAAATACAAGAGATCCATCCTGAATCCAGACTCTAGTCGTGGTCGAGGTACCCATGACATAGTGATGGTCCGTCTGTATCTTGCCTGCTTGTTTGCATTTGGTCTCTATAAAACATGTGGCTCATCATTTTCATGGTCACAACGGTTTATAAAAAAGGAAAAAGAAACATAAGCATGATGATGATAAAATTACTGGCAATAATCATCAATAACTATTGACCATGCATAACGACAACAAGCTTTTGCAATGTTATACAACGATTTATACTTTTTGCATTACGATTTACATTTACACCTTAATATCACAAACATCCGTAAGTTACATAAGGCAGTATTTTAGGCAACGGGAGCTAAAGTGTTTGTGCTAAATAACATTATAGATAGCAGTGTAATAAGCTAACCAAAAACTTAACCAAATAGATACCATAATATGAAGCTATCCAAAACGGGGTGAAATATATTATAAACATTTACACCACAGTTGATACTGACAACCATCTGTAATCTACATACTATAAGGCATTAGCTTAGCCACCTGTGAGCTAACCTGTTTGTGCTAAGCTACATAAGGCAGTATGTTAGCATGATTTAGCAGTGTTAATTGCATGCTAACCAAACCATGTAAGTGACATTAAATGACAATGTTTCACATAAACTGGCAAAAGCTTGTGAGAAAATGAGGAAAAATAAATTAATATTAGTTTTATATGATCAGAATAAGGATTATATAAGATTAAAAACTTACCCATGGTAACAGCTTGCTGTATTCTCCTTCGTTCTCTGTTGGAGTCTCAGTGTTGTTCTGAGGTAAATCTAAACTGGTCTAGTGGTCTATGGTGTTTTTTTTTCAGTTTTAAGTGATTTCCATTGATTACTTTTTTTAAAAGAGTACATTTATATGAAACGTTTGTGTTGTGTTTTTAGACAACCCACAGATATTTAATAAATGTAAAATAATGTATTTTCATGTTTTTGGTAAATGGATTACTTTTGTCTCTTTTATGTAAATGCATTTAAAGATAACACTACACGGTCCATGTATTTACACCACACATTATTTTCAGTAATAGCTATTAAAATACAAGATAATGAGTTAAAATGGAAAAACATTTTAACTACCAAAACCTTGCTGGTGGCCTAGCATATAAATCATGCTGGCCTATGCTGGATTTTTCTGGAGGCATGCTGGTCTTCCATCAGTTACGCTGGTTCACCAGCTAAACCAGCACCAGACCAGCACTAACTAGCAAGACCATTGGTGGTGGTAAGGTTTCATCAGGGTAGATATGCTGATCTTCCATCAGTTATGCTGGTCATATGCTGGTCCAATCATGCTGGTCTATGCTGGATTTTTCAGCAGGATTGCTACTGAGTAAAACAAATGAAAATGCAAAGATAATGTAATATTTTATAATAAAATATTAAATAATAAAATATTATGTTTTGTATAAATGCTTTGTTGCGCTCGCGTGTGTGTATCGTGTCCTGGTCATCAACCAGCGCGACCATATCTAAACCGGAGAGAGACGTGGGAAAGAGGAAAGAGATTGTGATTTTGGCGTTTCGATATTTGGTTGTGTATTCTGGTTTTGACATTTTGCCTCCCATTGACTTTGATTATTGCTTTGCCCCTTTGCTTTGGTTGGTCTTTGTATATATTTGTAGATAATTTCACTGTATGTTTGTGCACTCACCAGTAGTATGGGCGTGGCTGCCATTTATTTTGGGAAGAGGGAATTTATTCACTGTTTTTGGTTTAGGGAGTCAGGGAAGGTACATGTATTTTTGTTTGTGTGTGTGTGTTTTTTTTTTGCAGGTAAAGCAATACAAACCTCATTATTTCATTAGTTAATGACTGGATCTAGTTCTTTCTGCCATACACCAACATTTCCATACAGTTTAAAATAGAACCCTGAACTATTCTTTTGCTGTACGGCCCAACCCTAGACTGGGACGTAACGCCATATTTAAGCAACCACTTTGATTTTCAAGCACAAGAAAGACAATAGCTTTATTATGCAATAGGTGTTCCTTCAGTTAAAAACAACTAGTTTTATATATAAATTTATATCTGCTCATCTTTTTTAACTACGCTAGGATGCCTCATCCCTCACCCCGCTGTTACAAGTAACTCTGTAATTTTTTCTCTGAGTAAATTTTTTATGAGCTACTTTTTACTTTTACTTGAGTAGATTTTTATAATGGTAACTTTACTTGTACTTCAGTAAAATTTCACTGAAGTAACAGTACTTTTACTTGAGTAAAAAATTTTTGTATTCTTTCCACCTCTGGAGCTTACATAGTCCTGCGATGTCCCGCCTCCTTCTGTAATTCACATATGGGAAATATGAAATACTGTGCAACATCGCAGGGTGCTCTGATGAAACCAACGTGGTTGTTTTTTACTTGTCTTTAATTGTTTCCAGCAGCTAAAGACAAGTAAAAATAGCAGCCTCATTTTCCTACTGTATCCCATATGATAAGCAGGGGCCTTGATGGAAAGATATTACTAATGTTGTGGTGCATTATATCGCTAAAGACATTGTGCCTACAGTATATATAGTTGAACAGTCTGGATTTATTCATATGCTCAAAATATTCTTCCCCCGATATGAGCTCCCAAGCCAAGTATTCTTCAGAAACATGAAAAGCAACATGAGGCAAACTTTTCAAAGCTTGGTAATCTGGCCAAGAAATGCCCCTAGGATAACCAGAATTTGTAAAGAATGGTACACGTTGGCACTTTATCAATCCCAAAAGGAGATATTTATGTTGTTGAACTGATTACTGTTTTTCTAAAATAACAAGAAAACTTACTAGTAAGTTTGCACTTTGCACTTTTAGTCCAAATAAGGAGTTCATGTTTGGTTATATTTGCTTTAAAAATCTATCCTATACCCAAATAACAAATGATTGTTTGTAATCTAAAATTAAATTTTGTCTAAAAAAAAAAAAAAAAACTGTCGGTCGCCAGCTCTGTCAGTAATGGTTAGTTAGTTACACCAATTGTGGAATAATATGTGTTGGCAGAGCAAAATAACTGGTTAAATAAACAAACAAAATATAAATATTGATTAAAAAGGGTATTTGTGAAACTGATATATAAAAGCCATTTCACATTTAAGGTCATGCTGTCTGTTGTTTTAGATACAAGGACACCTCACAACCATGCTGGTAACCAGCTGGTTCTCTCTCTCTCTCTCTCATGTGTTATTGTTTACATGTAGCTATAAATGATGGGCTTCCCCACATAATCTATCCATAGTTCTCACCGAAGCATTTAATTATCTTGGGATCTCATGTATGAATGATGATAAAAGAAATGTGGTATGAAGCTCTCATATAGTGTAGATTTCCTTCAAATAAGAAACAAATTTAACTGTTAATTTGTTTAATTGTAAAATTACTAAACATTGCTTTATTAACTTAAGTCACTGCCCAGTCTTGCTTGTAGTCAGAGGAGTTTCTAGGTATTGAAAAGATCAAGTTTCCCTGGGACTTGCCTTTTTTTTTTTCTTTTTGTAGGAAGTTTAGCATCCGTATTTTGGGAAGGTTATATCTGTCTTTAAAATAATAAAATCAATATTCTCTCTCTCTGTCACACACACACACACACACACACACACACACACACACACACACACTGATTATCATGTTCAAAAAGGTTTTTACATCAATTGACAGCATATACTGTATGCACACACACATGCAGTATTTTTACTTTTATAAAGTAGGCCACCAAGTCTTTCTAAAACCATCCCCAGACTTGGCATCAGCATATTGTTCGCACTGAAGTGTGTGCTGACACTCCAATCGATATCTTATTTGTGATAATAACACATATGACCCTGTATTTTGACAGTGTGCCAAACCTTAGCTTTTCATCTGTAGTTTAATCTTCTCATCAGTGTTCATCAGCATGCTTGTTTATTCTTGCAGAAAAGGAAAAAAAACAATTTAGCCTTTCAAATAACATACACAACACTGGTATCATTTATGACAAGAATTGTGTACAAGTTACTATTTTTGTCTGGTGTGATTTTATTTATATATATGGTGTGATTTTATTTATATATATGGTGTGATTTTATTTATATATATATATATATATATATATATATATATATAAATTATTATTTTGTTTGCATTCAGTCTCAGAAAATTTGAATGTTGTGAAAAGGTTCAATATTCTTGGCTCAAAGTGACCCACTCTAATCAGCTAATTAAGCCAGCAAAGGTTTCCTGAGCCTTTAAATGGTCTCTCAGTCTGGTTCAGTAGGAAGCACAATCATGGGAAAGACTGCTGACCTGACAGTTGTGCAGAAAAACATCATTGACATCCTTCACAAGTAGGGAAAGCCTCAAAAGGTAATTGCAAAAGACGTTAGATGTTCCCAAAGTGCTGTATCAAAGCACATTAATAAAAAGTTATGTGAAAGGGAAAAATGTGGAAGGAAAAGGTGCACACGCAGCAGGGTTGCCCGAAGCCTGGAGAGGATTGTCAGGTAAAGGCCATTTAAAAGTGTTTGGAGACTTTCACAAGGAGTGGACTGAGGCTGGAGTCAGTGCATCAAGAGCCACCACACACAGACGGATTCTGGACATGGTCTTGAAATGTTGTATTCCTCTTGTCAATCAAACAACAAACAACGTCAGAAGAGCTAAAGAAAAAAAGAACTGGTCTGTTGCTCCGTGGTCCAAAGTCCTCATTTCTGATGAGAGCAACTTTTGCATCTCATTTGGAAACGAACGACCTAGAGTCTGGAGGAAGAATGGAGACGCACACACTGCAAGATGCTTGAAGTCCAGTTTGAAGTTTCCACAGTCTGTGTTGATTTGGGGAGCCCTGTCATCTGCTGGCGTTGGTCCACGGTGCTTCATTAAGTCTAGGGTCAACGCAGCCGTCTACCAGGAGATTTTGAAGCACTTCATGCTTCCTTCCGCAGACGAGTTTTATGGGGATGCTGACTTCATTTTCAAGCAGGACTTGGCACCTGCCCACACTGCCAAAAGCACCAAAACCTGGTTCAATGACTATGGGATTACTGTGCTTGATTGGCCAGCGAACTCGCCTGACCTGAACCCCATAGAGAATCTATGGGGCATTGGCAAGAGAAAGATGAGAGACATGAGACCGAACAATGCAGAAGAGCTGAAGGCCGCTATTGAAGCATCCTGGTCTTCCATAACACCTCAGCAGTGCCACAGGCTGATAGCTTCCATGCAACACCGCATTGAGGCGGTAATTGCTGCAAAGGGGCCCAAACCAAGTACTGAGTACATATGCATACTTATACTTTTCAGAGGTCCGATATTGTCTATGTACAATCATTGTTTTATTGATTGCATGTAATATTCCAATTTTCTGAGATTGTGGATTTGGGGTTTTCATGAGCTGTACGCCATAATCATCTCAATTATGACAAATCACGGCTTGAACTACTTTAATTTAAATGACAGCTTTGCACGTAATGAGTCTATCTCATACAGTATATTAGATTCACCTTTTAAGTTGCATTACTGAAATAAATTAACTTTTGCACGGTATTGCAATTTTTCGAGTTTCACCTGTAGCAGTCATGAACGTCGTGAGACTGGAGTTGGTTTTGCGTTTAAGAATTATCTTTTCTGCAAACTTGCCAGATGACATTCCCAAGTTGAAAGCTCCCATTACCAAGTGGACAGCGAGCTACAGTGGAACCTCGGATTGCGAGTAATGTGGTTTACGAGTGTTCCGCAAACCGTGCAAAGATTTTTAATACATTTTTAATCGGAAACCAAGTAAGTATTAGTTTACGAGCACCGAGTATCATGTATCACGCATGCGACTCTTAGTTTGACACCGAGCGGCGCATGATCACAACTGAGCCAATGATTTTTCTCTCCCTTGCGCTGCGGGAATTATGGGTAATCGTCTCCCCTGCTGCGTCCCCTGTGTCAAAATAAGAGTCCCCTGCTGCGTCTTAGTGCTCGTCTCTTGTAATCAACATTTCCCTCTCTCTTCTGTGTGCACACGCGTAATTTGATACTGTGCCCCACACACACCGACACACACACACACACACACACACACACACACACACACACACTTTTTACACACACACACTTCATTTGTGTGAGATCTCCCTGGCTGCACAGACACGCTTTATTTACACAGAAAACTCGGCTCTGTCGCGATTCTTTTCAAAGGTAAGGTGCTGGTTCATTTGTTATTTTTTATTTTACAGCAGTGATTCCATTAGTCTGCTCACGCGAGTATCATTAGAGAGATTTCTTTTTTTCCCTGTTAAAACAGTGTTTGCATTGTGTATGTTAGTTGTGAAACTTAAAAAGCAAGGTGGGAGAAGGGAGAAGGAGTTTTACTGTTTAAGACGAGGCGAGGGGCTAATTCCACACACACACATACAAATACACGACGCCTGCGTGCACAAACGGAAACATTTCACTGTCTGGATTTATTTTTACTTTTTTTTTTTTATGTTAAGTGCAGATTAATGTTTTATTTTTACTTTATATGTTGTATTAATTATTTTATGGATTTATTGTTTTGGGCTGTAGAATGAATAATTAGAGTTTTCATTATTTATTGCGGATGAAGTAAAAGGCAAGTTTTATGAATCTTTATCTCGATGCCCTACTCTCATTCGTGGAGCGATTCTACTTGCCGATTTCAACGAGAGAGTTGGGTCTGATCACTGTGCCTGGGATGGTGTCATTGAAAAAAATGGAATCGGTAAATGTAACAGCAGAAGTGGAAAGTAACTAATTACATTTACTCGCATTACTGAAATTAAACGCATTAAATTCACAAGAACGATGGAGACGGAGAAAACAGATGCCAGTGATGCAGACCAAGCTGAGAGGCGAAATGCCATCAAATTCTTATGAAGCAAACCCCTGGTCATTGTAACGGCCACTACTACATTATGTTGTATACCACATTATGTATGTATTTTGCCCTTTTAAGAGTTGCCACCCCTCCCCTAGTGTGTGCGCTGCGGAAGTGTGTGCGTAAGAAGGAGAGAACGGAGTAGGAGCTCAGGTGTGCTGCTCACCCCACAACCGCTCTATTCTTTTACCCTTTTCTTTACTTTCAATTTATGTTTTGTATTATAATTTTGCGACGCTGAAAGAGGCCGATAAAGGTTTGGGGCGGAACATTTTTCAAAAGGGCTCTGAGCTCTTTTTTCCCTCAGCTATCTGGCGCAAAGTGTCACAACATATTTAAGCGACCACTTTGATTTCAAGCACAAGAAAGGCAACAGCTTTATTATGCAAAGATGTTCCTTCAATTAAAAACAACTACAGCAGTTTGAGATTTATATCCTTTTGTCTTTTTTGAACTACACAAGAATCCCCCATCCCACCCTGCTGTTAAAAAAAGGAACTTGGTAACTTTTACTCCGTGTAAATTTTTAATGAGCTACTTTTTACTTTTGTTTAGTTTTTATAATGGTAACTTTACTTGTATTTCAGTAAAATTTCACTGAAGTAACAGTACTTTTACTTGAGTACAAATGTTTATTACTCTATCCACTTCACAGCAATGGCCTACTACTACTAAGACATGTGCTGCTCATGACCTGATCATCACCAATACCATCTTTTGCCTGCCTACTTGCAAAAAGACGTTTTGACGGTCTTAAGCACCAACTTTCAAAGCTGCAGTTAGAGGAAAACACACACAGGAAACAGCAAGACTGGTTTGATGAAAACGATGAAGAGATCAAGGCCCTACTTGCTGAAAAACACCGCCTTCACCGTGCTCATCAAAATTACCTGTCATCAACAGCTAATTAAATTCAATTCAATTAAATTTTATTTGTATAGCGCTTTTAACAATTGACATTGTTGCAAAGCAGCTTTACACAATCAAAATGTATGAAATGTGAATGTGTGTGAATCAAGCTGAGAAGATTGTCCCTGATGAGCAAGCCGAGGGCGACGGTGGCAGAGAAAAACTCCCTGAGATGGTAATAGGAAGAAACCTTGAGAGGAACCAGACTCAAATCGCCAAGGCAAGCTCTGCATTCGACAAACTGCGGAACAACATGTGGTCCCACCATGTTGGACCACCATGGAATAAACCTTGCTACCAAGCTCAAAGTCTACCGGCCAGCAGTGATAACTACCTTGATGTATGTCAGTGAGACCTGGACTGTATACAGGAGGCACGCTAAGCAACTGAACCACTTTCACATGACTTGCCTCTGCAGACTTCTGAGGATTCGATGGCACGACAAGGTGCCAGACACAGAAGTCCTCTCCAGAACAGGCCTGCCATCAGTTGCTGATGAAAGCCCAGACACGTTGGTCAAGCCATGTTGCAAGGATGCCAGACCATCGCATCCCCAAACAGCTCTTCTGTGGTGAGCTGTCTCACGGAAAGTGATTGTGCAGGGGAAAAAAGCTGCTATACAAAGACGTGCTGAAAGCCTCTCTCAAGTCCCTGGATATTGACAGCACCTCATGGGAAAACCTGGCACAAGACCAATTGACATGGCGCACGCTGATCCATCAAGGCCAGACATCTTTATCCAGATGGATAGGCATAGCACAAGAGAAGCGAGGACTCTGTTGGAAATGTTGGAATATTGGTGCCCACACATGTCTGCCCAATTTGTGGCAGAACATTCCGTGCCCGTAAAGGCCTTACCAGCCGCATGTGGACACATCGTGGACAGCCCTCATCCTGCTAGGCGTCAAGGTCCTCATCGGATACAATGGATGAACATATATATAGTGTGTCTGCCCTGTGATGGATTGGCACCCTGTTCAGCCTTCCCATGACCCTGTACAGGATAAGTGGTATTCAAAATGGCTGAACAAATGAATGTTCAATTGTGATATTGTCATTTTAACAGAATCAGATGTGTTCCTAAATGAATGCTTGCTTTCGGTGTGCTTTGTGTACATTGAAGGATTTCGGAGCACAAAGTATGCTTAGCCCTCTGAGTGATAAGTCAAAAACTAATTTGAATACATTGCGAATGGTGTTTTTATTATTCAGTAACTTTTATAGAGTGTTCTGTCTAGCTCTTCCTATAAATGCATGTAATTGTTGTATAAACTGTGTACCTCGCACCTCTAGATTTATATGTCTGTTAATTACTCTAATATAATTCTAACATAATCAGCACTTTGCACTTTGCTTGTAAAGATATCATGTGTAACTTGTGCAAAAGATTAGGCATAATGTGTTTTCAAAAGATAGCACCAGTTGGGCACAGCATGATATTAGACGTCTTCCTGAGGGTGAATATACAGAATATACAGAAAGAAAATGTGAAATACACAGCATATTAAGGTCTCTTCATGATATTTTTTTAATGTTCTTTATTTAAAAGTTATTTTGAATTATGTTTATGATCTATGTATATTTAAATTTTATTTGGTTCCTTTCCTTTCTACAGCATAGACTCAGCAGCAGACTGATGACCATCAGAGACTGCACAATCCATAAAGGCTTCAGAGCAGTACCAGCTGGAACCTTTCCATCCACAAGTTAATAACAGTTATATGCATTCTCTTTACAGAAACAGTAACATATCCAGGTGGTGAAGTGGTTAATTCCGGGTCTGAATTACAGTAATTCTTGTGCCAGGAATTAAACATACAGTGCCGTGTGATTGCTGTCGTGCAATTATGTGTCATTTGCACTTTGATATCAAGATAGCTCTTCTATTGGATCGGACTACACAGGCCATCCTTCACTTCCTATGTACATCAAGCCTTGACTGTCTGACCCTGAAACAGATTCAACAGGTTTCTCTCCTTGGACCACTTTTGGTATGTACTGACTATTATAGTTGCTCAGATGCAGATATATAGCTAGCACAATTTGGCCTTTGTCAATCTCGCTCAAATCCTTACATTTGCACATTTTTCTGCTTCCAACACAACTTTTGGAATGTTTACATTTTGTCTAAGGCCATGTCCACATGGTTAAAAATTCTACTTGTTTTTTTTTAAAATAATTCTTTCCACACGACTTACATTTAAAAAAATATCTTTGAACACATGAAAACACAAATGCCATGTTAATTGCTGTTAGGAGCATCACTAATCAACAGTTCATTCAACATTCAGGCACCTCATTTCGTTAGTGTAATGTGGGAGTAACTGCCCATGTATGTACATGCATGTAAAAAGTCCAGTAAGAAACGTTAGCACAGTCACTAGTTTATTGAACGTAAGTCCACCTATGCACAAAATATCCTAATAAAAAAGCTGACATCAAATCAAGGAGAATGGAGGAGTTTTCCAAAAGCTCAGTTTTCAACAACCAAAACTGCGTTTGTATGTGGATGAAAGGCCAAAACAGCAGATAAAAATCTCTATTAAAATTTTTTTTTTTTTTTTTTTAAAGCAGCTACGTGTGTCCTAACAATATGTCCCACCCACTTCCAGGTGCCATTGTAATGGGATATTGTTACTGGAGCTATTGTCACAAGGGCCAAATGTTAATTACTAGTAGACTGGGTCAGAGCAATTCCTAAACTGCAGTTTGTGGGGGATGTCTCCAGTCTACAGGGGTCAGGATCTACTAAAAGTGGTCCAAGGAAGGAAAACCGGTGAACTGGTGGCAGGTTTATAAAAACCAGATGTTCCATTTCAAAAGCTACACTCAATGCTGCGTGAAAACGCTATGGGAAGAGGTCTCCGCTGACCGGTTGTTGAAGCATGTGTGTCAAACACGCCAAAAACTTGGCTTATATAACCTCAGTCAGGTGGTGTCATCAACACATACAGTTCAGAATAGGTCTGAACTGAAAACATCCTCAGGACTTTTGTCTTCAAGGCTGCATTGTGTTTGCGTGTGTGTGTGCGTCTAACGATACTGCGCGGCAGTTAAAAAAAGAAAGAAAGAAAGCGAAACTAAATAATGGAAGAGATGTTTATCTCCGTGCGAGAGACTTCTCTCCGATAACGATTGTCATGCTTTTTGTTTTGAATGTTTGGGTGAAGAGCACGCTATCCATGGACTTGAGGGGCAATACGAGCACTGTGACCTGCTTCCGAACAAAGCGCTTTGCGTCCAGCTCACAATCTTTAAAGAGAAATCGCGAGCCGTGCATAAATTTTGGGGTTCGCGCATTGATCTGCCGGAAGCGCATGAGACGTGTTCGCCCTTTTCTCTTGCGCTCTCGCCGGATCAGGAAATTCCCGCGATGCCTCTTCTGATCGGGTGCCGGAGACCTCCTCCCTTCTCTCAGGTGAGTTTACCACCTCAGGACGCTCCTCTCGTGACGAGCGAGAGTATGGGGAATTATTGGAGGTGGTAACTAGGGCAGTCGAACGCCTACATCTTAACTGGCCTCAGGAACAGGAGAGCCCCAAACATTCAAGATTGGACAATGGGTTTCTGTTGGGTGGCTGAGGTGAGGGACCTCAACGAAGGTCTCTCCCCTTCTTTGGTGATCTCCATGACGAGGTAGCTCGCTCATGGAATAAACCTTATTCGTCCCGTATATTTGTGCCAACGACGTCGATTTATTCCACGATCATTGATGCAAAGACGCAGGGCTACATGATGATGCCCCAGATTGAGGAGATGCTTGTGAGCTATCTCTCTCCTGGGTGCTCATCTTCATTGAAGAAGCCCACTCTCCCCATGAAGGCACTGCATACCATGGCGGTCTTGCTGGCATACCTGGGTGACCTACTGAGGGACCTGAGCACCGGCGGGTCCATCGACGAAGAATCCCTCTCTGAGGTTCGCCGTGCCACGGATTTGTCTCTCTGTGCCACAAAGAAGACGACCCATGCCATTGGCCGTTCCATGGCTGCTATGGTTGCCATGGAGAGACATCTGTGGCTGAACCTCACTGGCATCAAGGACAAGGAGCGTTTGTTCCTCCTTGATGCCCCTATCTTGCCTTTAGGCCTATTCGGCGACGCCGTGAATACCGTCACCAATAAATTTCGGGAGATGAAACGCTACGAAGAGGCATTTGTGAGGTTTCTTCCTCGCCGTGCTCAGGAGTCGGGACCGTCTGCCACACAGTCCCGACCAGGTCTGTTTCTAGTGGGGCGTGAGGCACAGAAGGAGAGTGTGGTGAAGCGAGCACCCACTCGTAAAACTGGGGTACAAATTGCCATGCTTCTCAGTCCGCCTTTAAAAGACCGGACCTGAGGAGTATCTCCTCAAAGAAGAGGTCCTGAGGCTGGTGAAATGCCAGGATCATGAGGGTGTCTCCCCCAAGGGATGGGCGTGTGGTATAAGTGTTGAATAAGCACTCGCTCCTGGCACCCTCAGGAGGCCACCCAAATCTTTGCCACCACTGGTGTTCGGAAGAGTGGTGTTAGGTGGCTAACGAAATGTTAGGTGTTCGGTTTGCCTCCTGCCATGTTTTCAGGACATCCAGGGTGCATCCAATTCTAGATCTTTGCGGGTGGTACCGCTACCTCAGAACATAAAAGTTCAAAATTTTGACAGTCAAGATGATAGTTTCTCAAATCCAACAATCAACCTGAAGGATGCATATTTCAAATAGAAATATTGCCACAACCCAGAAGGCTCCTGAGTATCGCTTTTGGGGGGGGGGGTGAAGCTTACCTCCATTTGGCCTAGCAACCTGCACATATACAAGAGGTTTGGATGCAGCACTGTTTCCTATATGGGTCCAGGGCATCCATAATTCAAATTATATTCACGACTTGGCTCAGTCTCAGGAGCTAGCGTTTCAACCTCAACATGTCGTCCTAGCTCATCTTGAATCTTTAGGGTTGAGACTCAATGCCAAGAAAAGCGCTCACAGGACAACGCATTTGGGGGTCGTATGAGATTCGGTCAGAATACAGGCACAATTGTCTCCTGTACGTATCAAATCTATTTTTAGCACCCTAAGGAACATCAAGTTAGGCCAGAAACTAACTGTTCTGTTTCTGTTACTTTCAGAAAATCCTAGGTATCATGGCAGGCGAATCCATGGTGAGACCCTTGGGCCCTCTGCATATGGGACCCTTTCTGTTGTGGCTGAGAGCCAGGGGATTTCATTCAAGGGCCAGTCCCCTGAGGCAAACTGGGTATGCACCAGGGGCTTCGTACCCTTTCTATCTGGTTCAGACCCCGGTTTTTAACTTTGGGTCTAACGACAGACGTTGGATGCTAACGACAGACGTTTTCCTTTGGGTTGGGGTGCAGTCTTAGATAGCTGTCCAGCTCAAAGGATATGGAGAGGTATTATGGCACACCAATTGCCTCAAAACGATGGCACATTTAGGTGGCAGAGGTGGACCTCTTTGCTTTGCAGGACACAACACAAGGACCTCTTTACTACAGTTGTTGTCATGTTTGCCTTGTCTCCCGAATAAGCAGATGCAGATGCAGGGGGTTCGTTTCAAAAAGAAGTTTTATTTCAGGCTCTCGTAACACAAACTTAAAGAACTTAACCACAAAAACAAAGGAGCTCCTGGCTGGAGCTGCGAGCGAGCACGTAGAGTCACAAAAGTCTTGAAGCAACTAAATGGCGCTGAGCCGGCATACTAAATCAGCATGCACCGTTGTGCGAAAGAGCCGTGAACTTGTCCTCGTTCAGGTCTGGAATGGCACCCCACCCGGGTGCGCCTCGCTCAACAGCCACAGCCCAGTCCTGAGTGGAAGAGATGCGAGAGTATGCACACAAATACAAACATAGAGAGCCCTTGAGACAAAAAAGATGGAGAACAGACAGGGGGTTATGGGAGCGGCTGGCATAAATAGCAGACACACCAGGGGGAGACAAAGAGGCGGCTCAGTAATCCGGCGAGCCAGATCTTAACCCCCGGGACCGCGGTGGTACAGATGTGACAGTACCCCCCCCCCCAGGACCGGCTTCCCGAGGGAGGTGAGAGCGCACTCTCTGCATTACCGGAGGGAGCTGGGACCCACCGAACTGATGGGATTGCCGGCGGGCGGGTCAACCCGGGAGTCGCGGTGCTGGGCAATCCGGCCGAGCTTGATGGAATTCGTTAATTAGTTGTCTGCTTAGGATGTCTCTTGCCGGAACCCAGCTTCGCTCCTCCGGACTGTACCCTTCCCAGTCCACTAAATATTGGAGGGAACCCCTCTCCTCCGGGAGCCTAGGAGTGTTCTGACTCTAAACGCAGGGGCGCCCTCAATCTCCACAGCCCCAGGGAGCGACGGCTCAGCTGTGCCTTCGTCTAGTGGCCCTCGGATCACCGGCCTAAGAAGAGAAACATGAAAGACTGGGTTAATGCGAAGATGACGAGGGAGTTGTAATTTAAATGACACAGGATTAATCTGAGCAATGATGGGAAAGGGGCCGATGTATCGGGGGGGTCAGCTTACGGCAGGGGAGACTGAGGTGAAGGTCCCGTGTCGAGAGCCATACTCGATCGCCTACCTGGAGCGGAGGACTTTCCCTTCGTCGTCTATCGGCATATTTTTTGAATCGACGAACTGCTTGGGAGATCTTAGCATGCGCATCTTCCCATACTGTTTCCGCTCTTCTAAACCACTGATCCACCATGGGTACATTGGTAGAAGTGGCATCCCATGGGCAGAGCGGAGGCTGGTGGCCCAGCACACACTGAAACGGCGTTAGGCCGGTGGCGGAGTGACGTAGCGAATTTTGCGCGTATTCCGAAACTCCGAAGTAAGCAGTCAGCCCATTCATGTTGTCGACTACTACAGTATGCTCGGAGGTATCTCCCGAGTTCTTGTACAGTCTGCTCTGCCTGTCCGTTAGACTCAGGGTGATAGCCCGACGTTAGGCTCACAGTGGTCCCCAATTTCTGGAAAAAAGCTTTCCAGACCCTGGTGATAAATTGGGGACCACGATCGGAAACGATATCCTCTGGAATGCCATAGTAGCGAAACACATTTTCGAATAAACTTTCTGCTACCTGGAGGGCTGACGGAAGAGAGCTAAACGGAATGAAACGACATCCCTTCGAGAATCGGTCAACTACCACCAAAATCGTTGTATACCCTTGAGATACCGGCAGATCCGTTACAAAGTCTATGGCTATGTGAGACCACGATCTATTCGGTATCGGCAGGGGAATCAATTTCCCAGCGGGTTGAGTACGCGGATCTTTGGTTTTCGCACACACTGCACAAGACAAAACCACCGTTCTTACCGTTTCTCGCATGTTAGGCCACCAGAACCGTCGTTCCAGTAGCTGGCAAGTGCGCGTGACGCCAGGATGACCTGCGGATAAATTTGAATGAGCATTTATTATTACCTTTTTACGGAGTGCTACTGGTATGTACTGTCGATGTGGCGGACAATTGCTAGGCGTGGGATCGGACCGAGCTGCTCCGGCGATCTCCGCCTCGAGATCCCAAGTTATCGGTGCTACTATGATCGTGTCAGGAACGATGGTTTCAGGATTAGTTGTTGGTTGTGGTGTGGGATAGCGAGAGAGCGCATCTGCTTTCGTATTTTTTGATCCAGGGCGATACGTGATTTTTAAAATCAAAATGTGTAAAGAACAGTGCCCAGCGGGCTTGGCGAGGGTTGAGTCTTTTAGCATGCTGGATATACTCGAGATTTTGGTGGTCAGTTAGTACCGTAAACGGGTGTCTAGCTCCCTCCAGCCAGTGCCGCCACTCCTCTAACGCCGCTTTTACTGCTAGCAGTTCTTGGTTACCGATATCGTAGTTGCGCTCGGCAGGGCTCAATTTCCTAGAAAAGAAAGCACAAGGGTGGAGTTTTCCTGGGTGGCCGTGACGCTGTGACAGCACCGCTCCGATCCCGACCTCTGATGCGTCCACTTCTACAATAAACGGCTTTTCTGGGTCCGGAAGCTTTAACAGGGGAGCGGTGGTGAATGCCCTCTTCAGACGCAGAAAAGCTGTGCGCGCTTCCGAAGAAAAGTCTTTCAAGAGTTTCGGTTTCCCTTTTAATAACGAGGTGAGTGGTGAAGCCACTAAACTGAAGTTTCTAATAAAGCGCCTATAAAAGTTCGCAAACCCAAGAAAACTCTGTAGCGCCTTTACTGACTTAGATTCTGGCCATTGTTGCACGGCCGAGACCTTGGTCGCCTCCATCCCGACCCCCTGTGGCCCTATGTGATACCCGAGAAATGCGATCTCCGACTGATGGAACTCACATTTCTCCGCCTTCGCATAGAGCCCGTGTTTGCGCAGGCGATGAAGGACGGCGGACACATGACGAACGTGTTCAGCATATGACCGTGAGTATACCAAGATATCATCCAGGTAAACTATAACATAACGGTTAAACATATCCCGAAACACGTCATTCATGAACCCCTGAAACACCGCAGGTGCGTTTACCAACGCGTAAGCCATTACATTATATTGGTAATGTCCAGAAGTTGTACTAAACGCAGTCTTCCATTCATCACCACTTCGCACACGAACGAGATTGTAAGCGCTGCGGAGGTCGAGTTTTGTGAAGATGGAAGCGCCTCGGAGCTGGTCGATGGCGGCCGGTACCAGGGGCAGCGGGTGCTTATACTTTACGGTTACCGCATTGAGCCCACGGTAATCTATACATGGACGTAAACCCCCGCCTTTTTTCTCTATAAAAAAAACCCTGCCGACGCTGGCGACGTGGACCTACCGATGAGCTCCTGCTGAAGAGCCTCGCTTACATATTCCTCCAGGGCCCGCGTCTCTTCCACGGACAATGGATAAATGTGCGTGCAAGGCGGTGTTTTCCCTGGCAAAAGCTCTATCGCGCAGTCCCACGGACGGTGAGGGGGAAGTCGTGCAGCTGCCCTGACACTAAACACATCTTTAAACCGTGAATACTCGGATGGTATTGTGTCGGACACTTGGGCGCTTGGACTCTCAATGTTCGTGATTCGGACCGTCAAAACCGGCAGTATACATAATCTAGCGCATCTAGGGGACCAAGATCTTAACCCCCGGGACCGCGGTGGTACAGATGTGACAGTTGTTGGCCAAAAGTTTTGAGAATGACACAAATATTAGTTTTCACAAAGTTTGCTGCTAAACTGCTTTTAGATCTTTGTTTCAGTTGTTTCTGTGTTGTACTGAAATATAGTTACAAGCACTTCATACGTTTCAAAGGCTTTTATCGACAATTACATGACATTTATGCAAAGAGTCAGTATTTGCAGTGTTGGCCCTTCTTTTTCAGGACCACTGCAATTCGACTGGGCATGCTCTCAATCAACTTCTGGGCCAAATCCTGACTGATAGCAACCCATTCTTTCATAATCACTTCTTGGAGTTTTTCAGAATTAGTGGGTTTTTGTTTATCCACCCACCTCTTGAGGATTGACCACAAGTTCTCAATGGGATTAAGATCTTCCAGGCCATGGATCCAAAATTTCAACGTTTTGGTCCCCGAGCCACTTAGTTCTCACTTTTGCCTTATGGCACGGTGCTCCATCGTGCTGGAAAATGTATTGTCCTTCAGCAAACTGTTGTTGGATTGTTGGAAGAAGTTGCTGTTGGAGGGTGTTTTGGTACCATTCTTTATTCATGGCTGTGTTTTTGGGCAAAATTGTGAGTGAGCCCACTCCCTTGGATGAGAAGCAACCCCTCACATGAATGGTCTCAGGATGCTTTACTGTTGGCATGACACAGGACAGATGGTAGCGCTCACCTTTTCTTCTCTGGACAAGCCTTTTTCCAGATGCCCCAAACAATCGGAAAGAGGCTTCATCCGAGAATATGACTTTGCCCCAGTCCTCAGCACTCCATACACCATACTTTTTGCGGAAGATCAATCTGTCCCTGATGTTTTTTTTTCGAGAGAAGTAGCTTTTTTGCTGCCCTTCTTGACACCAGGCCATCTTCCAAAAGTCTTCGCCTCACTGTGCGTGCAGATGCACTCACACCTGCCTGCTGCCATTCCTGAGAAAGCTCTGCACTGGTGGCACTTCGATCCCGCAGCTGAATCCTCTTTAGGAGACGATCCTGGTGCTTGCTGGACTTTCTTGGACGCCCTGAAGCCTTCTTAACAAGAATTGAACCTCTTTCCTTGAAGTTCTTGATGATCCTATAAATTGTTGATTTAGGTGCAATCTTAGTAGCCACAATATCCTTGCCTGTGAAGCCATTTTTATGCAACGCAATGATGGCTGCACGCTTTCTTTGCAGGTCACCATGGTTAACAATGAAAGAACAATGATTTCAAACATCACCCTCCTTTTAACATGTCAAGTCTGCCATTCTAACCCAATCAGCCTAACATAATGATCTCCAGCCTTGTGCTCGTCAACATTCTCACCTGAGTTAACAAGACGATTACTGAAATGATCTCAGCAGGTCCTTTAATGACAGCAATGAAATGCAGTGGAAAGTTTTTTTTTTTCGAGATTAAGTTAATTTTCATGTCAAAGAAGGACTATGCAATTCATCTGATCACTCTTCATAACATTCTGGAGTATATACAAATTGCTATTATAAAAACTTAAGCAGCAACTTTTCCAATTTCCAATATTTATGTAATTTTCAAAACTTTTGGCCATGACTGTACACTTTGTATCCCAGCTCCCCTGGGGCTGGACGCTATGGCCCACACATGGCCCGGACTGTGTCTCTATGCAAATCCTCCCATAGTTCTGCTCCCCAGATTCCTA
Organism: Clarias fuscus; assembly: GCA_030347435.1. Taxonomy (NCBI): domain Eukaryota; kingdom Metazoa; phylum Chordata; class Actinopteri; order Siluriformes; family Clariidae; genus Clarias; species Clarias fuscus. The sequence goes on from CM059222.1 coordinate 17,350,775, forward strand.
GCGAAAGTCTGTCAACAGGGATTCTTATTAATAGCGCTCCATTGGCCGACCAGAATATGGTTCTCAGCCCTCCTCGACAGATCAATTCCGCTCAGGCCCGAGCATTGGGACGGTCACACTTAGCCCCTGAAAGGGGCCAATTAAGAGATCCTAAAGTAATAGAAACTATTCTAAATGCTAGGGCTCCCTCTAATAGAAGAACCTATGCCTCAGATGGAAAATGATGTATGGCAAACCATGTAGATTCAGCCCACTGCCAGATTGTTTCAGTGCTGGAGTTTCTGCATGAGAGAATTAGAGAAATGAGAGAAACTGTCCTCAGGCATATGCCCTAGCACTCTTAGAATGTATAGCCATGTTCTGATTGAGAGGTTTTCTGTGGGAAATCACCTTTTAGTTGCCCGCTTTATTCGTGGAGCTGAACGGTTAAGGCCGCCCACTAGGACAACAGTCCTTTCATGGGACCTAGCTACTGTGTTCAAAGGGTTTGGCTGAGACTCCTTTCGAACCTCTAGAACCTGTGCCAGTTAGGCTTTTAATCCTTAAGGTTTTTCTAATAGCCATTATTTCTCTGTAGAGAATTGGGGATCTGCAGGCTCTGTCAATCTCGTCATCCTGCCTAGACCCTGCCACTGGGCCAGTCAAAAATATGCTGCATCCTCACGCGAATTATCTTCCAAAAGTTCCATTCTCAACGATGAAAAAAAAAAAGAACAGTTGTTCTTGAAGCTTTCTGTCCTCCGCTATTTAACGCAGTAAGGTCTTCACTTACTGTGTTCATTATGTGCTCTACAGATTTACGTCCACTGCATTACTCAGGGGTGCAAATTGGAGCAGCCCTTATATGTTAAGCCCGCAACCGGATGGGGTGGCTGTCACTAGACAAACTATGTCACATTACAGCGGTGAAGGATGCTATTGCCCTAGCCTATGAGGTGCGTGGTCACACTTCACCTCTAGGAGTTAGGGTCCATTCAACTAAGGGGTTTGCAAGGTGTTCCCTTGCAGCAAGTGTGTGATGCGGTAGGTTGGTACCCTCCGCACACTTTTCTCAGATTTTATAGTTGGATGTCCATGCTACTCCAGGCTCATGGTCTTAGAGTCAGCAGATCAGGTCTAGACCTGTTTGATGATTGGACCCCAGGGTTGTGTAGCGTGTACGCACAGACACTTCCAGTGAGGCGGCATTGGTATTCTCTTTCCCGTAGCGTTTTCACGCAGCATCGAGTGTAGCTTTTGAAAGGGAACATCTTGGGTTACTTTGCTGTAACCCTGTTCCCTGAAAAAGCGGAAACGAGATGCTGTGCTTCAATGCCGCACTGTAGGCGTGACCGGACGTCCTTTCAGACAAAATTGACCCGAGGATGTTTCCGGTCAGACCTATTTATAACCTCCAGGTGTACCTGTTCAGATGACGTCACCTGACCGAGGTTATATAAGCCAATTTTTTGGCGTGTTTGACACACATGCTTCAACAACCGGTCAGCGGAGACCTCTTCCCATAGCGTTTTCACGCAGCATCCCGTTCCCGCTTTTTCAGGGAACAGGATTACAGTAAGGTAACCCGAGACGATTGCGGAGATTGAGTTTAGTATAGATACAGGCACCTTGGGGTAACTCAAATGCAGAAGAAATAAACAGGAGTGGATATCTGTTGTTGAACATGTCCTTGGTAATCGATGGAGGGACAAAGAGATTTGTCTTTCTTTTTAAGAAAAAAGAATCCTGCACAAGGAAGATGGCAGGTAATAGGGAAAATGATTGAAGGGAAGCTGAATTTAGGCCAAATAATTGCATTAGCATAAGTAACCGTCAATGATGGGAAACGAAATTTTAGAAATAGTTAAAAGGTTAAAGCTAAAAATAAGCTGATCAGCTTTGGATGATCACGAGTCTCATTTACAATTGCATTTACAGTTTTGACATTTTGCAGACGCGACTTATAAAATTACTTTGAAGTTTCTGGTATACAATAGATCCTTACCCTGGGTTACTAGGTTACTGACTAAGTACCATCAGTCAAACACTGTTGAGAATATATATATTTTTTAAACCCAAATATTAAAGAAACAGGTCTTTAGTCCTCATTTAAAGATTGCCAGAAACTCAGCTGTACGGATAGAGAAAGTTCATCCCACCACCTAGGTACCAATACAGAAAATAGTATAGATGGATGTTTTTTTTTCTCTATCTCTGAGAGACGGTAGAACTAGACAAGCACTGCTGGAGGATCAGAGCGTGGTGCAGTGCACGATAAACAAACTGTAAACAAAGACAAGGAAAACAAGGGGGCCTTCAGGCTAAGCTAAGGCTAAACCCACATCAACCAGTGCTTTTTCTGACTAAAAAGGCTAGGTCCCTGGTGAACAAACTGGATGAGATTAGGATCTGGACTCTCATGTAGAGACTGATTAAGAGACTGCAATATTATGGTTTCTCAGAAACTTGGCTCAACACCGGCATTCCAAAGAGTGTGCTAGAGCTCGAGGGGCGCACCATATTCGGGGCTAATAGAGAAGCAGCATACACAGGTAAAAACAGCTTAAGCATTTTTGTAAACAAAACCTGGTAGACTGTCTCTGTCTCTGTTCTTCTCACTGCTCTGCTGATATTGAATACCTGATTATTAAGTGGAGGCCCTTTTATTTACCACAGGAATTCATGTTAATTCATGTGATGGCAGTGGGTCCCCCTGAATGCTAAGGCTAGTACAGCCATAAAAGAACTCAGTGCTACTATTAGCAGTCTGCAGACAGTGCATCCTGACGGAGCCATTATCTTCGTTAGGGATTTTAATCACTGTAACTTTAAGATCTGTTCTGCCAAAATTCCAATAGAATGAGTCCTGCTTCACTAGCGGACACAAAACCCTGGATCATGTTTACGCAAGTGTGGCTGATGCTTACAGAAATTCACCCCTCCCCCACATTGGAAAATCTTTCATTGTTTCTGCTTTCTAAGTACTCTCCAGTCATCAAATGTGTGAAACCAGCAATCAAGACTGGTAAAGTTCGGCTGGATGGGGCTGATGTGCTCTCCAGCAATCTTTTTCACATATCGACTGAAGTGAATTTGCTCCTCAGGCAACAATTGACTCCAAGTCACCAACATCAATACCTACACAAACGCAAGTCAAGTGGGCTTTTATTGTCATTTCACCTATATACAGTTCAGTACACAGTGAAACTAACTGTGTTCCTGCAGGACCAAGGTGCTACAAGCATGCAACATAAATGAACAGAAACTAACTAGCTAACTAGGACACCCAATTAGCTGACTATCTAAGACAAACCAAATTCAATTCAATTTCAATTCAATTTCAATTCAATTTTATTGTCATTGTTAAACATAACAAGTATAGATAACAACGAGATATCATTTGGCAACATCTCCCGGCAAGTAATGAAGTGCAACCATAGTGCAGCAAAGCAATAACCATAACGGCTATGTGAGGTAGGATATAAAGGATATATATTATAGAAGGAGAGGGGGGGGGGGGGGGGGGGGGGCAGGTCAAACCACGATCTTGTGTGTATGTATGTATTATGTGTCCTGCATCAATGCAAAGTCCAGTTCACAGTTATTGTAATGATGTATAATAAAGAAAATAAATAAATAAATAAATAAATGGGCGCAAGGTCCGAGAGGGAGGTATCTAATCATTCAGCAGCCTCACAGCAGTAGGAAAGAGCCTGTGGGACAGTCTGGTGGTTCTGGCCCGTAAGGACCTGTACCTCCTACCTGAGGGCAGTAGCTGAAACAGGTGATGTGCAGGGTGATGCTGATCCCGCAGGATGTTGTGCACTTGACGAAGGCAGCGTGTAGTGTAGATAGTCCCGATGATTTTCCCCGCTGCTTTCACCACACACTGTAGTGCCTGTTGTTCCGCCCTAGTGCAGCTGGAAAACCACACCAAGAGTCCATATGTCAGCACACTCTCTATAGCACAACGATAAAAGTTCACCATAAGCTGCTGAGAAAGATTAGTTCTTCTCAGTTTCCTGAGGTAGAAGAAACGCTGCTGGGCCTTCCCTATGGCAGAGTTGATGTTATTGCCCCACGTTAGGTCCTCTGTCACAGTTATGCCAAGAAATTTAAAGCTGGTAACCCTCTCGACCGTCCCATTTCCGATAGTAAGTGGTAAGTGGATGATCTTTGTGCCCTTACGAAAATCCACAATCATTTCCCTGGTTTTCTTGATGTTGAGGGCCAGGTTGTGGGCGTCACACCAAGTTGCCATGTGTTCCAACTCCCTTCTGTATGAGGACTCATCATTGTCAGTGATCAGGCCTAACACCGTGATGTCATCAGCGAACTTAATGATGTAATTAGAAGGAAGGGCAGCGCAGCAGTCATGCGTGTATAGTGTATACAGTAACGGGCTAAGTACACATCCCTGGGGGACCGCCCGGTGTTGATAAGCACTGTGGATGATGTACTTTTATCCACTCGCACACACTGTAAGCGATTTGTTAAAAAGTCCATAGTCCAGTTACACAATACAGTGCTTAGTCCGAGCTCACAGAGCTTAATTTGGAGCTTCTTTGGCAAAATGGTATTAAATGCCGAACTAAAGTCCCCAAAGAGAAGTCTGGCATACGTATTTTTGTGTTCCAGATGTTCCAACATGTGATGGAGCACAATAGCCACTGCATCCTTTGTGGATCTGTTGGCTCTGTATGCAAACTGGTAATGGTCCAGTGTGGGAGGTACAACATCCTTGATCCGTTTAATCACCAACCTCTCCAAACACTTTGCTGGTATGGGTGTGAGTGCAACTGGTCTAAAATCATTTAAACAGGTAATGTTAGGGTTTTTGGGGATGGGAATTATTGTAGTTCTTTTAAAACATGCTGGTACCCATGACGTGGACAGTGACAGATTAAATTGACACCATAAATTAACATACTATACAAAAGACATTACTATACAAAAGACAACACATGACAAAACAAAATGCCATGCAAATGTGCAAACAGGAGCAGCAACGTGATATAAAAAAACAGTAAACATTTCTTGTAAGTAGCAACAGAAACGAGAAAGAGTCCTTGTGCAAATAGCAGCTAATAATGTAAATATTGTGAAGAAAAAAAAAACTATTTCAGGTTGGTGTTAAAATTTGCTGGATGGTTGTAGATCAGTGTGTTTCTTTGTTTATCAGTCCAGTCCCATTTTATGGAGGTGAATATTTATTTGAGTGAGTGTGTGTGTCACGCGCCGGGTTATAACGGCAGGGAGAAAAGGAGGATCCAAGAGCAGAGACAAAATTTAACTTGCACTTACAGTCTTAGCGAGGAAGCAGAAAAGCTTCAGGTGACTTGGAGGGTGAAATCCTGTAGCCCAGACGTGCAATAAATCCAAACATACGGTTATTCCGAAAAAACACTGAACATTCTCGTAGTCCGTGTGCAACGCGGAAGTCAAAAGCCGGTAATCCAAACGTGCAGTAATTCCAAAAACGCTCGGCAGTCTCATGGTCAATGTGCACGTGATAATCAAATCCAAACAGGCAGTGAATCCAAAACGCTGGGCGATCTCGCGGTCGGAATACAACGCGGAAGTCAAAACCGGTAATCCAAACATGCAGTAGATCCAAAACGCTAGGCAAGACGAGGTCGGGAACAAAACAGGGTCAAGAGCACAATAAGCAAATGGCAAAACAAAACGCGGGAATATTGGCATAGATGGCACAATAATCTGGCGAGGAGCAGCACTTTTCAAGTGACTAAAATAGCCGAAATGATGAGAGCAGACAGGCAGCAGGTGTGCTCAGCGCGGTGACTGAGGCGGTGAAAGGCAAGACACGGACTGGAGTAGGAACGGGAAAGAGTCAGGCTCATCTATGGTGTAGACATGGTTTGACGGGTTGTGACAGTACCCCCTCCTCTATGGACGCCACCGGGCGTTCTAGACGGGGCCTCGGGGTGGAGCTTGTGAAATTCCCTTATCAAGGATGAGTCCAGGATAAATCTGGCAGGTACCCAACTTCTTTCTTCGGGGCCGTAACCCTCCCAGTCTACGAGATATTGCAGGCCTCTACCTCGGCGACGGGCTTTGAGAAGCTTGCGGACTGTAAAGGCTTCACCCCCATCGATGAGGCGAGGGGGTGGGGGAGGGCAGGGGGGGGAGGTGCCAGAGGACAAGCGACCAGCCATCGGATTTGAGAGACATGGAATGTAGGGTTGATACGACGCATAGACAATGGTAGAGACAGTCTTACGGAACACGGGTTAATAACTCGGGCAATGGTGAATGGGCCGATATACCTAGGGGATAATTTCCGGGAAGTGGTCTTGATGGGTATGTCGCGAGTGGAGAGCATTACCTTCTGGCCAACATGGTACCTGGGAGCTGCAGAACGATGGCGATTGGCTTTTCTTTGAAAGGTGCTCACTGCGCGCAGCAGCTGAGAGCGAGCACGCTGCCAGATTCTTTTGCAGCGGCGGACAAAGGCTTGGGCTGCGGGAACAGCAGCTTCTTCTTCCTGAGCCGAGAACAACGGTGGCTGGTATCCAAGACAACAGTGGAAGGGGGACATGCCAGTGAAGGAGGTGGGGAGAGAGTTGTGGGCATATTCCACCCAGGGTAACATTCTGCTCCATGAAGACGGGTCACGTGACGTCATACACCTAAGGTATTTCTCAAGTTCCTGATTAGCACGTTTAGACTGTCCGTTACTTTGAGGGTGGAAAAGAAAGAAGAAAGACTTGGCGTGGCACCTATAAGTTTACAAAAGGCTTTCCAGAACTGTGCAGAGAACTGAGGACCTCGATCAGACACTATGTCCACCGGGAGACCGTGAAGTCGGAAGACATGGAGAATTAAGAGCTCCGCTGTTTCCTTGGCTGATGGGAGTTTGGGTAGGGGAATAAAGTGTGCAGATTTGGAAAAACGATCGACCACTGTCAAGATGCAGGTATTTCCTTCTGAGGGAGGAAGTCCGGTGACAAAGTCGAGTGAGATGTGTGACCAAGGTCGGTGTGGGGTTGGAAGGGGCCTTAAAAGACCCTCAGGGGGGCAATTGGTGGTCTTGTTCCTGGTGCAATTGTCGCATGATGCTATGAATCTTCTTACATCGTCCTTGATGGTTGGCCACCAGAAGCGTTGATGTATGAGGGATAAGGTTCGAGTGGCCCCTGGATGACACGCAAGTCTGGAGCTGTGACCCCATTCTAGCACCAAGGAACGTGTAGAGGCAGGAACGAAGAGTCTATCCTGAGGAACATTGCTGGGACCAGGTTCTTGCTCGAGGGCTTGTAATACTTGGTTCTCCACCTCAAGACGAGCTGTGGCTACTAGACAGTGGTGTGGGAGGATAGTTTCCGGGGGGGCTGGGTCTGGGAAGGGGGAAAACTGGCGGGAAAGGCCGTCGGGCTTGACATTCTTAGACCCTGGGCGATAAGAGAGTGTAAAGTTGAATCTTAAAAAAAAAAGCGACCAACGAGCCTGGCGTGAATTAAGTCTTTTTGCTGACCTCAAGTATTCAAGATTCCTATGATCTGTCCAGACCAAAAAAGGGTGTTCAGCCCCCTCCAGCCAATGCCGTCATTCCTCCAGGGCAAGCTTAACGGCCAGCAATTCACGGTCTCCAACGCCGTAGTTGCGTTCAGTCGGAGAGAAGCGACGAGAGAAAAAGAAACAAGGGTGGAGTTTGTTGTCCTTGTGGGACCTTTGAGAGAGGACAGCCCCCACTCCAGTTTCTGATGCATCCACTTCCACCACAAATTGAAGGGAGGGGTCAGGGAACATGAGGATGGGGGCAGAAGTGAAGCGGCGTTTGAGATCCAAAAAGGCTTTGTCCGCCCGAAGGTTCCACTGAAAAGGAAGTTTTGTGGAGGTGAGAGTAGTGAGAGGTGCTGCTACCATGCTATAGTTCTTGATGAATCGCCGGTAAAAGTTGGCGAACCCCAGGAACCGTTGAAGATCCTGTCTCGATGAGGGCAATGGCCATTCCATGACTGCCTTGAGTTTGGATGGGTCCATTTGGATACCTGAAGGAGAGATTACGAACCCCAAAAAGGATGTGGAATCACGGTGAAATTCACATTTTTCCGCCTTGACATAAAGTTTGTTCTCTAAAAGTCTTTGGAGTACCTGATGTACGTGAAGTTTGTGCTCTCTAAAGGAACGAGAGAAGATAAGAATATCATCAAGGTAAACAAAAACAAAAACATTCATAAAGTCCCTTAAGATGTCATTTACTAGTGCTTGAAAGACAACCGGCGCGTTGGTTAGTCCAAATGGAACCACGAGGTACTCATAGTGACCGGTTGGTGTGTTAAAGGCAGTCTTCCATTCATTCCCCTCCCTAATCCTGACCAAGTGATAGGCATTTCTTAGATCCAGCTTTGTGAAAATTCGGGCATCTTGCAGGAGTTTGAAAGGCGGATGTCATAAGGGGCAGGGGATAACGGTTCTTGACTGTAATTGCATTCAGTCCCCTATAATCTATACAGGGTCGGAGGGACTTGTCCTTCTTCTCCACAAAGAAGAAACCGGCACCTGCCAGGGAGGAGGAGGGACGGATTATTCCAGCTGAAAGAGACTCCGAGATATACTGATCCATGGCTTCTCTCTCGGGGCGAGAGAGAGAGAGTAGAGTCGTCCCTTGGGTGGTGTTGCGCCCGGAACAAGATCGATCGCGCAGTCGTATGGCCGATGAGGAGGGAGCGAGGTTGCACGCGACTTGCTAAACACTAGTTTGAGTTCGTGGTATTCGGTTGGGACATCAGATAGATTGGGGAACTCCTCCTTAGAAAGGGGGGTCAGGGTCTTAATAGGGGCGGTACGGAGACAAGAAGACAGACAGGATGTGCTCCAATCCAAGACTCTTCTCCTGGCCCAGTCTATATGTGGGTTATGTTGGGCTAGCCAGGGGAGGCCCAAGACGATTGGTGCGTAAGAATCTTTGACAATAAAGAACGAGATTGTTTCGGAGTGGTTCCCAGAGAAACGAAGAATTACTGGAGCAGTTTGATGAGTTATTGGGGCTAGGTTGCTTCCATCAAGGGCTTGGACAGAAAATGGGCGACGCAAGGGTAGAAAGGGGATCTTAAGGGTGTTAACCATAGAAGAACAAATCAGGTTTTGGTCAGCGCCGGAGTCTACGAGGGCATGAGTGGCATGGGGTTTACTATAATAAATGATGGACACAGGAAAGCAAGAACGGTGGTCTGGGAAATTCGCATGGCTTGGGCCCCCCTTTGTTCCCAGGATCAATGAGGGGCCTTGCCTTTTAGCGGACAGGTCCGTAGTAGATGACCGGACTGACCACAATAGAAGCAAGCCCCTTCGTCCCGTCGTCGTTGGCGTTCCTTTGGAGAGATTCGAGTACGACCATCCCAGCCGCATGATGCTGCAAGGGTGCGAAACTCAATGGCCTAATTGAAAACAGAGCGGGATCCTTGACGGAGATTTAGGATCTGACCTGCTGCCTGGTGTCCAGTGGAAGAGCGATCGAAGACCTTCTTCATTTCACTGGTGAATGATCTGAAGTTGGCGCAGCAGTCATCTTGTGCGTCCCATACTGCCGTCCCCCATTCTCTCGCCTTTCCAGACAAAAGGGTTTTTATGTATGCCACCTTAGACCGTTCGGTAGGAAAAGACGAGGCTTGAAGTTCCAGAACGAGAGAACACTGAGATAAGAAGGAGCGGCAGGTGTTAGGGTCACCATCATAAGTAGGTGGAGCGGGAAGGCGTGATTCATGGGGTGGAGGTGGAGTAGCAACGGGAGTAGGGACGTCCGGAACTGGAGTCAGTGAGGATTGCATCTGCTGAATCTGGACCGTTAAGGAGGCGAGGGTGTCAGTGACGGTTCTGAGGGTTTCCGTAACCTGCTGAATATCTTGCTGATGAGTGCCAAGAAGAGCCCCCTGGTTTTCTAGTGCCGATCTCAGGTGGGCAAGCTCTGCTGGATCCATAGCTGGCCAGATTATACTGTCACGCGCCGGGTTATAACGGCAGGGAGAAAAGGAGGATCCAAGAGCAGAGTCAAAATTTAACTTGCACTTACAGTCTTAGCGAGGAAGCAGAAAAGCTTCAGGTGACTTGGAGGGTGAAATCCTGTAGCCCAGACGTGCAATAAATCCAAACATACGGTTATTCCGAAAAAACACTGAACAGTCTCGTAGTCCGTGTGCAACGCGGAAGTCAAAAGCCGGTAATCCAAACATGCAGTAATTCCAAAAACGCTCGGCAGTCTCGTGGTCAATGTGCACGCGATAATCAAATCCAAACAGGCAGTGAATCCAAAACGCTGGGCGATCTCGTGGTCGGAATACAACGCGGAAATCAAAACCGGTAATCCAAACATGCAGTAGATCCAAAACGCTAGGCAAGACAAGGTCGGGAACAAAACAGGGTCAAGAGCACAATAAGCAAATGGCAAAACAAAACGCGGGAATATTGGCATAGATGGCACAATAATCTGGCAAGGAGCAGCACTTTTCGAGTGACTAAAATAGCCGAAATGATGAGAGCAGACAGGCAGCAGGTGTGCTCAGCGCGGTGACTGAGGCGGTAAAAGGCAAGACACGGACTGGAGTAGGAACGGGAAAGAGTCAGGCTCATCTATGGTGTAGACATAGTTTGACGGGTTGTGACAGTGTGTGTCTCTGTGTGTATCGGTCCAGTCCTTTTTTATTAAGGAGATGAATGGCATGTGGGCAGAAGTCTGGAGGTGATGGGCCAAATGTTTTGGTACCTTTTTCCAGATGGCAGGAGGGTGAAGAGTGAGTGTGAGGGATGTGTAGGATCAGCCCCAATGCTGCGGGCTTTGCAGATGCAGCATGTGGTGATGATGTCTGTGATAGAGGGAAGAGAGTCCCACACTGTAAACCCGATTAAGTTGGCAAAACTCAAAATATTTGAGGTAATCAGTTACATCAAATTTTTTAAGTAATGATGTTTCCAATCTTAAGTAAACAGAACTATCAATTTTTGAGTTTGTTGAACCCGGGCCTTTGAGCCACCAGTGCTCTATAGATTTTTTGTTGGTGGAACTTTAAGGTGACAGTTACTGTTATTTAAGTACTTACAGTTATTTAAAATATAAAATTTATTCAGCTAACTTGAAAAGTGTAATTTCTACAAACTCATAAATACCAAAAAGTTTTGAATACTCAAAAAGGTATATTAATTTGACCTAATTGCAATTATTTAAGTTAACAGTACTCAATGTGTTTAATTACTTTGGGGGTTTACAGTGCAGATGATCTTCTCGGCTGTCCTCACTATCAGCAGTAGGGTCTTGCAGTCCGAGATGGTACAATTCCCAAACCAGACAGTGATGCAGCTGCTCAGGATGGTCTCGATAGTCCCTCTTACAAGATTGTAAGAACTGGTGGTGGCTCGTCAGCCTTCTCAGGTAAGAAAAGACACTGTTGGGCTTTCTTGTGCAGAGAGCTGGTGATGAGGGTCCAGGTATTTGGTGCACGATCTCCATAGAGGAGCCATTGATGTACAGTAGGTACAGTAGGAGACGAGAATGAGATTTACCGCCGCAGCAGCACGACAGCGGGAGATTTAAATCAGTCGCCTTTTAAAGTCATATCTGAAATGACCGCATGTTGGCGAAAAGGGACATTTTGCAAAAAGACTGAAATCTCAGTTGCAGAGGTTCCGTCTACAGTATATTCACATTTCATGCGAATTACATCATCTGAAATTTGTTTTCCATTAGTTTATATAAAAGCAGACATTCTACAGTACAATTATATATTTTTCACTTCTGTGATGCAAGTATACACAGAGTTTCGTTTCATTTTTTCACACGCTCAGGTTCACAAAATCATAACGTTTTGTCATCACACATGAAAGTTGCATGTTTCAGATAATTATTCATATTTGAGGCGAATCAAAATATGAACACTGATTATCAATTATCTCCCGGTAAACTAAGGTAACTAAGGTAAATGATATTGTTTCCAATGCTGAAGCAAACATGATTCTTATTTTTATTTTACAATAGATCTTTCATGATGAATGTGTGTGTATGTGCTTTAAATATACACTAAACAATATATTTTGCAAAGTGAAAGTGAGTGCCGTTGATCAAAAGGCTGATCAAAACTGCAGACATATACGATATCCCCCAGAAATGCAACAAACAAATATAGTCTACTTGCTGAATACAACGTGACAGCGCGCTCTGAAGTGAACACCCATAGATCCCCAGTTACTGTAATCCCTTTTCTCACCTTTCATTCTCAATAGGTCTGAAGTTATCAAACCGGTTTCGTTGATGGGGGAATTGGCAGAATTTAAGGTTTTAAAACGAATTAACAAGACCGAGCAGACGTCTCTGCATAAAGAGGTCTCTGCCTAAATTTTTTTTCGCCAGCAAAACATAAAAAAAATAAATAAATAAAAATGTTTAATGGTAGCAGTTAAATCAGACTTGATAGTTGTATTCGATACATTTCGAGTGTAATTCATACATTTATTGAATATATTCAGATTTTGTAAAATAAAGAAAACTAACATCTCCGTTCCCTTCCTAGACCTTTTGTCCGCATCACAATTAATTGAAGCTCAGCACATCTTGTTTCCTTGTTTTAATCTGTGATATTTAAGTGAAATATATTTTGCGTAAAGTTCTAAATATTCCTTTTTATTTTTGGACAGGTGTATTATATTTGATCTGCATTTTTGCATTATGTTTCAAAACAAAAAACAGTGTGGAAAAATAATCTTTCATGTACATATTTTTTTCTGTTGTTATATTCCCGCCACATTGCTGAGCGCGCAGTTTTGACATTTTGAGGGCAGATAAAGAACTCTGCGCGTGCTTCCGTGTCTCCCCTGTCCGCTCAACGCTTTTTCCGCGCTCACCTTTGCCCAGTGTTACAAAACTGTCACTAAACTAGCTACTCACAGACTTCCACACACTACGTCTGATTGCCTGTTTCATTCTCGAATCAGCTGGCACTATCGATCGCATAACAAGCGTTAAAGTTTTATAAGTAAAGCGACAGAGTTGTCCGATTTGCATTTTACTCGACATACAGTAGTCTAACAATGAGCTATATGAAAAAAAATAGATTTTTAAAACTAGAATATACTAATACTTAATTCAAAAAATTAGATGCTATAATATTTATTCATACTTTCTTTTGATTGTGTACAGCTGCTTTAAGACAATGACCATTTTAAAAGCACTATACAAATAAAATTTCATTAAATTTCGTTATGCGGTCGATAGTGCCAGCTGATTAGAGAATAAACAGCCAATCGGTAGTGTGTTATAGTCTGTGATTGTCTAGTTTATTGCCAGTTTTGTAACACCGCACAGCGTACAGGCGCAAGACGAACGCGCAGAGAAAAGAGATGTTATACGCACGTACAGGCAGAGTTGAGCGCAAAGCAGAAGGATGTTGCATGCACGCGCGGAAAACATGTTGAGCACACAGGGGAGACACTGCATGTGCAGAACCGAGCTGTTGAGCGCGCAGGGAAGACATGCCTCTTCAAATGGAGATGCATGATTCATAAGAATCTAGATTATTCACAACCCATTCTCACTTTCCACGTCACCATGCTTGTGAGGAGACGAGAATCTGACATATATTGTTTTTTTTATTTTTAACATTAATTTAATAACAAACATTTATTTGGCAATAAACTTTAAAAAAAAAAGACATTAATTTTACCACAAACAAGTTGATGGTAATTAATGGCTGATCCTGTCTGTTTATTTATTCAAGTTCAAGTCAGCTCACGTGCGCTTTGACTAAAACTGTGTGCAATGCACTATGTGTTACTGGAATGTAGAAATTTAATTTTTTTTTCATTATTTATTAAAGAAAATGATGATGATCATAACAGCATACTGCATTTCATTCTTATCATAAGAATGCAAAAACACCAGCTCTGTGGACTGACATCGGTTTATGTTTGAATTTTATGGTCATTTATTTTCATTTATTTCAGTTAATAAATAAAAAAAAACGATATATAAAAAACTACTATAAATAAAAAAAAAACACAAAGTATAAGATGACACAAAACCCTTCTGTGGATTTTCTAATTACACATGATAAAATCTAAACTCTCACTGTGTTAACTGTGTTCCGTTAAATTAGATGTAGATAAGAAATGAATATATTTTCATTTAAATTCTAAATTTGTACCGTAATTTTAGTACTGTGATTATACGTTCATTACAATGTTTGGCTTGAATTTATATGCTACAGTATTACGTGCAGCTTCCGATGATGTGTCGCAACAGTAGCAGTCCAATTCTGGTTGAGTAACATCTGTACAGAGGAGAGTGGTCACTCTGCGTCATCCTGAAGTCAACAACCATCTCATTTGACTTATCGACATTCAGAGACAGGTTATTGTCTTTACACCACTCCGTTAGCCTCTGTACTTCTCTCTGTGTGTCTCTACACAATCACGAGTCAGCAGTGTAAACGTCAGGGGACTGAGTACACAGCCCAGTGCTAAGTGTGGTGGTGCTGGAGGTGCTGTCCCCGATCCCCGACTGAGACCTTCTGTTCAGAAGGCCAGAGTGAGGTGTTTGGGCCCAGCATGCTCAGCATCCTGATCAGGTGTTGGGGGATGATAGCATTGAATGCTGAGCTGAAATCTATGAACAGCATTCGAACGTAGGTGTTCTTTGTTGTCTAGGTGTGTGAGTGCCAGATTGAGTGAGGTGAAGATGGTGTCGTCGATGGAACACTTAGGACATTACGCAAACTGCAGTGGGTCCAGTGAAGCAGCAAGGTCTTGCTGTGTCTCATGCCGAGCAGGTCATGATGATAGGTTTGAGAGCAACAGGATGGTAATCGTTACAGGACACAGAAGATGTCTTCAGCACGAGGACGATGGTGGTGGTCTTGAAACACGTGGGAATGACTACGCTGCTCAGAGAGATACTCACTCACTCACTCACTCATCATCTATACCGCTTAATCCTGTATTCAGGGTCACGGGGGGCCTGGAGTCTATCCCAGGAGACTTAGGGCACATGGCAGGGTACACCCTGGACAGGGAGCCAATCCATCGCAGGGCACAGACACACACACATACACTCACTCATTCACACACTACGGGCAATTTGGGAACGCCAACTATCCTAACCTACATGTATTTGGACTGAGGGAGGAAACCGGAGTACCTGGAGGAAACCCACCAAGCACGGGGAGAACATGCAAACTCCATGCACACAGAGACGGAAATCGAGGCTTTACCCTGGCGGTGCAAGGGGACAGTGCTAACCACTACACCACCGTGCCGCCCTCAGAGAGATAAACGATGTTAAAAATATTGGTAAGAATGCTTTCCAGCTGTTCAGTTTTTCTTACATCAGCCCTGGAGAAACATAGCACCTGGTTGTTGTTGGAGGAGGGGTGGTCTTCCTCGCTGTCACGACATTCTGTGCATCGAACCAAGAGCAGAAGCTGTTCAGCGCATCTGGACGGGAGCCATCACTGTCACAGTCAGGTGATGATGTCCTGTAGTTGGTGATTGCTTGTATGCCTTGCCACATGCGCCACATGTCACTGCTGTCTTTGAAGAGGCTGTGGATTCTCTGGATGTCTGCGTGCTTTGCCTCTCTGATGGCCTTTGCTGCTTTTAAGGCCACCTTGTTCGCTCTGTAGGCGTAGGAGTCTTGGGTCTTCTGAAGTGCATGCACCTCCGCAGTAATCCATAGTTTCTGTTTGGCGCATGAGATGATGTTGTTGGATACTGTGATGTCATTGGTGCACTTGTTGATGTAGCTGGTCATTGATGACATGTACTCCTCCAAGTTGGTGAAGTTGCAGCCTCCTTGAACATGTTACAGTCAGTGTTCTCAAAACAGTCCTGAAGATGCCCCCTGCTGGCCAGATTTTCACCTGCTTCTGAACACCTGACAAGTGCTCTGTATGCTGGAATTAGCATAACAGAGATGTGCTCTGAGCAGCCAAGTTGGGGGCGAGTCTCTGCCCGGTATGCGCCAAGGATGTTTGTGTAAACAAGAATGTACACAAAATGGTGGTAAATTTCTGCAGTAAATAAAAAAGGTCTACATCTAACAGTCACAAACTAGCACAGAGTTCATACACCTTGGTGATACAAACACACAAACCACAACCACAAGTCTAACTTGTGTCAGCACAAAACAATTTTTGTCAGCACAAAACAAGGCTAGCAAGTTGCCTAGCTGAATGGCAATGTCTGGAATGCTATCACTGAGCCATATATCCGAAAACAAAGACACAGCAGTCTCTTACGCTGTGTGGTCTGCTGAAGTCAGATGTAGTCCAATTTATTGTCCAGGGAGCAGACGTTGGCTAGAATGATGAACGGGAGAGCCAGCCAGCTAGAGCTTGTTTTTAGTCTAATACAGACTCCGTACTTCCATTTCCTCGCACACCATTTTCGATGTTCCGTCCTCCAGCAACCTGAGGGCTTGAGGCCTGGTCCCTGCACCAAGCCAAGGTCGTATAGCTTTTCACGCAGGTCATCCTGTAGGTTATTTATGGAGTTTTTGACTTGCAAATGTGTCTGCCAGCGGTACAGATGTAGCCATTAAGAATGCACACTTTTTCCCGCGAAAGTCCATAATTTGTCTCGCGCCGTGCCGCGAAATCCATCAAGTAACATTAAAGAATTTAAATGAATGTGTTGTGCTTCACTGAATATCCGCCAGATGGGTCATGGAAGGACTTTATTTAAAAGCCAGACCAAATACAACGAAGAATTGTATATAATTAGTTAGCCTAAAACAATATTGTTTCTAATGCTGAAGCAAACACAAATTTTATTTTGTTTTATAATAGATTTTTCATGATGAACGTGTGTATAGGTGCTTCATATTTGATTCATAATAATGAAATGAGATGCCCTAAATCGTGCTTTACAATTCATAATAAAAAGTTTCTTATATAGTTTTTGTAATGTCTTAACAGGGACAAAACAATGAAAGACATTGTTATTTACTCACTCACTCACTCACTCATCATCTATACCGCTTAATCCTGTATTCAGGGTCACGGGGGCCTGGAGCCTATCCCAGGAGACTTAGGGCACATGGCAGGGTACACCCTGGACAGGGTGCCAATCCATCGCAGGGCGCAGACACACACACACATACACTCACTCATTCACACACTACGGGCAATTTGGGAACGCCAATTAGCCTAACCTACATGTCTTTGGAATGTGGGAGGAAACCGGAGTACCCGGAGGAAACCCACCAAGCACGGGGAGAACATGCAAACTCCATGCACACAGAGACAGGAATCGAGCCTGGCCGGGGATCGAACCCGGACCCTGGCGGTGCAAGGCGACAGTGCTAATAATAATAATAATAAATTCACAGCGCTACTACTAATAATAATAATATTAAACTGAATGGAGAAAGCGCAGTCAAAGAAGAATCATAATTGAAGGAGAGAAGAAAATGAAAACTAAATACTGTGCATATCAGTATTTACAGTTTGAGATCAACATGTTTATGAGCTCTGTCGCTTGCTGTCAATGGGCGCCTAAGAGAGATTAACACATTTTCGGCTTTAGTAGACACACAGTACCTCAGATTAAAACACGACTGCCCCCTACAGGTAATGAACGTCATATTTTCAGAGCTTCCAAAGATCCCTTTTTTCGAAACGTGCGCTCTTAATGGCCAGATCTGTATGTATAGATACCGGTTGCTCCGGTACTGTGTAAAGATGGGCTACAACACAAAATAAACAAACGTAGCAACGGCCGCTTCACCATCTTGGATCAATTTGTCTGTTCTGAGCTCTGTTCTGCTTTATATTAACAGGTGTGTGGATCAGTTGACCACACAAATAAACATCATAGCATTTCCCATTGAGAATCCCTAGATGAAATGGAATGCCTTCTGCTCAACATTTACGTCCAATGTTGCACAGTTACAGTATACTGTACGTACATTACTATATCACTATATATGCCATAACTCTATTACCAAATGTATCTTCTGTTTTTATAACACATTTTATTTATTATACTGTAAATAGGCCACTTATGCACTTTTGGTTAGATGCTTACTGCATTTCACTGGATCTGCACATACTGCACATCTGCACCATGACAATAAAGTTGAATTTAATCTAATCTAACATAAAAACTATATTGTCAAACAATGTTTGTGAGCCTAGACCTCTCCAATTGGAATAGAGTAAATCTGAACTTATCAAATCACATGACCCTTTTCCATTCCTTTAAAGTCTCACCTTCAGGCTCCTCTTTTTTAACTGTTTACTATGGAGCCTAAAGATGAGACTTTAAACGAATGGAAAAGGGTCATGTGGTTTGATAAGTTCAGATTTACAAACTGTTTAATCCCAATTATGTGAGTTCCTATTATGCTACTATATGCATGTGTAAATGCTTGTACTTTTCACTATTAAACAAAAAGGTAATTGCTAATGATGCATTTTTGCCAAGCTTTTTAGTGATCTTCAATCATAGTCATCCATAAATTTTATGAAAATATTTTTCCATAAATTGGTGGCCAAGCACTATCCTTTCAGGTTTTTAATAATGTTCTGGATGTTTTTTTTGTTGTTGTTGTTTGCCATAATTTGACCCAACTTTTATTTTGGCTGTGAAGTGTATAAATCTAATTATACCAAGTCATCCTTATTGTTTATAACATAAGGATGTAATAACCAATTAATTGTAACACAAAGTTAGCCACATTAGTTAAAAGTCACAAAGACTTTTTTGTGCTCCTTGGATGTTGCTACTGACATTTAGTACCCCGTTTAAAGTTGCATGAAACTGCTTGTGCAAATTTGCTGGTGCTTGGTTTGATGAAAGGTCGATCGAAGAGAGCAGAAAAACGTGAATTGCTCTCACTGTAATCTTCTTCTTTGTGTGTCAATGCTGAGAATGACAGGCCCCATGCCTGTGCATGCTATAATCATCTGTTTGTGTGAAAGCTGCAGGAGGGCTATCAGAAATGCACAGCATAGATGTTTCATTTGAGACCCTGTTACTTTGAGATCAGGTCAAGCAGCTAGCTCATAGAGTGCCGTCACTGAGAGAAGCTGTTCATTAGAGAGCATTACGGAGGAGGACGAGGAGTGCGAACACGAGCCCTCAGCGATTCCCACTGACTCATCTCCCTGATGCCAGGCAGCAGTGTAATTATGAGCGATTGTTCTGGCAGCAGAGTTTAAGTGGGTGGGGGAAGGGAGGGAAAAGGGGGCACCATGCCAGATACATGCCACATAGGGATCAGTGCTAATCATCTCACTCTAGTTCCACTCCAACTTCCCCTAACAACATTTAGATGGAGAACAGAAGAGGAAGGAATTATGTAAGTGCAATTTTGAAAGGCAAAGTGTTAGGCTGAAATGTGGAAAAAAGTAACTCTGTGAGAAAGTCATGATTTACTAGCACATTTTTAGACAGCTCTATCTTCTCAACATCAGGAGGTGATGTCATTTAGTCCTCTTTCATTGGTGGATATTCAGCTTTAAATGCATTCAATTTGTATCCTGTTTCATCTATTTCTTCATACTTAAATGTTAAAATAGACATTTTCCAGGATTCAGTGTGAAATTAAATGTTGAATCAAGGCAACACACTAGGTGCAGAATACCATGGCCAGATATGTCTCCAAACCTTTTCAGTGAGATATGATGACAACAAAAACAATATATTTGTAAACCCAGTTCTGCACAGCAGCCTGAATTATAGCCTGAATGCAGAAACTATAAATGGAAGATGGTATTGTGAAGGCACAAGCCAGCAGCAGCTTGATCATTAGCATTTATGATCAACTCCTAATAGCATAGGCACCTTGTTTAATAAGCATAGCTTACAGATCATAAAGGGCAATGGTGTGGTGAGCATTGCTGAACTGGGACCAAAAAATCATGGTGGATCATTGCATGCTCGTTTTCCCAAAAGGCTTAATGGTGAGAGGCAAAGAAGCACATCCTGCTGACTGCACAACTTGCAGCAGCACAGTTATGTTGCTCTGAAGGACCCTGTACAGAACAGTGGTACACAAAGGATAACATGGTTAACTGATGAGCTTGAGTTGTGACACAACATAAACTCTGTGAACAAGTAGCCTACTAAAGAGCAGGGATTTTCCTGATCTTGAAACAACATTATAAAAATCATGCCATGCTGAGGCCCATCAGTCAAATATGTAAAAAGGCTCAAACATCGATGCTTACTCAAACTGATTGGCAGCAGTGAGCTTTGGACCCATAAATTAAGTGTAATAATGAGTATGTGATAAAAATGATTGGGTTGCTGGAATGTTTGTTTGTTTGTTTTTTTGCCTTACTGTACGTTGTGTTACAGCAACAAAAATGCTTGATCTGTTATCAAGAAAATGTATGAAAGACAAACCCCGTTGAATCAGTTTGCATGGCAAAAAATGTATGAAAACAAATCTGATAGAGACTCTTTCCATGAATGGTAAAAAAAACATCTCCTTACAGAGAACTTCTCAATGATACCTACAGCTGAGTGTTTTTCATCGTTAAATAACACAGTAATACAAGGTTTTGTAAATGGGCTGTTACTATGAAAACAATATTTTGTAATATATGATCATGTTAATATAAACCTGTGATTTCAAATACAGCGAGACTTGACAGAGATGCTACAGTATATTAGATAAACCAGCAGCTTCTAAACAGTCAGAATTTAGTATTTACAAATTTGATCAAAACCTATCATACAAAACTGGTCTCTGAATAAATCTTTGAAAGTTTTTATGCTTTTACTGGCTTCAGAGATATCAGAGATATATATGGCAAAGACACAGATTATTTAGGCTATGGAAATGTGACTGTCATTGGGGCTTGTCTCATTACATCAGGAGTACATAAATGATGGGTTACATTTTTAGTGTGGCTGAAGGGAAGGACATGCTGGCATCCTGGTATCCTTCAGAGCCTCCAAACAACCAGTAGAAAACTCTGTAAAACTTGGTGTATGAAACAGCTGTTTGATACACACAATGACTTGGCTATCCATGTTAATAAAAGAAACGCAATGACAAATTATGTAATGTGCTGACATGTTTATCTACAAAATTTTTTGTTTGTTTGTGTGTTTGACTTGTTGGGTTGCTGCTGATCAGAGATGTTTGGGATACATGATAATAAGTATGCTAGTCGAGACAGAAGAAGCCAAATACAATAAAAACGAATATGTATGAAGGAAAATGATACATATATTTTTACAGTTTCTCAAAAGGAATATTGGTATGATTGCATTTAAAGAACTATAAAGAACTGTAACCATTCTACCTCCTATCATGGTTGTAGAATCAATAAACCACACACCATTGTGTTCAATTAACAATTTCTTTTTTGGAAACAAGCCAGAGGGGAAATGAAACACATGCATCTACTTTTATATGCATGTCACATATTATTATTATTATTATTATTATTATTATTATTATTATTATTATTATTATTTTAGAAATTTAATAATTGCTGTGAATTTACACATCAAATAACAAGATTCATTTCATTTACAGCTCGATTTATTTAATACATGAAAACGTGAGGAAAAAACTTTTGGTTTTGTAAATATTAATGCGAAACCATACAGTTACATATTATACAGTATATTCAGAATACAAGTACAGTATGGCATTTGTATGAAACCTATGTCTGGAATCACACTGTCTTGCATGCACATTGAGGGTTGAGTGTATTTATTAAAATCACGGCAAACCAACCAAAAAGGCAAAGCAATAAACAGAATCAGGAACCAGGCAAATATTCATGTGATATATTGTGACTCGATGCTCTGCTCTGTTCACCTGTAATGATTAGTGCTTGTTTGCTCAGGCTTGATGCTGTTGGCTCAAAGTAAAGCATGCTGTTGTATCATCAGCCTTAACCTGATGTTGTACAGTACAAGAGGCTCCAGTGGATGTTATAAAGAAAGCATCAGGACAAAATAAACTGAGTGCCCAGAACAAGACCAGAAAAAATCATGCAGCAACCAAGAACTACCACAAATTTGAAAGAATGCATGAGCCAGCTTAAGGAGCTGTATGTCACAAATGTGGAAAGAACAACCGCTTCTTTAAGGTGTGTCAAGCATCCAGCACCAATAATAACGATAATAACATTAATAATAAAACTAGGGCAACGAACTTTATAGAGATTGATATGAACCAATTATTCATTGGGCAGTTAGAGAGCTGCAAAAAGTACACTGCTTAGAACACAATGGCCATCATTAGAGACATTTAAAAAAATTGTCTTTTGTTTTTTCTATGATCAGTAATGGAATGCAACATATCCACATGGACCCAAATCTAGTGCCTGGGGTACATGTCTGTAGCACCATTCACTTATTAATCATGGACAAACTGAAAGACACTTTACATGAACGGGGAGAAGAGATGTCACAGCAGCTGTCACAGAACAGTGTGACAAATAATCTTGTAGTAACAATGAAAAAAATGGCTCACTGAAGGTGTGCTTGGACCCTTGTGACCAGAATAAGGCTGTTAAATGTCAGCACTATTTTGTTCCCTCTTCTAAAGATAATCCATATACATCAACCTTGACGAGAAAGATGGATACTTGCAAATTAAACAAAATGAGCCATCATCAAAACTGTGCACTTTCAATGCACCATGTTGCCAATTCTGGTCCCTCAGACTTTCATTTGGGAGAAAATTAGCAAATGAAATGTTGCAGCAGAAAAACTGCGATACCTCTGGCAGTATATAAGGCGTATTCATCATCACAGATGACATGATTATGCATCATTGGATCAAGAGCATGAGGAGATCCTGGACGAGGTTTACACAACTCTGAAATATGAGTAAAATTTTAAATTTTGCTGTAATTATTCCCAGTATGGCATGGTGACGCAGTGGTTGGTAACTCTAAATGGTAACTTTAAATGAACTTATCTGCAGTGGAGGTAAGGTTTTTGTCTTGCCTTCCTGGGAAGGTCTTCATGTGAGCCAATTCCATCATGGTGCTTGATGGGTTTTACAAATGACCCTGAGAATATTGTGCTTGCAAGAACTATTCCAGAAAGGCTGGCCTCTGTGTCTTAAAATGTTGTTGCTACATAATTACCTAATAGTTCATAGTTTTTAAATCCAGAGTATTGTTGTGGAATGTAGAAAATAAAGAAATTTGGGCTATGATCCCAAACATTTGAGCGGTAGTGTATGGTCAGTAGTTAAAGTCTTCACATCGGTAATTACGCCATGCCTGTAGTTCCCCTTCTTGACAACATGCCTGTGATCATGTTTCACTGAAACAAATTAAAATAAAATTGTTTGTCCACTTTAATTGTGGATATCCTGGACTGGAGTCTGTGAGTTAAAATTTCCATGATGGGGCAAGCAATTTTATTTGATGGAGAACCATAAAGACTGTGAAACATGATCAAGCCAGCAAGAAGGAGAAGCATGTGAGAGAATTCAAAACAAGATCCCACATGGTGGTCCAAGGAGTGCCCAATCCACAGTAAAAAGAATATACACTATACCTCGTTTCAAAAAAGGGGCAA